>CM035138.1:116252521-117520021 GCA_020205605.1 Panax ginseng | reverse complement strand
GGTTAGCCTCAACGTTTTTTTTATTGGTAGACCCTTCAGGAGTTCGTTATCGTGGTTGACGTCTTCTTGGAGGCATTTTCTATTAAAATACACTTATTAGATTTTTACTCAATTTCTTAAGTATTTTATACTTAACTTGCACCTCACAAATGATCATCACATAACACATAATGTCTTGAGTAAATATTGTTGGGTAAAATCTAATTACGCACAACACACAAGTATACGTGGTCAACAAGTAATATAATAGGAAGTAGAGTATCGTTCCCTCAGAGACTTAGTAAGAAATTAACTCTCACAATTACCAATTTCCTGTTAATCCTAATTTTATTAAACTAATCAATTTCAAGTTTGTAACTAGAAGTATTAAAAATATTAAAATCACCAAACAATCAACACACCCTAAAAACTGAATTTTCAAACAAATAATGGAGAATTAGGCTTTCGACTTCACTCTACGCATCACTTTGATTATTACACCTTTATTCCAGTTTAACTCACTATCCCAGTTTATTAATCAAGAACACGTATATAGAATTAGCCACCTCTCGATGTACTAATACCGTATTAACTCAAATCCACAAATTAGATAGAAACAAGTTAAACACCTTAATCAATTAACTCACTATATTTCTATGTGAATTATAATTAAAAAAAGTATAAGTTAAAGTTCTTTATCTGATTACATGCGATGTCAAGCATATCTCTACCCTAACATTCATCAAGATTATGTTCATTCACAAAACTCAAGAACACATGTTATATTAACTAAGTCTAGACACGTATTTCATCTCTCGAGTTCATGCAAGTCCACAAAGAATCGTTGATCAAGAAATTCATAAATTCAAGCTCAAATTAATATAGATAAACTGGATACTAGCTAATTAAACTGAAAACCAAAGTTACATAATAATCGTTCCACTTAAAGATCCGTCTTAAGCCTAAAAAGTACTTAGTTCATCATAAATGAAATAATAACCGAATAAATTAAAGATATCATCCTTTCAATTACAAATATAAAGCTCAAGAAGAAGAATAATGCAGAACACCCTTCACTTTAGCCTTAATCCGCAATCGATATGAAAGTTCTTCAAAATCTTCACTCCAATTCTTAATATGAAAATATGTCCTTAATCTTTGTTAATTGCCTTGTGTGATATTGATCTTGTTGTTTATTGTTCAATATATATTCAATATCCACTTTCTGAGTGCAATCATCTCTCCTTTAGAGTCCCAAAGCCATGCACGTACTAAAGTCCACATTTTAGCAGTGTTTGAATCGAAGAAAGAATTTGCCCAGGACTTCGTGAACTCCCGCCTACAGGCGGTATATATACTTCAAAAACTCCGCCCGTGAACGGCTAGGCTCTGTCAACGACCATGAAGACCCCCTTCGACGGGTGTAAGGCTAAATAATGCACTTCCGTGGTAAAGCTTATAAACCCGAGTTTGTTTTGCTCCTCTTTCTCCATTCCTTGCCACAATTTCACCCTTGTTTTGATCATATGCCACGCCACCAAACCTACACATAAAGTAACAAATAACAAGTAAAAACAAACATGAAAATAAGGAATTAACACCTATTAAGCTTGGATTAGGCACCGATTCGCGGGTATAAAACCCACTTATCAAAATCTCCCAAACTTAAAATGTGCTAGTCCTCAAGCACAAAACAGACTAACATGCTATGCAATGCAATGCAATGAGATGTAATATATCTAACTATATGTCTACAAATCCAACAGTATCATAGAATAAAAAATTATTCCTTCGGCCTCAGAAAAATCAAGCAAACACTACAACACTTTATATTAAAACCAATCTATAATTTCTTATCAATCCTTGAATCTTAGACCGTCATCACTGATATAGTGCGTGTGTGATCAACATCTATGCTAACTGATACTAATTCAAATTCAATATATAACCAATCTCTTATTATGAATCATACAGAATAAACTCAAAATTTTCAAAAACAGACGAGTTCCAACTAAAATCAAACGTTTACCAAGATTAGGGGTCCGAATAGGGTATTCATGCTTTCTTTTTCATTTACGGGGGGGCTCTTTGCCCTTATTTCCCGTTTTCTCTTTATTTTTCTTTTTTAATAGATGGTTTGTGAGTGCGTTTTACGCTCCATCTCACGCCTGTGTTTATGGGGAGTATTTCTTCTCAACCCACCACAAGACTTAACTAGATAATATTTCCTTTTTCTTTTTCTTTTTCTGAAGCTTATATACCTTACTTTTTCCCCCAAACTTAGGTTCTTGCCTAATTCGTCGTCTTCACTGCCTATTCTTGTCGTTTTCATATTTACACTAGCATCATCCTTTAGAAACTATTTATGTATCAATTTAAAATATTCATTAGACACAGATGTTATTAACGTGCTACCATTTTTATACCAGTTTCAAACATGCTCAAGATTAAATTCATAACTCAAAACTACATCATAGTTCTAATACTGGGTATTGTATTTATTTACTCAATCCCAATCTCAATATTGGCCAACATAAACAAGAACTACAATGACTGTTGGACATATTCAAATCAACACAATTCTAACTAATTTTTTATTTTATTTTTCGATATATGGCAAACATAACATAACATAATGCCAACATAAATAAAACTATTCGCTCCTAATCTACTATAAAACTATATGATTGCATGAATGCAACATTAAAAATCCTAAAACTAACATGCAAAACTAAACGTGCAATAAAAAAAATGTAAACCTAACTAATGACATTAAACATGCAAACATGAAATTAAACTAAATCCCCCAAACTTGAAAACTACAATGTCCTCCTTGTATTGATAAAGCAATAAATGCGTGAGGACTTCCCTGTAATTGCCTAAGTCTGGGGTGGTGGTGCTTGATCTTCTTCCTCAGAGTCACTTGGTGGAATTGGCATAGGAGATGGCTGCTGGTACATGAATTGGGCAGTTGGATTGAAGCTCTGGAGCATCGTATTCAATGAAGCGAAAGACGTATTCATAGCTTCAAACATGTGGTCTTGCCTCACTGCGAGTCGGTGCATCTCTCATCGTGCTTCCTTGTTGTGTTCATCCACTTGGCGTTGAAATGGAAGAAACTGAGGGCTAGATATGGCGTCGGATGGTCGTTCCACCTCTGTTCCTCGCTCTTCTATCGTCGCATCCTCATCATCCGAGGTGTCTTCAGCATCAACTTCGTCCTCCGAAGCTGATGGAAAAATAAAGCCTAATCCTATAGGATGGAAATCACTCCCGGCCCACACCGAATACCGCGCAATCATTCTAGAATCTAGTAACTGAAGCGGCATCTGAGTGGGTTCATCATCGGACCATCTAACACTCGCTTGGCGACACAACCCACAAATGAGTGATGGGTGTGGCAAGCCGCCCGAGAAATTTCCTCGTAAACATCGGCGAATTGAAAAACTAATTATGGCCCCGACGTCAATGATGAAATCTTGCACAATCGCATATAAAAGTAGTGCCTTCTCTTTGGTCACATCAGAGGTGTGTTTGGATGGAAATAGTTTTGCACATAAGAAGGTGTACCATATCTTCCCATACCTGCTGAGATCATTGCTATCAAAAATTGTGCCTCCTTTCTGACCCTTGATCCATGTTGTTCTCGGCTTAGTCATTTCTTTAAGAATAGCCTTAAAGTCAATATCAAAATCACGTAAGTGAGCATATTTGCACTGTCTAGGCGCTCGTAGCTGGTAATATGTGTTGATGACATTGGCACTGAATAGAATAATCTACCCCGCACAAAAGCGTTGAAAGAGGCCTTGTCCTCGGCGTTAGCATAAAATTCTTTGACCAGAGTTACAACGGCAGCCTCGGGTTCCTCAGTGAACTTGTTCCACCCTTTCTGATAAATATGTTGCATCATTTCACCGTCGACATGATCCGGTGCCAACCCCCGCTCCGGTGTAAGTGCTTTAGTCACCATGTAGTCGTAACGGTCGGCGGCAGTGACACTTTTGAATTTTCATCGGCTGAAGGTTCGTGATGGTGGCGTAGTGCCGGAACTCTCTCCCTATTGCCTCTTCGAAGTTGGTTTAGATGCCATTAAATTCAAGAAGCCTTAACACAAATATCCTCCCCCCAAACTTCACTCACACAATCTATCGAACACTTGGTGGACACACTAATTTAACCTCCCCAACGTAATGATTTTGCTTCTACGATGGTGCTAGGAAGGGAAGAATTAGAAGACAAGGTGCTCACTCTCAATTGCTATTCACTTACCTCAATAATTGGTCTAATTCGTAGCTTTTGGAGATGGAGTTGCAAGTATGTGGTGAATTTAAGTTATGAGGGAATGCATTTATAGAGATAATATGATGGAGAGGATTAGGAGTAATGGATGGAAGTAGTGGGTGTGTGTGTTTTAATGAAGTGGGTTTATAGTTTGCTAAAATGTGGGATGTATGTGTGTTGGGATGTAGAGTAGTGGGGAAAGAGAAGTAGTGGACTGAACTGATGAGGAGTGGGTTTAGGAAGATGCAACTACCAAAAACTGCCTTTCAATTCTAGGACCCATTTCCCCTTGACGGGGTTTTCAATGTTGAAGGGGCTCATACAAGCGAAGGTGGGTTATGTGAACTGGACTCTGTTCTCCTTTTTTCTTCCTTGCTACTCCAACCCATTATCATATTAAGTACCTGCAAACCATTAAACCTAACTATGAGTAAATTTTGAGCATTTTAAGCATTGTAGATAGATTATCAAGAATAATACAACTTAATAACTACTTAATGAACTTATTATATCCTAATTAATCTAAACTATAATCTTATTAGCATGACTAAAAAAATATAAAAAATAAAAAGACAATTGGGTTGCCTCCCAATTAGTGCTTAATTTTAAGTCGTTCAGCCTGACGACTCCATGTTTATGGTGCGTCGATCAGTGTGATTACGATGACGTCCCAATTGGACTCGCCACCTCAATAATGCTTCAACCGTTGACCTTGAAAGTCTCCAATGGGTTTCTACTGTAGAGTTCAACGACGCCATGTGTGAAAACTCTTTTAATGGTGAATGGTTCTGACCACCTTGATTTAAGCTTGCCTGGGAACAACCTCAATCGTGAGTTGAACAATAGGACTGATTGCCCCGGCTCGAACGTTCTTTGTATTATTTTCTTGGTGTGCCATTTGTAACGCCCCCAAACTCGGGTACTTGAAACCCGAACTCGGTGCTTTACGATACCATTTCTATGAGCGGAATAATACTAATAATAATAACAATAATATAAATATCAAACTTAATTTACATATATCAAAGTCTAATCCCAAGTACGCAACCTTTACTACAATACATTACATGATAGATAATAAATATCATTGTCTTAATATTGTCTAACTATTACAAAAGATAACATATAATTATTCTGATTGCTTTCTTTTTCCCTTGTTCTGGCCTGAACATTTCGGTTGATCATGCTTAGCTGAAAACATTTAAATTTAAAGCAAGGATGAGCATTTGATTTCCCAGCAAGTAATAGCAACAATAAATATAAGCTGAAAGGATTAAATGTTTTCTTTAAATAACTCTTCTACAACGTATCAACAGTTGTGAAGTAAGCTGAACCAATAATAACAACATACCAAATCTATCTCAAATTTTTGAAACTACGTACTGACTATAACTGGAGATTAGTCGACAGACTATGAACATTATTTGTTTCATTTTCGCTAGGGTTTAGTAGAAATTCATCCGCAAACCGTCATAACTTACGGGCACGAGGATGATCATCCCAATGCGCCCTGTATTGATCAATACTACATGCAAGAACGATATTATCGTTCACTCTATCCACCTTAGGTGCATAAAAGTTTTTTCATATTCGGGATGTTCATACTTAGTCGGGAATCCAAACCAAAACAATCTGGTTGGATACAATAACGTTCTATCTTGTTCAACAATATTTTTATGTCTAGATGAATCAAATAGCTTAGACAGCTTTTAAGTCAACGTATACATACTTGAAATCAATAAGTATGTATCAACATATGATTAAATACAATGGTTATCCAAGTAGGGACACTTGTCTAACCCTATATACGAATTAACGAACAGAATAAATATCCGAATTATACAATAATACAATGATTGGATAATGTAAGAACTTGTATGAATACAAAGATTGGATACATAATCAATAATAATAGAGTTAATAATCTGGCACAATAATATGATTCTGAAACTTTTTTACTCATGTATGTTGCATAAAAGGAAATGCAAAGGTAGGATACTCGCACAATGTAAATAATAGATCAGATATTTGCTCAATAATAATTGGAGTAAGTTTAGGAAACTTGCATAATATGATATACCTGTTTGCACGAAATAAAAGTAGTACATAAGGTTTAGATACTTGCCTGAGCTGCTGCTTACAATAACGCAACTTAGTTCTATCTTTTATATCAAAACCTATCATTAATAAGATCATTCGTTCGATTAGAATAATATATCATATCACATAAGATCGCTTATTCGCAATCAAACACATAACCTAATCACATTGTCACATATGTTTAATAATCGTTACATCATAAACAAACACGTATCTAGTCAAATTATCTAAGTCCAAATCAATTTCTAAAATATTTGATTGTCTTGCGGCTTTATCGGGTAAATATCGAGTCTAAGACTCTATCCTGCAGATTCAATATTCGTTTAGATATTTTAAATATCACTATATTATTTTTTTCATAGCCTTATAATAATTTTTAAATAATTATTATACTTTATCATGAATTTTCAAACTCAAAATCATTATTAAATGATTTAAATATTAACTAATTCTATTATCATTAATATTTAATTAATATTAAACTATTAATGAAACCATTGCCAAAATATTAAAGTTATTTATATTAACTCAAAATATTTTTAAAGTATTAATATTACCCTTAAATGATTTTTAAAATATTTAAAATCATTTTAAAATAATTACCATTAATATTAGAATATTAATTTATTATTTATCAAAATATTAAAAGTCATTAGTTATAACTTAAAATATTTTTAATTCATTTATTTACTTTTTAAATGATTTTTAATACAATAAAATCATTTTAATTAATTTATTTAATGCATTTATTAAATAATTTAAATATCAATAATATCCAAATAAATATTAATATTTATGAAAAATATGTCAAATTATTAAAAGTTAATTTTTATAACTTAAAATAATTTATAAAAAAATATTTTTGTAATTTTTATTTAATGCATTTATTTACTATTTTACCAATAATAAATGATTTTAGAATTTAAATTAGTTAATTATAATAAGTAATTTTATAACTTAAAATAATTTTTATTTTTGAAATTTTAAATTGTTTACTATTTTAAATGTTCTTGAGAAACCCGGGCATTATAAAAGTCGATCATAAAGCCCTTTGGCGGCGAGAAGTTGCTTTAATGTTCTTGTTTTCAAAGTCGATTACTTTCAACCTTGCTTGTTCATTCCTCCTGTAATGTGTTTACGGTTGAGGTAATGGTGGATATTATAAATACGGATGTAATACTACATAGTCGAACAACAAACATGGTCAAAACATGCATCATATGCAAGATCTAAGCTCAAGAACAAGTTGTCAGAGCTGTTCTTGATGTTTTTGGGCTGCCCAGAAAACAAAGTCGTGGCCGATCAACGATTTGGATGGCCTTAAATCTGTCAATCTGTTCATGTTAAGTATTTTCTGCTCGTCGGGCTGTCTAGACAAACTATCAAAAAACATGTTGCAATCCATGGTCAAGTCTAAACATAAATAATCAAAACGCGTTGGGGATCGAAAAAAGGTGTAGAGAGTCATTTCTTCATTTACGGGTTTTCGTAATGAAGAACATAATCAAGTATACTACTTTGGATCCTTATATCTCGCGTTGTGAGTTTGCTCTATGTGATCTATTGATTCCAGGTTGTAGCTAACATGTAATACTACATATCAATTACATACAAACAGTATAACAACAATAGATAAAGCAGATCTAGGCCGGTCAAACCATGTCAGAAGACATGTTCTTGAATTTTCTGGAATTTCCAGAAACAGATTTCGTGGATTAGTAAGCTTGTTTGACCTTCCACTGTGTTCAATACAATGATGATATAAGGGATCTAGAGGCATATATCCATAGTAAACATAAAAAGCTACAACTTAGTTACCATAATGTAATCAAAACAACAACACACCGGGCGGATCTAGTCTCTTGAAAACGTTGTCGGGGCCAATATGCAGGGCACAATATGGGTTTTCCAGATTTTAGAAAGGCATGGTCGGTCAACGACCTTTGACCATGATTTTCTGACATTCTAAGCATGATCTGGTCCTACTAAAAGTTCTAGATTACAGACCTCATAGCATACTACAAATTCAAAACATAAAACACACCAAATCATAAACAAAGAGAGATCTACAGCCTCTGACTTTGGCTTGTCAGACCCAAAATAAGTTTTTTCCAGATTTTGAAAAATTACAAATCTGAGCCTCTAGATGTTATGGATCTAACATCTAGCAACCCAGATCACTTTGTTAGACTCTATACTACATATTTAACACAAAAAATCTAACATCTAACATAAGGTTCAAGATCATATTTCTTTTTAGGGTTCATACCTTTTTGTGAGCAAAATCTGATTTCTAAGCTTACGATTCTGATTATGGATTTAGTGAGGCTTGATTTAGGATTGATACTAGTAATAAAAATCTTGTGGGTTTGAGCTTGAGAGAAATGGCTAGGAGTGGTGTTGCACAAATATGAGTAAAATGCACTTTTCTCTCTCTTGAATTCTATTTAAACAACATGTGTGCAATGTATTGGATGATCACATGGCTGAGATTGTAGCTTGTAGGTTCATAGTTAGATAGACTAGGGTGGCTAGAAGATATTGATAAGACTTGTCTAGCAATATGCATGAATGGGACAAAAAGGGCATAATGGTAATTTTGTAAATAAGTCAAACGGTATTCTTGTCCAAGGTGCTTGAATCTAGGGTTTAATCACTAGATTTTTAACCTTAAAGTTTCCCAAATAATTACTAGGGTTTGGATAATTAAAAATTAAAGTGTACTAAAATTTTAATTAAAACATACTAATTAAAATTAGGGTTTTTTTAATAAAAATTAGGGTGTAAATAATTAGGGTTCCTTAATTATCATTAGGGTTCCTAAATTAACATTTCAATTTACTAAAATAATAATTAGGGTTTATAATTTTAGTAATTAGGATTCCTAATTAGCAATTAGGGTTTTTAATTTTAAATTAGGGCTTTCAAATATTAATTAGGGTTTTATCTAATTAACATTAATTCTATAATATGCACATAATTCATTTAACACAATTTCTAATTAGATCTTAATTTCTAGTTTTAAATTTCCAATTATGGTTTATGATGATAATACTAGGGTTTATTGTGATACACCATAATTAATTAACCAATAACAATCTACACATATATCGTATATATTTATAACATTTGAAAAATAATATTATATTTAATATAATATTATTATTCTCATTCATAGCTCAAAATCCAAAATTAGGGTTTGGATTTCATATCCATTATCTTTCATATATAACATTATTAATTAAGTTAAAAAGAATTAACTTAAATAATCAACTAAAAATTCATATAATAAAATAGTAATTATAATAATTCCAATAATCATCTCATATATTATTTAAATAATATAAAAATCATATTTTCATAGAAAATAAATAATAAAGACATTTCTACTATAAAATTAATTATTATAAGTATATACCTTATAATTAGCAATAATTCTAAAATAAAATTATTTGAAATTATTCATGTAATAAAAAAATTTTATTTATCACATATATACATACACATTACTTGGCACATATTCTCATCTTTAAAATAATAATAATAAAAAAATTAATATGTAAAATTTCTTATTTATTTATATAAAAAATATCAGTTATTACATTCACCTTCCATTATAAGGATTCCGTCCCTAATCACCGTTTTAAAACTCATACTTACAAAGGTACATAGTATACATAGTCATTTCAAATAGATCTCGATCGATTTGATCGAACCGATCTTTAACTATTCAACATAAAGCTTGTCTATTTGATTAAACAAAAGTTCGATTTCTAAAGAGACTCAAATTCCTTCTTCAAATTATTTTTATAAAATAATTTATTATATATAGGAAAATCATATATATCAAAAATATAAAAGTTATAATGAATAATACACAGAGTTGCATTCTCAACTGCCACCGTATACTGGACCGTCATATTGTAGACTCTCGCGGTTGATTCTGTTGGTTTGTTTGTTGAAGTTGGTTCCACTATCACCGATGTCCGGCTACTTTTTCCCGTAGTCATACACCCTGCATCCATTCCCTTTTTCGGACAATCCTTCACCTTATGCTCCATTGATCCACATCTGAAACACCTCTTGTTCATCCTTGGATTGGGGCAGTTAGGAGAGATATGTCCCTCCTGCCCACACTTGTAACACACAAACTTACCCTTAAGACACTCCTCTGAGTGATTCTTTCTGCAATTTCTACACTGCGTAACTTGTTTCTTTCCACCTCCTGGCCTACTTCTGGTATTCCCAAAATTATCTCCCTTTCTTTTCCCAGTCTTACTGCCACTATTTTCTTCTCCGGCTCTAGCTTGATTTGCTTCCCACCAAAAATTTGCATCCCCTTTCATCGTATAGGTGACAAAAGTTGTCTTTTGCCCATCTGTTACTCTAGCTATCATAAACATCACTACAGGGTCAGTTGATCCTCTAAATCCTGGTTGTTCGATTTCTTTGAAGTCTTTGACGTTTGCTGATCGATTACTTGGTTGATTTCCCGCGGCTGGTATTCCGTTCTGCATAGCTTGAACGTCCACATTCGCCAAATTTTGTGTTGGGTCTAGTTGTCCTTCAGCTTTGTTGACAGGTTCTTCTGCCTTTTGGTTTCGTTTTCGTCTTGGCGACATTATCTGATTAAATAAGATCATGTTCATCTAACTAATTCATCATAGTTTTCATAGCATAGCACATACTGGTTTAAACATCTGATATCCCCTTTGTGACATAATAGTCGGGAATCGTTGCCACAACTTATATAAAAGTTGATAATATTACTTTACACCCATATACGTATCATATACATATCATAGAATCATACATATTCAAATAAAACTAATACTACTCATTTCATACGCCTTCACTAAGGATCAATTACTTAGCATTCTATACATTTCTATTATTCTCAATAATCCATTCTCACATAACTATACCTAGTTCGTCAAACCTTTCACACATTATGAGTTTAGGAACTCACCACAAACATATGAGTTCAAGAACTCGAGCTTGATCTTTTATCCTATAACTATACTCTACCTATCAGTCATACTATCATTTATGGGTCTGGTACTACACTTTCCTGTATAATCACCTCATTGAGGTAGCTTTCAACGTGAGCCTCTATTTCAGCTATTGGCTTTGATATGGGCTCGGTTATAGAGGTTGACTCCTTCTTTACGACCTGAGGGTATCCTAATCCTTATCTCATATAACATCTACACACTAACTATCTTGATTAACATATAGTATATACACATAACAAAGAATAATTTTACATAAGTTAGCTTTTACTTTGTTTAGCGATGAATATTTATTCAATTCATCTTCTTTTAAACTCTATATGAGTTATTTATATTTTCGACGTTTCCCTCTGTCCTAAAGGTTATAGCCTAAGGTCTGTCCCACCTAAGGTTTCTAACCCTAAAGCTTTGATACCAACTTGTAACGCCCCCAAACTCGGGTACTTGAAACCCGAACTCGGTGCTTTACGATACCATTTCTATGAGCGAAATAATACTAATAATAATAACAATAATATAAATATCAAACTTAATTTACATATATCAAAGTCTAATCCCAAGTACGCAACCTTTACTACAATACATTACATGATAGATAATAAATATCATTATCTTAATATTGTCTAACTATTACAAAAGATAACATATAATTATTCTGATTGCTTTCCTTTTCCCTTGTTCTGGCCTGAACATTTCGGTTGATCATGCTTAGCTGAAAATATTTAAATTTAAAGCAAGGATGAGCATTTGATTGCCCAGCAAGTAATAGCAACAATAAATATAAGCTGAAAGGATTAAATGTTTTCTTTGAATAACTCTTCTACAACGAATCAATAGTTGTGAAGTAAAATTTGAACCAATAATAACAACATACCAAATCTATCTCAAATTTTTGAAACTACGTCTTGACTATAATCGGAGATTATTCGACGGACTATGAACATTATTTTTCATTTTTCGCTAAGGTTTAGTAGAAATTCATCCATGAAACCGTCATAACTTACGAGACACGAGGATGATCATCCCAATGCATACTGTGTTGATCAATACTACATGCAAGAACGATATTATCGTTCACTCTATCCACCTTAGGTGCACAAAAGTTTTTTCATATTCGGGATGTTCATACTTAGTCGGAATCCAAACCAAAACAATAACTGTTGGATACAATAACGTTTTATCTTGTTCAACAATATTTTTATGTCTAAATTGAATCAAATAGCTTAGATGACTTTTAAAGTCAATGTATACATACTTGAAATCAATAAGTATGTATCAACATATGATTAATCTATGGTTATCCAAGTGGGGACACTTGTCTAACCCTATATACTGAATTAACGAAATGAATAAATATCTGAATTATACAATAATACAATGATTGGATAATGTAAGAACTTGTATGAATACAAAGATTGGATACATAATCAATAATAATAGAGTTAATAATCTGGCACAATAATATGATTCTGAAACTTTTTTACTCATGTATGTTGCATAAAAGGAAATGCAAAGGTAGGATACTTGCGCAATGTAAATAATAGATCAGATATTTGCTCAATAATAATTGGAGTAAGTTTAGGAAACTTGCATAACATGATATACATGTTTGCACGAAATAAAAGTAGTGCATAAGGTTTAGATACTTGCCTGAGCTGCTGCTTACAATAACGCAACTTAGTTCTATCTTTTATATCAAAACCTATCATTAATAAGATCATTCGTTCGATTAGAATAATATATCGTACCACATAGTACTGCTATTCGCAGTCAGCACATAACCTAATCACATTGTCACATATGTTTAACAGTCATTACATCATAAACAAACACGTATCTAGTCAAATTATCTAAGTCCAAATCAATTTCTGAAATATTTGATTGTCTTTGTGACTTTATCGGGTAAATATTGAGTCTAAGACTCTATCCTGCAGTTCAATAGTCGTTTAGATATTTTAAATATCAGTCATATTATTTTTCATAGCCTTATAATAATTTTTAAATAATTATTATACTTTATCATGAATTTTCAAACTCTGAAATCATTATTAAATGATTTAAATATTAACTAATTCTATTATCATTAATATTTAATTAATATTAAACAATTAATAAAACCATTGCCAAAATATTAAAGTTATTTATAATATCTCAAAATATTTTAAAGTATTAATATTACCCTTAAATAATTTTTAAAATATTTAAAATCATTTTAAATAATTACCATTAATATTAGAATATTAATTTATTATTTATCAAAATATTAAAAGTCATTAGTTATAACTTAAAATATTTTTAATTCATTTATTTCCTTTTTAAATGATTTTTAATTCAATAAAACCATTTTAAAACTATTTATTTAATATAATTATTAAATAAACTTAATATCATTAATATTAAATTATTAATGAAATTTACCTTTAAATATCAAAAGTTATATTTTATAACTTAAAATATTCTTAAACTATTTATTTTCATTTAAAATAATTTTATAATATTAAAATCATTTTTAATTTATTTATTTAATATAATTACTAAATAAATCTAATATCATTAATATTTAATAATTAATGAAACTTATCTTAAAATATTAAAAGTTTTGATTTATAACTTAAAATATTATTAAATACCTTATTATTATTTAAAATGATTTTTAATAAATAAAATCATTTTAATTAATTTATGATTTATTAAATAATTTAAATACCAATAATATCCATATAAATATTAATATTTATGAAAAATATATCAAATTATTAAAAGTTAATTTTTATAACTTAAATTAATTTTTAAAACTATTTTTGTAATTTTCAAAATTTATTTACTATTTTTAAATGATTTTTAGAATTTAAATTATTTAATTATAATAAGTCTGTCGCTAAAGCCCTTTGGCGACAGTAAGTGTCGCCTTAGGTGTTCTTGAGAAACCCAGGCATTCAAAGTCAGTGCTCGAGCTTGCTTGTTTGACCATCAATCATTCCTTGTGTACTGTGTTTCTGGTCGAGGTAATGGTTGGATATTATAGTACGGATGTAATACTACATAGTCGAACAACAAACATAGTCAAAACATGCATCATATGCAAGATCTAAGCTCAAGAACAAGCTGTCAGAGCTATTCTTGACGCTTTTGGCATTTAGCCAGAAAACAAAGTCAGTAATTGGCCGTCAACGATTTGGATGGCCTTAAACTCATCGATCTGTTTATGTTAAGTGTTTTCGCTTCGTCGATTTATCTAGACAAACTATCAGAGAACATGTTGCAATCCATGGTCAAGTCTAAACATAAATAATCAAAATGCGTTGGGGCTCAAAAAATTGTGTCAGAGTCTGTTATTCATTTTTTGGGTTTTTCCAGAATGAAGAACAGAACGAGTATGCTACTTTGGATCCTTATATCTCGCGTTGTGAGTTTGCTCTATGTGATCTATTGATTCCAGATTGTAGCTAACATGTAATACTACATATCCATTACATACAAACAGTATAACAACAACAGATAAAGCAGATCTAGGTCGGTCAAACCATGTCAGAAGACATGTTCTTGAATTTTCTGGAATTTCCAGAAACAGATTTTGTGGATTAGTAAGCTAGTTTGACCTTCCACTGTGTTCAATACAATGATGATATAAGGGATCTAGAGGCATATATCCATAGTAAACATAACAAGCTACAACTTAGTTACCATAATAGAATCAAAACAACAACACACTGGCAGATCTAGTCGCTTGAAAACGTTATCAGGCCCTGTCTGGGCACAATATGGGTTTTACAGATTTTAGAAAGGCATGGTCGGTCAACGACCTTTGACCATGATTATCTGACATTCTAAGCATGATCTGGTCCTACTAAAAGTTCTAGATTACAGACCTCATAGCATACTACAAATTCAAAACATAAAACACACCAAATCATAAATAGAGAGAGATCTACAGCCTCTGACTTTGGCTTGTCAGACACAAAATAAGTTTTTTCCAGATTTTGAAAAATGACAAATCCGAGCCTCTAGATGTTATGGATCTAACATCTAGCAACCCAGATCACTTTGTTAGACTCCATACTACATATTTAACACAAAAAATCTAACATCTAACATAGGGTTCAAGATCAGATTTCTTTTTAGGGTTCATACCTTTAAGTGCGAAAAATCTAATTTCTATGCTTCTGATTCGATGTTGGTGTTAGTGAGGCTTGATTTAGGATTGATACTAGTAATAAAATTCGGAATCTGAGCTTGGGTTTTAGATAGAGAAAGTCTTGGAATTCTATTTAAACAACATGTTTGTGCAAAATGAGTAAAATACACTTTCTCTCTCTTGAATGTGATTTTTCTCTCTTGATCTATGTAAATAATGGTAATTTTGTATGCAAACGGCATGAATGGGACAAAAGGGCATCTTGATATTAGTAATGAAATTCAGTTTGAGTTAGGAGAATTTCTAAGGAAAATGCACTTTCTCTCTCTTGAATTCTATATAAACAACATGTATGCAATGTATTGGATGATCACATGGTTGCGATTGTAGCTTGTAGGTTCATAGTTAGAGGGTGGCTAGAAGATATTGATAAGATTTGTCTAGCAATAATGCATGAATGGGACAAAAAAGGGCATAATGGTAATTTTGCAAATAAGTCAAAGGGTATTCTTGTCCAAGGTGCTTAAATCTAGGGTTTAATCACTAGATTTTTAACCTTAAAGTTTTCCAAATAATTACTAGGGTTTGGATAATTAAAAATTAAAGTGTAGTAAAATTTTAATTAAAACATACTAATTAAAATTAGGGCTTTTTTATTAAAAATTAGGGTTCCTTAATTATCATTAGCGTTCCTAAATTAATATTTCAATTTACTAAAATAATAATTAGGGTTTATAATTTTAGCAATTAGGGTTTTTAATTTTAAATTAGGGCTTTCAAATATTAATTAGGGTTTTATCTAATTAACATTAATTCTATAATATGCACATAATTCATATAACACAATTTTACAATAGATCTTAATTTCCAGCTTTTAAATTTCAATTATGGTTTATGATAGTAATACTAGGGTTTGTTGTGATACACCATAATTAACTAACCAATATCAATCTACACATATCTCGTATATATATTATAACAACGAAAAATAATATTATATTTAATATAATATTATTATTCTCATTCATAGCTCAAAATCCAAAATTAGGGTTTGGATTCCATATACGATTATCTTTCATATATAACATTATTAATTAAGTTAAAATAATTAACTTAAATAATACGAACTAAAATTCATATAATAAAATATTAATTATAATAATTCCAATAATCATCTCATATATTATTTAAATAATATAAAAATCATATTTTCATAGAAAATAAATAATAAACACATTTCTACTATAAAATTAATTATTATAAGTATATAACTTATAATTAGCAATAATTCTAAAATAAAATTATTTGAAATTATTCATGTAATAAATAAATTTTATTTATCACATATATACATACACATTTACTTGCACATATTCTCATCATTAAAATAGTAATAATAAAAAAAAATTAATATGCAAAATTTCTTATTTATTTATATAGAAAATATTCAGGTTATTACACCATTTTTTGACTTTTTCTTTCTATAACTTAGAGTTCTCGTAAGCTTGAATTCAGAATTCATCGAGTTCATTTAACTAGAGTAGCCTCTTTTCACCCGCAGCTGCTTGATCAAAATTAAGTTTCTGAATTGCCCAGTAGGCCTTATGTTGTAACTCGACAGGTAGGTGATAAGATTTCCCGTATATTAATTCATATGGTGACATACCAATCGGTGTTTTATACGCAGTCGGGTAGGCCCATAGTGTATCGTCCAACCTGAGAGACCAATCCTTTCTATTCGGGTTTACCACCTTTTCCAAGATTCTCTTCACTTCCCTATTCGAAACCTCAGTTTGCCCATTTGTTTGGGGATGATATGTTGTAGCTACCTTATGGTTGACCCCATACTTTGCCAAGAGAGCTGTAAACGCTCTTGTAGACACTCAAAATTTTCTTTTCCTGTTACTAACTATGCAGGAGGGCAAAAATGTCTTTTTCACACTCTGAAAATAACTCAGGAGGACCACAACATCAATTCAAACCCCAGGAGGTCAAGCCAACCTCAGAGATAACCCTGAGGACATTCGGAGTCAACAGCATGACAACCTCAGAGATAACCCTGAGAAAAGATCGCTACTGTCGCGTGAATCTGGGAGATAACCCTGGAAGGCGGACTCGAATCACTAAGATTCCTTCAAGGACAGCAGCCTTGGAACTTCAGTTCACTAAGAACTCTTCAAGGCCAGCAGCCTTGGAACTTCTTTAGTTCCCTAAGAACTCTTCAAGCCCAGCAGGCTTGGAACTTCATTTAATCCCTCTAGACAAGGACCCCTCAGGCCCTGGATTCTTGTTGGAGTTTATGTTGTTGTTGGTGCCTTGCTACTAAGATGTCTTTAAGCTTGAACATCTTTTGTACTTAGCAGCTTGGCGTGGTCCTCTTTGCATTCTGCTTCGATGTCAGCTATGAACCATCACCATTTGGGTTTTCTAAGTGTTTGATCTTTTGGTACACTTCGTCTGGAACTTAGCATTCCCTGAACCCTTCTTGAGTGGTTTGCAGACATGGTTCTGCGTCTGTTCTGATTCAGCATTTGGTTCATGGTGATTCGTAGAGTGTCTCTCCAGATATTCTTTGTGCTCTGCCACTTTTCTGAATGATATCTTCTTGGCCTTCTCGGCTCTCAGCTTAACTGCAATCTTCAGTGGCATTCTCATCTTTGTTGAGTGAAGCTTTAGTCTGTTCAAATCCTTCTTCAAGGCTGCTTCACTTCCACCTTTGTAGTCTCACTATCACTAAGACTTATTCTGTTTAGCTCTGGTGGAACTCGTAGAGTTAACACTATAGCATTCCAACAACTCAACGATCCTTCAACTCAGCAACTTTTGCTTCTTTTGATCTTTAAATCTCTGGCTGATATATACTCCTTCCCAATCTTCCCGTTGGAATATAGCCATTGAAAGCTATTTGAATTACTTCGCAGATCTCAAGTTATTTGGTGTAGACTGCAGATGTGACATGACATCCCCTTTATGACTTTCTGACACTACAGTCTACTGTTTCACCTACCCTGTCAGAGATGTCACTTTGATGTCTCGGGCAAGTAATCAAATTTATTTCCTCCTTCTGATTTCTAGATTAGAGGTTTTCCTTTTGCATCGATGCTCTCAATAAGCTCTGTTCAAATATCAATCTTCAGATTGAACCGTTGCCAATGCTTCAATCTTCAGTTGACCGAACTTTACGATTCTGATGCAGCTGTTCTAGGACCTGATAGTAGTGTCCTGTTGAATGTTGCTCATTGACAGGTTGAGACAACACTACGATCCTGAAGAGTGTTCATCGAATCTTCAATGTTGAACATCTCTTCCTTTTCTTGTTCAGTGCTTCAACACTTATGTTTGCTTCAACTGATCTTAGGAACTGACAGTTTAACTCCTTGTTCTGGCCTTTTCTGAATAGCAAGACACTTCAGATTTGTGGCATGCCCAGCTCGCTTTCTCCTTGTGATCTCCCGTTCACTTATCATCATTGGACTGACCAATTGCTTAATCACTTTATCCTTGTTCTTTATAAGCTGACCAGTATCTCTGTGTACACTTCACCAGTTCCTACTTTTTTTGGAAAACACTACGATCCTGGTTTTTTCCAAGATCTTTGTCTTCTGTTCTCTTGACAACTACTGCACTTGCTGACTATCCTTAGTCAGTTACTTTGACTAAAGTCTTCTTCTGATCAACTTGTGGAAGACTTCATCTAAAATGGTTTTACAACTCAATCTGGATGTTGATTGGGTTGGTGCTTAGATCTTCTGCTAGCTTGCATGCCATTCGTTGAGTTCTCTCTGATTTCCTTCAGGTGGGATGTATCTTTGCAGCTCAGACCAGAGGCAACATACTTTGGATATTCTGGGAGTGCTCATTTGTTGAGAATCTTATTTGCTTTTCAATTCTGCATTGGCGTTGTAAGCACCTCTGTTGAAGCCTTAGTTCTGCACTCTACGATTTAGCTTTGGTTGTGCACACACTACGACTTCGAGATCAGATGTTAACACTCTACGATTTCTGTCCTTACGCTTGATGTCTTCATCTGATCTGGCTCGACTACGATCTCTGCCTCTTATTTGATCGATGAGACTCTCGACTCGGAGTGTGGTCTCGATTCTTGTCTTAACTTCAGGAGATGCTCGGTTACTAAATAAACAGTCAGTTGTCTACGATTCTGAACATGACATCCTCAGCAGACTATGGATCCGAGGATGTTCTTCTCGACACACTATGATCATTCCTCGTCTCTCCTGGTAGTCTACGAACTCTGAGATCTATTATCTTGCAAACTACGATTCTACCTTGATAGCTCTCGAGTTTCCCTTGACTCTCCAGGAAGACTACAATTTCTGGTACAGTGCTCGAAGATCAGACAAGCCTATCTATTATATTATAAGATCAACCTAACTATCTTGATCTTTCTATATTTATAGTCCTTTTACATCATTTATTTTTAAGGACTTTACAAAGATGTTTTGCTTATGTAGGATCAACCTAACATATTTGACCAATTCATTCTAAGTCCTTGTACATATGTTCCTATTATCTATCAAAAGACTTTACATCTTTTCATAATGCAAGCATACTTGCATATTCATTCATTTATATCATAATCAAATCATACATAAATAGAAATAGCATTCACATGCTTATTCCTAACACAACGTTTCCGAGTTAAACGGTGACTTTTGACTTTCATTCCGATAATTTCACGATTTCAACGATTATCGTCTAATCTCGTAAATTTTTCCATAACTTCGTTACTTGATATGTTTACACCGTTCAAAATGGATTCATTCTATATATCTATCAACCTAACCAAACATATTTCATCCAATCTTATACATGATGGTTTTCAATTTGTCCATCAACAACAAAATTACAATTCTTCAATGTTCTTCATTAGTTCATAACTTCTATGAATATGATTTACTTGCAACATGGTTTATTAAGGTTTAAGTCCTCTAATAATCATCCTTGTTACTCCTTATCATACATGCTCCACCAATAATCACTTCTCTATCAAACTACAATTGAATAAAGGAAGATTAATGGTCTATAGGTTCATTACCTTAGATAATCAGCTTTTTTTCTTCTTCTTTTCTCCTTGGATTAGCAAGATACTTCTCACTTTTCTCTCAATATGTTAATACTAAGTTGTTGGAGGAAAATGAATAAGGCACAAAATGAACCCCCAAGCTCTTCTATTTATAGAAATTACAAAGTGAGGGCATAATGGTAAAGATGTCATCCCACCTCCTTTCTTCCACCATCCTTACTATTCATTCCTTGGGCAACACAACTCTTATCCCTTGCTTAGTCACCAAGTGGCCAGCCATGACTCACCTATGGGGCCCACATGGGTTACCCCATGGGTTTTGCTAACCCGGTGACCCATCGGTTCGATCCACGGGTCCGGCTCTTGTTTTGGGCTTTAGGTTTAATTACATTGGGCCTAACACTGGGCTTGCATAAATAATCGTTGGGCCTAAACATAATTCCATTTGGGCTTGCACAATTCCTACACAAATCCTACAAGTCCATTGCAATAGAATTAAAACGTTTAACATATAATCCTCGTATTCTTTACGTATACTAGTTCGTATAATCATTTATCATATATGTTATACTATCTTTCGTATATACTAGTACAATACTTCGTATCATACTCATATTCATTGCTTCGTATAATACTTGTTTATTATACGATCATCATTTATTCAATCTTTACTTTTCTTAACATTCTCAAACTTAGTACGCAGGCAAAAACTGTGTTTGTCATAATTGAATTATTATTACATAATTCATCCTCCCTTATTATTCTATCATTACGCATTTCTCAAAAATTCAAAAATAATTCCCGAGCAGAAATGGATGAATAGTATTTTTCGGAAAATTTCTCGAAAATCTTTTATTTTCGTCTTGAAAATTTAAACACCTTAATTCTATCACGTACCCAGAATACTACGATGTTACGACACTTTTAGGTTATAGAACAACTTTCGTCTTGCTTACTCAATATAATAACATATATTGTAATTTTATTTATTATTTAATCAAATAAAATTATTTTACAAATAATCTGATTTTCTCGGTCGTTACACCGTGTCCTGTACTGTTGAGTTCTTTCGAGGTTTTCTGATGACAAGATTCTCAAATAAAGAAGGAAGAGTATGAAAATATGGTTTGAGCAACAAGAGTTTTGAAACATGATACCGATGAAGAGTTTCAATGAGTCCCAAGGCAGAAGGCTTACAAAGACAACTCATTTTGGGATTTGATTGAGGGATAGGATTGGTGGCTAGAAAGGCATGACGATCAGGGCATTATTCTGATGACTAAATGTATTTCTGAAATTTCCCTGAGTTCTTGTGTGACCACTTTCAGGAAACTCTATAAATCTTCCTTCCATTCTACGAAGAATGAACTTTTTGGAAGATTGAAGACTGAGATATTCTCTCTCAATCCTAGACACTCGAGAAGGCTATCTGGATCCATGTTACCCTAAGAAGACTCTCGGATCCTAAAAGTTTTGCCACGTGTTATTGGAGTAATTGCTCACTTGTTCTTCTCCCGTTTTCAAATAATCAATCAATTTCATACTCTTCGTAAATTTCTCTCCTCTTCAGTCAACACAAAACTCTAACCTAATAAGGTACAATTTTACTTGTCCACATATAGTAATACTATAACTATAAAATGAAATCTAGTTTTGTTATCCTTTTTCATGTTTCACACATTTTCTCATCTGATTGATGTCAGATAATATCTATTAATTTAAAAAGTTAGTTGTAATTATATTACACCGCACAATACATAATATGAGACATAAGATGTGACTGATTATGAAACAGAAAGATTCAAAATCCTATAAAACCACACAAATGAAACAAGGGAGTGACAAACTATAACTAATTATGCAAAAGAAAGAGAAGCAACTATGTGAAAGAACTGAAGTTGCTCAAGAATTTCCTTTGCATGGCTCGTGGCTCGATTCTCAACCCGCAAAAAGAGCTCGTGGCTAAGCCGGTCACCTATGTGTGCATCGACTAGGACACCGCACACACTTCTGCAGCTGTTGGCTAGGGCTCGACCAACCTCGGTCGAGTCGTCAGGTTGATTGACCACAAGGGGGCTACCTCCTCTGAAAACCTCGAGCTTGTTAATGGTGAAGGATCCATTCGCCTCGACCACCTCCTTGAAGTCTTTCAAGCTTGGTGCATACACCGGAATGTTGAAGCTGTCGCGTTTCTCATTACTAATTAGACCCTGCGATTAAGTAGATAATTGTATAATGTTCCACCAGAGTCTAGAGAGGTTATACTTTATACACATATAATTATACGTTTTTATTTTATATAAATATATGCAAGCATGAAATAAGAGATCATTTATTATATTATATTTTTATCTAACACTACGGAGCTCTCATTCTTTGATAAGGGTATCATAACGTGGATTCTCCCTTTCAATCTGTTCAGTTTGTCAATTCATTGGACAGTTTTATAGAATTGAGTTGCATTTGAAATATTAATTTAGGGAACTAAAATTGCATAGTATTTATATAATAAAAGCTATCAAAATACAACTTTCTCACTATATTAATGCAAAAATACTATCCAAAATGAACTATGTGAAATCTAAATCTAAATCCATACGAGATCATGCTTGAGGCAAAGTTAAGAAACTTCTAAAAGGACACTTCAAGTCGATATCAATGAATTCATTTTTTTCAATGTTTTAGTATATATGCCCACATATTACTAATAAATGTCGCATAGTAAATATGGTCAACTTTAGGAGCTTTTTCGTTATATCTGAATAGGCATGTGAGACATATACCTTTCTATAACTATAGTTTTGTTGTTCTGTATAGGACTACGTACTATAGTAACTTAACCATGCATTTTGACATTAGTATAATACTTGCCGACAAGGTGTTCGACAAATGAATGGTTAAGAGTTAATGGAACTAAAGAATCATTGCATCTCGTCGGTCCGTCCCAACATTTACTACTCATACCTACCCACTGTTCCACATGATCTTTTTATTGTGGCTAAATCAATTACGTCTGCCGGCAAAATAAAAGTAACTAATTGAGAAAGTGAATTAAGTACTAGTCTAATAGCTAGTCCTATTGAAATAGTACTAATTTTACTTTACTAGTACAAGTTTGAACAGGATGGACAAAGCTATAGGGACAATATAAAATGGCGAAAAAAGGGCGACTGAATTAAGATATGTCCTTTAAACTGTAAAGCAGTTTTGAAGTAATTATTTAATTATCAAATGAATACTTACCTTCTTATGGTTGTGACCTAATATTACTTCTGTTACATGAATTGATTTTTCACTAATTTTATATCATGAGCTAGTCCTGCTACTATTTAATGAGGGTATGTTTATCATTTATATAAAATATCAGTTCATACAATTCACATTTTAATCATGATAACTAGGTATTTTACACCGTCAAATTATAAAAAATACCCTCATTAAATAAGCGCACAAACTATCATGTGACACTAACATGGAATTACAGAAAAATCATCTCAAGGAACAAAATTAACACTTAGTAGCAACTATAAAGAGGTTAGTACTCACTTTAATTATCGAGGGACTAAGTTGAAACTGACTCATGACCTGAAGGAACAAATCTGTAATTCAGCTAAAGAGAGACGTGAATACAAATTTTTTTTTTTCTATATATAAATGTAACTTTGTCATAATATATATTTTTAGAAAAATAAAAAAGAAACTGACCAGACAAACCAATATAACTAAATGCAGTTTTTTACTATGTTAGTTGTATAACAAAAAGTTGTGTCCATGTTTTTTTTTCCTGCGATTTTATCCAATGTCTTTATCTTTATTGATGAATGAATTAGAATGATTTGAAATGAGTACCTCTTGGACAAGATCATTCCAAGCATCCTGAAAGTGTGTCCCAAAAAGAAGGCCCGCCCCACCCTGGTCCGTTGGGTCCACAGAGGTCCTGCCCAAGCAGACTAGGAACATGGAACCACCTATCTTCATCTCATGGGATCTTGATGTTAAGAAGTCACCCAAATCAGTCTGCCACTGCTTTCTGTATGCTTTTGCAGTGCTCTCATTTGCACCCTCTATGAATACCTTCCCTTGGTTATAGGCTGTTGATCTCTTGTCTAACACACTCTCAGGCACCTGCCAAACACCAATAATCACAAAAAAAATATAGAAATAAATAAATAAAACTAAATCTTGAAATTAATTGGTGTATTAAATTAAATTACTTTGTGATATAAAAAGAATATGATGTACAAGTTTTTGTGTGATCTGTAATTTATTATTTAGTCCCCCGTCATTTAAAAACTAGCGTAGTTTGACTTTTTAGTCAAATTAATAACTTTTGTAATCAAAATTTATACAATTTTTTTATAAATATAGGTAGAGAAATAATAATCATAAGAAACTATATCGAACTTAATTATATCCAATTTTTATGAGTTTGAAAATATAAATAATTATGCTTAGTTTTTAATTCTAAAATTAGTCAATATTGTTAACAAAAAAAAATCTAACTAAGCAATATTTTTTAAAGACGGATATAGTATTTTTTTTATGAGTAATTAATGAACGCATATTGACAAGAAAAAAACATTTTGAGAGTTGTACTATATTTTACATTATCACGTGTTAATCACGAGAACTTAGTATTTTATATAAATAATATAGATATTCTCATTAAACAGATGCATGACTAACACGTCATACGAAATTGAAATTGAAATTGTGAAATTGCCAATCATATGATATTAACCGACCACAAGTATTTACTTTGTTAATTAAGTGGGTACTTTGAAACAAGTGGGTAACTTAGAGGGAAAGAGTTAATATACAAGCTTATACGCTTGTATTTGCAAGAAAATGTGTTTTTGCATTCACTCGGCGAGTTAAGCTTGAATACCTTCTCTCTCACAAACACAAAGTCAAAATGTTTGAACTGTTTTCAAAAGTGGGATTTACTAGACCAGGGGCCATAATTGAGTCCTTTTGAAAATCACGAACATGTTAGGATATTAATATAAGTGAGTTAGAATCTCATATTAGATAAATAGTGAAAGAGTTAAAGATTAATATATATGAATAGGCTCAAGACTTAATGACTTAACCTTTTGAGTTAAGTTGGGTTCCAAACATGTATGTTAATGCCTTGGGTACGCGCGGGCTCTCCGAATCTTCCCCAACAATTGGTGATGTTGAATTATTGATGGGTTAGCCAAGAATTAGTTCGGAGAGTGGTTAGTGGTTAACCGAGAATTGGTGATCTGCGGTGATTGAATAGAAGATATTCAATTTTTGATGGAAGTTGACTCTGGATTGACAAGAAGGACCCACAATAGTTAGTCAAGAATTGGTGTGGGGTGATTAAAGAGAAATGTGTTCAAGTGAGACCAAATAATTTAAACTTTTGGGACAAGTTGGGTTCCAAACATGTATGTTAATGCTTTGGGTACGTGCGGGTTGTCTGAATACTCCCCAACAAAACACCAATAATCACAACAAAAAAGTAGAAATAAATAAATAAAACTAAGAGACCTAAATCTTGAAATTGATTGACATATTAAATTTGATGACTTTGTACAAGTTTTTTGTTTGATCTATAATTTGCTATATATTTGTTTTGTGGGTAAATGAACATGTAATTGACGAGAAAGAAGATTTTGAGAAATTGAGTATTTTACATCGGTCATGAGAATATGATATTTTATATTACTACTATTAAATAACAAGGATAATAGGGACAAGTGTTCACGTTGGTAATTGAACAGTACTTTGAAACTGATTGGCTTATAAAGGGATACATGCATGATGCATCTGTAATTCTGCACTTATATTTACAAGGGAAAGAAAATTCATGCATCAGGATTGTTTATTTTGACGCTAAAGAAAGTAGAACGGAGTAATCAAACTCTAAATCACATCTTTGTTTGTAAATTTAAAAAAATTATTAAAACAATAAAAATATTTCTCTAAATAAATATTTATGTGAATTGTACGCATCGTTTTTTGTTAGGAAGATATACATTGCTAGATCCTCTATGTATTAATTTAAGCTTTCAGATGAATTAATTATTTAACATGATATCGTAATTTTGAGTGTGCAAGATTTTGTGTTCAAATTTTTTCAACCACACATTATTATTATAATTAATTTAATAATATAAATGAAATTTAATTTATTTATCTACAAAGTTACATTTAACGGGGAGGGAATTTTTTCTCACACTCACACAAAGAAAAAATGTTTTGACTATTTTCAAAAGTGTGATAAACTAAACCAGGGCCCATAATGTGTCGTTTTGAAAAAAGAAAGAAAACGAGAAAAAAATACCATCAAATGGTTAAGACCTTTAATCAAAACATATATCCGCAGCGGCAATAAAGCTATCTGATCTTATGTTATAGAATAAGTCTAGACAGACAGGTATATTAGACCGGAAAATTGGACCGGTACAATTTTTTTTATTTTTATTTTTTTTTTTTGTTTGTGTCTCTCAAAAATATGTATAGTATTATTTCAACAGGAATTTTTATAAAATATAGTGTTTTAGTTGTAATTTAGATACATATACAAAAACAAGGTTATACAGACTGTATAACCCTGTTTTTGTATATGTATACAAATTACAACTAAAATATTATATTTTATAAAAATTCCTGTTAAAAAAATACTATACATTTTTTGAGTCACAATAAAAAAAATAAAAAATAAAAAATGCACCGGTTCCATTTCCCTGTCCAATTCCCCTGTGTGCGTAGAAGGACTCTATTTTATATACATTTCATAAATTGCAAAGAGTAGTTCTATACGGACATGAATTCTAGACAAGAAAATTGGACATTTTCCTTTTTCTTTTTTCTTTTTTTTTGTGACTCTCAAAAAATGTATAGTATTTATTCCAACAAAATTTTTTATAAAATATAGTGTTTTAGGTGTAATTTAGATACACATATAAATACAGGGTTATACAGTCTAAATTAGAATACAGGGTTATACAAATACAGTGTTTTGTATGTGTATCTAAATTACACCTAAAACACTATATTTTATAAAAAAATTTGTTAAAATAAATACTATATATTTTTTAAAAATCACAAATAAAAAAAAAATAGAAAATATCCAATTTTCCTGTCTAAAATTCTTGTCTGCCAAGACTTTTCCAATTGGAAATCATCCTTCGGAACAAACTAGGGTTATTTTTCTTCGCCTAGATTATAGAGTACTTATTATTCTACGACATGTAATATATAATACACTACTATGTATTTTTGTCAAAGTTTACCCCGAGTACAATGAGTACTGTTTAATTAATTTAGAAGTACTAATATAATAATAATATTATGATGTTAAATTAAATAATATTGTTATTTTATATTATTTTTTATTATAAAAAGATGACGGACAAAAATAAAAATTAATAAATGAGACTATTTTTATAATAGATTATGAGAAAAACGGGTTTAGTAGTAATAAGGAGGTGTTTGATAAAATTAAATGAAATAGTTTTAATATGTTTATGTAATTTGAATGAGTTGAATGAAGCGGAATTTTGAATAATGAATAAAAAATGTTGTTTAATAATTGATATGTCTGAAACATCTAATAACAGATTTTTTATTACTTTACCCCTCTGAAAAAAATTTAAAAATTATTATAAAATTACTTAATATAATAGTAAATATTTTAAAATAAAATAAAATAAATATAAAATACTTCATTCAGCCGTCATCCAATACTCCATTCAGCCAAAAAAATTACAATCATTTCACCCAAAAATCTGCTGAATGACTGACCGATTCAACCATTCAGCCATTCGGCTCCATTTATCTCTAGACAAACACCCCCAACATAATAATAAAATTATGGTGATAAAATCTAAGACATCGTGTTATTTTATAATTAATTAAAAGATGACAGATTAAATATAAAAATATTGATAAATGATATTCTTTTTTGAGATATATAAAGTATGATGATATAATCAAGAATCAATTAATATATACCTGAGATAACCAGTGCAAGGAAAACGCCGAGTAGAAAAAATTGATTGATGCTGCCGGAAAGAGACGCCGGTAGAAAGACCCCGGAACTCCGGCGGCAAAGTAAGAGGGGTGGCCATTGGAAGCTAAGCACTCCTCCATACTGCTACCACCATAAATATTTGTCAAGGGAGGAAGGAGCTGAAAGAGAGTGTTGAAGTCATTAGAAGGGAGGTCGGAGAAGAAAGCTGAAAACTCCGGTGACTCGGAACCCAAAGCCTCATAGCGCTTGATCATGTGTTTGATGATCACATCCACCATGTAAATTGTGTTGCTGCCACATGAGCATCCCAAGTCCACCACAGCGAAGGGGATTTTGGGGCAGTTAAGTTGGACTCCATCTAGGGTTTCTTTCAAAAGGTGAAGCACTGATCTAGCATGTTGAGCCTGCACATATAACATTAGATGTTATTTTGTATGGTTACTAGCGTTTGCAACTTTTACTGTTGCAGCATTTATTGTGTTAGGATTTCCAAACTCACCGGACAATATTTTTGAGATTGAATTTTTAAGTTAAATAAATTACATTTAAAATAAACTGGTTTTAGTAAACAAGATTTTAGAATGTGTGTATGAAGTTTTGCTAAAAATTGTTAGGGGCTCCGTAAAGGCTATAGAAAAAGTGTTGCACATTTATAGCACATAGTTGCATACTATAAATGACCATATAGCACAAAGTTATATACATTGATCTTTGTTGTTCAACAATGTAATTCGGATGCAGCATTTCCAACTGTCTAGAGTCTAGACAGATGACTTGACAACTGTTTGTTTTAAGTTAATTTGGATCCGACAAAACTATAGAGTAGAAGGGGGAAAAAGGGAAATAATGGAGAAATATTGGAAGCAATATAGCTAGTAATTAACTAACCTGTGCCTGGGAGTTGTTGACATAGCTTGCCTCCCCTTTACCTCCTTTCATGCTAAACATTCTCTCCAGCTTCATTTTAGAAACAACTACATTATTATCTGCAGAGGGAGCCATTTTTTGTGTATAGTTAGCTAAGAAAGCACTCAAATGTTAATGAGATGTGAGGTAGAAAGAAGCTAGCAAGAGTTGCATCTATATATAGAGAGGAATGAGAGAAGGGTTTGTGTTTGTATTCTGAGTAGGAAACAAAAGAGATAAGTTTTAATTATTATTTGTTATTATTAATTATAGTAGTATAAAAATTAAAATGATAATACTAGAGTAAAAATTAAAGAGGTGCGTGGGGTGAGAACACATGTAGATATGGGCCTCACATGCAATTACAAAGCAGGCCCAAGATTGACGCCGGATTTCAATATTTGTATCTCTAAGCAACCTACTGTTCCTTTCTCCGGCCAATGATATTGCCGTAGTCCGACAATAAAAGAGAGATTAGGGAGATGATTAGTAATTAAGTTGAAGGCCATTAGGCTTTATAGTTGTTCCTCCACCAATACCATTCTCAGAGGTAAAATATTATCTATCAAATGGTAAATTAAAGGGTTTTATGATGACAATTTTCGTTGTTTTCAGGTTTTTTGCAGTTTTTTATGAACTTATATTCCGTGATTCAAAATTTCAATATATTGTAACTGTGTCGTTATCCATAGCTTTTGGATCTTTGTATTTCAATTTCTTAAATGCAATTTTTACTTTTGCCAAAGAAAAAAAAAAGATTTGAGTTATAAGACATTGACACGACTCTCACGGGTGCAAAACTAACTTAAATTTCTCAATATCCAGGACTTATAGGTGACTACGAGTAGCTAGGTTTTGTAGTGCAGTTCTACGTTCTATCAGTTCAATATTGCAGCCATATATATTCAAAATATTTACTTGTATAGTCCTTAGCCTAATTAACTTTACGCAAGTCAAGATATATTCAAACATAGTTGCTAATAGAGTATCCGTTCTATATATTTTAATATTTGGTATATATAACAAAAAGAGAAAAGGTGATCTTCCTTTTGAAAAGCCAGTAGACATAAATTATGCATCAATGTCGGGTCAAATTAGACTAATTTGATGTTGATGACATAGATTAATTACAGTTTACAGTTATTAAACAAAGCAAAGAAATCTGGAAATCTCACAAAATTAAAAATTAGTAGGTCCAAACTAGCATAAAATAAGCCAATTTTAAACTAACCTAAGCATACCATAAGCCGACAATATATGAATGCATGATTAACATTTTCGAAATGGTCAAATATTGGCATATGATCAAAGTATTCATTATTTTTTTTAATGAGACAATTATATACGATATGCTTGTAAATTAGTTTTTTTACATGATTGAATAGGAACTTGATAATTCTACATTTTTAAGAGAAAGTTAAAGAAGTTTTGAGTGTGTTAACCGTTTATGTAATATAATTTTTTGTATATTCTATTATTATATGTGGAATGTGACTATTTTTCATGACCATCTCAGAAATTTAATTAAGCACACTTAGAAGGGGTTGAATAAGTGTAGGAGCAATTTATGACCAACTTTTAAAAACTATTAATTTCAGGCTCCTAAAATGATTGAAATCAGTTTCTTGAATTAATATAGCCTATTGAATAAAATACTTGATGTTAAAGAATTATCTAAATATAATGCAAGTAGTCAAATTAAGATAATTAAGTAACTTATGTGATTTTAAAGTAAAACAAATAATAAAATCAAGACCAAGATTTTTTACGTGGTTCAGCTATTACACTCTATAATAATAGCCTAGTCCACGTCCAATACCAACTAGTATTGGAGACTCACTTTATTTATTTCTTTATAAATAAATACAGATTACAAAACAGATTCTAACAAAAATTAATTAACAATTAATTTCCCTTGAGCTCTCTTGCTCCTTGTGCACCTATGCACTCTTCAAGCACCTTTGCTTCCTTGAACCTGTTTGTAAGCTTTTTCTCTAATCTCCTAGGATTAAAACCTTTAGACTACACTTAGTCTAAAATAGAAACTCAATACAGATATAGATGTCTATGATCAATGCAAGAATAATCAATTTAACAATTAAAGGCTCAACTATATGCAATGATCAATCAGCACACAATATATAAACAATTAATTTCTCCTAATCACCAATATTCTTAATACCGTAAAATTAATTAATTAGCTTCTCAAAGTTTGACTTGACAAACCTATATTCTAGTCGCTAAAAAGGTCTATCATCAATTATATCGATCATCCTGGTCGCAGATATTCTTAATAGCATAATCTAATCAAATTTCCCCAATATCAAAATTCATCGTCGCAGATCGGCATTGCAAATTTCCCCCAAAGTTGGTAAAAGTCAGTTGGTAGCGTAGTTTTATTCATGACCACTTAGAAAATAGCGATCGTGCGTCACCGATAAGTCCATGTCATTAAAAGTCAATGATCAGACGACGCGTCGCAGATAGAATGCATCACGATCAAACTAAATGAATTCAAGAACTAAATACTTCGATACGTAACACTAAGGGAAAAAAAGGGAGGTCACCAAATAGAGAGAAGAGGGAGAAAGGGGGAGAAGAGAAGGAGAAGAAGGCGCTGCTCATTCTTCTTCAAATTAGAGACTAATTGTAGAGGTAAGAGCTACTTTTTAAGTTCTTCTTCTTTAATTTTTTTTTGTTGTTTGTTATTTTTTTCGCTCTTCTCCAAATCAAGATGTTTGCTACTTAATTTGTGTTTTAAGAGTTAATTTATTGCAAAGAGTTGAATGAATGAATATGGATAGCATGCTTAAATCATATTTTGGGTAATATGATTATGATTTTATTTATAATCAAAATAAAATCAAAGCGGATATTGGGGTACCATGTCACCTCATTTGCAATTTGTTGTAGCGATCTGCAGCTATGGATAATGATTGTATAGATATAGGATAAGATGGACCCATCTGCACATTCCCACAGGATTCAATAGTTGAAAACATGAGTTTAAAAACTGATTAATATTAGAAGCTTAATAGTGCTGTGTAACTTAGTAAACACCAGTCATATTTAATCCAAGTAACTGAGTGGTTTACTTACTGTGCTGCATAAATTGAATGTGCTCACATACCCAACATATTTGGAACCTGCATTGATGAACAAAATCTTTTGTCAAAGTGGGAAGACCTATGTCATGTTGAAGCAGATGGGCATAATGTTGCCATGCATATTTTAGGGGGGAAATGGAACTATTTCAAAAAATAAATTTCTCAAGTTGCAAACATACAACAATTTTAACAAACATATTAAAAGGCCTCAGCAATGTACAAACAAACTCTTGCTTTACTAAATTGCACACCTCAAAGAATGTACAAATGACTCTTGCTTTAGTAATTTTCACAAAAAGCAACCCATATTATAGTGGAATATAGAGATTGAAGTGATCAACTTGAAGGCCAAGTTGGACCGACATTGCAAGACAAAAAACTCGTTGGATTTGATTAAGTACTTCAACGCTACTTGAGACCCACCACCAACCCAATGCGTATCTTAGATTGTAGTTAAACTATCGGTATGTTTGCTACTTAATTTGTGTTTTAAGAGTTAATTTATTGCAAAGAGTTGAATGAATGAATATGGATAAAGATGCTTAAATCATAGTTAGTATAAAATTTATATTTTGGGTAACTTGATTTGGGTAATAGGATGAATGTATTAGATTGTAGTTAGTATAAAATTTATATTTTGGGATTCTTTTTGTGCAATAGAGGTAGTAATAGCTTGGTTATTATAGAAGTCATGCACATGATATGACTCGCACGTGAATCCCCTATTTATGTTTGTAGTTTAACCAATTATATCGGTCATTGTGAAAAATCATTTGTAGACGAAGAACTTGACATCGACATCATAACTTGAATCAAAACGTGAATAATTGCTCCCACGAAAAATGATTGGTTTCAAAGTTTGCAAGTTTGATCCTCACATGTCATGGATACCGCAAAACTCTTTTGTAGTAAATCTCTCAGATTAAAACTATTTATGATAGTAATTTTTTTATGAGCATTGGGATTCCGATAAGTTCATAATTTCCATCCAATTCCTATGGTATCTCATATAGACTGTTGGTTTGTCTTGGGTTCCTAGAAATGACCTTATATACATGTCGTCGTGCATGTGGCTAGTCCATATTACAGGGGAGACTCTGGCAAAAAAATTTTTATTGGTCGGGTTAGTTGCGAACATTTATACTATTAAACTATCATTTACTTGTTATTAATCTTTGAATACTTGATTGATGTATCTATTGGACATATATCCGAAAATTTTAAGTTCACAGTTCACCTAATTGGTTAATGCATTTCATTTTTCACCCAAATAAAATAGTAAATCTAATTGTACAATGTTTTGATGATGCATTACACTATTACAGTAGTAGATGTGTATTTATGAGGAAAGAGCTTGGGTATTAGAAAGACAACTAAATGTTACGAGTAAGTAATGTTTTGGACTGTTGTGGGTATCAAATGATTTATAGGACTAATAGTCCCACATTAAGGGACTATTAGTATGCCTTCTTCTCGCAATCTTGATATACACAACGTTATAGTTTCTAGAACACATTGCAAAGTCCATTGGCTATTCTTCAAACTTGACCATCAAGATATTTTCATCACCTATTGTCCTATGTAGAAGAGTTTTTGTTGTGTTCAGATATGGACCAAGAACATGATGTAATAATAATCTACTATGAAAGTACAACATGAGGCAATATGGCTCTGGTAGTTGCGGTCATTTATAATATTAACGAGCTAATCATATGCTTACAAGTATGCTCAAGTTATATGCTTAGTAGCTAGTATACTCAAGTTATATGCTTACAAGTATGGGCAATATGTTAATCATATGTTGCTCAAGTCATATGCTTACAAGTATGCTTAAATGTTAATCATATGCTTACAAGTATGCTCAAGTCATATGCTTACTAGCTAGTATGCTCAAGTCATATGTTAACATTTATAATGTTGTCTCGTAGTAGGTACCATGGAATCATGGACTTCTATTCGCATCAGAGTTGGATGGCACGACGAAAAGTCAAGTGCCCGTAGTGCTACATAAATGAATTTAGAGTTGGTTGCCAAGTGTTTTTGGTATATGCGATAGTCACCCTAATGTATGAATGGTAAGTCGCAGATACGATGTCCATGTTTGAAGTGTAAGAATGTAAATTATATGGACAGAGACATGGTAAACTATCATTTACTTGTTTCTGGGTTCATGAGAAATTACGAAGAATGCTGGTGGGCACATGGGCGTAGAGAGAGATGGTGGCATCACACAAGTACACAATTCGGCAAAGAGTACTCATCGTATGAATGAAATGGTTCATGATATTGCAGGCCGATTTTGATTGGGAGCAAGCAGCAGAGAGCAACCTATGAATTCCGATGCCAAAGACTTCTTTAAGTTGTTAGACGAGGGTAATGAGCCATTGTGGCATGGTTGCACCAAACACACTATATTGTCTCAAGTAGTTGGCGACATTACTTAACATCATCAAGGCCGATCACAACATGAGTCATGAGTGTTTTGAGTCGCTTCTTGAATGCCATTAAGAGTATGTTGCCGACGACGGTGAGAAATTACCCGTAACTATTACTTTTGTAAGAAAATGGTGAAGAAGTTGGGTCTTGGATACCAAAAGATCGATGCATGTCCCAACGATTGCATGTTGTTTTATAAGGAAAATGAATAATTAACAAGGTGCACGCTTTTGCGCCATGATCTGGTTTAGGCCTAATAAAGAGGGTGTGACTACAAAAATATCAAGTATACCGCTTAAGATTCTAAGGTATTTTCCAATAACACATCGACTAAAAAGATTGTACATGTCTTCAAAAACAAATTTAACATATGAGTTGGTATGCGAAATCTCCAAATTAAAGATGGAGAACTAAATCATCCCGCAGATGGGAAGGCTTGAAAGATTTCAACTTAGCACATCCCGGATTTGCATTGAAACCTAGAAATGTGAGGCTTGGATTGTCCACCGATGGTTTCAACTGCTTGGCCACTCAAATTGCTCCGCACTATGTTGGCTCGTGATTGTTACTCCGCATAACTTGCCTCCTTGATGTGTATGAAACAACCATACTTGTTTCTTTCACTGTGGTTCCCGGTCCCAAGAGTCCCGGAAAGAACTTAGATGTTTACTTGAGACCTCTTATAGACGAGTTGTTGAAGGTATTATGGGAGGATGGAGTATGACTTGGGATGTTGCAACGAAAACAAATTTCAACCTTAGGGAAACGGTTATGTGGACTATAAGTGACTTCCCAAATTTATGGTATGTTATCCGGATGGAGTACACACGGAAGTTGGCTTGTCCGTATTGTATGGAGCATACAAAGTCGTTTAATCTATCAAAAGGTCGAAAGCCTTGTTGGTTTGATCACATCGCTTGCCTCACCTAGAGATCACCCGCTTCAAGAAATAGAGAACACTTCGTGAAAGGGAAAGTAGATAATGATATGCCCGCACCACGATTGTCGGGAACAGAGATGCAAGATCGTGTGATGAGATTGCGGCTATCCCATTTGGTAAGGTTGATGTCACAAACATAATCAATGGGTTTGGTGAATCTCATAACCGGGTTCTAGAGAAGCATCTTTTGGGAACCGCCAGATTGGTCTACAAATTTGATTCGGCCATAATCTAGATGTGATGCATATTGAGAAGAATGTGTTTGACAATGTGTTTAACAATCGTGATGAATGTTACGGGAAGACAAAAGATAACGATAAGGCACGCTTTGGACATGAAAGATATTTGTAAGCGTCCCCAGATTAGAACTTTATGAATCTCCTAATGGTAAGATTGTCAAACCGCATGCAAGGTACACATTGTCCAAAAAGCAAGTCAAGATGTGTGCACATGGGTTAAGTCTCCAAACTACCGATGATGGATATGCGTCCAAACATTGCAAGGTGTGTTACGGTGGGGAAATTGCAAGGGATTAAGAGTCATGACCGCTATGTGTTCATGGAGAGACTCATGCCTATAGCATTTTAGATCTCGCTTGATAAACCAATATGGGATGCTTTGACGGATCTTAGTCGCTTTTCAAAGACTTGTGTTCAAAATCATTGAATGAGAAGGACATGTTTGTACTTGAGAATAACATCATAGAGATCACGTGTAAACCGGAAAAATATTCCCACCGGATTTTTTTGACTCCACGGAGCATTTGCAAAATTCATCTTCCCTATGAAGCTCGTGGTTGGGGGTCCAGCTCAATATAGATGGATGTACCCTTTCGAGAGGGTGATGGGAAACCTTAAAAGGAAGGTGAAGAATAGAGCTTATGTTGAGGGGTCGATATGTGAGGCATACAGCTTTTGATGAGATATCTACGTTTGTCTCGTACTATTTTTCTGGACGTAAGTCTTGACAAAGGCCAATCGAGTATCGAGACATGATGATGGGGGAAATGTTGAACTAAATGGTCGGCTCTCTCAGATTTGGTCTATCGGTCGCCGCTTATGGAAAAGGGAAGCGATATTCCTCTCTGAAGCAAGAATTACATGTCGCATATACTTACATTCTTCTCAATCATGCGAGGAGATTGACGAATTTGTGAGGTACACATGTAAACTTGATAATTTATCTTTTGTTGAAAATTTATTCCAATATGTTAATGTTTATAACATGGTATAGATTGTACGATGACGAAGTTAAAAGTGAAGCATCCCTAAGATAACCGATAAAGATATTCAAATCAATCGGATAAAAACTTTGCACTTTGGCTAAAGGACAAAGTAAGTTCAATTTTAATTTTAAGATATAGTATATATATATATATATATATATATATATATATATATATATATATATACTCCATGTTAACTATGACTTCATTTAATAAGATGGAGTTTTGTAGGCTTTGATCGAGGGATCAACGATTCCAAATAATGTACAAGTCCTAGCTATGGGACCGTATATGGACCAAGTCACCCGCAATGGTTACAAAATAAATGGTTGTGAATTTCACACAAAGGCATATGGGCGCCAGAAAAGAACAACGAACTCGAGTGTGTGTCCAAGGAGATTGTTACAATGAGCTTGGTCATGCATTTTATGGGGAGTTGAGGAAATCGTAGAGTTGTCGTACAAGGGCACGTATGGGGTTATATTCACTTGTTCAAGTGTCGCTTTGGTTTGATTCAGAAAAAGGGATACGTGTTGATGCATACATGGAATCGCCGATATTGACCTCCATAGTCTCACAGATCTAAACGAACTGCTTTGTTTTACCAACTCAAACAAAGACAAGTTTACTATACTCCTAGTCCTATTAGGAAAAGGGATAGACCGCCACAGATTGGCAAGTTGTAATTCATACTCCCCGCGTAGTCGTGTGTCCAAGTAATAGACGAGGATTTCTACCAAGAGGAAATGCTTGTAGACCTCCTATAATAAATATAGAGGACAATAATGATGTAATCCAGCTAGAGGGTGGAGATGAACCCGATGAATTGATCCCGAGATGCTTATTGTGCCGTATGACAATGATATTGAGGAAGAGTTATTGAATCGACACCGACACGTAATCAAGAAGATGGTTATGAATCTCCGATACTTGTACAAAATGATTCTCACTCATCGCATAAACGATTTTCATTAAAATGTATGTTTAGTTATAATTGTACAAAATGTATGTTTATGTTCATGTTCATGTTCATGTTTAGTTCATAATTATGTACCTTTCATTTATGTTCTCTATATAGGAATGTTCTCTATATCCTTAACTATATCATTTGTAGTTGTTGTAGTTAACTATTTTGCGTACATGTTTATGTATCTTTCACTTATGATAATCGTAGTTAACTATTTCATACAATTAATTGTCATTCATAATTTCATACTAACATCCTAATTTTTTTTATTTATAGATGTCTTCAAACTCCGCAAAGACGAAAAGCTGGGTTGGGTCTGGGGCCCAATCATGTGTCAAGGCCTCCAAGTAATCCGGATGATCGCATTCTTATACGTATCCGCCTCCTCCGTAAAACACGTAAGTTAAACATCGTGTATGTATAAGGGTTTAATATTTCCATTGTTATAAATATATTTTAATGTAAATTATCAGATATTGTAGTGATTTTCAAGATAGTAAAATTGTGAAGTGCATTTCACAATTATGCTTATGAATCGCCCTCACGCCAAGATTACATGGGCGCAGCACACTCTCGCCCATAAGGATGCGCTTGATCAATTTCGTATATTTTTTATCACCGATAGGTAATACATAGTTAATCAAATAATATTGTTTAGTAATATAACAGTTTTAATATTATTATTGTTGTTTTATTTGCAGAAACGGTATAGATGGGATGACGCACAAGCATCAGTTATTCAGACACTATTCTGGCAGAAATGCGCCATCCGAACTAAAGATAATTTGAACAAGGAACGACAAAAAGCCCTGCACAATGCTGAGATTGACCATCCAGGACAGGGTGAGCAATATATGCATGAGCATAGCCCCTGGTGGTGCGCACAACCCATATGGGTGCAGATGTGTGACCAGTGGAGAGCTGAGAGCTGGGTCAAGAGGCGCAAGACTGCCGCCTCGAACAGATCCTCAGGTGTATTAGACGGCGAGAAGGCAAAAGGCACGACGTGGCGGGCAAGATATCACACAATGTACCGCAAAGACATTGTCGCCAGGTACGTATGTTATGTTTACAGTAATCTTTTGTAGCTAAAATATCATATGTTTACATAATAATATGAGAAAATGAATTGTAGGAGTCTCAGTCTCAAAGTCAACCTATCAATTGGTTGGATGTGTATGTGGCCACCCGTGATGGTCTGCCTGAGGCTGTTTAGATAGCGGTAATAAGTTCACTTTATCCTAATATGTTGTTTATAAATTGTGACGACCTTTTTTAGTATTTTTTTTAATTTATTTTAAACTATTTAATTGTTCATCTTCTGACAGGACACTTATAAGGGCTTAATGAACGAAGCGATATCCTCAAGGCACCCCAAGGCCCTTCGATTGATCAAGAATTATGGGAGAGGGCGCCCATCGTGAAGAAAAATTATGTCAAAGGCCAAGGACAAAGACGGCTACCGACCATCAAGGCACAGCACAGCACCGCCACCCAATTTACATAATCATCAAAGTTATCCAAATTTATCATACTCCCCGCCGACCGTGTGAGAGCGATCTGTCAGATCGTGATCTTCTTCAGATATCAAGGGCATCTGCAGCCTCTCGAGTCCCGATGAGTTGGCGAGGCAAAACAAGTAAGCTGCAAGAAGCAGGAGCAGAGCAAAGACGACAAAGAGAGCAGTATATATATATATATATATATATATATATCGCTTCATCAGTATAGCTACATTATCATATATGTTTATAGTCTCGAGTCAATGTCTTACTTATATGTAACATATATGTTTTATTACTTTGTTAATTACAGATCCTAATTTGATGATCCATGAAGAGCGCTTAGACTTGTTTTTTTTAGATTTTAAAGCCTCAGACTCTTTTAGATTCATTATTTGGACAATTGTATTGGTTTATATGGATGTTTATGATATCGATTGTATTGCGTTTGGATGAATGTTTTGTATTGTATTTGATGAATGTTTATTCATGGATGAATGTTTTGTATTGTATTGATGGATGTTAATATGGATGCTTGTTTATATATATTGTCGTGTTGGGATTGAAAACAGTACAAAGCAAAGTTATTATTTTGGGGAAATCAATAAAACAGCAAAATTATTAAAAAAAAAAATCATCTGCGATCGCGATGCGTCATACTACCACTACATCACATCGATCAAGATAATCTAGCGAATCGCATGCGGCCGCTATTGTCCGTCACCGCCATCGCAGTTATCACGTCACACCCGACGAATGACTCAAAGATACGTCGTAATAAATACGTGATTGGCCGCAGAGTGCGGTCGCTAATTAGTTTGTCATATTGTTGGTCACCGATGTCCTCCCAAATGACCAGATTATTCTCGATTAGTATCGGCCGACCGATACGGTCATTGATACTCATCTCACATCGTATCGCGGTCATTGATAAGCTTTTTTGTTGTAGTGATAATAACAATAATAAGTGCAAGTAGTAATTTCGTGAGTTGTGTAATTTTCTAAATGAGAAACATCATTTATATAGCCCTTACACAAGTTACCGTTAATAAAAGGTATGTTCAAATTTAATCTAACGGCAGGATAATATTAACCAAGAGAATAAACATTATATGAGTCCACAAAATCTGGTTTACTTAGAAACTTTCTTCAACGAAAATATATTAAAACAGTCCACAATTATCAAGTTTTATCCAAAAACAAATCCCTGTTTCAAGCCATAAAGAGCTTTCTTTAGCTTGTACACATGATTAAGATACTTTTCGTGTTCGAATCCAGGAGGCTGTTTGACGTATACTTCTTCATTGATGTATCCATTAAGGAACACGCTTTTTACATCCATTTGATGCATCTTGAACTTTTTGTAGCAAGAAAAAGCTAACAGAATTCGAATTGATTTCAGCCTTGCTACTGGTGCATAAGTTTCTTCATAGTTGATCCCCTCCTGTTGATTGTATCCTTGAGCTACCAATCTAGCTTTGTTACGAATGATTGTCTCGTGCTCATCAAGTTTTTTCTTGAAGACCCATTTTGTACCAGTTGTAAGACCCCAACTTATTATAAATAAAATTGAATTTTCCTTTATTCATTATTCTAAATTAATAAGGGTTAATTTGATATAATTCTTTTGTTATGGGTGAAATGTGCAAAGTTTACAAAATAAGCAAGTGGTTATAAAATATTCATTATTGTTCTGGGAAATATTCGTTTGGTCGTGGAATATTCTTTTTGTCGGAATCTCCGACGACGGGCAAGCGATCATTAGGTGGGCCCCACAACGAAAAAAATCGGTTGGATGAAGGAAAACGACAAAGATTGAGTTTTATAAATAACGACGTAAATTGTTACCAATTAACAATCATTGGGTTACACAGGTGGTTAAAATACGATGTCTACGCGTGGTTGCGCATAAAGATAGCACACCAGTATTGCATGATTATTGAATTATTGATCCTTACGTAAGAAGGCACTACTCAATAATTGTTACAAATGAGTTACTTGCTCAATATTATATTTTATTGATTCAATAATTGATGCGTTTGATATTTTGTATTGTCTTTGTTTTTCAATAATTATCATTACACAAGATTTTTTCCATTATCAAATCAATAATTCATATTATTTGAATAATATTATCGATAACATTATTGGCAATGTCTAGAAAGTTACATCTAAGGAGAGGTTTGGTCACCTAATTGCTGCCAAGAAGAGAGAAATCCTTATTGAAAGCCCCTCTTTCTGAAACTACACGGTTGTCAATCTTCAGATTCTCGTAATATTATTTTTAAATAAGTAATTATTGATTATTATGATAAAGAAAATATTTATTTTATGTGGATATAGATGGAGAAAATTTTAATGCGACAATTGTTGAAGATTAATATTTTATCTTTTTCTCGATAAAATAATTCATTTAAATATATTATTTTAATAATATATTAACTGATGATATTTTTATAATGAATGTGGGATATATGAGTATATGAGGAGGTAGAGTATTTTGTGGCATTAAATGTTTAATATATGTTTTGTGTGTGTGGTGGACACAATTCTTGACCAAAATTGATTATAGATCGTAAAATCGCTTGCTTATGGATTTCTATCAATTTCATTTTGGAATTTGGAAAAATTTTCTTCTCAAAGTTGTAGAGAATGGAATTTCCCATGGAAAGTCATGAGTTTGAATTTTTCTAATAAACGAGCTATTTTCTACGAATTATTGAAGTTTCGGAAAATAAAATAATTTTTATTATATGGTGGGACCCACTTTGGTTGGTGTAATTAATCATGTGGGCTGCTAGAAATTTTTGTTCCAAGTTGATGTGCTGGTCTTGGGCATGCGTAATTGGTTTTGAAAATAATAATAATAAATAATATTTTATTATTTAGTCTCCTTTGGCGTTCTAGCATTTTCCTATAAATAGAGGGCTAAGTTAGAATTGAAAATCACACCAGAAACTAAGTTTTCTCTCTTTCTCTCTCTAAATTAGCGAAATGTATTCTTGTGAGTATACTTTGAGTGTTGCTATACTCATGGGGTTTCACAAGACTATATCTAAATTCATCGAAGTACTAAGGTTATTTTGAGGTAAGGGGTATTATTTTCTTCTTAAATGATATTTTTCTTCAATATCATTATGTCAAGTATTGGTGAACTTTTTTTATCAAATTTGGAACTTGTTGTGTCGGGTTACTATTCACGATACTCAAGACTATTCACACGGATATTTACACTATTCACGAATACTTGCACTATTCAATAGAAAAATAAAAATTTTCTTTTGTCCAAAATATCTATTCGGATACTAGCTTTGATTGTATCCATGTTTTGATCATTCTTGAATTTTACACCAATATGATTATTTTCAAGTATTTTTGGACATGGGTAAAACAAAGTACGAATCCTTAATCCTTAATCCTTGTCATTTTGTTTCAATTGGATTCGTTTATTTAAAATGTTTTTCATCATCCTCGATCCTAAATGGTGATATAAATGAATATCTTTGGCCCAGTAGTGCAAGATGAACGATTAATCGATGAATGTCTTTGGCACCAGTAGTCAAAGATGAGCAGTGTTGAGATGAACATGACCAAAATCGGTGATATGAAATGAATATCTTTGGCCTCATAGTGCAAAGATGATTAAAGATGTATATTGATTGTTATTACAGGATAAACTATTGATGATGGACTTTTAAACCTTAGAAAGACAAGTGAGAATTCTTTCTTTACGTGACTCTTCTAATGGATTCTTTCATTCTCATTGCATTTGTTGATCTAAAACTTGTTGTCTATTGTATTCTATTAGATTTTTCCTGTTGAAGACTAACGATAATTTGTTGTATATTATCTTATTAGTCATAATATTCTTTACTGGGCTAGTTGAGCTCACCCTTTTCCTTTTGTTCCATTTTTCTTCTTAGGAGGTGAGAACATAGCAGGATCGAGTCGGGGTATGGAGTGATGGTTCTAGGAAGATGTTTTAGCTGTCCTCACTATTTCTGTAAAATAGTGTATGAATAATTAATGAGGACTTATTTGGGTGTGTATATTGTCTAGAAGACAATATTTGTATTCAAACTCACAGTTGTATTGTCGTATTCTACACGACATCTGTATTGTCAAAGTTGTAATTTGCTTTCTATACCATGTATTTTGGCGACTCAGAATGGGTGTTGTATACCTATTTTGGGGGCGTCACACCAATAATGGAAACATCTTTGGGAGGAGACATTAGTTCCCACACTTGGCACCTCTCAAATTGTTAAAGTTCTTCTTGCATTGCCAATAGCCAGTTTTCATCAAGTATAGCATCCTTTGGCTCAACCTGTGATAAAAATGCAGAGAATGCACAGTGATTTTGTAATCCTCTTCGTGTGGTTATACCTTTATTGATATCTCCAATGATATTTTCTGGAGGATGCTTCTTGATGTATCTAGCTGTTCTTGGCATTTGGATATCATGCATAACTTCCTCTTGATCATTAGACTCATTTTTAGCATCCTGCAAATCTTCAGGTTCATGTTCATGCTGATCATTCATTTCAAAGTTCTTTGAATTTGTTCATTCTACCCTCTCGCTTTTGTTCATTTCGGTTTGCTGAAATGTTGACTATCTCCAAATTACCTGCATCATCTTCACTTTCTTTTGGAAGATCATTGTTAGTTTCATTGAAAGTAATATGAACAGATTCTTCTACACATGACTTTTTAATATTGAAAATGCGATAAGCCTTACTATTTTGAGAATAGCCAATAAATATTCCTTCATATGACTTAGCATCAAATTTTTCCAAATTGTCACTTGTATTTAGAATGAAGCATTTAGAACCAAATATTTTGAAATCACTTATGTTAGGAATTTTATTATTTAAAAGCTCATATGGTGTTTTCAAAATAATAGGACGAATGAGTACTCTATTTAAAACATAACACAATGTACTTACAGCCTCGGCCCAAAATTTCTTTGGAAGCTTACTTTCTTATAATAGAGTTCTAGCTGTCTCTTGTAGAGTCCTATTCTTCCTTTCCACCACCCCGTTTTGTTGAGGAGTCCTTGGTGCTGAGAATTCATGGCTAATACCTCTTTGATCACAAAAGGTTATAAAATCTTTTTGAAACTTCAAAGGCCATGGTCACTTCTAATTCTAATGAATCAAACTATACTTTGTTTCAAGTTTTCTTATTAATCTTTCAAACTCTTTAAATGCTTCATCCTTAGTTCTCAAGAATAATACCCAAGTGTATCTAGAGAAATCATCTACTATTACAAAAGCATAAAACTTACCATTTATACTAGAATGTCTTTCTGGTCCAAATAGATCAAGATGAAGTAGTTGTAAAGGAGAAGAGGTTGATAACATGTTCTTTGCCGTAAATGATGTTCTTACTTGCTTTCCGAGTTGACATGGAACACAAATTCCCTTCTTTTCATATTTGATTTTCGGCAACCCTTTGACAAGATTCTTTAAGGATAATTTCTTGATTAAGTCCATGTGAATATGTCCCATCCTCTTGTGCCACAAATTAGCCTCATCTTGTACAGATGCTAGACATAATTTTTCATCCTGTTGCTCAAAGTCAATAGTATATATATTTCCTTCTCTTTGTGCAACTAGAGTGATATTGTTAGTACCATGAGAAATAGTGCATTTTTCTTTATCAAAACTAACTTGGTGACCATTATCCATTAATTGACTGATACTAATAAGATTAAATTCAAGTCCATTAACAAGGTGTACATTATCAATATTTACCTTACCATTTCCAATTTTACCTTTTCCAATTATCTCGCAGGTTCGATTATCTCCAAATGTGACTGTACCATTTTTTTTCTTGATTTTTAGCTCCACGAACTTTGTTTTGTCACCAGTCATGTGACGAGAACATCCGTTATCAAGAATCCATTTTTGAGATGGAACTCTAGCTTTTAAACATACCTGTTAAGAAAAGATAGTTCATTTTTTTGGTACTCATATCTTTTTGGGTCCATTTATGTTAGTAGCAAATAATTCACTCTTTTTAATCCATACCTTTTTAATCTTATTTCGTTTCTTAAAGCAATTTATATCTAAATGACCTTTAATACCACAATGTTTGCAAGTTGTGAAAGAAGAGCAATAATTTAAACTAAAACGTGATTTTGAGTTTAACATTTTCATATTACTCTTTTTATTCATTGAATTAAAACCAATTCCTTGTCTTTCAAAACTAGGTCTTTGTTTTCCTAATATGACATTTAGATTTTCTTCACTTTGAACAAATTTAGCAAGAGATGATTTTAGTGAGTCTATTTCTTTTTGAAGTTCATCATTAGGACATGTTTTAATAGGAGATTTATCACTAAATGCATCAATACACACATCTCTCATTTTTAACTCATTAGTCAATTTTTGGACTTCATTATTTAAGAATTTCACCTTATTGAAAAGTATTTTATTAAAGTTGTCTAAATAACCAATCTTTGCAATCAAAACCTTTTCTTCTTGACATGTGGATTCCTTTTCAATTTCTTTCTTTTCATCTATTAGTGAATCTACTTCATCCATTAATGTATTAACTAATCCTTTTAAGCTTGCATTCTTTTCTCTTAACTTCTTATTTTATTGTTCTAAATAATTTAGTTCATTAGAGATACCGATTGATTCACCTTCAACTCCCACTGAAACATACTTGTGCTATCTCATCTTTATCATCGATCTCCATTTCGGATTCTTCATCACTCCAAGTAATAAAGGCTTTGTTCTTCTTGTTGTCTTTGTAGTTGGTCTTCCCTTTATTCTTTAGTTGAAAACAGATTTTCTTGAAGTGGCCAGGACGTCCACATTCGAAGCACGTTTCTTCGTTTTGCTTTCCTTTGAATTTATTTGAATTGAAGGTGTTTCTCCTCTTGTTTTTTCTTTGTAATAACCCCTTGAGTTTCCTTGACATCATCGCTATTTCTTCATCAGAGTTATAATCAAATTCCTCTTCATTATCTGCAGTAAGAGCTAAGACCTTTCTTCGAGGAGTTTCCTCCTCATCATCATATCTCTTTAACTGATGTTCATATTCTTCTAGTTCACCAAACAAGGTTAAAGTATCCATGGAAGAAATAGTAACAGAATCTTGAAGAGTAGTGATTTTAGAAGCAAACCTTTTGGGCATAGCCCGAAGCAACTTACGGTTGATCTCACTTTGAGGAATAGTCTTGTCCAACAATTTCAAGGAGTTTATAAGGACTAGAAATCTTGCTTGAGCTAGCTTGATGGTTTCATCTTTTTCGAGCTTGAACATTTCATAATCGTGCATAAGCATACTTAGCTTGACTTCCCGTACTTTTGAAGTACCTTCATGACTTACCACTAAAGTATCCCACATCTCTTTGGCAGTGTTGCATGAGGAGACTTTATCTATCTCGGATTGTACCATGCTGCTGAAAAGTGTGTTCATAGCCTTTGAATCATATGAGACCATGTAAATTTTGGTTGAATCCATTTCTAGCAGAATCTTTGGTGTCCCATCATCTCTTCGTGGAACAACTGGTCCATTCTCCACAACCCACCATTCCCAAGGATCTCTTTTCAGATAGATCCTCATTCGGAATTTCTAGAAGTTGTAATTTTCTGTGCCAAACAGCAAATGAGGTCTATTGGTAGATTGACCTTCTTGATTGTTGTTTCCGAACTATGCCATGTTAGAATCTTTCCCTACAAGTCACCTTTAAAACCAAGATAAGTAGAGCCAAGCTCTGATACCAAATGAAATTTAACTAGGCACACTTAGAAGGGGGGTTGAATAAGTGTAGGAGCAATCTATAGCCAACTTTTAAAAACTATTAATTTCAGGCTCCTAAAATGATTGAAATCAGTTTCCTGAATTAATATAGCCTATTGAATAAAATACTTGATGTTAAAGAATTATCTAAATATAATGCAAGTAGTCAAATTAAGATAATTAAGTAACTTATGTGATTTTAAAGTAAAACAAATAATAAAATCACACCAAGATTTTTTACGTGATTCAACTATTACCCTCTATAATAATAGCCTGTCCACGTCCAATACCAACTAGTATTGGAGACTCACTTTATTTATTTCTTTATAAATAAATACAGATTACAAAACAGATTCTAACAAAAATTAATTAACAATTAATTTCCCTTGAGCTCTCTTGTTCCTTGTGCACCTATGCACTCTTCAAGCACCTTTGCTTCCTTGAACCTTTTTGTAAGCTTTTTCTCTAATCTCCTAGGATTAAAACCTTTAGACTACACTTAGTCTAAAATAGAAACTCAATACAAATATAGAGGTCTATGATCAATGCAAGAATAATCAATTTAACAATTAAAGGCTCAACTATATGCAATGATCAATTAGCACACAATAGATAAACAATTAATTTCTTACCGAATACCAACTCAAATAATACCAGAAAATTAATTGCTTAGCTTCTCAAAAGTTTGCACTTGACAAAATCAGATTGCTCGATAATAACAATAATAAGTGCAAGTAGTAATTTTGTGAGTTGTATAATTTTCTAAATGAGAAAATCATTTATATAGCCCTTACACAAGTTACCGTTAATAAAAGATATGTTCAAATTTAATCTAACGGCAGGATAATATTAACCAAGAGAATAAACATTATATGAGTCCACAAAATCTGATTTACTTAGAAACTTTCTTCAACAGAAATATATTAAAACAGTCAACAATTATCAAGTTTTATCCAAAAACAAATCCCTGTTAGTTTGAATAAAACCAAAAGACCATACAAAAAGGTAACCACTTAAATGACATACTTTCTCTCTCCAAGCATTAAGTACATGGCGTATAGAAATGGAATACTCAACAGTCAATTATCTTTCCAAGACATAAAATCTTTAGAAGTCCAAGATAATCATAATAGGTTTTCCTTGAAAAATGTAGATATCAAATCACCAAGAAAAAACTTGTAACTCATATCCACGTGTAAGTAGTATGTAGGTAGAATGATTACTAAGGAAACCACTCATGCAACAACTCATAAATCGTTTAGCTACTGTTATGTATATCCACGTGAACCAGTAACTAAAATGTCCAAGGTATATCAATAAGTTTCTAGGCATATGAGATACATATAAATATTATATCAAATCTCTTTTTAATCAGATCTCTTTTTATTTTTAGAAAAACCTTTAATTTTTAAAAACATTTTTCATTTAAGACAAATAACAATATATAATGCAATAAAATGTCCTAGAGCCTTTAAATAAAAAATCAATTATTATGCAATTGATCTTACATTTGTTGTAACACCCCAGTCTCACATCGAAAGTTAGGGGGAAAATTTGTCTGTATATGAGGAACTAAGTAACTACCAATAGTACTTTCAAGTCATGACCTTTTGGGAGCCGGTGGTGGGCTAAGATGACCCAATAAGATACTATTAGGCTAGTAGTTTGAGGCCTTATTTTGATGAATTTGATTTGATTCGGACTTGGAATTTGACCTGAGATTTATTCCGGACTCGGGATTTGACCCGAGTTGTTTCATATGGTATCAAAGCCGACTCTCGAAAGCACGGGTCGGGTCATCCGATCAGGTTGCCAGAGGTGGGGACACGAAGGCTGGTGGTATTATCCCACAATGGAGAGATGGAGGTCCGGAGGTGGGGACACGGTTGGTAGGTATTATCCCACAATGGCTAGAGAGGCAAAGATCTTTGGGCCGTGTGTGTGATCGATTCTGACGGGGACGTCAGAAATTTAAGTGGGAGAGTTTGTAACACCCCAGTCTCACATCGAAAGATAGGGGGAAAATTTGTCTGTATATGAGGAACTAAGTAACTACCAATAGTACTTTCAAGTCATGACCTTTTGGGAGCCTGTGGTGGGCTAAGTTGACCCAAGAAGATACTATTATGCTAGTAGTTTGAGGCCTTATTTTGATGGATTTGATTCGATTCGGACTTAGAATTTGACCTGAGATTTGTTCCGGACTCGGGATTTGACCCGGGTTGTTTCATTTGTTTTCTTAGAAAAGAGAAATTCTTCACCCACTTGAAAATGTTCCTTATCATCATATACCTGAAATGCCATAAAACAGTTTAGTACACTAATAATTTATCATCAAAACTTAAGGATAAAATATGACTAGGTCAACAATCTCTTATTTCCACCGTGTATTGTTATGGTTCAAATATTTCCTAATTGTCTATATTTCTTTTCTTTTTATTGTAATTTGTTTTCATATTTTCTAACCGTTTACAATTTTATTATATTTCGGTCTTTTAGGCAGTGTGATCAAATAATTATGAAATTAATTTAATTATTATTAACATAATAAAAAATATTATTTTCACTCAAGAAAGTTGTTTCGATTGGATGGTGTAAAATCAATGTTTACAAATAATATTATTTATTCTCTTTTTCATTTAGTTTCTGTTAGATTAATTATGAATTGTTCACTATCTTATTTTGGTGGTTAAGATAAAGACAAATCATTAAATTTTAATTAATCCTACCCAACAATACGTATGGAGACAAGGACTAACTAATGCCAAAAAGATGACAAATAATCATATTAATTTCATCCTTGGTATTTTTATACTCATTTTAAGTATAGTTTAGGATTTGTTTATTTATGTGGTTGAGAGTTACTGTTGCAACAGCTTAATTTGACTACAATTAGTCCATCTAATTGTTCTTTTTAATTTATTAATTCATATCATTGGTAGGATAATTCTGACCTATGATAAGTATATGCTATATATGTTTTGAGCTAACAAATCTGGGATTAGCAAGATCGATATTATTTTAAAGCAAATACGAGGATTGATAATTAATTAATAATTCTTTAAACTGTCAACCCAGAAATCAAGGTTCTGTTTAGACCTAAGGCTTTAATCTAATAGCTAGATTAGTAGAGTTTGTTGGCTAAAGGCTGGTAATAAAGCAACTAATTAACAAAAGATTAGTAGAGTTTGTTCGCTAAAGGCTGGTAGTAAAGCAACTAATTAAGAAAACAAACTTACGCGCCTTTTTTATTGCCTAATATCCACTTAACATCTAAAAACGGTTTTGTCAGTAAATATAAGCGATATTTGATACTTTAAACAAAATCTATATAATATGATTTTAAATTTTCTGTTCATCCTAATAAATCATCTGAATCGTCCAAAGTTTGGAATAAATCCCACAGTCCATAATGTCGGAGACACAGGACTGTTGTTAGTTTATTATATTTTGTAAAATAACTTTTGTTTTCCGTAAATATCATCCACTTCAATTTAAGATAACTTTTGCTTCAAAATTAAACATCCAAGTATTTTTAGATAAATATTAGAATAATGATACATAGTGACATATTTGAAATTTAATTGCAACAAAAATTTCAGAATACGAACCCGATTAAAAAAATTCACGCAAACAGCAGTCTGATGATTGTTAACACTTGAAATTAAATAAGCAATATTTAAGAACTTGATTATCTCATCTGTAAGTTTATATTTGTATGGTATTTCTTATATTAAATAATAATTGTTGATATTAAAGTCATAACAAAAATAATGACACCAGAACAAGTATATTTAACGCATATTTGGAATTACAATTTAAGCGATACTTTGTCAACAGTATTATGTCAATCTCAACTATCTTAAAAACGGTCATTGTTATTTTCAGAGTAAAAATATTAATTGTAACAATAAGTGTTATTTACGGTATTAAGTGCTAAAATAACTATAAAAATATCATTAAATATGTATTTGTATAATTCTTGTTCTAACAATATTAATCGTGTCAACAAAATAATTATAATAATTATTACTCCATCCGTCCCAGGATAAAAATTTCGGTGGACTTTTCACGCATATTAATAGATGAATAAAATGACAAAATTGCCTATAATAATGTCATTAAATATGGAGGGAGAATTAAAATAAGAAAAGTATGAGATATTTAATGCTACGAGTATAATAAAAAAATATTTGTAAAAATTTGGTTATTAAAAAAAATGAACATTTAACATAGAACTATCAAAATAATAATAAAGACTTTTATCATGAGATCCGATGGACTAATAGACTACTAGCCTTATTTATGTTCATTTTGAAGACCCGGAATCTTGTTCTTTTGTTTTTCCAACTTGACCTTTTTGTTCATTCCCTCTCTCCGTAAAAAGTCCACATAGCCGCGATAGTCGCCGGTTCACGTGATACTAGGCCGGACCAATTTTTCTTCAACACTACCTTTTAGCTTTATTACTAAACCACCCTAATATAATTATATACTTCCTCCATTCTATCAAAAGGCTCATTTGTAAAATTTATTAAAATAAAAAAATATTTTTTTATTTGATAATTATATGATAAAGCAAAAAAAATTTCTTATGCCCGTGTAAGTTTTAGTCTTTGATTTTGACTAATTAGTAAATCTTTAACTCAAAGTATAATTATTAGTGTAAAATCATTCCTTTAAAAGTATATTTAGTAGTGTAAAATTGGCCTACTAATTGTTCCATGAGATAAACTCATAGTATAATCTTACATTTTAATCTATTTGTTTATTGTTGAGATATATAAAGTCTCACACCCAGCAAATAAGACATGGAGATTCAATATATAACTTGAGAAGTTACTACAATCATTATCAATTAATTTTGAGTTGAATGTTTCAATATTGTATCAGAGCGTGCACCACTCATGTGCAAGCTCAACGACCCACATGCGCCACATCACCCAATTAATTAAAATCATCTACGTGTTTCGCTCAAAATTGCAAGTGCGCGTATTAAAATATACTCCCTCCTATTCATATTAAATGTCTTTTTAGAGAGTTTCATTTTATTCTATATAAGTGTTGTTTTGGAATCCATATGCAATATTGTACTATTTTTTCCTAATTTATCCCTCTATTTAATATGCTTAGTAAATGCAATTCCATGGACCATTGTGGAGAGAGAAATAATTAATTAGAGATACAAAAGACATTTTGTGTTATTTTTTAATAAGTATGCTTAACTCTAAAAAGACATTTAATATGAATAGGAGGGAGTATATAAAATCTCACACTGGGTAACTACGTACTAGATTTGCAGACTCAAGTTGCTCCATATATTCATTGCAATTGATTTTGAGTTGGTTGTTTTAATATTTTTATCAAGTGTTTAGTTTATTATTGATGACATGATGAAATTTAACTATATTTTGGTATGTGTGGGTGTGGAGGGGGGGGTGGGGGGGGGGGGGGGGGGGGTTTGAGGGTGAAATTGACAAATAAAATTATTTTTGAGAAATGAAAAAACTATAATGCAAAGTTGTGTTGCATGTTACTAGCTATATTTTTAATTAATCATAGGCTTGTGTAGAACTAATGAAATTCAGATATGACACACTTAGAAGGGGGGTTGAATAAGTGTGGGAGCAAATTATGACCAATTTTAAACTTTAAATTCAAACTATTGAATACGACCCTCATCAGATCAAAGAATGTAGCTTCTTTGAATGAATGCATCTAAATTGAATTTTTGTTTAAGAAAATATCTTGGTGAATTTATAAGTCAGATAAAATGCTTGATGTAAATATACTATCTCAAGATGAAGCAAAAGTTTATATTTTAAATATTAAGAAAACTAATTATCCTGAGAAATATTAAAGAAAATCAAGCAATAAAATAACACCAAGATTTTTTACGTGGTTCAACTATTACACTCTATAATAATAGCCTAGTCCACGTCCAATACCAACTAGTATTGGAGACTCACTTTTATTTCTTTAAAAATGACCCTTGTTACAAAACAGATTCAATCAAATTGAATTACAATAATTCACTTGAGCACACTTGCTCCTTGTGCACCAATGCACCCCTTAAGCTCCTAAGCTTCCTTGATCCTGTTTGTAAACAAACCTTAATCCACCAGGATTAAAAAATCTTTAGACAACACTTAGTCTAAAAATATAAGATTACAATTTATAGAGGTCTAATGATCAAAGCAAATAAATAATTTAACAATGTAAGGCTCAACTAATGTATGCAATGATCAAATAGTAACAGAATGATATTATCGATTTATAGCCCACGAAATTACGTTGAATATAAGTAGAGTTATAGAAGCACAACAACAAATTTCAATTGCACCAAAATATCAAATAACCTTTTTTCAGTATGTAAGTGCAATAATTAATTCAAGTGTTGTAATTTTTCCACTGATATCAAATTCATTTTATAGCCCAATATTATTATATCAGTACTAATTTTATCGACTTTGTTTACGTTACCCATGGATAAGAACCAATCCAACAATATATTCCGTTAAATGCAACAAGCAATTATCTTTGATAGTTATATAGATATGTTGGGTTCTTCAAACAATTATCCATAAAGAGACCAAGTCGGATAAATCACTTTATAGACTTATCAAATTCCTCAATTCATAAAAGATATTATTTACACCAACTTTTGAAACAAAAGATATCATGATAGAAATAACATGAAACTAGCATTCCAACTCTCAAGGATAATCATGATTTTATATTTCCAAGATAGTGCAAATAAAACTTTACCACCATATATAATCCTTTACCAATATTTGTGCAATTTAAACTTCTATCGATAATGATCATTCCATAGTTGGCGAAAACAAATCTTAAGTTACCAACACATGTAAAACTCAATTAATTCTTTAAAAATTTTTTGCATGAAATAATAACAAATAGCATGCATTAATAACATTTTATGACATGCACAATTAATTCACATAAAATGTCCTAGAGCCTTGAATTGAAAAAATTAAATATTTGCAATGACCTTACATATTTTTCTTAAGACTCAAATCTTCAAAGTCTTTCATATCAATGATCTTTCATCAACTTCCTGAAATTTCACAATAGACAAATTAGTCTATAATATTAAGTCATCATCAAAACAAAAAGGTTAGAATATTACAAACCAACATTCTCCCCCTTTTTGATGATGACAACACCAAAAATTATAACTCCCCCTGAATTCATGCACATTTCAGGAGAAATTTGTAAAACCTGCATGTCAGTATTATACTAAACCAAATGTGAAAATTAAAACCATTAATATGCATGCATCACAATTAGTCTTAAAACATACTTATCAACAGTTAACATCCAGGCAACCATGCCTATCAAAACCAAATCAAGTGAAACCCATAGTCTTTAAAAAAAATTTAAAACACAGTCTTTAGCAAAGTATTTAAAGCATATCATTTCGACATTTCCCCCTTGACATCATGCAAAAAAAAAAACTCCAATCAATCAATATCTTCGAGATTGGCCCTTTATGCAAAGACGATTGGTAAAGTATGGTCGATGACGAAAGACGATGTAAACGCTTCTTCCAAAGTGTAATCATTGGCAAGTCGAGGTGGTCTAGGAATAAAGGTTGTAGGAGGAAGCTCCATATCCGTAAAATCTCCCTTGTACTCACCCATCCAATTATTCATTGGCCATTCGGAATTGGAGAATACATTGTTGGAACATGAAACCTTTGACCAATAGCATTGAACCTTGTAGCCATAAAATCTGCTAACTCCCCAATTTGATAACTAACAAATTTTCACCTCTTGACTTAATTGACAAGTGTTTCGATTAAATTTTCGTTGAGTGCTTCAACCATAGCTAGTGTCTCAGATCTCAAAACCACTTGAAGGTCAATAAATTCATCTTCAATTCGATGATATAATTTATTGATCTCGTGGGCATCCATTGGTAACTTCCTTTTCTCAAGACACACAAGACGATTTCTAATTTCCACTAACTCATCTTTTCAAAGAAGTTTGATTTTATAAAATCTCATCAAAACACATTCATAACATCGCATCCATTGAATTTGGCAAATGAAGAGGAAGATGAATCGTGAGGGAGAAATAGGGAGGAGGATCGGGGAGGATCAGGAGACGAACAAACAAATCACCAAAGATGAAAAGTAATATGAGATTTTGTCAAATTAGCAAGATCGATAAGCTCATGATTTGTGATGAAATTTCATCATCAAAAGAAATTTTGAAATGTTGGAAAAGTTTTGTTAAAAACTTGCTATAAGGAAGACACTTTTTTGGTTTGATTTAATGCAACTTTGCATATGAGACAACATCATTTGAGAAAGATTGAAAGGTTTTCCGTAAGAATCATAGCCACAACAACTAAATCTAGATAAGTAAAATCTGCTCCCACCACCAAGTCGTGGAAACAAATTATACCTAACCAACTTATGTAACACACACATGCAAGAGGACACACATTCACGCTTTTGGAAGAAATAGAGTTGTAAGAGAAAAATCATTCATAACAATATGAAGCTGTTCCAATGGATGAAAAGGAATATTAGCAGCACCTTTAAGAGTAAAAGGACAAGGTCCAGCAGAAGAAATACCAAGAATTCTACCAAAATCGATACTAGTGAAAAAATAATGACTTTCCCTTAACATATGTTGTAAAACAATCCCCATTGCATTCAAGATTAGTGTAAAATTGTTGAACTAACCTAGGATAGGCAATAGTAGGAGGAAGAAGCATAGGGGATATTTCACAATCAGTGAATAATTTTTCCAAAACAGAGTGTTTGAGATAAAATAGATCCAGAGATTTTTCATACACAAATTGCTTCGTAGCAATTGAATTTTTAAAACGAGTTTCAAAATTATACCCTCTAAAGAAACTTTCTGGCAAATCAGGAGAAGATGAGAATGGATTTACCAGATTTGAAGGATACTCTGGCTGTGAAAAAGGATATTCTTCATGCACTTGCTGCTTCATTTTACCCCGTTGAGATGGTTCTGCTTCTTAAGCCTTTAGAAAAGAAAAACTTGAATCCGAATTGTCGGATAATATTGTGGCATCAGACGACACATGCACAGAAGATTGCTTTTGCACTCGCTTGGATTTCATTTTTATTCCATTAACGTTCTTCAATGGAGATCCATCGTCGTTTGATTTACCAGACGATCGCTTGCTAGCTCTGGTTTTCATGGTGTTATATATTTGTAAAAATGAAATGAAGTGAAGAAGGTGTGAGGTCTGAGTTAATAGGAAGAAGACTGAAGATTTAAGGAGTAGAAACCTCTAAAGCTGTGTCATCGAAAGACGTGCGTCTTTTCAATTTTGAAAGACTGTTCGGCTGCTATTCCGTTTCTCAAGGTGGAGAACTCTACGTTTCCCAAGTCGGCGATAGACATTAAATCTTTAAAAGAAACGTGTATCTATAGCTTAAATGGAAAGTGTTGGACTGCGAACAGACTTCTTCAGCGTCTATCTTTTCAAATATCAAATCCCATAAATATAGATACCGTGAACTGTGCCAATGCAGATACGCCTTCTTTGCCGGTTACATACAGATAATGTTTATCAACATAGTTAAAATAATAACATGCAAATATATTGTAATTATGAGATATTAATGCATGAACTATTTTAGTACGTAAACATATTAAACCATGCACATTCCAAGTTCTCTTCTTAGCATGTAGAACCTTTCTTCACTTAAGGGTTTAGTAAAGATATCAGCCAACTATTTTTCTGTTGGAATAAAAATTAATTTAATTAATACTTTTGAAACATTATCCCTTAAAAAATGATGTCTGACTTCTATATGCTTTGTACGTGAATGTAACACAGGATTTTTAGAAATATCTATTGCACTAGAATTATCACAGTATATAGGCACATTATCACATAAAATATCAAAGTCACATAGAGTTTGTTTTAACCATAAAATTTGAGAGAACAACTCCCAGCAGCTAGATATTCACCTCGGTGGTTGATAAAGCAACTAAAGTTTGCTTTTTACTATGCCACGTGTAACAAGATCTCATGACTCTAAAAATGTGCAAGCACCACTTTGGTACTTTTTCTATCAATTTAACACCTGCATAGTCAAGATCCTAATAACCCATTAGTTCAAAATGATTGCAGATTGATAAAATAATCCCAAATTTATTGTACCACTTAAATATTTAAAATCCTTTTAACAAATTTTGTAAATGAGATTTTTTAGGTTTTGCTTGAAAACGTGCACATAAACAAACACTATACATAATATCCTATTTAGATGCGCTTAAATATAATAAACAACCAATCATGCCTCGATATTTAGTTACCTCCACATCTATACCTTTTTCCTTAGACGTAAGCTTTATTGAAGTGCTCATTGGTGTAGCCTTTGAATTAGATCCTTCAAAACCAAACCTTTTGAGAAGTTCTTTTGTATATTTGGTTTGATGGATGTACATACTGTTCGTTGTTTGTTTGATTTGGAGTCCCAAAAAGTAATTAAGTTCTCCCATTAGACTCATATCAAACTCCCTGTGCATGCACTTTGAAAACCACTCACAAAGAAAATTATTAGTAGCACCAAAAATTATGTCATCTACATATATTTGTACAATAATAATATCTTTATTTTCATGCTTAATAAATAATGTAGAGTCAATTTTCCTCTAATAAAACAATTTGAAAGTAAGTACTTACTCAACCTGTCGTACCAAGCCCTTGGAGCTTGTTTTAGTCCATAGAGAGCTTTCTTTTGCTTGTAAACATGATTTGGATACTTCTCATGTTCAAATCCAGGAGGCTGTTTTACATACACCTCTTCATTGATGTATCCATTGAGAAAAGCACTTTTTACGTCCATTTGATAAAGTGTGAACTTCTTGTAACATGCAAATGCTAACAGGATGCGGATGGACTCTAGTCTCATGCATCGGAGCGTAAGTTTCTTTATAGTCTATCCCTTCTTGTTGATTGTATCCTTGAGCTACTAGCCGTGCTTTGTTACGAGTGATAGTTCCATGCTCATCAAGCTTGTTTTTGAAGACCCACCTTGTTCCAATAATAGAAACATTTTTAGGAGGTGGCATAAGTTCCCAAACTTGGCATCATTCAAATTGTTGAAGTTCTTCCTGCATTGCCATTAGCCAGCTTTCATCTAGGATAGCTTATTTAGCATTCTTTGGTTCAACTTGGGATAAAAATGCTGAAAAAGCACATTGATTTTGCAATCCTCTTCTTGTAGTGATTCCTTTGTTTATATCTCCAATGATGTTTTCCGGTGGATGGTTCTTGAGATATCTTGCAGTCTTTGGCATTTGTACATCATGTATTACTTCTTCTTGTTGAGGAAAGTCTGCTTCAAGTTCTTCTATTGTATCTTGTTCTACATCCTGAAAGTTTTCCAATTCAACTTGCTGGATTTGTTCACTTGGTTTGCTGAATAGGTTCTTCTGGTTTGCTAGATTTACTAAGATCTCCAATGTACCTGCATCCTCATCTCTTTCTTTTGGAAGATCATTGTGAGTTTCATTAAATCGAATATGAACACATTCTTCAACACTCAACTTGTTAATGTTAAATACACGATATGCTTTACTATTCTGTGAATACCCAATGAAAATTCCTTCATAAGATTTAGCATCAAATTTTCCTAGGTTATCACTAGTATTTAGAATAAAACATTTAGATCCAAAAACTTTGAAATAACTAATATTAGGAATCTTATTATTTAACAGTTCATAAGGTGTCTTCAAAATGATTAGACGAATAAGTACTCTATTCAAAACATAACAAGATGTGTTTACAAATGACTTCTACCCAAAACTTTTAGAAGTTTACTTTCTTGTAATAAAGTTCTAGTCAAGCTTTCTTGTAATGTCCTATTCTTTCTTTCTACAACTCCATTCTCATTGAGGGGTTCTAGGAGCGTAAAATTCATGACTAACACCCTTTTGATCACAAAATATTATAAAGTCTTTTAGAAACTCAGTACTATGATCACTTCTTATCCTTACAAGTTTTAGACTATATTTTGTTTCCAAGTTTCTGATTAATTTCTCAAATTCCTTGAATGATTCATCTTTAGTTCTCAAAAATAATACCCATGTATATCTAGAGAAATCATCTACTATTACAAAAGCATAAAACTTACCATTTATACTAGGATGTCTTTCTGGTCCAAATAGATCAAGATGGAGTAGTTGTAAAGGAGAAGAGGTTGATACCATGTTATTTCTTCAGAAATGATGTTCTTACTTGTTTCCCGAGTTGACAAGGAACACAAATTCCCTTCTTTTCATATTTGATCTTCGGCAACCTTTTGACGAGATTCTTTGAGGATAATTTCTTGATTAAATCCATATGAACATGTCCCATCCTCTTGTGCCAAAAATTAGCCTCATCTTGTACAGATGCTAAACATACTTCTTCATCCTGTTGCTCAAAATCAATAGTATATATATTTCCTTCTCTTTGTGCAACTAGGGTAACATTGTTAGTACCATGAGAAATAGTGCATTTTTCTTTATCAAAACTAACTTGGTGACCATTATCCATTAATTGACTGATACTAATAAGATTAAATTCAAGTCCATTAACAAGGTGTACATTATCGATAATTACCTTACCATTTCCAATTTTACCTTTTTCGATTATCTCGCAGGTTCGATTATCTCCAAATGTAACTGTACCATTTTTCTTCTTGATTTTTAGCTCCATGAACTTTGTTTTGTCACCAACATGTGACGTGAGCATCCACTATCAAGAATCCATTTTGAGATGGAACCATTGCCTTGAGACATACCACAAGAAAAAATAATTCATCCTTTTGGTACCCACATCTTTTGGGGTTCTTTTACGTTAGTTCTTGCGTAAATCATCCTTTTTAACCCAAACCTTTTTAATCTTATTTTTCTTAAAGCAATTTATGTCCAAATGACCTTTAATGCCACAATTTCTTCATGTTGTAAAAGGTGAACAATAATTTAATCTAAAACGTGATTTTGACTTTAGCATTTTCATATTACCCTTTTCATGCATAGAATTATAACCAATTCCTTGTCTTTCAAAAGTAGGTCTTTGTTTACCCAAAATGACATTTAAATTTTCTTCACCTTGAACGAATTTAGCAAGAGATAATTTTAGTGAAGCTATTTCTTTTTGAAGTTCGTCATTAGGAGATGTTTTAACAGGCGATTTATCACTAAATGCATCAATACACACATCTCTCATTTTTAACTCATTAGTCAATTTTTGGACTTCATTATTTAAGAATTTCACCTTATTGAAAAGTATTTTATTAAAGTTGTCTAAATAACCAATCTTTGCAATCAAAACCTTTTCTTCATTACATGTAGATTTCTTTTCAATATCTTTCTTTTCATCTATTAAAGAGTCTACTTCGCCCATTAATGTATTTACCAAGTCTTTCAAATATGCATTCTTTTCTTTCAATTTATCATTTTCTTGTTTTAAAGAATTAAACTCAAAATTAAATACCTCGTTTGATTCACCTTCTATTCCCATGAAGCATACTTGAGCTATCTCATCCTTGGCGTCGACCTCAACTTCAGATTCTTCTTCATCACTCCAAGTGACTAGTGCCTTGTTTCTCTTATTATCCTTGAAGCTTATTTTTCCTTTATTCTTTAGTTGAAAACAGTCCTTCTTGAAGTGCCCTGGACGTCCACATTCGAAACACGTCTCCTCAGTTTATTTTCCTTTGCCTTTATTTGAGTTGAAGATATTCTTTCGTTTATTCTTTCTTTGAAGAAGTCCTTTGAGTCTCCTTGTCATCAAGGCTATCTCTTCATCAGAATCATCATCAAGCTCTTCTTCATTTCCTGCATTAAGAGCTAAAACCTTTCTTCGAGGAGTTTCGTCCTCATCATCATACCTCTTTAACTGATGTTCATATTCCTCAAGTTCACCAAAAAGGGTTAATGTATCCATAGTAGATATAGTAGAGGAATCTTGAAGAGTAGTGATTTTAGAAGAAAACCTCTTGGGCATAGCCCGAAGTAACTTACGATTAATCTCACTTTGTGGAATAGATTTGTCCAGTAGCTTTAATGAGTTAAGAAGAACAAGGAGCCTTGCTTGAGCCATCTTTATAGTTTCATCTTTCTCGAGTTTGAACATTTCATAATCATGCATGAGCATGCTTAGCTTGACTTCTCGAACTTTTGAAGTACCTTCATGACTTAGCACTAAAGTATCCCACATCTCTTTCACTGTGTTACATGAAGAGACTTTATCTATCTCGGATTGTACCACACCGCTGAGAACTGTGTTCATTGCTTTCGAATTATATGAGACCATGTAGATTTCGTTTGGATCCATTTCTAGTAGAATCTTTGGTGTCCCATCTTCTCTTCATGGAATAACTGGTTCGTTCTCCACAACCCACCATTCCCAAGGATCTCTTTGAAGATAGATCCTCATTCGAATTTCCGGTTGTAATTTTCATTCCATACAAAGAAAGGAGGTCTATTTGTTGATTGACCTTCTTGATTGTTGTTCCCGAATCGTGCCATGTCGAAATCTTTCCCTACAAGTCACCTTTAAGACCAAGTAAGTAGAGCCTTGCTTACGATACCAAATGAAATTCAGATATGGCACACTTAGAAGGGGGGGTTGAATAAGTGTGGGAGCAAACTATGACCAATTTTAAACTTTAAATTCAAACTATTGAATACGACCCATCAGATCAAAGAATGCAAATTTTCTTTGAATGAATGCGATCACCGAATTGAATTTTTGTTTAAGAAAATATCTTGGTGAATTTATAAGTCAGATAAAATACTTGATGTAAATATACTATCTCAAGATGAAGCAAAAGTTTATATTTTAAATATTAAGAAAACTAATTATCTTGAGAAATATTAAAGAAAATCAAGCAATAAAATAACACCAAGATTTTTTACGTGGTTCAGCTATTACCCTCTATAATAATAGCCTAGTCCATGTCCAATACCAACTAGTATTGGAGACTCACTTTTATTTCTTTAAAAATGACCCTTGTTACAAAACAGATTCAATCAAATTGAATTACAATAATTCACTTGAGCACACTTGCTCCTTGTGCACCAATGCACCCCTTAAGCTCCTAAGCTTCCTTGATCCTGTTTGTAAACAAACCTTAATCCACCAGGATTAAAAAATATTTAGACAACACTTAGTCTAAAAATATAAGATTACAATTTATAGAGGTCTAATGATCAAAGCAAATAAAGAATTTAACAATGCAAGGCTCAACTAATGTATGCAATGATCAAATAGTAACAAAAGGATATTACCGATTTATAGCCCATGAAATTACGCTGAATATAAGTAGAGTTATAGAAGCACAACAACAAATTTCAATTGCACCAAAATATCAAATAACCTTTTATCAGTATGTAAGTGCAATAATTAATTCAAGTGTTGTAATTTTTCCACTGATATCAAATTCATTTTATAGCCCAATATTATTACCGTTACTAATTTTATCAGACTTTGTTTACGTTACCCATGGATAAGAACCAATCCAACAATACAACCGTTAAATGCAACAAGCAATTATCTTTGATAGTTATATAGATATGTTGGGTTCTTCAAACAATTATCCATAAAGAGACCAAGTCGGATAAATCACTTCTAGACTTATCAAATTCCTCAGTAATAAGTCTGCCGCCAGTTGTTACACCAACTTTTGAAACAAAAGATATCATGATAGAAGTAACAGTTACCTAGCATTCCAACTCTCAAGGATAATCATGACTTTATATTTCCAAGATAGTGCAAATAAAAACTTTACCACCATATATAATCCTTTTACCGAGATTTGTGCAATTTAAACTTCTATCAGATAATGATCATTCCATAGTTGGCAGAAACAAATCTTAAGTTACCAACACATTTAAACTCAATTAATTCGGATAAAACATTTTTGCAAGAATAATAACAAATAGCAACGAATAACATTTTATAGACATGCACAATTAATTCACATAAAATGTCCTAGAGCCTTGAATTGAAAAATTAAATATTTGCAATGACCTTACATATTTTTCTTAAGACTCAAATCTTCAAAGTCTTTCATATCAATGATCTTTCATCAACTTCCTGAAATTTCACAATAGACAAATTAGTCTATAATATTAAGTCATCATCAAAACAAAAAGGTTAGAATATTACAAACCAACAACTAGCTAGTAATTTCAACTGTCGAATGGCCCACCAATGTATTAAACTATTAATCCTGCCTTCAAATGTAATCAAGATTTACAACAAAATGTTAACCATATTTTTACACTTTCAGGAATATAAATTGCCTTTTTCATGGGGAAAAATGAAAAAGTTAGCTTGAGAAAGAGATGGATCAAGGAGGCCGGTAATTAAAGTGGTCAAAAAAGATAATAATAGTTATGTTTATGGCACAAACCCTCGTCCCCCCCTCCCCTCCCCTCCCCTCCCCTACCCTACCCGAGACTTGTATGTGTCGATCATCATAGTATTCAACAAGGTGGAATTTTGGTTAAGAGTTAGCTAGGGTTCTTTAATTTTACTTTAGCCGACTGTACTTGAAAAGATTTTTTTTATATTGCATAGAGCAGAATATAGAAACCTATTGAAAAATTGATCTTTTATATTTGGAAATGAAAAATATTGATTTCTATTACCTAGTTAAATATATTCGAACTAGCTAGAGCAAGTTTAAAACTCATTTGTTATTTTCGATATATAGTCTTAGATGTATAAATTGTACGCTCAAGTATAGCGTATAAAGATGTCAAATTCTTAAACTTCAAATTAATTGGTAATAAAAAGAGTTGGTCCAACCCATTATTTATTAGACATATTTTCTCAAGATATTCGATGTGAGACAATATATATACTCTAAGTCTCTAACACTCCCACTCACGCGGTGTATTGAGAGTTACCATGGACCTGATTAATATAAGACTCGTAGCAGATAAGTAAGTTTGAAAGAAAATGAATTGTCCAATTAATAAGGTGTACTAGTTAAGAAACACTACAAGAAAAAGCCTTAATTCCGACGGAATTTTCCCTCGAAAATAAGACTATTCTGTCGGACATAACTTATTTCTGAGGGACTATTCCGTTAGAAATAAACTCCGTCGTAAATTCCGTCGAGCTTAGTTTATCTTCGACTGATTTATTTCTAACGGATTTTCGTCGGATATATACTATCTTCACTACAAAAAAAATGGTCATTTGGCAACAAACGGTTATCATTGCTAAACGTGTGAAATTTCGTTGCCAAAGGTCATTTGCAATGATTTTTTTATCGTTGGACAATTCGTTACGCAATGAGCGTTGTTAATTGTCTAGTAATGACTCTTTTTATTCGTTGCTGAAAGTGAGATATTTAGCAACGAAAGATTGTTTTCGTGTAAAATCATATATCATTTAACAACGACATGTTTTGTAGCAAAATTATTACGAAATTGTTACTAAACAATAACTTTCGTTGCAAAATCCATTTAATTGGCAACGAAAATAATCTTTTTTTGTTGCAATGAAAATGAAATTCGTTGTGTTTTATACACATTTGCCAACGATATTTGTTGTTGTTGAAAAGTATGAAAATTGTTAGACACCTTTAATCACCAAGCAGGAAAACGTGCAACAAGACGACAATGTTCCTCCTGTAAACAACACCACCGATCAAACAATGAATGATGTGATGTTTAGAAGCTTTTTGTAGTTCATGCAAAATCAAACGAGGGAGACTCGTGTACAAAATACGGGTGGAAATAATAGCAACACGCGGCTTGTCATAGCCAAGCAGTTCAAAGAGTTGGGACCACCAGAGTTTTTGGGAAAGCCGGATCCGATTAAGGCGGAAACGTGGGTTAAGCAAATTACCAAGATATTTGATGTCTTGGGATGCACGGAGGAACAAAAGGTTCTATTCGCCACCTTTATGTTCCGTAGTGAGGCAGATTACCGGTGGAAATCTGTGAAGCATACCAACCCAAAACCTTTTCAATATGTCTTGGGAAACATTTCAGAATCGTTCAATGACAAGTACTTTCCGAAAAGTATTCGTCATATGAAGGAGGTAGAGTTTATTAGACCGAACGAAACAACATGATCGTGTGTCCCAAAGACGAGGCTAAGTTAAGAGAGTTATCCGGTTTGCACCTCATTTGGTAGAGAATGAAGAACGTATGACACAGATGTTTCTAAGAGGTTTGAAACCAGAAATTCGTCAATACCTTATCTCTCACAAATTTTCTCTATATTCAGATGTTGTGAACATGACTTAATTATTAGAGCGAGATAATGAGTATGTTCAACCGAGGGACCACAACCAGGGCCATACCGGTGGTATCAGTCATCGGAGCAATGACAACCAGTGGGGAGGAAAATATTCGGACAAAAGCGGTAACCACTCTGGTGGTAATCGTGGCCATGATAGTAGAAGAAGCGAGCATGGAAGAGATTTTAAAAAGAGAAGGTACAATAGTGACAACGTGAAGACGTCAGCACCATCATAACATGTTCCTAGGGGAGGAGAACGACCACCAGTCGTATGTTATAATGTGGGAAAGAGGGACACATCAGCCCAAACTGCCCACAACAATCCAAGGCGTGTTATAATTGTGGAAAGGAAGGTCATATAACTATAGATTATCCTGTAGCGAAACCAAGTGCAGCGGGAATGGTAACTCCAAAGGCTATCCCGCACAAGTCAAAGTTAGTGATTCCTGGAAGGGCGTTTGTTGTGACTGCCCAAAATGCGAGGAACCTAAACGAGGTGATCAAGGGTAAGCTAAACATAAACTCTTGCAATGTTTATTCCTTATTAGATACCGGTTCTACCCATTCTTTTATTTCTCCTGCGTGTACTCAACGTTTAAACTTGACCCTTGAGAAATTAGACTTTGACTTATCTGTTGAAACTCCGTTAGGAGAAACTTTTGTTACATCCACGGTTTATAAATCTTGCTTGATTCAAGTTTGGACCATCACATTACTTGTCGATCTAATTATTTCATTAAAAATACTTACATTTGATGTGATTTTAGGGATTGATTGGTTAACTACTCATCATGCCAAAATTGATTATTTTCGTAAGGTTGTTAGTTTTCATATTCCTCACCAACCTGTTATGTGAATTCAAGCAACGAAACCACTAAATTCAATCACTGTCATATCAAGCCATAAAGCCATTGGTTTAATGAAAAACGGATTTCAAGCTTTCTTAGCCTATGTCATGGACTTGAACAAAAATACGTCAGATTTGAATAATATTTATGTTAGTAAATTTCCGGACGTATTTCCTGAAGAACTTCCCAGTCTACCCCTAGAACGTGAAGTTAAATTCTTTATTGACCTTGAACCTGGTACAAAACCCATTTCTAAAACACTATATCGAATGGCTCTTATTGAACTTCAGGATTTAAAGGTCCAACTACAAGAGTTGTTAGACATCGATTTCATTCGTCCTAGTACATCTCCTTGGGGTGCTCCTGTTTTATTCGTAAAGAAGAAAGACGGGAGTATGCGACTTTGTATTGACTATCGGGAATTGAACTATGTCACCATCAAGAATAGGTATCCGTTACCTCACATTGATGACTTGTTTGACCTGTTACAAGGAGCATAGATCTTTTCAAAGATTGATCTTCATTCTGGATATCATCAGCTGAAGATTAAAACTAAGGATATTCTGAAGACTGCCTTCAGAACTCGGTACGGGCATTATAAATTCTTATTTATGTCTTTTGGATTGACTAATGCTCCTGCTTCTTTCATGGATATGATAAACCGTGTGTTCAAGGAATATTTGGATCATTTTATGGTTGTTTAATTGATGACATCATCATCTACTACAAAAGTCATGAAGATCATGAACACCATTTGAAGCTGGTACTTCAAAGGCTTCGTGATAACAAGCTATATACTAAGCTGAAGAAATGCGAGTTCTGGATTGAGGAAGTAGAATTTCTTGGGCACGTGGTGTCAAAGCATGGAGTATCTGTTGACCCGACGAAGATTGAAGCAATACAAAGTTGGGAGCAACCGAAGTCGGTGACCAAAGTATGTAGCTTTCTGGGGTTAGCTGGTTATTATCGTAGATTCGTGGAAGGATTTTCTTGAATCGCTACTCCTTTAACTCAGCTGAATCGGAAAGAAACAAAATTCATATGGAGCAAGGAATGCGAGAAGAGTTTCCAAGAGCTCAAGAGGAGACTCATTTCGGAACCTGTTCTGACAATACCATCTGGTTCGGATGGATTTGTTATCTACAGCGATGCTTCAGGCAAAGGGTTAGGATATGTTCTAATGCAACATGGGAAAGTTATAGCATATGCCTCGCGACAACTCAAAGAATATGAGAGGAATTATCCTACTCATGATCTGGAGTTGGCAGCAGTCGTTTTCGCGTTGAAAATCTGGAGACACTACCTGTATAGGGAGAAAGTGGAGAATTATAAGGATCATAAAAGACTTAAATATTTCTTCACCCAAAAAGAACTCAACATGCGTCAACGACGTTGGCTCGAGCTGTTGAAAGATTACGACCATACCATTCAATATCATCTTGGAAAATCAAACGCGGTAGCTGACGCATTGAGTAGAAGATCGTATGCGGGTACGAGTGCGATGTTATTAACACAAAGACAGATTTTGTACGACTTACAAAAGATAAAGATAGAGTTAAAGGTTCTAAGTACCCACGTGATGATGTCAAATATACGAGTAGAACCGACTTTAATCGATAAAGCTAAAGCTGCTCAAGCCACATACCCAGAGCTGATGCGTATGAGGAAGAAAGTACAAGAAAGTGTTATTCCAGAAGCAAGAATCGATGAAGAAGGAATACTTTGAGTCAACTCCAGACTTTGCGTTTCTAACGATTCTAACTTGAAGCATAGAATCATTATGGAGGCACACAACACACTGTTTGCAATCCATCCTAGGAGTACCAAAATGTATCATGATCTTCGACATATATTTTTGTGGAGCAATATGAAGAGAGAGATCTCAGAGTTTATCTCGAGGTGTTTAACTTGTCAACGTGTAAAGGCAGAGCATCAAGTGCCAAAGGGTCCATTAAAACGACTTGAGATTCTGAAATGTAAGTGGGAACACATTACCATGGATTTCGTTACGGGTCTTCCAAAGGTTTCTCAAGGCATAGATGCGATTTGGGTTATTGTTGATATATTAACCAAGTCTGCTCATTTCTTGCCGATACGGGAGAATTATTCCCTTGAACGTCTTGCTCGTATGTACGTGAATGAGATTGTGAGATTGCATGGCATGCCAGTATCCATAATTTTGGATTGTGACCCAAGATTAACTTCACGATTTTGGGTTTGTTTGCAGAAAGTTATGGCACGAATTTACGATTCAGTTCAGCATACCATCCTCAAACGAACGGGCAATCAGAAATGACTATTCAAACTCTTGAAGATCTATTAAGACTCTGTGTCCTAGATTTCAAAGGAAGTTGGGATAAGTACTTGCCATTGGTGGAATTCTCCTACAACAACATTTATCAAGCAAGTATAGGCATGGCTCCATTCAAAGCGTTGCATGGACGAAAGTGTCGTTCTCCAGTATGTTGGGATGAGGTGGGTGAAGCAACATTGTTGGGACCAGATTTGGTACGTATGACTACAAAAAAGATCCAAATGATCCGACTACATATATAAACGACACATAATCGACAAAAGAGTTATGTAGATCTTCATCGAAAGGACATGGAATTTAATATTGGGGATCATGTATTGTTACGTATTGCTCCATGGAATGGAGTTAAGAGATTCAGGAAGAGAGGGAAGCTCTATCCACAATTTTTTGGCCTATTTGAGATTTTTGACCGAGTAGGAAATGTGACCTATAGACTCGCATTACCTCCAAGCATGTCTCATGTTCATAATGTTTTTCACATATCTATGCTTCGTAAATATATGAAAGACCCAAACCACATTATTGAGTTAGAACCAGACGAGATAGCTGAAGATTTAACGTACGAGGAGGTACCTGTCAAGATCTTGGATATGAAGGAGCATGTCCTACGCACAAAGGTTATACCACAAGTCAAAGTTTTATGGAGGAACCATGCTATTGAGGAAATGACCTGGGAGTTGGAATCGGAAATGAAAGTAAGGTATCCTCACCTTTTCGAAACCCCAGGTACGTACGTCAATTTCGAGGACAAAATTTCATATGGAGGGGAGGTTGTAAGACTCCAACTTTTTATAAATAAAATTGAATTTTCTCTAAATTATTATTTTGAATAATAAGGTGTTAATTTGATATAATGCTTTGGTTATGGGTGAAATGTGCAAATTTTGCAAAATAAGTAAGTGGTTATAAAATATTCATTGTTGTCGGGGAATATTAGTTTGGTCGTGGAATATTCTTGCTGTCGAGAAATATTCGTACGATGGCGCATCCATTTGTGGGCTTCATAACGGAAAATTATCGGATGAAGAAAACGACAAGTATGAGTATTTTATAAATAACGGCGTAGTTATTACCGTTAACATTGTTGGAATATCCGGTGGTTAAAATACAATAATACACGTGGTTGCACAGTAGCACACGATATTGTACAATATTTTTGAATTATTGATTCTTACGTAAGAAGGCACTACTCAATAATTGTTATAGTATTTACTGTTCAATATTTTATTTTATTGATTCAATAATTGCTACGTTGATATTTTATATTATTGTTGTTTCAATAATTGTCACTGCACAGTATTTCTCATTATTAGATCAATAATTTATATTATTTAAATAATATTATTAGATAGCATTATTGGCAATGTCTAAGGAAGTTATGTCTAGTAAAGGAGTTTGGTCACCTAATTGCGCGCCAGTAAGGAGAAATCCTTATCGGAAAGCCCCTTCTTTACTATGAACGACCTGGTTGTCATTATTGTGATTTTGTAATATTATTTGTGAATAATTAAATATTAATTTATATGATAAGGAAATATTTATTTTATGTGGATATAAATGAAGGAATTAATGTTGAGGTGTTTTATCAGTATTTTATCGGAATGGAAGTATTAAAAATCATCCGTATGTGGTTTTCGATCATTTTCTGTTTAGAATTTGGAAAAACTTTCTTCTACAAAGTTTTAGAGAATTAAATTTTATATGGAATCGACATAAGGTTCATATTTTTCTGATAAAAGGGCTATTTATTATGAATTATTGAAGTTTTAGAAATAAATATTTTTATTAAAAACATGGGTGGGCCCCACTTTTGGTTGTTGTAAAAAAATTGCTGAATTTCAAGGGTGGTATGCATGAATAGCAATGGGTGAAAGCCACCGGTAGCAGGTTAGTCTGCTTTGGCGTTCTAAGTATTTTCCTATAAATATGGTGCTTAGGTTAGAATTAAAAATCACACCAGAATCTGAAGTTTTCTCTCTCTATAGTATTGAGCGTATTTTTGTTAGTATTTAGATATCTTGAGTGTTTCTATTCAGTGCAAGTTTTTTGACGCCCCCAAATCTGGGTTACCTGACCCCTGAGTTTGGTGCCCACGATCCACAATATAATAACATCTAACTACCCATTCATTGATGAATATAAACTTACATAACATTAATTAATAGGTTAACAACATCATCCTAGGTAATCTAACTTTAACATTACAAACTTACCCTTTAGATATACAAAAAGGGTTTACAAATACAACATAATAATAAGTTCATTATAACTACTCCAACATTTTGCCTTTGCCTTTGTTCTTCTTAGACCCGCTGGCCTCTTCTTCCCTAGCTAAAATATTTTATTTAGCAAGGGTGAGCAACAGATTTACCCCGCAAGGTAAGACATACAATAAATTTATAAGAATCAAGAATAACAGACTATCTAATTTGATAGAATAACACCAAAGTTCGGGGAACTTTGAAATAGCTGAACAAATCTTTAATAACTAACAAGTCTTCTCGCATTCTATGCAACACAATAATCTGATAAATGAAAGAGTATAACACTTTTAAAGTTTTTATGATATTCTATTGAATAATCATGAATCAATTCTACGCAATAACAAAGTGAAATGTTTTCCAGATTTATCTGAGCGATCCGTTGGATCTTGAACTTCTCTTCTCGAGTAACTATCAAAGATTGGACTTTGATATACCCAGGTGTATCAGATAACCATAAAGATTAAATTATACCCCTCTGCAAGTACTTAGAGCGACCAACTCCTTGTACCCTATATTATACATAATACTCAAAACGCGCGCAATAGCCGAATATACGACCAAAAGGTTCTCTTTTATATAAAAAGGTTGTTCTTCTCAGTCTTACAAACAGAAGTTGTATTATAACCACGAAATACGATGATTTCAATTTCTAATCGTTTCTCTTCTCTTCTCGAACCTATCAGGTTTGCTTTATCGATCTAACCAAAATAATTGGCATCGATCTATCAATAATAATTGAATTCTCTTCTCTTCTCTTCTCGAACCTATCAAGTTTTAACAAATGTTCGTCTAGCCAGAACAATTAGCTAAGACATTTCTCAACACGATTCAACAATAGACATGAATTATCTGTACTATTAATAATAGCTTCTACGGATGTAAGTATCCAATAATAATTATTCTCAAAGTATATTCTCAGAATCACTAATTCAATTTGAATTATTAAACATGCACTAAGTGCGAATAATTAACAATAAATTCTTGGACGTGGTCTAATCAACAATAATTAACCACCATAGTATTTAAACAGATATAAAACAAGGTTGAGTTAGGAAACTTTCCTTCTGCGTTGATTACGACTACATAATATACATATCTGTGTTCACAAGACCTAAAATCAACAATATCGGTCTCACGATTAGCACAATAATTTATAACATGTATCACTGTAATTTACAATCAATCTGTCTCCTAGACACATTACCACATAGCCACATTAGTGTTATAACTTATATAAACACTTATCAAGTCTAACTAGTTCGGTCTAGTTGGACTTCGGTTTCATCTCGGTGTCTTGGTCACCTTATCCGACAATTTACACATTTATTGCCACTTAAACTCGGTCTCAAAGCTCCAATATTATTTAAGATAAGTCATATATCATTTATAATATTTTTCAGAAGCTTTTAATAATTTTCTAATAATTATTATAATTTATAATAATTTTTCAAATACCGTAATTATTTTTAAATGATTTAAATACTAATTAATTCCATTATCATCAATATTTAATAATATTAAAATATTAATGACATACTTGTCAAAATATTAAAGTTATTGTTAATAACTTAAAATATTTTTAAATCATCAATATTCTACTTAAATGATTTTTAAAATAATTAAAATCATTTTTAAATCATCACCATTAATATTTAAATATTAATGAAATTATTATCAAAATATTAAAAGTCATTAATTAAAACTTAAAACATTTTAAAATATTTTTCTCATTTTTAAATGATTTTTAAATCAATAAAACCATTTTAGATTCATTTATTTAATATAATAATTAAATAAATCTATTATCATTAATATTAAATTATTAATGAAAATTACTCAAAAATATTAAAAGTTACATTTCATAACTCAAAATATTTTTAAACACTTTATTTTTATTTAAAATGATTTTTATAATATTAAAATTATTTTTCTTTAATTTATTTAAGACACTAATTAAATAAATTTAATATCATTAATATTCAAATAATTATAAATATTAATGAAAAATATCTTAAATTATTAAAAGTTATTTTTTATAATTTAAAATAATTTTTAAAACCATTTTTGTAATTTTAGAATTTATTTTCTATTTTAATTAATTTCGAAAATTTAGAAATTAAAATAATAAAACCCGTCATTATAGCCTATATAATGACAATAACAAATCATTGTTGTGTTCTTGAGCCTCACGAACACTGACAGGCCAGTTACCAACATGCCAAGTTTGACCGTGATTAGTTCTTGTCGAAAAATGTTTCTGGGCCAACTTAGGGTTCAATCTTGTAGTATAAATGTAGTACTACAACTATCAATAATCACCAGTCTTATCGCATTACACTATGAAGATCTGGCCATTCAAAGTTAATGTCAGACTTAATCTGGGTTTTCTGGGAAACCCAGAAACCCAGACAGTGTACTAGGCACTTTCTAGCTTGATTTGCTCAAGGTTCTGGTCATCACTTAAGTGATTTCTTGGTTCATATATATAGTACTCATGTTATAGAACATAAATACAACAACTTATAAGTCCAAATACGTCACACGTTTCAGATTTAGCTCGGTCAAAGGATGTCAGGAGTTTTGTTCATCCTGTTTCTGGGTTTTCCAGAAATGGTAACCATGATCGACAGGCCTAGTTTGACCACTCCCTATGTTCAATCTGTTGACTGTTTAAACGATCTTAAACCATGAATCTATAGTCCATATAACAGGCTACAACATGCATATAACAACGAATTCAAAACTCTTATAACCTGACAGATACGAGCCTTGCAAAAGGTTGTCAGACACTGTTCATGGCATTCTGGGTTACCCAGAATTCACCCGGTCAATCTCGGTCAACGTGTTTTGACCATTAATAACTTACGATCTAGACATGTAATGGGTGTGATTCCACTTCCAGATCAAAGACCACATGACAAGCTACAAATTACAACTTTAAAACAATAAAAATCAAAAACAGAAAAGAAACTAGGGCCACTGACATTCGGTTGTCAGGCCACTTTTTGTGTTCTTGGACAGTTTTTGAAAAACTTAATTTTTACCCACTTTGATGCTATGGATCTATTATAGATCATCATAGATCATCATAAAACATCCTTTAGCACAAATCTAAACATATAAACACAAACTTTACCTTAGCATATAAGATCAAAAGTGAGTTTAGGGTTTATACCTCTCTTGACCCATCCTTGATCTTAGCTCCCCAAATCTGTTCTTGTTGTTCTAGGAGGTTTTCTAGTGACTGATTTACTTAGCAAATTCGGAGGTTTGCAAGAGAGGGAGAGTTGTTGAGAGCTAGAGTGTAAAATGACCAAGTTTATGGACTTTCTCTCTCTTTATCTCTTATATCTTATGATTCATTGTATGTTGCTGAGATTGCTGGCAATAATAGGCTGAGTTATTGCAAAATAAGTCACAATGTCAACAATAGTTGGTCACCAACTCTCAATTTGGTAAGATTTATAAGATTTATAAGTTACCTTAATAAAAATCCAAAAAGGGCATTTTGGTCATTGTCCTTGTAATTTTAATGGCTTTCTTGACTTTTGCCCAAACCCTTAGGATTTAACCCTAAGGTTCTAACCCTTAGGTTTTACAACCTTAGCTTATAGGATTTTCTAAATTAGGATTTTAAAATAGAAAATTAAGATTTCAAAAATATAATTAGGGTTTCCTAATTATATTAAAGGTTCACTACAAAAAAATGGGGCTTTAACAACAATCGATTTTCATTGCTAAAGGTGCCAATTTTCGTTGCAAAAGGGTTTTGGCAACGACTTTATTGTCGTTGCGTCTTTCGTTGCACAAAGAGCATTGCTAATTGTTCCGTAACGAACGTTTTTTTTGTTGCCAAAAGTAATACATTTTGCAACGAAATTTGACTTTCGTACAGAGACATCGATCCTTTACCAACAAAATGTATTGTTGCAGAATAATTAAAATTTTGTTGCTAAAACCCCATTTTGTTGCAAAAAGCCTACTAATTGGCAAATGAAATGTACTCTTTTTTTGCAACGACCATGCCTTTTCGCTGTAATTGACACCATTTTGCAACGACATTTTTCGTTGCAGTAAATTATGAAAATTGTTGCCTAAGCTTGTTTTCGTTGCGGAATGTAAACTTTTTAGCAACGATTTTTGTTGCTGATTATATTATTTGGCAATGACATTATGCTGAATCAACAACGAAAATGTTTGTTGTTGGTTATTTTTCAATAACAACGAAAGTCGTTGATTAGCAACGATATTATATGTTGCTGTTTCTTTATATGTGCAACGAAAGTTGGTATGATTTGCAACGATAAAAAATGTTGTCTTTTATGTTAGTATTAGCAGCAATATCCTATCCGTTGTTATTAGGTTAATTTTTCGTTGCCAAATATTATATTTTAATGCCATTAGCAACGAAAATTTGTTGCTAAATGTATAAAAAATTGTTGCTATATTAAAATTTGTTCAATGCTTTGGTAACGAATTATATTGTTACCAAATCAAAATTTGACATTCTTTTTGTTTACCTGGCTGGCTGGCTCAATGTCCCCATAGCAAAAATAAAAAAAACTAAAATATCACTTAACTTAATAAATCTTTCACTACATAATCATTCATTATCTTTACAATTAACCATCTAAAGCTACCACAGTTCTTTAATAAAAGTATATATCTACATATATATAGAGTACACTTCATAATTTCGTCCCTTATCTTCCGTAAACGTAGCACGGAAATTTGTTACCCAGTATTGTAAGGCAGGTCGTAGAAGCAGTCTTCCTGCACATATTTAAAAATAATAGCAAGTCAAAAAAATGAAGCAAATAGGTCACCAGAGGCACTTAGTGCCAAAATTAATACACAAAGACAATAGAGTTGCTACGTGGTACCAATGTACACCATATTGCTCATAAGTAGAAAAAGACAAATAGGCAATCACAATATCATAAGAAGTCATACCATGTTCTCTCACTAATGCCTGAAAATAAAGAAAATTTTAGTTGGCTCAAGCAGGTTTTGAAGTGGTCCACATGTGAATACAGATTAGTTAAATTTTGACATAATTATTATTTTTAGGCCTACAATTAAAGAGTTTGTTTTCGTGGGACTAAAAGAGGTTTTAGTCTCCTATGTACTATATAATGAACAAATTGGAATTTGGAACATCATGCATGAAAGAGGACTAATAAAGTAACAAGGGACTTCAACACAATCAACATTCAGGGATAACAAATTACCAATTCTTCAATACTTGCCAAAAATATATATTATTAGTTTTTCAAAAGTTTATGGCAGATTGACCCTTTTATGCCATAAGATTTTTTAGGACTAAATAACAACCATGAAGAATATAGGAGCTCAGTAGTCCATGACTATACTAACCACACATCGATAAATACTCCTTCCATTTCCAAATTATTATTGACTTTTAAAAATCAATTTGAGATATTTTTAAACTCAAATGATAAGATTCATTAAAATTTATGAAAATACAAATCTTATAATTAGTAGTACCTTTTAAACTAGTTTACAATATTCATCATTGTACTGACTAAAATTAAATAAATTTACCTGAGTATGAAAAAAATGTCTCAAATTGACTTCAAGAAGTCAATAATCTTATATTTGTTCCAAAGGGAGTATTAAACTGAACATTTTAATAGTAAAAATATTAAGAAGCCTCTTCAAAAAGATGGAAATAGTATACCTCTGTAAACTTGGCTGCTAACAAAGCAGAGGTGATGTCTTCGATACGTTTATCATTTGAACATGCATTACTCTTTAGGTGATCTTCTCCCTTCATATTTTTTTGTTGGTCCATTTTATTGAGTGAAACATTTGAAAATGAAGGCTCTGCATGGATAATTATTAGAGCAAGCGAAAAAAATACCGTGGAATATTAATAAGATAAAACACATACAATAGATTATAAATTTCACAAACTGATAACAATGCTTACTCAAAAAGACCATTGCATATATAATGTCCTTTAATTTCATCTTATTCCTTACTGGGGAAAATACATATAAATTTGTGATTTAAAACCTTATTTTTAGAGACTTTTGTTCAGGACACATGGAAAATCGATGTTGCACTTTAGCAAACCAAGGTATGATTTCCTATTTTTCTAGAATTATGTATGAGATTGCATGAAAATTGATCTCAAAATTTAATGAAGTCATTACAGAAAGTTATATTGGTGAGAAGGGATACTTGGGTTTCACATCATAGAGGAGACATAAATAAGTAGCCATAGTTCATCAAGATTTCATCAAGAATGCACTCAATTAACCCTCAAAACACATGCCAACTTAATAATCAGCTTAGAAAAAAGCAGGAGGGTGGATTAGGGAAAGTGCAGAGCGAAACAAATGTGAGTATAAGGTTCACTATATAATTGTTAATTGACAAAGACGGGGAAAAGAAGTATGCAACAAGGGAAATGGTAAATACGAGTCTTATGCGTGATTCTAGACCACCTTTCATCTCGTAAAAAGCAAAAGAAGTAGAGAAGGCTTGTGGGATCACCAAATATCATTAATGGTTCACAAGACACCATGTAGACTAGAAGGAATTTGCATAAATATTGAATTGATATTAGACTTGTTTCAGCTTTCCTTTTAGGAAGAAATTTAAAACCACTACTCGGTGGTTGACCACCCAAAAAACATGGTCTCAAATGCAATCCGCCAATCTCAAACTCGAGTTTAACAAATCCATATGTGACAACCCCAAAACAGTTCCATTTCATCCAACCTATTCTGAGTCGCCAAATACATGGTACAGAAAACAACTACTATTTTATTACAACAATTGTCGTAAAAATACAACAACACATATCTTTGTGAGTTTGGATACAAATATATACCAACCGCGACTCTCATCCCAACCTTGATAAGACGTCACAATGACACCTTACATAAAGGTATAGTCAAAAACTGTTTTAGAAATTAGAATCTTTGGGAAGTGCTCAAGGAAACCTTCGTACATGGGAGGCCATGCTTCTAGGTTATGATAGATATCATATGACCACAAAATTATCCTTGGTTCACCCAATAGACCCCAAAGAAAAATGAGAAGATTACTATCATATTCTTTCCAATGGTGAGTCTTCTCTTGACATATCATTATTTCCACTGTCTCTAATTGAGAATTATACTTGAAACAAACACCAAGATTATATAGGTAGTGCTCGTAAATATACTCAGCAAGTGGATGAGCACAACCTTGTCTTATGATGACACGAGGTTATATGTCATTAGACATCTTGTATGATAGTGGCAAAACACCCTTCCAATGTTGGGTTCGCCTCACCCTAGTTGATTCACCAAATATAACTACTAAATGATGACCACTATTCTATTCCCTCATACTCCCCGCTCGACCCCTACACTCTCTTATTACCTAAAAGGAATTGTGAAGCAAAAGGGTGAGCACAACTAGCTCAGTAAAGAATATCATGACTAAAGATAATTAAATTATCAATAGCCTTCATAAATAATAAATCAGAGATTTAGAACATATGGTAGATGATAAAAATTTCAACCATAGTTGCAGTGGAACGAGCAATCCATTAGAAGAGTCAAATAGACCATAAAGTCTATTATCTTCTCTATGTTAAAAATCCACCAACAATGTTTTATCCCTGTAACATCAATCAATAGTTCTGGTCCACAATCATATGAATAACTCATAATCATAATTGTGATTCTAAATTTTTCTTCGCATCCAGGACGAAGATAATTTTCATCACATGTCTTTACCTGAAAGATCAAAGATCATGGTTATACCAAATCAAAGTTCCTGTTCATAATCATACTAATAAATTCATCTTTTGCACTACGGTAAAAGATATTCATCAACAGCTCATCTTTGCACCACTCTACCAAAAAGATATTCAATAACATGTCATCTTTGCACTACATGCCAAAGATATTCCTCAACAATTAATCTTTGCACTACAGCCAAAGATATTCATCAACAATTAAATCTTTTGTACTACGCGCCAAAAAGATATTCCTCGCTTAATCATTTACATCAATGTAAGACCCCAACTTATTATAAATAAAATTGAATTTTCTATTTATTATCTTGAAATAATATGGAGTTAATTTGATATAATACTTTATTATCTTGTTATGGGTGAAATGTGCAAATTTTGCAAAATAAGCAAGTGGTTATAAAATATTCATCAGTGTTTGGGAATATTCGTTTGGTCGTGGAATATTCTTTCATTGGAGAATATTCGTATTTACGGCAGCAGCAATCCATTTGTGGGCCCCATAACTATAAACCGCTTGATGAAGAAAACGACAAAGTTTGAGTTTTATAAATAATCTACAGAATTGTTACCATTAACACCGTTGAATACCCGTGGTTAAAATACAAGAATACGCTGTGGGTTGCACAAGAAGAAGACACCAGTATTGCACAAAAGATTGATGAATTATTGATCCTTACGTAAGAAGGCACTACTCAATAATTGTTACAAAGAGTTATCGCTCAATATTTTATTTTATTGATTCAATAATTGTCATATTGATATTTTATATTATTGTTGTTTCAATAATTGTCATCGCACAAGATTTCCCATTATCGATCAATAATTCATATTATTTGAATAATATTATTAGATAAAGATTATTGGCAATGTCTAGAAAGTTCTCACAAGGAGAGGTTTGGTCACCTAATCATGCAATACCAAGAAGGAGAAATCCTTATCGAAAGCCCCTCTTCCTCGAACTACCGTCATTAAATGTGATTCTCAGTAATATTATTTGTGAATAATTAATTATTGATTCATATGATAAGGAAATATTTATTTTATGTGGATATAAATGTTGGATATATTTATTGTGGTTAAAAATGAAGGAGTTAATGTTGAGGTGTTTTATCAAGATTTTGTTTGAATGGAGGTATTAAAAATTAAACCAAAGTTTTTTAGATATATTGCGTGAGTTATAATTTTTAATCCGACCGCTGATCGTTGTGATTTTTTTGGATATGTTATACATATATAAGTTGAGTATATGTCCACAAATTTTGAACCGTTAAAATGAACGATGATTTGTTATGAATTTTAAGAGGTGACTGTTCAAATTGTCAAGTTTCTAATTTATCATTTTGGTGAAAAATTTAGAATTGGTGGGCCCCACTTTTGGTTGGTGAGAAATGTGCTGAATTTTTTATTCAAATGTGGTGGGTGGAAATAGTAGTAGTAAAGCCATCATCAAAGTTATGTGTCAAGTCTGCTTCAAGCTACTAACATTTTCCTATAAATAGAGGGCTAAGTTAGAATTGAAAATCACACCGTAAACAAGTTTTCTCTTTTCTCTCTATATTATCGAGCGATTTTGTGAGTATTTTGATACTTTGAGAGTTGCTATTCAAAGACAAGTTTCATTCAAATTTCATATCCGATATTCCATCGTAAGTACTCGCTTTTTTTGAGGTAAGGGATGTTATTTCTTCTTAAATGATATTATTTTCTTCAATATCATTATGCCAAAATATCGTTTGAACTTTTTATCAAATTTGGAACTTTTTGTGTCTGGGTTACTATTCACGATACTGCACTATTCACGATACTACACTATTCACTTAATACGACACTATTCACCAAAAAATGAAATTTTCTCCTTTTTGTCCAAGATGTCTATTATGGTTACTATCTTTGATCAGATCCATGTTTTGATCTTTATTCTTGAATTTTGCTTCTTCAAAATTGGTTATTATGGAGTATTATTGATCTTGATAAACTCGTAATACTAATCTCTAATATTTGTTATTTTGTTTCACTCGATTCGCTTTTTTAAAATATTTTTCATCATCTCTCACCCTAAATGATGATATTATCAATATCTTTGGCCCAGAAGTGCAAAGATGAATGATTACTCTAATGAATATCTTTTGGCCCGTAGTAAAAGATGAACAAAATGTTGAGATGAATACGACCAACCGGTGATATAAATGAATATCTTTTGGCCTCAGAGTAAAAGATGAATATTTGATTAAAGATGTATATCGATTGTTGTTACAGGATAAAATATTGATGATGGACTTTTAAATCTTAGAAGATAGTGGAATTCTTTCTCTACTGACTTTCTAATGGATTGTTGTTTCACCGCAGCTTGTTGATCTAAAACTTGTTGTTCATTATATTTTATCGATTTTTCCCTCCCGTTGAAGACTAATGATAAATTGTTGTATATTATCTTAGTCATAATATTCTTTATCGGGCTAGTTGAGCTCACCCTTTTCCTTTTTGTTCCATTTTTCTTCTCGTGAGGTGAGAATACATAGCAGGATCTAGCTCTGGGTAATGGAGTGATGGTTCTAGAAAGATGTTTTAGCAATCCTCACTATTTCTCAAAAATAGTGTTTGAATAATTGTAATGAGGACTTATTTGAGTGTGGATATTGTCTAGAAGACAATATTTGTATTTAAACTCACAAAAGATGTGTGTGTCGTGTCGATTTTGCACGACAATCAGATTATTGAAGTTATAGTTTGCTTTCTCGTATCATGTATTTGGCGACTCGTAATGGGTGTTGTATACCTATTTTGGGGGCGCCACAAATGGTATCAAAGCTTAGGGATATGGTCTCTCAAGTGAGATCGTGGAATAGAACTAGAGGGGAGAGATGAGTAAATCCTTCGCTAAAGTGTCCTATCTAAGCTTATTTGTTGGCTCACCATAATATAGGGATATTATGTGATATGTTAATTTGTTTAATTAACCCTTGTTTTATGGCAAGATTTAAGAATGGTCACGAGAACGTTAACAATGGAGTGTATGAGACTGTGGAACAACCTTTAGTCACAAAACCAGAGAACGCATAACAGAAGGCAAATATTCCTCCCGTAAACAACACTACCGAGCAAACGATGAATGATGGAATGTTTAGAGCTTTTTTGCGCTCATGCAAAATCGCATTTAGGAGACTCGTGTACAAAATACTACGGTGGAAGTGATAAGAACGCTATCCATTCACAAACAAAGCAAGCTTCAAGGAGTCGGGACCACCAAAATTTATTGGAAAGCCGATCCGATCAAGGCGGAAACGTGGGTCAAGCAAATTACCAAGATATTCGATGTCTTGGGATGCACGGAGGAATGTATGTTCCATTCGCCACCTTTATGTTCCGCAAGAGGCGATCACCGGGGGGGAGTCTCTGTGAAGCGCACTCCACCGCCACACTCAACATGTCTTCTTGGAAACATTTCAAACTCTTCAATGACAAGTACTTTCCTCGAAAGTATTCATCATATGAAAGAGGTAGAGTTTATCGACCGAACAAAACAATATGACGGTGTCCCAAAGACGAGGCGTAAGTTTGCAGAGTTATCCAGTTTGCACCTCATTTGGTCAAAATGAGGAACGAATGACGAGGATGTTTCGAGAGGTCTAAAGCCCCGAGATTCTAAGAATATCTTATATCTCATAAATTTTCTTTATATTCAGATGTTGTAAATAGGGCTCAATTATTAGAGCGAGATAATGAGTATGTGCAACCGAGGGACCACAACCAGGGTCATACCGGCATGCAAAATACATCGAGAGCAATGAAAACCAAAGAGGGAGGAAAGCATTCGAACAAAAGCTTAAACCACTCCGTGGTAATCGTACGTGATAATAGAAGGAGCGAGTCGGAGGAGATTTCAAAAAGAGAAGGTACAACAATGATAACGTGAAGACGCCAAAGACAAACATCAACTGCTTTCTAGGGAGGAGAACGAAAGCACCGGCCGCTTGTTACAAATGCGGAAAGAGGGACATATCACCAAAATCGCCCACAACAATCCAAGGTATGTTATAACTGTGGAAAGGAGGGCCATATAGCTCGAGATCTGCTCAGAGAGCAAAACCAAGTTCAAAGCAGGATGGTAACTCCAAAGGTCATCCCGATAAGTCAAAATCACGGCCTCGGAAGAGCGCTTTGTCGTGATCGCCAAAACGCGAGAAACCCGAACGAGGTGATCACGTAAGCTAATCTTGAATTCTCACAAGTTTATACCTTTACTAGATACCGGCTCTACCCATTCATTTATCTCTCCCGCTTGTGCTCAACGCTTAAACTTGACCGAGAAATTAGACTTTGATTTATCAATGGAGACTCCGCTGGGTGAAACTTTCACACATCCACCGCTTATATAAATCTTGCTTAATCCAAGTTGGCACTATCACATTACCTGCTGATCTTATCTCTTTAAAGATACTTGCTTTTGATGTGATTTTAGGAATTGATCGGTTAACCACTCATCATGCCAAAATTGATTGTTTTTCGTAAGGTTGTTAGTTTTCATATTCCTAACCAACCTCGTCATACTAATTCAAACAACTAAACCACTAAAATCACCACCGCCATATCAAGCCATAAAGCTATTCGCTTATTGAAAAATGGATGTCAAGCTTTCTTAGCCCATGTTATGGATTTGAACAAAGACAAGTCGATTTGAATAATATTTCGTTGTTAGAGAATTTCCGATGTATTTCCTCAAGAACTTCCCTGCCTACCCCCGTAACGTGATGTTGAATTCTTTATCGACCTTGAACCGCACAAAACCCATTTCTAAAACCCCATATCGAATGGCTCCTATTGAACTTCGTGAGTTAAAAGTCCAACTACAGGAATTGTTAGACATCGGCTTCATTCGGCCCCAGTACATCTCCTCGGGGTGCTCCTGCTTTATTCAGAAAGAAGAAAGACGGAGTATGCGACTTTTGTATTGACTACCGAGAATTGAACCATGTCACCATCAAGAATAGGTATCCGCTACCTCGCATTGATGACCTGTTTGACCAGCTTGCAAGGAGCACAATTCTTTTCAAAGATCGATCTTCGCTTCGATATCATCACCAAGATTAAAACCGAGGATATTCCAAAGACCGCCTTTCGTAACTCCTAGACGGCATTATGAATTCTTAGTCATGTCTTTTGATCGACTAATGCTCCTCGCCGCTTTCATGGATATGATGAACCGTATTCAAGGAATATTTGATCAGCCTTGTTGTTGTTTTTATTGATGACATCCTCATCTATTCCAAAAGCCGTGAAGATCATGAGCACCATTTGAAGTCGATACTTCAAAGGCTTCGTGAAAACAAGCTTATATGCCAAGTCAAGAAATGCGAAGTTCGCTTGAGGAAGTAGCATTCCTTGGGCACGTGGTGTCAAAACATGGAGTATCCGTCGACCCTTGGCCAAGATCAAGCCATACAAAGTTGGGAGCAACCAAAGCTTCGATCAAGTACGAGCTTTCGGGCTTAATGGTTACTATCGGAGATTCGTGGAAGGATTTTCTCGAATCGCTACTCTGCTAACTCACCGACTCAGAAAGATACAAAATTTGGCTGAGCGAGGATCATGAGAAGAGTTTCCAAGAACTCAAGAGGAGACTCATTTCGCACTGCTTCGCAATACCATCCGTTCGATGGATTTGTTATATACAAATGATGCTTCGTGCAAAGGGTTAGGATGTGTTCTCATGCAACATGGGAAAGTCATAGCCTATGCCTCACGATAACTCAAAGAATATGAGAGGAATTATCCTACTCATGATTTGAGTCATGGCAAGCAATAAGCTTGCAAGCTGAAGATCCGGAGACACTACCAGATGGGGAGAAAGTGGAGATCTATACGATCATAAAAGCCTCAAATATTTTTTCACCCAAAAGGAACTCAACATGCGCAAAACGCTGGCTTGAGCTGTTGAAAGATTACGATCATACCATCCAATACCATCCTCGAAAAGCAAACGTGGTAGTGACGACGATCGAGTAGTAAGATCATATGCGAGTACGAAAGCAATGTTGTTAACACAAAGGTCCATTTTGTATGACTTGCAAAGGATGGAGATAGAGATGAAGGCTCCAAGTACCCACGTGATGATATCAAACATACGAGTAGAACCGACTTTTAATCGATAAAGTTAAAGTCGCTCAAGCTACTTTACATGGAGCCGATGCGCATGAAGAAGAAAAGTGCAAGAAGGTGCTATTCCGTAAGCAAGAATCGATGAAGAAGGAATACTTTGAGTCAACTCTAGACTTTCATGCTCCTAACGATTCTCGACTTGAAGCATAGAATCATGATGGAGGCACACAACACCCCGCTTGCAATCCATCTCGGGAGTACCAAAATGTATCATGATCTTCGACATACATTTTGGTGGAACAATATGAAGAGAGAGATCGCGAGTTTATCTCGAGGTGTTTAACCTCATCAACGTAAAGGCGAGCATCAAGTGCCAAAGGGTCCATTACAACCACTTGAGATTCCAAAATGGAAGTGGGAACACATTACCATGGATTTCAAGCATGTGTCTTCCCAAAGTTTCTCAAGGCATAGATGCGATTTGGGTTATTGTTGATAGATTAACCAAGTCCGCTTCATTTCTTGCCGATACGTGAGACTTATTCCTCGAACGCCTTGCTCAGATGTACGTGAATGAGATTGTAAGATTGCATGGCATGCCAAGATCCATAGTTTCGGATCGCGACCCAAGATTCACTTCACGATTTTGGGTTAGCTTGCAGTAAAGCTATGGGCACGGATTTATTTATCTGGGCTTCAAAGATACCATCCTCAAACCACGGACAATCGAGAGGACTATTCAAACTCTTGAAGATCTATTAAGACTCGTGTCCTAGATTTCAAAGGAGTTGGATAAGTACCTACCATCGTGGAATTCTCCTACAACAACAAAGCTTATCAAGCAAGTATAGGCATGGCTCCATTCGAGGCGCTGTATGGAAGAAAATGTCGCTTCCAAAGATGTCGGGACGAGGTGGGTGAAGCAACATTGTTGGGACCAGAATTGGTACGCATAACTACGTAGAAGATCCAAACGATTCGACAACGATACAAACGGCACACAGATCGATAAAAAGAGTTATGCGGATCTTCATCGAAAGGACGTGGAATTTAATATCGAGATCATGTATCGTTACGTATTGCTCCATGGAAGGGAGTTACAAGATTTGGGAAGAGAGGAAAGCTCAATCCACGATTTGTTGGTCCATTTGAGATTCTCGACCAATAGGAAATGTGGCCTATAGACTCAGATTACCTCCAAGTATGTCTCGTGTTCATAATGTTTTCACATATCTATGCTTCAGAATATGTGTGAAAGACCCGAACCACATTATCAAGTTAGAACTGATTTAGAGATAGTCAAGATTTAACGACGAGGAGGTACCGTTAAGATCTTGGATAGAAAAGAGCATGTCTTACGACCAAGGTTATACCACAAGTTAAGGTTTTGTGGAGGAACCATGCTATCGAGGAAATGACCGGGAGTTGAATCGAAATGAAAGCGAGGTACCCTCACCTTTTCAAACACTGTGTACGTACGCCAATTTCGAGGACGAAATTTCATAAGGAGGGAGGTTGTAAGACCCCAACTTATTATAAATAAAATTGAATTTTCTCTATTTATTATCTTGAAATAATATGGAGTTAATTTGATATAATACTTTGTTATGGGTGAAATGTGCAAATTTTGCAAAATAAGCAAGTGGTTATAAAATATTCATCAGTGTTTGGGAATATTCGCTTTGGTCGTGGAATATTCTTTCCGTCAGGAATATTCGTATTTACCACACAAAACCATTTGGGCCCCATAACGGATAACCGCTTGATGAAGAAAACGACAAAGTTTGAGTTTTATAAATAATGGCAGAATTGTTACCAAGTAACACCGCTTGAATACCCGTGGTTAAAATACAAAGAATACGCGCGGGTCGCACAAGAAAGACACCAGATTGCACAATATTGATGAATTATTGATCCTTACGTAAGAAGGCACTACTCAATAATTGTTACAAAGAGTTATCGCTCAATATTTTATTTTATTGATTCAATAATTGTCATTGCTGATATTTTATATTATTGTTGTTTCAATAATTGTCATCGCATAAAGATTTCCCATTATCGATCAATAATTCATATTATTTGAATAATATTATTAGATAAAGATTATTGGCAATGTCTAGAAAGTTCTCACAAGGAGAGGTTTGGTCACCTAATCAAGGCCGCCAAGAAGGAGAAATCTTATCGAAAGCCCCTCTTTTCCCGAAACTACCTACCGTCATTATAAATGTGATTCTCGTAATATTATTTGTGAATAATTAATTATTGATTCATATGATAAGGAAATATTTATTTTATGTGGATATAAATGTTGATATATATTTATTGTGGTTAAAAATGAAGGAGTTAATGTTGAGGTGTTTTATCAAGATTTTTGTTTGAATGGAGGTATTAAAATTAAACCAAAGGTTTTTAGATATATCATGTGAGTTATAATTTTTAATCCGACCGCTGATCGCTAGTGATTTTTGGATATGTTATACATATATAAGTTGAGTATATGTCCACAAATTTTGAACCGTTAAAAATGAACGATGATTTGTTATGAATTTTAAGAGGTGACCGTTCGTAAATTGTCAAGTTTTAAATTTATCATTTTGGTGGAAAATTTAGAATTGGTGGGCCCCACTTTTGGTTGGTGAGAAATGTGCTGAATTTTTATTCAAATGTGGTGGGTGGAAAATAGTAGTAGTGTAAAGCCATCAAAGTTGTTGTGTCAAGTCTGCTTCTTGCTGCATAACATTTTCCTATAAATAGAGGGCTAAGTTAGAATTGAAAATCACACCGTAAAAAAGTTTTCTCTCTTTCTCTCTATATTATCGAGCGATTTTGTGAGTATTTTGATACTTTGAGAGTTGCTATTCAAAAGACAAGTTTCATTCAAATTTCATATCCGATATTCCGATCGTAAGTACTCGCTCGCTTGAGGTAAGGATGTTATTTTCTTCTTAAATGATATTATTTTCTTCAATATCATTATGCCAAAATATTGGTTTGAACTTTTATCAAATTTGGAACTTTTGTGTCTGGGTTACTATTCACGATACTAAGACTATTCACGATACATACACTATTCACGAATACGACACTATTCACCTAAAAAATGAAATTTTCTCCTTTTTGTCCAAGATGTCTATTATGGTTACTATCTTTGATCAGATCCATGTTTTGATCTTTATTCTTGAATTTTGCTTCAAAATTGGTTATTATGGAGTATTATTGATCTTGATAAACCGTAATACTTAATCTCTAATATTTGTTATTTTGTTTCACCGATTCGCTTTTTAAAATATTTTTCATCATCCTCACCCCCCAAATGATGATATTATCGAATATCTTTGGCCCAGAGAGTGCAAAGATGAATGATTACTCTAATGAATATCTTTGGCCCGTAAAGCAAAGATGAACAGTGTGTGAGAGATGAATACGACCAACCGGTGATACAAAATGAATATCTTTTGGCCTGAAGTAAAAAATGAATATTTGATTAAAGATGTATATCGATTGTTGTTACAGGGATAAAATATTGATGATGGACTTTAAATCTTAGAAGATAGTGGAATTCTTTCTCTACTTGACTCTTCTAATGGATTGTTGTTTCACCGCAGCTTGTTGATCTAAAACTTGTTGTCTATTATATTTTATCGATTTTTCCCTCGTCAAGACTAATGATAAATTGTTGTATATTATCTTAGTCATAATATTCTTTATCGGGCTAGTTGAGCTCACCCTTTTCCTTTTTGTTCCATTTTTCTTCTCGTGAGGTGAGAACATAAGCAGATCTAATGGGGTATGGAGTGATGGTTCTAGAAAGATGTTTTAGCAAATTCTCACTATTTCTCGTAAAAATAGTGTTTGAATAATTGTAATGAGGACTTATTTGAGTGTGGATATTGTCTAAAGACAATATTTGTATTTAAACTCACAAAGATGTGTTGTCGATTTTGCACGACAATTGTATTATTGAAGTTATAGTTTGCTTTCTACCATGTATCAAATATCAGATCTTGCACCGTCATCTTGAATGCACGGGCTTATGGTCTTCCTAGCTGAGCAGGTCCTTGAATCGCCAAGGTTCCACTACCGGGTCCCTTGTTGCCACTTTGCTTCTTCGCATTTCTCTTCGGACAGTTCCAAACCAGATGATCAGTCGATCCACACGCAAAACAACCTTGTATCTTCTTCGGATTAGGACAATTGGGCAACATGTGCCCCTCTTGACCGCAGTTGTAACAAACTCCCCTCTTCTTCAAACAAACTCCAGAATGGTTCTTCCCACAAGTCGTACATGGCTCCCCTCCTTTCCTATTCTCCTTTGTCTTATTACCCGACTAGGTATTCTCGATCCACTTTCTCTTGTTAGGGTTACTACCACCACTACTACCTCCATCATTTGTCTTCTTCTTCTTCTCTTGGTGAAATCGAGATGTAGCTTCGCTCCCTCCTTTAGCAATTAACGCTTTTTCCATTAAAGCCGCAAATGTATTGATCTTCAATATGGCTACTTTGTTGTATATACCCGGCTTCAGTCAATTCTCAAATCTTCTCACTTTTCTCGCCTCTGTGTCTAGCTGATGAGGTGAAAATCTCGCCAACTCGTTGAATTTGGCAGCATATTCTGAAACCGACATATTCTCCTGCTTCAGTTATAAAAATTTGACTTCCATCCTGGATTGCATACTCGGCAAAAAGTAGTTCTCAAAGAACAACTCCTTGAATCTTGTCCAAGTCACTACAGCTATACCAGCTCTCTCTTGATTAGTCTCCCACCAGTAATTGGCTTCTCCCTTCATCAGATATGTTGCAAAAGCTGTCTTTTGCTCTTCTGCACTCATGCAATAATGAATGCTTTCTCTATTTTTTTTACCCAAGTTTGGGCTTCAATCGGATTCGTGGTTACCTTGAATTTTGGTGGTCTTACCGCTTTAAAGTCTTTAAAATTTACCAATCTATCTGCTGGCTGTTCTCTCGCTCTTCCTCTTGCTGCTGGCGCTCTATTCACCATAGCTTCGACTATCATATTTGCAAAATTATGCATTGGGTCATCTTGACCTCCTTCATTATTCACTGACTGCTCTTCTCTTTGATTTTGATTCTGTTGTCTAGGCGGCATGATCTGATAAAAATCTTACATTAATTCTCTTTCTCTGCACAAATTCTTAACACAATAAGAATTTAACACATATTTCTCATATAATCGCATATTTATTCAAATAACACATTGTACATTTAATACTTAACACATTACTATCTCTTTTAAAATAATATCAGGATTAACAACACAACTTTATACAAAAAGTTGTAATTCTCCAACTTTACACAAAAAGTTACCATTTTCCATTTTTACATAACTATTCCCAGTTCATCAAACTTACCACACTTATGAGTTCAGGAACTTCCCACAATTATATAAGTGTATGAACTTATCCTAGTCAGACCTTTGGAATCCATTCGCTGATGGGTTCAAAACATTTCATATAATTATGAGTTATTAACTTACCATATGTATGAGTTTTAAGAACACACAAATTAATCTTAATCTTATATTCATATACAAAATAAAGATTTCATTCATACACACACACACACACACACACACACACACACACACATATATATATATATATATATATATATATATATATATATATATATATTTACATATGCTTACACATCGCTCTCGATATTATAACTTTTAATATCATATCCTATTACCAAAAGATGCTACCGCTTATATCTAAGGTGTCTACCGCCCACTCCCTTCACCAGTCTTCTTCATGCTGGGACATTTGTTGAATCCGTGACCCGTTCTCCCACGTGAATAACACTTCCTCATATTCAGCTTAGGACAATATAGGGAAACATGTCCTTCCTGTTTATAGTTGAAGCACACATTCTTCCACATCGTGCATTCTCTCGCGTGAGTCTTTCCACACTTGCTACAGACTTACATCTTCGGGTTTGAATTTTCAGAATTGTCGCTATCGTTGTCCCTCTTTCTCTTTTTCTTGCCTTTCTTCTGCTTGATTGTTCCTTCAGACGATCCACCACCATCAGTCTTCATCCTTTCCACCTGCGCCTTCAGCTCGTTCTGTTCTTGAGTCATTTCGCGTAACGCTCGCTCCGTCTTCCATAACTCCTCCAAAAGAAATACTTTACTCTAGAGTTCTTGGACTTCTGCAGATACTTGATCGTGTTCTCCAAATTTGATCTTATTCTCTTTCTCTACCTTAGCTTCTTCGGACTCCTCCTCCTCATCACCACTCAGATACATCTCGGGATAATCATCATGATCACTCCCCAGATTAATCATAGGTTTATCTTTTCCCACCTTCTCAACTGATTCGCTTTGCACTGGCACCTCGGCTACTGGCACTGGTGCAACAGCCGCTAACATCTCTGTGACGCCCCCAAAATAGGTATACATCACCCATTCTGAGTCTCCAAATACATGGTACAAAATTGAAATATAACTTAATAATACAACTGTCGTGTATAATACGACAAAACATAAATTGAGAGTTTTAATACGGATATTATCTTCTAGACAGTATTCAAACTCAAATGGAGTCCTCAATACATTAATTATCACACTATTTCATAGAATAGTGAGGACTACTATTGCAAACATCTGGACCGTCACTCCGTTCCCCGACTAGTCCCGGCTAGGTTCTCATTTCCTAAAGAGAACAATGAAAGTAAAAGGGTGAGCTCAACTAGCCCAGTAAGAAATATTATGACTAAGATAATGCAGAATAATTTATCGTTAGCCTTTAATAGTGTTAAAATGATAAAATATAACAAACATCAAGTTTAACTGCAGCAGAATAAGCAATCCATTAGAAGAGTCATGTAGAACATGATATCTACTATCTTCTATGATTTAAAAAGTTTTTCATCACTTTTATCGCTGAGACTCAGCTTAATAAATAATCCACATCATCGAATCACCCCTGCACTACGGCCAAGGATATTCATTAGTATCACGACCACAAATTATCCATGCACTACGGGCCAAGGATATTCGTGTTTTCATCAATGGTCATGAACATGTCAACAACTGTCCATCAATGCACTACGGGCCAATGAGGACTTTTACCATATCATTTGTAACATTACGATCATGATTATACCGAATAATCCCTGGTCATAATCATATCAAGTCCATCTATGCACTACGGGCCAAAGATGACTTTCATAACAATATAAGTATGAGGATGATGATAATGATATAAGAATTCAATTAAATGAAAGTAAAGGATAAATTTTAAAGATTTATAATTTAACTTATCCAGAATTCAATAATGTCCAAATTGTCAACATGATACTACTTTGTGGAGTAAAATTCAAGAATAATATTATATCAAAAATGATTTGGACCGAAAAGAAATCAATTTTTGTCATGAATAGTACCTCGGGTGAATAATAACCGAGTGAATAGTACCTGTGAATAGTAACTTTAGGAATAGTAACCCCGTGAATAGTACCTCGACATGAAAAAGTTAAAACTTATCAAGAATGTTCAGAATAATATTTTCATGAAAAGATACTGGATGAAGCACAAATATCAAGGATATTCTACTAATTTTATGGAGTATAGAAGCCAAAACTTCAACAAAATGAATATAGAATTCGAAATTTGAAACGAAATAATATTAATTACATACTACAGAGTATGGAAGAAAATATTATTTTAAGCGAATATTGAACAAAAATAACACCCCTTACCTTAAAAAGAAGAGTATTTCAACTGGTATAGCAGGGATATTTTTGAAGAAAACTTTTACTATTTTCTACGCTCAAAGCTTTCTAAAACTTGAAAGAAATACGCTTAATATTATAGAAGAAGAATTCTCTGATTCTGGTGTGATTTTCAATCCTAACTAAGCATCCTATTTATAGGAGAATGGAAAGGATACTATTTGAATTTAGAAATCACGGACTACACAATGAAGAATGCACGGGCGCTCAACCGACGAAATTTTTCCGAATTTTGATTTTTACCGTGCATTACTATGCAATAAAATATTCTAATAAAACAAAAACTTTAAATAAAATATAATATATTCTATTTAAAATCAAATAAAACAAAACTTATAATATATATATATATATATATATATATATATGTTATAATAATATAACTCCCTTCCTTTCCCGTAACCTTTCCCCCCTGCCAAATTTAGATTTCCAAAGTCACATGTGGGCCCCACCTTTATTATAAAAAAATACTAAAAAATTTTCTACCGATTATTTTGACAAAATAGGTAAATGCGGGTCCAACAAATACTTCATAAAAATCCCCCCAATATTTTTAACAACGTTTATCAATATTATTATAACTCGCAATATTAACAACCAGATCGTTCCCAGGAAAGAGGGGGCTTTCCAATAAGGATTTCTCCCTATAAGCGCGCAATTAGGTGACCAAACCTTTCCTCGAAAGAACTTTCTAGACATTGTTAATTATGCAAATAATAGTATGAATAACTTGTCATTTCAATTATTGATTTAATAATATATAAAATATCGACAATAATTGAATCAAATAATGTGAGATAATATCAAAGAATTATCGTAGCAATAATTGAACAAAACCGAAAGTGACTTCTCACGTAAGCATCAATAATCAATACCGTGTGCTACTATGCATCCATGCGTAGACATCGTATTTTTAACAATCGAGTATTTCAACAGCTTAATTAGTAAAACTTCATTCGTTATTTTCATGAAAAGATATTTTTGTCATTTTCTCATCCCGGCAATAATTCCAATTTGTGGTCCACTAATGATTGTGTCGCGTAAATTTAATATTCCCTGTTAAAACGAATATTCCCCGACCAATCGAATATAATATAACCACTTGCGTACTTTGCAAAATTTATAAATATTACCCACAACTATAAAATTATATCAAATTCATTCCATAATATTCAAAAATGATATTTATAGAAAATTCATCTTTATTCATAAAAGTTGGGGTCTTACAATCTCCGCACTCATTTCATCTTCTCCAGACATCCTACAATCAGTTTAAATAACTTGATTAGTACATCATTAATACAAACGTCTCACACTATGTGTCCACATATCTCACTATTGATGCACTTTAGCAATCCCTCACTTAGAACTCTAAATGAGTTTTCTCTATCTCGCTTATGGTTATAATCCTAGGATTTTCCCCACCCCACTTAAGGTTTATAACCTACAGCTTTGATACCAACATGTGACGCCCCCAAATTCGGGTTACTTGACCCCCGAGTTTGGTGCTCACAATCCACAATATAATAACATCTAACTACCTATTCATTGATGAATATAAACTTACATAACATTAATTAATAGGTTAACAACATCATCCCAGGTCATCTAAGCTTAACATTACAAACTTACCCTTTAGATATACAAAAAGGGTTTACTAATACAACATAATAATAAGTTCATTATAACTACTCCAACATTTTGCCTTTGCCTGTGTTCTTCTTAGACCCGTTGGCCTCTTCTTCCCTAGCTAAAATGTTTTATTTTGCAAGGGTGAGCAATAGATTTGCCCCGCAAGTTAAGACATACAATAAATGTATAAGAATCAAGAATAACAGACTATCTAATTTGATAGAATAACACCAAAGTTCGAAGAACTTTGAAATAGCTGAACAAATCTTTAATAACTACCAAGTCTTCTCGCATTCTATGCAACACAATAATCTGATAAATGAAAGAGTACAACACTTTCAAAATTTCTACGATATTCTATTGAATAATCAATAATCAATTCTACGCAATAACAAAGTGGAATGTTTTCCAGATTTATCTTTGAAATATTACGTTGGATCTTGAACTTCTCTTCTCGAGTAACTATCAAAGATTGGACTTTGATATACCCAGGTGTATCAGATAACCATAAATATTAAATTATACCCCTCTGTAAGTACTTAGAGCGGCCAACTCCTTGTACCCTATATTATGCATAATACTCAAAACGCGCACAATAGCCGAATATACGACCAAAAGGTTCCCTTTTATATAAAAAGGTTCTTCTTCTCAGTCTTACAAATAGAAGTTATATTATAACCACGAAATACGATGATTTCAATTTCTAATCGCTTCTCTTCTCTTCTCGAACCTATCAGGCTTGCTTTATCGATCTAGTTGAAACAATTGGCATCGATCTATCAATAAAAATTAAATTCTCTTTTCTTCTTTTCTTGAAACTATCATGTTTTAACAAATGTTCGTCTAGCCAGAACAATTAGCTAAGATATTTCTCAACACGATTCAACAATAGACATGAATTATCTGTACTATTAATAATAGCTTTTACGGATGTAAGTATCCTATAATAATTATTCTCAAAGTATATTCTCAGAATCACTAATTCAATTTGAATTAATAAACATGCACTAACTGCAAATAATTAACAATAATTTCTTGGATGTGGTCTAATCAACAATAATTAACCACCATAGTATTTAAACAGATATAACTTAAGGTTGAGTTAGGAAACTTGCCTTCCGCATTGATTACGGCTACACAATATACTTATATGTGTTCACAAGACCTATAATCAATAATATCGGTCTCACAATTAGCACAATAATTTATAACACGTATCACTGTAATTTATAGTCAATCTGTCTCCTAGGCACATTACCACATAGCCACATTAGTGTTTATAACTTATATAAACACTTATCAAGTCTAGCTAGTTCGGTTTGGTTGAACTTCGGTCTCATCTCGGTGTCTTGATCACCTTATCCGATAATTTACACATTTATTGCCACTTAAACTCGGTCTCAAAGCTCAAATATTATTTTAGATAAGTCATATATCATTTATAATATTTTTCGGAAGCTTTTAATAATTTTCTAATAATTATTATAATTTATAATAATTTTTCAAACATCGTAATCATTTTAAAATGATTTAAATACTAATTAATTCCATTATCATTAATATTTAATAATATTAAAATATTAATGACATACTTGTCAAAATATTAAAGTTATTGTTAATAACTTAAAATATTTTTAAATCATCAATATTCTACTTAAATAATTTTTAAAATAATTAAAATCATTTTAAATCATCACCATTAATATTTAAATATTAATGAAATTATTATCAAAATATTAAAAGTCATTAATTAAAACTTAAAACATTTTAAAATATTTTTCTCATTTTTAAATGATTTTTATATCAATAAAACCATTTTAATTCACTTATTTAATATAATAATTAAATAAATCTATTATCATTAATATTAAATTATTAATGAAAATTACTCAAAAATATTAAAAGTTACATTTTATAACTCAAAATATTTTTAAACACTTTGTTCTTATTTAAAATGATTTTATAATATTAAAATCATTTTTTCTAATTTATTTAACACACTATTTAAATAAATTTAATATCATTAATATTCAAATAATTATAAATATTAATGAAAAATATCTGAAATTATTAAAAGTTATTTTTCATAATTTAAAATAATTTTTAAAACCATTTTTTGTAATTTTTAGAATTTATTTTCTATTTTTAATTAATTTCTTGAAATTCAGAAATTAAAAATAATAAAAACCGCCGCTATAGCCTATAGCGATAGTGACCGTCGCTCTTGGTGTTCTTGATCCTCAAGAACACTGACATGCCAGTTACCAACATGCCAAGTTTGACCGTGATTAGTTCTTGTCCAAAAATGTTTCTAGGCCAACTTAGGGTTTAATCTTGTAGTATAAATGTAGTACTACAACTATCAATCATCACCAGAGTCTTATCGCATTACACTATGAAGATCTTGCCATTCAAAGTTGCTGCCAAACTTAATTTAGGTTTTATGGGTAACCCAGAAACCCAAACAATGTCGACTAGGCACTTTCTAGCTTGATTTGCTCAAGGTTCTGGTCATTACATAATTGATTTCTTGGTTCATATATGTCGACGTCTGGATTTTTGGGTGTCCCTTTCCGTTACTTGTTCTTTGGTGTTCTAATTTTAGGTGAGATTTGTTTGAAAAAAATAAGTGAAAAAGGTCCGACATGTATAATGTCGATGATGGACTGTTAAGAGTCGCCAGTTGGTTTTTTAAATGGTTGTACCAACATAACCGAGAAAAGGTTTGCACATTGACCCAGTGATGTGACACTGCTAAACGGGTCGGTGAAACCGAGATTCATTAGGGTCCGGGGACTTGGTTATGCTTGGGGAAGGTGTTAGGCACCCCACGACATCCGTGTTACCACGGTGACCGCCTCTTTTCAAGAAACTATTATCTGAATGTGTGTGTGTGGGTCAATGTGCTGTTATTTAGAAGTAGTGCGAGGCCTCGTTCGAACCTATATACACAAGGTTTGAATTTATGCGAAATTCAGTTTTTATCAAGATATAGCAATGATGTTTTATAAAAAGGTTTTTCAAACCCTGATGCTCAATAGTAATTGAGACCTTTTACACTCCCATTTTATTAAGTGTGCGGCTTGGTTGATTTTATTTTACGAATGTGAGGCATCCGTATGAAAATAATGTACAAAATAATGCCGACTTCCTCGTGGGTATGGAAACCATCTGAGGAAGTTCAGACACCACAGAATAATTTACAAGTCAACTATAAATTTGAAATGTCCATCACGGAACCGAATCTAGATTCAATGGGATGAATCAGCGATCACATAATTCCTAGGCTCACAAAATACCGCAGCTTTATATGAAAGCGTAAGTAGGTATATATATAAAAGTCAGAAATATATATATATATATATATATATATGTGATCACCAACCACGAAGCACCTCCATTGGGGATCAAAAATATAAATAAAGTTGTTAAAAAGCTATCAACCGCCACTTGAGGAAACTCCAAAGTGGACGAAATATAAATAAAGTCAGATATATACCAACCGCCACGAAGAAAACTCGAAAGGGACAAAATATAAATAAAGTCAGTATAATGCGATTAATCGCCACAAGTAAACTCAGAGCGGACGAAATGTAAAGAAAGTCAGAAAGCGATCAACCACCACGTAAGTAAACTCTGTGTGGGAGAATATATATATATATATATATATATATATATATATATATATATATATATATATATATATATAAAAGCGAATAAACGCAACGGATGTAAAATCAGGCTCATCGAACAAAGTCCGACAATAGTTCATATATATAAATATATATTTATATATATAAAAGCGAGTAAACGCACCAGACCAAAGTCTAGGCTCATCGAACAAAGTTCGACACACAGTTAATATATATAAATGTAAATATATATATATATATATATAAAAGCAAATAAACGCCCAGGATCAAGTTCAGGCTCAATCGAGGCATAACTCGATAATGTTAGTCAATATATATGTATATATATATATATATATAGATCGAATGAAACCACCTGAATCAAGTCCGCAAAAGCAAGCAACACGACTCTCAACGTGTAGAAGGGTGTGTGCAAAGATGAAGAGAAAGACTCTAAAGTGTGTGAGAAGGCTTACAGCTGACTGATAAAGAAGGCTTCTATAACTTTAGAGTGGGTAAACAATGACTTTTGTAGGTACAAAAGGGCTATATATGAGCTCACAGGTGTTTAAAAGGGGAAAGTACACTGCATGGGGTGAGTGCAGAGCAAATTGGGCAGGGCTTCCTCACCTTTTTTCCTTACAAAATGGGCTGCCCAAGCCCTCTATTTATAGGTATTTTAGCCGAAGGTGTACCTACGGCTGAGCCGCAGGTGTACCAGAGGCAACTCGGGTGGGCCCAAGTTTGTCGGGTCGTCTCGAAGTACGTACACTCAGGCACTATAATGTCTACTCAAACTTTTAGAAGTGCAATCCGGACATCCGTTTAAGGTATACAGGACCTATTTTGAACCACCATTTTCGAGAGTTGTACGATGGCATGGGATTAGAGTTTGTACGAAGTCATTGAAGATGGGACAATGCCCTCCGGTCTTCAAGCTTCAACTTTCATCCGTTACCCCGTACAATAGTCACTCGGGATTGGTTAGTCTTGTGGGACATCGTTGGGTAGAGACGTGACGTGGCATCGTGTTTGACAAGATGACGATGTTTCCCCTCACCGATGTTATCGCTTGGATTAATGATAAAGCGACGTTGCTCGGACTTTCTTTGAGATTGATCGCGAATTGTTGAAGGTCCTCATTGTCATCTTTGAGGTGTGCCTGTCTTCCTGATGTTATTGTCGGGTTGATGCAGTGTATCTCGTTGTGAGCACCGAGATTGAAGCTGGTCGTATTTGAAACAAGCATTTTCGGGGTTATCGCCAAACTGCATTCCTTGGGGTTATCACCAAGGTTGGTGGCTATTCCCATGGTTGGGACTGAGACTGGATACCTCGGGGTTATCTACAAGATTAATCGGTCTTCTCCGGTGTGTGTTCCGGTATTGGACCTGCATGCCTCGGGGTTACATCCGAGGTTGGATTTGTTACTCCCAGATTGCGATCCGGGGTTGATGCTGAACTTCCGGTAGTATCCGACATAGATTTGGATCGTCTTTCAGGGTTCTCTCTTAAAAGACGAATCTGTCCTCCTGCAATGTTAGTAACAGTAGTACAAAAAATTTTGAGTGTCTACAGATGCCCCTCTTTATCATACTCATACATGGCGATGCATGGGTAGGATAAAGAATCCTAGACACTTGAAATGCAACAAGATGAACGTGGTACTATGGGTCGTAAAATGATGCAAATGTATGATGCATGTGTAAGGGGTTGTAGCCCAACATGCTGGGGATGATTGCGGGATCCCTGTTGCTTCAACTGGGGATTGGCAATGCTGACCAGATTTGATGTGTAAGCCGAATCTGTTAGGATGTTGATGTTGGAGTTATCACCAAATTCCTGTGTTCTTGATAACGACTTGATCCCAAAGAGGTACCTCTTATGTGCAAGAGATCTGTGGGGATAAAGATTGATCTGTTTGAGGATGTGTATAACATATTCCATCATCTATCCTCTTTGATAACATTGACCTTTCCTGGTTGGTATCGCCAGAACATGTCAAGATTCTGTTGGATTTAATGCCAACAACAAATGTTGTCAGGGATGCCTGACCTTCGTTGACGTGTACTTCACCGACATATGAATCAATGGCTGAGAAATCCTGTGGGATATACTGTCAAGGCTGCTTGACCTTCGTTGACGTGTGAATCAATGACTGAGATTCTGTAGATTGTCAAGGTTGCTTGACCTTCGCTGTCGTGTAGATCAACGGAGCATTGCGTTGTGACCCCCGCCGGGGATCCGCTAGGGAATACGAGCAGTTGGGTATGAAGACCTAGAATAGCTCTAGAGCTCTGATAGGTTTAATCGCTATCGGCTGAAATGACGTCAAGGTTGCTTGACCTTCGTTGATATGTGTGTCAACGGCTGAGCATGCGTTGTTACTCCCGCCAGATATACGTTGTAACCCCCGTCGGGGATCTACTGGGGATGCATGAGTACGTATGCAACTCCCAAATAGTTCTCAATGCTTCGATGGGTTTACTGGCCATCGGCTGGAATAACATCAAGGCTGCTTGACCTTCGTCAATAGACAAGTCAATGGATGAACGTGTTGTAACCCCCACCGGGGATCTACGTTATAACCCCCGTCGGGGACTCACGTTGTAACCCCCATCGGGGACTCACGTTGTAACCCCCATCGGGGACTCACGTAGGGTAACGACCTGAAGTCAGCGGCATCTGACCTATATAAGGTATTGCTGTATGCGATTCATGACAACTGAGGTCATCGACAGGGTATGCCTTGTGTTCAGGCGACTACCAATGAGTGATGTACAGATTCAAAGTCTCATCTGAGAAGACCAGGATTGTATGCTGTTTTGCTCAATCGTGTGGCATTTTTATTCTCGATTTGACCTTTTCAGTCTATAAGAACTCCTTTGCAACTCGAATCGACCGAGCCTGGAGGGTGGGGCAGATATAGGGGTGCCGCAGTGCACCTGGCTTTGCAGCCTAAAGGTGGGCTCGCGACAATCGTGGATGATAAATTCCAAAGTGATTGGTCTCACAAGTCACTTTCAACTTGCTTTGCAAAAAGAGAAAACCGCGAGCCATCTTCGGATCTGCTTGAGTTCGGCCGCTTCTGCAAATTTCGCCATCGTCTGAGTGTTCTACACTATCCCGGTAACGTATGCATGTATTTTTTCCAGTTTCTATCCGTTGGATTGTGAGTTATCACACGAAATGCATCTAAACACATAGTAGTGATTATGTATGCACAAATGACTTGATAAAAAATATTCAACATAGTAAATGTTAGTATTAAACCATGCTGAACATAATGATGTGAAAATTTTTGACTTTTGAGACAGTCAAATTGGCACCTTTTCCTGCTATTTTTTGTCCTTTTTGAGGTCTAATGAGCAAAAGGTAGAAAGGCAAAGTACTCCTAGCATTGAGGTTGGCCTTATGCATGATGATTTTGATTTTTAATGCATATATTATGTATATGACTTTGGGGCGGTGTCTTCTTGAATGGCCACCTAGACATGCCTGTGTGGATGTGGATAGTCCTATTTTCAAAGGGGACTATGGCAAATTTTTTCCAAATGTAGGCATTGGGTAGTCATACATTTTAACTCTATTATACGTTAAAGTAAATGTATGCATGCATATAGTAATAAATGCATTTAAAAAGCTCCAGCTAAGGAAATACCACACCCTTTCTGAGGTGATTTGGAGACTTGTTGTCCAGATATTATGGATCCGGATCAGCCGAGTAGTTCCTATAGGACCACTTCTGGCGTACGACGGAGGGCTTCTGAAGTGCCTCGTCCCCGTTCTATCAGACAACCTCATCGGTTGGTGGAGGCCGTGATTCGTCCTGTCCGGGTAGATGTGCCAGACGTTGAGGACGAGGAGGCGGATATTCCGATGGAGGATCCTGCTCGTGCAGCACTTGTACCTCGTAGGGAGCTTCCGAGCATTTAGGTGGCAAACCCAGAGTTGCTGGGTGATTTGAGCAGACATCCGTCGATGTACTTGCATTCTATTGAGGTATGGCGTTAGACTTTGATCTTCATTTTTTTCTATTGATGAGGATTAAAGGGTTCTGAGGTTGATCTGCATTTCATGCAGGTTCCAGGTTTTACACAGCCTCAAGGGAACTGGTTTAGCATTCACTCCATGTACCAGGCGCTTCATCTTGACTATAGAGCAGTAGTGCATGAGTGGGGATTTGGGCCATTCTTCTCCATCCTTCCCCGTCGTTGTCCCTGGGATTACCTCAGGGCATTGTTTGAGCGATGGTTTCATTAGACTCAGTCACTCCATTTGCTGGATTGCGAGGTGATGATGACGCCTATGGACTGACGATTTATCACAGGTATGGAGTTTGGAGGGGAGCCAGTGCCTTGCATGGCGAATATCACCCCTACTGCCGTTCGATCCTTACTAGGAGTTCCGGCGGAGGCGCTCAAAGGAAGGACTGTCCGTTCAGGTCCTTTGAGCGTAGATGCTATGAGTGGGCTTTTGAGTGAGCCCATGCCTGATGATGTCAGGATCAGGGATCGCATTCTGCGGTGATTGTTCTTGATGATCATTCGAGGCTGCTTCATAGCAGATAACTCTTCTACGGTATCCTTTGCTTTGATCAGTGCCACAAATGATGTGGACCGTATAGGAGAGTATGATTGGGCCTCTTACACCTTCGCCTATTTCCTCCGGGGCATGCGCATGCGCTCACAGGGTTTAACTGAGGCTTGGCTAGGATTTTACCCATTTCTGCTGGTGAGTATTTCTCTTGTCTTTTCCTATTCATAGGTTAAGAGTGTTTACTGATAGCAGATGTTTTGCCATTGTGTTGGCAGTTTTGGGCCTATGAGAGGCTCCCATGTTTGCGTCCTGTGAGTGTGTTAGGTTTAGATACCTATCCATGAGGACGACGATGGCACCATTCTATTTTGCCGGAGGTCCCTGTAGCTGAGGGATTCACTCACTGCCATATGCAGCTGGAGTTGCTGACGGCGGGTACCATTACATGGATTCCCTATTCAGGGGAGCATTTGACCATCGGCTTTGAGGATGGACATCTGACCAGAGTCGAGTATTTGATCTCTACCAGGAGAGTTCCTCTCTTCACTGATGGAGACTGAGAGCTCTATTTAGGAGATCGTGCTATTAGGAGCACCACAGGGGAGATCCGTATACCGATCTTGCCTCCTGCCAAGCGTCATTGGCCCGTATCACAGTCACCCGTCACTGATATCCCATTGTTGGGGGTTGACGGCTTTGCATTATCAGAGGGTCCATGTACTCAGGAGACGTTCCAGCGGTAGTGGTCCCCTCGCACTATTGGAGCCCAGTCCCGCGCCACACAGTTCATGGGGGATATGGTTCTAGGATCTTTGATGATGATGGATTGGGTAGCTTGTATCCGAGCTCCGACTCATATGACCCAGATTGATAGCTTGACCTGGCAGTTGGATTAGGCACACATATTCATCCGGCATTTGGGCAGAGATCCAGTAGAGGCGGAGTCATTTGTTCCTTCCACTCGGTGCACCGCCCTCGATGACCCATTCGGTTTTTGCAAGCGTATGAGATCCTCCTCTTTATAGGCTTGACATCCCTGTTGATAGAGATCTAGTGAATCAAGAGGAGTTACATCAGGTGGACAGGATTGAGGACGTAGACATCGAGACCCTGGTTTTCTTCTGATGTATATTCTCGTTATATCTTTTGATAGGCCCCTGTTAGATAATGGTTGACTGTTCCCCATTCTCGCTATATCTTTTGATAGGCCTCTGTTAGTAGTAGGGCGGTTGTGCCCCCATTTCCTTTCTGTTATATATTTGTCTGAGAGATGATGTATTAGATGATGATATACTTAGGAATGTATGCACCATTTTTTCATTCCCTATATCATATTGCCATCCATTATCTGTTATGCATATGTATGTATGTCCAGAGTTATTTGGCATTGACCCCTGGATGGTCTTATGACACTGCCTGCACAGATGTCTTCTTTGACAGTTAGCCGTATAGATCATACCCCACCGTCAGTGGTGGCATTAGGTATGCGATCGTGGTACGATAGCATGTCACCCCCAGATAGGGTGGCAGAGATCGATTCTAAGATACCATGACCTTATTGCCTTTTCAGGTTCCTGCAGGATTTGTAGACGGGATGTTAGAGCATTGGCTACCTGATAGACATGTATTCCGTTTTGGCACCCATGAGTTGACTCCTACTCTGGAGGAGTATGCATGTTTGACGATGCTGCCTTTAGACAGACCTTGCGTGCATCTAGCTTTGGGAGACATGAGTAGACGATTCATGACTCTCACATGATTGCGGCGCAGAGTAGTGCAGGACGAGCTGACATCTAGCCATGTGATATCCCAACATTTTCTGTATGACAGATTTGGCTCAGAGGATAGCTATTCGCGATATTCCGGGGATTTCACCGCACCGGAGGACCATTGGCGTTTGGCCAAGGTTGATGTACTGATGCTATGCGTACTCTCGTATGTCTATATGCCACGATATATAGACGAGATAGACATTGGTGTTATTATGGCTGTGAGAGCTCTAAGAGAGGGTCGCACCATTGTACCTATGATCGTAGCAGAGACCCTACGGTCGGCATCCTATTGTTGCACGTATCCTACAGGAGTGTTCACAGGGAGTTCGGTCATGTTGTACGTGTGGTTTATGTCACACTTGAGACCGGTTGGTACCCTTAGATGACATGGGTATTGCTTTTCCCATGATGTGGCCATGTCATACTCTTTTTTCACCATCGGAGTGTATGGATGCTCACCCTGTCCGCATTTTTGGCGGATATCGAGATCCATTCAATATATTGCAGTGTTTCTGGGCTTTTGCTCACCATACAACTTCATTACTCACGCCCGCATGGATTTTCTCCCATTGGCTGGATTGAGGGGTGTGACTACTTATCACCCACTGGTCGTGATGCCTCAGTTCGACCCATTTAAGGATTTCTATCCTTTTGAGGGGGCGATAAGTCAGCGTTCAGCTTCTCGATATCTCTCAGCAGAGGACCGATCCCGTGTGTATGCTTGTTGGGATCGGCGTGAGATAGCTACTTTTTCTGTCAGTCATCCCGGTTGTTCTGCAGAGTATTCCGCATGGATGGAGACAGAGATTTTATCGGCTGCAGCAGTATCTGCAGTACCGGATAGTGAGTCAGACGATGCAGAGCCCATGGAGGACATTGATACCTACATCGAGGAGGAGCCTCTCTGCTGGGTTGCCAGCATTTCTTCCGGATTCTCCTAGTATTAGTACTTTTGTGATGCAAAGACTCTAAGACAAGACTTAGAGCGAGTCTTCATCCGATGACCTTTGAGAGAGATCGGGCTCGATCTATGATGTTATTTGCCCTTCTTTGGAGAGAGGCCTTATTCTATTAGAGAGAGACGATGCATTAGATCGCAGAGATGCCGCTGTTGTTGAGCGGGATGAGGCTATATCAGCCAGAGATGTAGTGATAGTTGAGCGGGATAGTGCCATATCTGCCCGGGATGTAGCCGTCACAGATAGTACTGCAGTGAGGTCCCTTACCACTGGCATGATTGCAGAGATGAGCACATATATTGATGATAATATGGTCACCATGAAGATGACTGCAGATCTGTTAGGTCGTGTGCATATTCTCGTACAGGAGACCACAACTTCACCTCCGTCTTCTGAGAGGGACACCATGTTGGGCTTGTTAGCTCGCATATACCCTGATTTGTAGATGAGCTTGTATTTACCTGCACAGACTAGCTTAGCAATTTTGTCATGTACAGTTTACATTGTATATATATCAAAAAGCATTATATATGACAGGGAAATATATTTTTGGCTAACTTCCCCTTTAGATATGCCTTGCTATTTGCTTGATATTTTACCTGCTACTTCAGGGCTTGTGGTCTTGATGTATTCTGAATTCCTCCTGGGTGGATGGACATTGAGTTGTCTCTGGATAGTTCAGAATGGATCATCGATCTCTGCGTATCCCTACCATCTTTGGTGTCTTGGGACTTGTTTCTGTATGGAAATATGGAGAGGAGTGTGGCTTTCCTCTCTGAGATTGATCGCACCACAGATGGTCGCCAGTACTTCTATTTAGGAGAAGCCTAGTTAATTCCAACTCTTATGGATTGGTGTTTCTCTTCAAGGTATGACCGCAGCTTAGATAGTCGCCGAATCTCCTATTTGGGAGGAGTTCAGGTAATTCCATCCCTTTGGTCTGAAGCCAAATGAAATGTAGTGTATTGAAGGATGATCCCAGTACTAGTTGACAATGGTTTGTGTTTTGGTAGGGGATGAGACCGAACCATGAATGGCTGCCTACGTACTCCTATTGAAGAGGAGATTAGGTCTGAATAGTTCGAACCTGGTGTAAGAGGTTCAACGCTGTATATGGCAGAAATGGTGTAGGAATGTTTTTGTTGTTTTTGTTTTTGTAAGGGTAGAAATGTTTTTGTTGTTTTTGTTTTATTGTGACCGGGCCATGTGAAATGGTTGCCTACGTACTCCTATTGAAGAGGAGATCAGGTCGACGTAGTTCGCCCCTCAGGGCGAGAAGAAAAGTGTAATCCCATGTGCAGGTCAGAGTGCGGGAGGAGAAAGTTTAATCCTATGTTGAGGATAAACTGCAGGTATGAGAAGTTTGATCCCATGTATGGGTAGCCAAACTGCAAACGCAAGAGGTTCAATCCGCGATGGGATAACCTAAGTTGTAGGAACGCAGAGGAGAAAGCCAGGCTGCTGGCTTGAAATGTATGTTTCCTTGAGGGGCAAAGTGTAGGAAAGTTATAGGTGGTAAAGGGTTAAAGAACCGGAATGACTGGTGACCTGATGATTATGCACCAGGGTGTTTGTGAATTACTTCAGACATAGTATCGTTTCACGGCGTCTGAGTTGATGAGTTGTGGAAATTCATCGCCGTCCATTTCTTACAATCTGAGAGCGCCTCCTGTCAATACTTCTTTGACAACAAACGGGCTTTCCCAGCTAGGAACGAATTTTCCTTTAGCTTGATCTTGGTTGTCAAGAATTTTCTTCAAAACCAAGTCATGTTGTTTAAACTGCTGTAGTCAGACTTTTTTGTTGTAGGATCTGGCGATCCTTTGTTGATATAATTGACCATGGAAGATAGTCGCGGTTCGCCTTTTGTCTATCAGAGACAATTGGTGATACCTATCTTGTTCCCATTGGTCTTCATCCAAATTGACGTCTATCAACACTCGAGAGGATTCCATTTCAACTTCTATGGGGAGTACTGCTTCCATCCCATAGGTTAAAGCGTGAGGGGTTGCCCGGTGGAAGTACGCATTGAGGTTCTGTAGGCTAACAGAGTCAGAGGCAATAGGTTAGGCCAATCTTTGTGGTTGGCGGACATCTTTTGCATAATCTTCTTGATGTTTTTGTTAGCCGCTTCAACAACATCGTTCATTTTCAGACGATAGATGACAGAGTTGAGATGTTTGATGTGGAATTTACTGCATAATTCCTCCATCATTTTGTTTTTGAGTTTCTTGGCATTGTCTGACACAATCACCTCTGGTTGTCCATATCGACAAACGACATTGTTTCTGATGAAAATAATGATTACTTCTTTAGTAACCCTGGGGAAGGAGGCTGCTTCTACCCACTTGGTAAAGTAGTCAATCATGGTGAAGATAAATCGATGACCATTATTGGCTTTAGGCTCAATGGGCCCAATAACGCGCATTCCCCACATTGAGAAGGGTCAAGGTGAACTCATATTGTGAAGTTCCCGTGGAGGGGCGTGTATAGCATTCCCATGAATCTGGCACTGATAGCATCTCCAGACGTGGTCATTGCAGTCAACTTTGAGAGATAGCCAGTAATGTCCCGTCCTGAGGACTTTCTTGTCTAAACATCTAAGGAGACCTAGTCCCGCATCTCTTTTGTAGAGTGCATCTCCACTTAGGTAGAACTTCATAGCAATTCGATGGATCCGCCTTTTCTCAGTCGGGCTCGCCTCAGCGGGTGTAGATCCATCTCGCAGATATTCCTTGATATGTTGATACCAAGGATGTTGGATGGGAGGTAGCTCATCCGATACTTCTCCAACGTAACTCCCACAGGCTGGGGCCTTGTACAGGGAGATCGCGACGCTCGGCAAGTGTTCCTTATCTGATATGCGAATCAAAGAGGCCAAAGTTGCTAATGCGTCCGCGAAGTCATTCCTATTACGAGGAATGTGTAGGAAGGAGATGTCTTCAAACTCCAAAGCAATCTTCAAAACTTGCCGATGGTAAGGTAACAAATGTAGTTCCTTGGTTTGATAGATTCTGGTGGATTATCTGATTACCAGCTCTGAATCTCCTAGGACAGTTAACCACCCGATGCCCATTAAACGGGAAAGTTTTAACCCCATGAGACAGACTTCATACTCAGCCGTATTGTTGGTGCTGACAAACTCTAATTTGATGGCAACGGGATACTGCTCCCTCGTACCAGACACTAGAACTGCTCCAGCTCCAGAACCTTCCATATTAATAGCTCCATCAAAATACATCTTCCATGATTGATGCGTGTCGCATCGATGGTGTTCTTTGTCATCATCATTACTCCTTCATCGAGGAAATATGTTTCAAGGGTTTGAAATCCCTGAAGGTGCCGCGGCCAGTTGATCCGCGATTCCTTAACCTTTGATGGACTTTTGAGTCACATATACGATGTCAAATTGTTGTAGGATCAACTGCCACCTGTACAGTCGGCAATTTAACATAGGGTTGTTGAACACGTATGAGAGGATCCACGCAGGATATGAGATGAGTTGTGTGACCATGGAGATAATGTTGTAACCTAATGGAATCCCATGCTAAAGCACAACACGTTTTTTCGATCAGAGTGTACTTGTGTTCACTGCTGCTGAACCTTTTACTGAGGTAATAGATAGCTCGTTCTTGGCCTCTATCGTTCTTCTGTTCCAGCATGTAGCCCATGGCATTGTCACTTATGGACAGGTACATAAATAGGGGAACATCATCCCTGGGTGGCACCAAAACAGGAGCTTTGACTAGCTGTCTCTTGATTGTAAGGAAGACCTTCTGACACTCGTCATTCCATTTCATGGAGGAGTTCTTCCTTAATAGCTTGAAGATTGGCTCACATGTTGCTTTGTGAGTTGGGAGATAAACCTCTTTGATGAAGTTGATTCTTCCCAAAATCCCTTATTTCCTTCTCTCTCGTCTGAGGAATGGGCATTTCGGTGATGGCTTGGATTTTGGCAGGATCCAGCTCAATCCCTTTGTGGCTGACTAGAAATCCTAACAACTTGCCTGATTTAACGCTAAAGGCGCATTTAGCTGGATTCAACTTCAAGTTGTACTTACGTAACCTGTTGAACAACTTTCTGAGATGGTCTATATGGTCATCCTCCTTCCGAGACTTGACAATGATGTCATCCACGTAGATCTTGATCTCTTTGTGCATTAAGTCGTGGAAAAGAGCCATCATAGCTCGTTGATAGGTGGCTCTGGCATTGATGAGGCCGAATGACAACCGTCTATAGCAAACGGTTCCCCAAGGAGTAATGAAAGCAGTCTTCTCACGATCTTCCTTGGCAACTATAATCTGATGATACCCCGCAAAACAATCAGCAAAGGAGTACATGTCATATTGCGCAGTATTGTCAATGAGAATGTGGATAAATGGCACGGGAAAGATATCTTTTAAGAAAGCTTTGTTCAAGTCCCGGTAATCCACAAAAACTCGCACCTTCCCACCAGGTTTAGGCACGGGCACAATGTTGGATATCCACTCAGGATATGTAGACACCATTATGATGCCAACTTGAAATTGTTTCACAATTTCTTCTTTCACCTTTAAACTCCATTCAGGTTTCAATCGCCTGAGCTTTTGCTTGACTGGCTTAAATCCCTCTTTAATGGGAAGGCGATGAAGGACAATGTCAGTGGACAAACCCACCATGTCTTTATGAGACCATGCAAACACATCCTGGAATTGGGTTAATAGTGTAACCATGTCATTCCGTTGGTTTGGGGTAAGGTCTGAACCAATCTGGATTAACTTAGGGTTTTCTAAGGTTCCGAGATTGAAAGAAGTGGTTTGATCAAGGTTGGGTTTGGGTTTGTCTTTGACCCATTCTTGAATTTCTGGAGGCACCTCAATGTCATCTTGTATATCCATCAAGGCTGAATTCATCTCTACATCAAAGGTACAATCCTTGTGGAGAAGAGGCACCGTATCAGCAAGTACATACACATCTAAATTCAGAGTCCTGAAACAAAATATGCTTTCATTTAGTATATATGAAATGTGTTGATCATACACAGTGTTAGCATATACTGGCAAAATAAACTGCTAATAGTGTATGCGAAAAGTAGCAAATTATTATATCTACTGTGGCGAAAAGAGTTTCTGCCCACTTTACCCTTGACGACCAATGCAAGGAATGCTGTTCCAATTGGCAAGAGCAAAGTCTGGGTGGACCGCAGTGATGGAGGGATTGCCATGATCCTCCCTATCCTAAATGATGGCCATTACGTCTGGGAAATCATCGTCTGGGTTGTATTTATTGGTAAGCTCGTCATGAACGATGATGCGTATGCCTGACATCATTTGGATGACGGTTTGCTTGATTCTTCGTTCCCCTTCTTCCACTGCGGGATTTGGAACAAAGATTTCTTTTCCTTTCACCGGTACTGTCTTGGGACATAACATAGCCATTACATTGGGCCGGCACCTTTACTGAGGAGGTTGTGCGGACTCGAATTTGAAGGCGAAGATGAACGCCACATGGTTGAAGTCAAGGAATCTGGCGATGTTTATGAGGATTCCGTGACTAGAATCGGTAGAATAGCCTAGCCCAAATTGCTCCAAATTTGTCAGTTAAGAATTGGGTACTTGATACCTAGCAATCTTTACCCAACCCTTGTCCCGCTTATGACCCAACGACATCATTTCTTGAGTGGCCGACATTACCTCGACAGAAATCTTGGGTTCGGGCAGTGGTGCTCCAATAGCATGGTATTGGGTGTTGTTTATTTCTAAAGCATAAAAACTGACTAGTTCAACGTCCGCATTGGCATTGATGAATGACATGTCTCTATGCTGAGGAATCTCTGGTTCAGCGTTGACTTTGACCAGGCTATTGTTGATAATGTATTTCAATTGTTAGTGAAGAGTGGAGGGGACTGCCCCAGCCATATGAATCCATGGTCGTCCCAAGAGCAGGTTGTATCCCTAATCTATCTTGAGCACATGGAAAGATACGCAGAATGTGCGAGGACCAATTTCAATTGGCAGCTCAATTATTCCGACCGAATTTCGCCGGGCTCCATCAAAAACTTTGATGATGGTATGGCTACTCCAAATTCGGTTGAGATTGATGTTCATCTTCACCAAGGTAGCGTATGGGCAAATATTCAGAGAGAAACCTCCATCTATTAAGACTCCAGCTACCATATATCCGGAGGACAAGACCGCAATGTGCAACAGCTTGTAATGACCAGTCCCTTCGGGTGGTATGTCAATATCAGTGAAGGATATCACATTATTGTTGAAAATGTGATCAACCAGATGTTAAAACTTTTCCGTGTCCACTGATGTTGGTAAATAGGCTTCTTCTAAAACCTTTAGCAAGACCTTCCGGTGATTCTCGGAAGTTAGGACCAAGTCCAAAATTGATATTTTTTGTGGAGCTTCTTTCAAGCTTAAAACCATCGTGGCTTCGTTATGACCCATAGTGCGGAGGAATTTTTCAATCTTCTCCACGGGTATTTTCCCCTTTGATTTGGTGGTAGGTTTCATCACCCGTTGGGGAAGATACAATGGATTTTCCTTCGACACTGTAGCAGTTGTATGTGAGGTGGATCTTTCACCTTCTCCATAATTCCACAGAACTGTGCGTAAGCTAACAATAGGATATTGTGCTCTGCACGACAAGTTGATTGGCTCGGGAGCGACCACTTTCAAAGGATTGTTGATTCCCTTGAGTTGAATTATTGGCGTTGTGAGTAATATATTAATCCCATCATTTTTAGTGGATATAACTGCTACCACACTTTTCCACTTAGCAGGGCCTGCATCCTCACTTGCACGTAACACAGTATTGTCGTCTGCTAGGCGCAGGACACCACTGTCGATTATATTTTGAATAAGGTGGCGGAGTGCCCAGCATTCTTCTGTGCTGTGACCACGAGATTGGGAGTGATATTGACATACTCCATCAGAGTTGTACCATCCTAAACGAGGGTTGATTGAAGGTAGAAGGGAACTGATCCTTCCTTCATTGATTAACATATGAAGGATTTCCTCCATAGGTTGGCCCAGATAGGTGAATTCCCTTTTGTTGGCGAAATCCCGATGGGCTTTGGCATTTGCTCTCTTTGTCACTTTGTCTTCCAGCATTTCATTTTCTGAAAGTGACGAGGGAATATTCATGAGAATAGGTAGGAGACTGGCATGCTCCTGGCTAATTAACTGGCGAGTCACTTGATGCTGATAAGTCACTAGTTCCGCCAATTGTTCAATTTGTTTGCAGAGAGCTTTCATATTTCGTTCCATTGTGAACTAGAACTTGGCATAATCCCAATTGTCATCACCGTCTTTGATGGTCTGGGAGGAATCACAGATGAAGTTGGAACTCGGTCCACTGCTCCAATTAATCATGTTGACCTCTTCTTCTTTGTGTTGAGGAAGAGGGTTGTCTTGTACGTGAGGTTGATCTGGTTTGGTGACCACGATCTCTCTGTTGTCTATTAGGTCCTGGATCTTGTGTTTCAAGGCCCAACAATTCTGAGTATCATGTCCAGGTGCCCCGGCGTGATAAGCACATTTCCTGGCAGCATTGAAACCCCGTCCATTAGGGCTGGCTGGTGGAAGAAGATGAGTAATTTTCTTCTGTGTTGTCAGAAGATTTAAGATGTTCTCGAGGGTATCCCCTAAGGGTGTAAACACTCGAGGGCGTTTGACTTCTCCACCTTTTGGTATTGGAGGGTTTATAGACTGTGCTTGAAAGGGAGTGTAGTTTCTCCTTTGAATAAGCATGTTCGATTGCCTTTTTCCCCTCAGTAGTATCGTGGAAACATCTTCCTCTTTCTTTTATGGACCCTCAAAGTTGTTCCCATAATTTCAGTTGATGTGATCATCAAAGAATGACTTTGAGTGCAACTAGGTCTTGAATCTTTCCCGACTTCAATCCCATCTCAGCCATCTCCCCATGTTTGACCATTTCAGAAAATGGTTTGCCGATGCTGGCTAAAACTCTCTCATAGAAGGGAGCTTCTTGTATGTCTATGAAAGTCATGACCATTTCTGATTCTGTCATGGCATGACTAACTTGGGCAGCCATGTGTCTCCACCTCTAGGCATACTCTCTGAAAGACTCGTTAGATTGTTTCTTGATCTTGGTAATTTGATACCGATCAGGAGCCATCTGAGTTTGAAAGCTGTATTGAGTGAGGAAAACATGTGCTAACTCTTCCCAGCTATGGATTTTGGAGTGGTCTAATCTTGTGTACCATGAACGGGCTTCTCCAGTTAGACTTTTTTGGAACAATTGCATCCTGAGCTTTTCGTCCTCTGCATAAGATCCAAGTTCTCCAATAAACACTTTTAAATGTGTGTAAGGATCTCCTAACCCGTCATATTTTTCAAAGTCGGGGAGTTTTAAATTTTTCCGGATAATGAACACCGGGAAAATACATAGATCTCGCATATGAAACACTTCCGCAGTGTTTCCAATTCCTTTGATAAGCCACAAGGGTCTCTTCCATTTGGAGGACTTTCTTTTGATGTCACCATGTCCGGATCTCCGGTGGGATGGGCAAAGATCAATAGTTTTGTTGGTCGATCCAACTGTGGTTCGTGTATAGTAATGACCGGATTCCTCCTTGTGTGGAGGATTCAAAGCATGTACGGGTATTTTCCGACCACTGTAGACCGTGTAATTCTTTGAGTAGAACGACCATATTCAGAATCTGCTTTGCTTAATCCGTCAATTCTTTATGAGAAAACCGGATTAAGTTTAGTCCGGCCTGGATGACGACATGATTGATTGTAGGCCTGTTGCCTTTTTGGACTTTGACCGTAGTAGGTTCGATTGATTCCTCGAAAAAGACGCATAGTTTAGTCTTTAGGGAATGTATATAATAACATGCTATGTGATGTGTCCATTTTAGGAATTTTATCCTGCACAACGGATGTCAGCTGTTTGTAGTATGTTAAATATGTATGTGTACACATTTCTTCATATTTCTCATTATATGGAGATAGATATGGAATGAAATTACAAGTAATTGTGTTTACAAGTAATTGAAATGAGAGCATGAAGATACTTTCCTACGTTTTGGGTTTATCAGAGGCTGACCTATCTTAGGTTACTCTCGCGGCTTTCAACTGGAGCAAATTTGGGTGGTTCCTTTCCTGAGCCTCGGAGAATTAGTCTTCTCACGAGTCCATTAATCAAACACCGACGGGATAGCCTCCTGGTGGAGGGACCACACAACATACATTTACATACACCGCGTCTCACCATATGACAATGATGACATGTGCGAAGCACTAATATCACAAGCAGATATGGTGCGAAGCACTAATATCACAAGCGATTCTTGCATGAAGCACTAACATCAAGCAAGCTATGGTGCGAAGCACTAAGTGTAATAAGGAAATGCATTCGTACACATTCATTAAATGTAAATGCAACATTCACACACAAGAAGATAATAGTTTTGAAAAGATTGTAATAGCGGCTTAAGTCCTCTTACTAGAGTCCCCAGCAGAGTCGCCACCTGTCGACGTCGAGATTTTTGGGTGTCCCTTTCCGTTACTTGTTCTTCGGTGTTCTCATTTTAGGTGAGATTTGTTTGAAAAAAACAAGTGAAAAAGGTCCAACATGTATAATGTCGACGATGGACTGTTAAGAGTCGCCAGTTGGTTTTTTAAATGGTTGTACCAACACAACAGAGAAAAGGTTTGCACATTGACCCAATGATGTGACACTGCTAAACGGGTCGGTGAAACCGAGATTCATTAGGGTCCGGGGACTTGGTTATGCGGGGGGAAGGTGTTAGGCACCCCCCGACATCCGTGTTACCACGGTGACCTCCTCTTTTGAAGAAACTATTATCTGAATGTGTGTGTGGGTCAATGTGCTGTTATTTGGAAGTAGTGCGAGGCCTCGTTCGAACCTATATACACAGGGTTTGAATTTATGTGAAAATTCAGTTTTTAGAAAGATATAGCAATGATGTTTTATAAAAAGGTTTTTCAAACCCTGATGCTCAATAGTAATTGAGACCTTTTACACTCCCATTTTATTAAGTGTGCGGCTTGGTTGATTTTATTTTACGAATGCGAGGCATCCGTATGAAAATAATGTACAAAATAATGTCGACTTCCTCGTGGGTATGGAAACCATCTGAGGAAGTTCGGACAATCATGAGAATAATTTACAAAGTCGCTACAATTTGAAAATGTCCATCACGGAACCGAATCTAGATTCAATGGGATGAATCACGTGATCACATGATTCCTAGGCTCACAAAATACTGCAGCTTTATATGAAAGCGATAGCGTATATATATATAAAAGCTATAAATATATATATATACGCATGTGATCACCAACCACGGCAAGCACCTCCATGGGGATCGTAAATGTAAATAAAGTCATTAAAAAGCTATCAACCGCCACGGAGGAAACTCCAAAGTGACGAAATATAAATAAAGTCAGAATCACGGGCCAACCGCCACGAAAGGAAACTCCAAAGTGATGTAATGTAAATAAAGTTATAAATGCGGTCAATCGCCACGAAGTAAATTCCAGCGGGACGAAATGTAAAGAAAGTCAGTAAGCGATCAACCACCACGTAAGTAAACTCTGTGTGGGACAATATATATATATATATATATATATATATATATATATATATATATATATATATATATATATAAGCAATAAACGCATATCGAATGTGAAATCTGTGCTCATCGAACGAGTTCGACCACGATTCATATATATATATATATATATATATATATATATAAAAGCAAAGTAAACGCATATAGGATGTAAAATCTGGACTCATCGAATGTAGTCCCACAACAGTTCATATATATATATAGCGAGTAAACGATTAGACCAAAGTCTAGGCTCATCGAACAAAGTTCGACACACAGTTAGTATATATAAATGTAAATATATATATATTAAAGCAAATAAATGCTCCAAACCGAAGTCTAGGCTCAATTGAGGCATAACTCGATAATGTTAGTCAATATATATGAATATAAATATATATATATATATATATATATATATATATATATATATATATATATATATATATATATACTGATCAAATGAAACCACAGACCGAAGTCCGGGTAAAAGCAAGCAACACGACTCTCAACGTGTAGAAGGGTGTGTGCAAAGATGAAGAGAAAGACTCTAAAGTGTGTGAGATGGCTTACAGCTGACTGATAAAGAAGGCTTTTATATCTTTAGAGTGGGTAAACACTGACTTTTATTGGTAAAAAAGGGCTATATATGAGCTCATAGGTGTTTAAAAGGGGAAAATACACTGCATGGGGTGAGTGCGGAGCAAATTGGGCAGGGCTTCCTCGCCTTTTTCCCTTACAAAATGGGTTGCCCAAGCCCTCTATTTATAGGCATTTAGTCATAGTGTACCTACTAATTTGAGCCGCAGTGTACTGAGAGGCAACCCGGTGGGCCGGGTTTGTCGAGTCGGGTTGTCTCAATCGTGCACTCGAACACTTTGTAATGTCCATACAATCCGCATCCGCTTTGAGGTATACAGACCTATTTCGCATCATGTTGTCTAGAGTTGTGCGATGACATGGGATTAGAGTTTGTACGAAGTCATTGAAGATGGGACGATGCCCTCCGGTCTTCAAGCTTCAACTTTCATCCGTTACCCCGCACAATAGTCACTCGGGATTGGTTAGTCTTGTGGGACATCGTTGGGTAGAGACGTGATGTGGCATCGTGTTTGACGAGATGACGATGTTTCCCCTCACCGGTGTTATCGCCATTGATTAAGGCGTAAAGCGAGACGTTGCTCGAACTTACGAGATTGGATGCTTTGCAATTGTTGAAGGTCCTCATTGTCATCTTTGAGGTGTGCCAGTCTTCTTGATGCCGGGTTGATGTAGTGTATCTCGTTGTGAGCGCCGAGATTGAAGCTGGTCGCATTTGAAACAAGCATTTTTGGGGTTATCGCCGAAACTGCATTCCTTGGGGTTATCACCAAGGTTGGTGGCTATTCCCATGGTTGGGACTGAGACTGGATGCCTCGGGGTTATCTCCGAGATTAATCGGTCTTCTTTGGTGTGTGTTCTGGTATTAGATCTGCATGCCTCGGGGTTACATCCGAGGTTGGATTTGTTACTCCTAGATTGCGATCCGGGGTTGATGCTGAACTTCTGATAGTATCCGGCATGGATTTGGATCGTCTTTTAGGGTTCTCTCTTAAAAGATGAATCTGTCCTCCGGCAATGTTAGTAACAGTAGTACAGAAAATTTTGAGTGTCTACAATATATATAGTATTCATGTTATAGAACATAAATACAACAGATAAGTCCAAATACATCACACGTTTCAGATTTAGCTCGGTCAAAGGATGTCAGAAGTTGTGTTCATCCGATTTTTGGGTTTTCCAGAAACGGTAACCATGATCACCAACTCTCAATTTGGTAAGATTTACAAGTTACCTTAATAAAAATCCAAAAAGGGCATTTTGGTCATTGTTTTTGTAATTTTAATGGCTTTCTTGACTTGTGCCCAAACCCTTAGGGTTTAACTCTAAGGTTCTAACCCTTAGGTTTTACAACCTTAGCTTCTAGGATTTTCTAAATTAGGGTTTTAAAATAGAAAATTAAGATTTCAAAAATATAATTAGGGTTTCCTAATTATATTAAAGGTTACTAATCACATTAAAGTTTACTAATCACTTTAGGGCTTACTAATTAAGATTAGGGTTTCCTAATTAGGGTTTAGAATTCTAAAATTTAAAATTAGGGTTTTCCGGCTTTCGATTAAGGTTCCTAACTACGCGTTAGGGTTTCTAATTTTGAGATTAGGGTTTCTAATCCCTTATTAGGGTTTACTAATATTATACCCTACCCGATCAATCATTGATCAATAATTCTATACAGTACAAACACGTACTCATCAATACAATTATTTTAATTATATTTTCTATCGAATCCCTATCCGTAACTAGGGTTAGGTTTTCTAAATCTGTTAAACACAACTCTACTCTTATTTTCTCAGTCAATACACAAATTGACTACTTCTCGAGACTCGTATCACAGATACTCGTCACCAAATTGATAATCAATATTAAAATTAAATAAATAAAAAATTATTCAAAAAATTCGGATTATTCGAAATCCCGGGTTATCACAAGTTTCCTTCAACATTATATTCAATATTTCAGCCAGAAGTACTATTCATTTGAGGTAAGGGATGTTATTTTCTTCGTAAATGATGTTATTTCATTCAATATCATTATGCCGAAATATTGGTATGAATTTTATTATGAAATTTTTACCTTTTCATGTTGAGGTTACTATTCACGTATACGACACTATTCACGTATACGATACTATTCATAAAGTATGATTTTTCTTATGAAATTGTTACTTTTTGTGTCGGGTTACTATTCACATATACGCCACTATTCACGTATACGGTATTATTCACGATACGACAGTATTCACAGAAAAATTAAATTTTCTTTTCTTTGTCCAAGTTGTCTATTATGGTTACTATCTTTGATTGTATCTATGTTTTGATCTTCATTCTTGAATTTTGCTCCACAATTAATTATTATGGAGTATTTTTGAACTTGGATAAACCAAAGTACGAATCCTTAATTTTTATCCTTTTATCTCACTGGATTCATTTTCTTTACGATATTTTTCAACATCCTCAGTCCTAAATGATGATATAACTGAATATCTTTGGTCTGTAGTGCAAAGTTGAATGATTACCTGAGAATATCTTTGGCCCGTGGTGCAAAGATGAACAGGTGTTGAGATGAACATGACCAACTGGTGATACAAATGAATATCTTTGGCCCGTTAAGCAAAGATGAATAATTGGTTCAAGATGTATATTGATAGATGTTACAGGGATAAAATATTGATGATACACTTTTAAATCATAGAAGATAATAGACTTCATTCTACTTAACTCTTCTAATAAATTTTTATTTTCGCTGTGAATATTGATCTAAAACTTCTTGTCCATTATATTTTATCTGATTTATTAAAGGCTAACGATAATTTGTTCTAAATTATCTTAGTCATAATATTCTTTACTGAGCTAGTTGAGCTCACACTTTTCATTTTTGTTCCATTTTTCTTCTCAAGAAGCGAGAATATAGCGGGAACTAGTCGGGGTGTGGAGTGATGTTTCAATATAGTTGTTTTAGCAGTCCTCACTATTTTGTAAAATAGTGTATGAAAAATTGTAATGAGGACTTATTTAAGTTTGGATATTGTCTAGAAGACAATATTTGTATTTAAACTCACAACATATGTGTTGTCGTATTTGCACGACAATTATAATAATGAAGTTGTAGTTGTTTTTTATACCATGTATTTGGCGACTTAGAATGGGTTGTGTGGACCTATTTTGGGGGCGTCACAGTTGGTATCAGAGCTTAGGAATATGGCCTTTGGCGGAGATCGGAGAATAGAACTAGGCGGGGAGAGACGAATAAATCCTTCGCTAATGTGTCCTACCTAAGCTTATTTGTGTTTAATTGGTCGGTTAGAATATAGGGATAATATGTGGTATGTCAATTTCTTTAATTAACCCTTGTTTTATGGCAGTTGTTGACGTCGGAATTTTTATTTGTCCCTTTCCGTTACTTGTTCTTTGGTGTTCTCATGTTAGGTGAGATTTGTTTGGAAAAAAAAGTGAAAAAGGTCCGACATGTATCATGTCGACGATGGACTGTTAAGAGTCACCAGTTTGTTTTTTATATGGTTGTACCAACACAACCGAAAAAAGGTTTGCACATTGACCCAATGACGTGACACTGCTAAACGGGTCGGTGAAACCGAGATTCATTAGGGTCCGGGGACTTGATTATGCGGAGGGAAGGTGTTAGGCACCCCCTGACATCCGTGTTACCACGGTGACCACCTCTTTTCAAGAAACTATTATATGAATATTTGTGTGTGTGGGTCAATATGCTGTTTATTTGGAAGTGGTGCGAGGCCTCGTTCGCACCTATATACACAGTGTTTGAATTTGTGTAAAAATTCAATTTTAGCAAGATATGGTAGTGATGTTTTATAAAAGAGATTTTTTCAAACCCTTATGCTCAATAGTAATTGAGACCTTTTACACTTCCATTTTATTAAGTGTTCGGCTTGATTGATTTTATTTTTCGAGATGCGAAGCATCTATAAGAAAATAATGTACAAAATAATGTCGATTTCCTCGTGGGTATGAAAACCATCTGAGGAAATCCGAACACCGTGAATAAATTTACACGCTGCCTACAGCTGAAAATGTCCATCACGGGAACCGAATCTAGATCCAGTAGACTGAATCTGTGATCACAAGATTCCTAGGCTCACATGATGCCGTAATTTATATGAAAGTAGTAAGCAAGGATATATATAAAAGTTGTAAATATATATATATATATATATATACAGACATGATCAGCCACCACGAAGCGCCTCCATGGGGGATCATAAAATGTAAATAAAGCTGTAAAAGCTATCAACCGCCACGGAGGAAACTCCAGGCGGGACGAAACGTAAATAAAGTTGTACAAAGCGATCAACTGCGATGAAGTAAACTCCAGACAGGACGAAATGTAAAGAAAGCTATAAAAGCGATCAACCACCACGAAGTAAACTCCAGGTGGGACGAATATATATATATATATATATAAAAGCGATTAAATGCTCCGGATGTAAAATCCAGGCTCATCGAACAGAGTTCGACAATAATATATATATATATATATATAAGCGAGTAAACGCTCCGGATGTAAAATCCAGGCTCATCGAACAAAGTCCGACACATAGTTCATATATATATATATATATATATATATATATAAGCAAGTAAACACTCCAGACCGAAGTCTAGGCTCAATCGAGGCATAACTCGATAATGTTAGTCCATATATATATATATATATATGTATATACAAACTGAAAACAAAACCACAGACCGAAATCTGGGCAAACACACGCAACACGACTCTCAACGTGAAGAAGGGTGTGTGCAAAATGAAGAGAAAGGCTTTAAAGTATGTAAGAAGGCTTACAGTGGACTGCCAAAGAAGACTTCAATAACTTTAAATGGATGAACACTAGGCTCTCACCGGTAAAAATATGACAGAATATAAGCTCACAAATGTTTAAAATGAGAAAACAATCGGTTTATAGCGTGTACAAAACAAATTGGACAGGGCTTCCTCACCGTTTTCTCTTACAAATATGGCCATCCCAAGCCCTCTATTTATAGAGAGAGGGGGCAGTTTCGTTGCCGGGATGCCCGTAATGTGGGTCCCGCTTGGCGTCCGAAATCGTCTGCTTCGAACAACGCTACTGCTCGCCTTTGGGCCGTTCATAACTTACAATCCGGGAGTCCGATGGAAGCGTGCCATACCATTCTGGAAAGATCTTTCTGAGAGCTACACGGTGACATATGATTTGACCTTTTTTGATTCCAGGAATATGGTTCCATGACCGAAATGGCATTCCCAGGTTTCTGTCAGGTAGTCCGTTGAGCCATTTTACGTAGTTTGCACTCGAAAGTTAAGATATGGTTCTCGTGAGACTTCTATTGAAGTAATTTTGAGTTGAAATGAGTTGATTTGATGTGAGTTGAAGTTGAGTTAGAAAAATGACCATTTTGCCCCTCCTGGGGTTATTTCTGGTTTTCGCGCAGTTGTAGTAGTATTTTCTCATGATTATTTCTAAGGTTGACTTGATGTTGACTTTGACTGTCCTCAAGGTTATCTCTGAGGTTGGATTGACCTCCTGAGGCTATCTCCAGGCTTTGATCTTGATCCCCCGGGGCTATCTCCGGGGTTGGAAACTGGATCTCCCGTGGCTATCTTCGGGGTTAAAATTGATGTTATGGTCCTCCAGGGTTATCTCTGGAGTGTGAAAAAGAAGCTTTTTCTCTCCTGCATGGTTAGTAACAGGGAAAGAAAATTTGAGTGTCTACAGATGCCCCTCTTTATCATGTTCATGCAATGCAATGGAATGGACACGATAAAGATTAATAGACACTTGAAAATAAGACAATGTATTTCTAATGATGCAAATCGCAATATAATGAATATTTATGATGAATGGTAAAGTGTTTTCTCAAATCGCACATCGTATTTCACACTTCACTTTTCGCATTTGGCCAATCGCACTTCGCAACTCGCATATCGCAACTCGCACATCGCATTTTGCATATTGCATATCGCAAATTGCAATGTAATGAATGTTAGCATGTTTTTGCAAATCGCTTTACCTTTACCGATCATTTCTGATGCCTATGCTGGTGTTGACCCCAATGGTTTGGCATTTAATCGCTAATGTTTGTTTGATGAAGATAAGTTGAGATGTTTTCTACATCTCTCATGGGGATGACGTTCTGAAATCACCAAACCTTCCCGATGTATACGCTAGTAGTTTGCAACGGTGCCTACCCTACTGATCGCCAAACTATTTTGGTTCCCACTCGAATGGTGGCGTACAAAGCTTTTATTGTTGAACTGTCTTGATGTTGCGCTAGATGCCAATGGTTTAGAATACCAGATCTTTCGATACCTTCGCCAAAGTAATATTCAACGGATTACTTCACTAGACTTCGCCTGATGTTACGCTAGATTGATGACAACCACCAGATGTCTCACCCTTTTTGAGGTGATTTGGAGTTTACCTTTGTTGTTGGGTTCTTGTGCCCAATTTTCTTAATCATTTGACTCGCAATTTGGTTGAACTGATGACCTGAATTTCACTGACATCCATGGGGGTTGCAGCTCATTCTTTCGCTGCCCAGATTTGAACTTCGGTGTAGATGCCTCGACTTATGAGGACTTGACGCTGGTTGGTACATTTGATGATGAGGATTTATCTCGCTATACATTTTGTCGTACGACTTTTGTTTTTGAGTTACGGACCTTCTTGAGAACTTTTCCCTTCTTTTGTAGGGGCACGCTTATGTCGCCATGATTTCTTTCATTCCTTGGAATCGCAAAATGCCCCATTCCTTCCACAAGTTGTTGCTGGGGATTCATACGAGAGACACTCTTTGTTGACCAAATCGCAAGTGAATAATATCTAAATCTCCCTTGAGATGATGATAAACCATGTTGATGGAGCTGACTGGTGCATTTTCCACTTTAGGATGGTTGATAAATGCCCCAGTGTTGAGTTGTCACTGCTTCCGAGATTGCCCCCAATCTTGTTGTAAGGGATCCAATATCCGGTTGTCGCCAATTTTGAAATTTCCCCAACCTTGCTTGTTGTCTGGGGTAGTTGCTTTGACAGATGGGCTGATAAGACACCGAGATCATAAGAGGCTTTTATTTATGTACCAGATGGTGAACATGTAGTGGTGCCCTCAATCATTATTACTGACTTGTTCTCACAATCAGCGTTGATGGGTTTCTTCTGATTTGATGAAGCCTTATGATTGAGGGTGTCAGATCTTTGAAAGTCCTCGCTACTGGTTGTCTTAGTGTATCGCTATTTCTTCCTTTCTAGGATTTGTGCCAGATTTGATGGAATGACATTGAAGTGTTGTTGGTTCATCTCAACATGGGTCGCTGACTTGGAGGGATGTTCTTGGGCGTAGACTTGGGATTGATGTTTGGGTTTGGATATTCCTTTTGAGGGTTTGACCACACCAATGATGGCTGCCTACGTACTTCTATGTATATGGGAGATCAGGTCGACGTAATTCCTGCTTGATAAGATATTTGAGAAGTGTTTGTTTGGGTTTTTATTTAAGAAGTGTTTGTTTGGGTTTTTGTTTGGTTTGACCGCACCATTGATGGCTACCTACGTACTCCTATTGAAGAGGAGATCAGGCTTGCGTAGTTCCAACCTTTGGTTTAAAAAGGTTCAAAGGGTTAAGTGGTGAGAAGGGTGTAGAGATGTTTTTGTTTTGTTTTGTTTTTTTTGTTTTTTTTTGTTTCTTTTTTTTCTTTTTGTATTTTTTTTCATGCATGGAAAATAAAAGGCACACTGCGAAGAAAGTGATATCGTCCCATCATCACCTGGAACTCACAACTATATCCTCTGGATCTACATCTTCTTGGCTAGCTGAGGCATGATAGTCCAGTTGTTAGTAGTTATGTTGCCTTCAGGGCTCGCGATAGAGGTTACCTCTTGGTTCTGAATATCTTCACTTATGGCCATAACTTGATCACTTCCTGATTCAATACATTCCTCAGGGACGCTTGAATTGGACCCATCACAAAAACGGATGCACTCTGGATTCTTTAATGGGTTGGATTCCCCGACAATCTCACCACCTTTTTCTTCATCTATTCCTTCGCCTTCTTCATGGGTTTAAGATGATTCAACCATGAAATCTCCCACGAACTGTTGTTCCATTTCTCGCAAGGAACTATCATTTTTGGCTTTTTCTTCTTTGGAAAGGATTAGTATTTTCTCCTCATCATCCAAGGTGATGAAATCAAGAACGTGGTTGATATATTTGGAGCACAGAACGTTTGATGTTGGCGGAGGAATCTCTTTTGGGGATGCCTTTGTCTCCTCTTGCATTAGGATCAGTCCACCTTGTGTTCTGGTAGAATTGTCGCTCATAGCCTTCACCTCATTTGAACTGCATGTCTCGAATGGACATCTTAAGCTTTTTATTCCTTTTTGCCCTTTTTGGTCATGGGAAATTCTACCTCCATCTCTCCATTTTCAATGAGATCCTGGATTTTATGTCACAAAGACCAGCATTCTTCAGTCGTATGTCCAAGTGCGTTAGAATGGTAGAGATATATCTTGGTGGAATCATAACACTTTATCTTGGGATTTATAGCAAGCAGCAACTCAGTAATCCTTCCTTCACTTATCATAAAGTGTAGCATTTCTTCATTTGATTTGCTCAGAGGGGTGAATTTTTGAACTCTTTTGGAGGTTGTTTGATCTTTCATCTTTGAAAATTTGCATTCCCTCTAGCGATTTTTCCACTGACGAGATCTTCTAGTACATTTATCATCCCACTTTTCTTGTACTTTCAGCCTGCTTTGATCTTCTTTATTTAGTTGGCTTATCATGGAGAGATATGGGCTTGTATTGTGATTAACCTCCTTTTTCTCTTGGCTTTCTGATAATTGAGTGAAAAACTGCCTCATTTCGTGATGTTGGCACACTATCAGCTTAGCCAGCAGATTTACTTGATTCTGGATCGCCTCTAATTTTTTCATTACTGGAATACACTCTTCCGAGTTTTCCCACTTTAGGACATTTGTTTTGTGCCTTTGGGGGTATTCCTCCATCCTTCGTATGTACTTACGAATTGGATACATTTCAGTGCTTCCTGACCCGATCATGTTTACTTCTTCTGTATCATGCCGCAACGGAAGGTTGGTGTTGACATTTTGTTGGTCAGGTTGTTGGACCACAATACTGCCACTTTCGATCAGATTCTGAATCTTATGTTTTAAGGACCAACAATCCTGTGTATCGTGTCCTGGAGACCCTGAGTGGTAAGCACATCTCTGGCTTGGATTGTATCTTTTGCTCCCTAGTTCTAGAGGTGGAGCCAGTTCGGTAATTTTCTTATGATCAATTAATATTGCCAATACATTTTCAAGGGAATCGCCTAGTGGAGTGAACACCCGATTTTCCGATCTTTCGAATTTCCTTTTTCTATCCTCGCATTGGTTGAATGCGGCCTGTTGTTAAGATGGAAGATTATCTTACATTTTCCAAATGGGGGGACTGTAGTTTGGCCTCCTAACTTGCCCCTGTACAACAAGGGATAACTCTTCATTGCCTTTATCGGGTACCCCCTTGGGATTGCTCACATACTTTCCAGTCTGTATATGTTTGGCGACTACTTCCAAGGCAGTGAAGTCTTTAATCTTGCCTGCCTTCAGGCCCATCTCTGCCATTTCACCATGTTTGATCATTTCCGAAAATGGCTTTCCTATGCTTGCTAGGATCCTCTCGTAGTACGGAGCCTCTTGGATGTCTATAAACGTCATTACCATCTCAGTTTCTGTCATTGATGGAATGACTTTTGCTGCTACATGTCTCCACCTTTGGGCATATTCTCGAAAAGATTCAGTACTTTGCTTTTTGACTTTAGTCACTTGGTGTTGATCCGGTGCCATTTGTGACTGAAAACTGTACTGATTTAGAAAGGCGTGGCCCAATTCTTCCCAGTTGTGGATTTTGGCATTGTCAAGTCGGGCATACCAAGCTTTAACCTCTCTAGTGAGACTCTTTTGAAAAAGCTGCATTTTGAGGCTTTCATCTTCAGCATAAGACCCCAGTTCGCCAATGTACACTTTTTGGTGCGTATAGGGATCGCCTGCCCCCATTGTACTTTTCAAACTCTAGGATTTTGAATTTTTCTGGATATCGAGACCCTAGGAATATGCAGAGATCTAAATAGGTGACACTTCCATAGTTTCCAGTCCCTTTGATTGACCAGATGGTTTCCTCCATTTGTTGGACTTTCTTTCTTATATCCCCAGTTTCTCGATCATCCCTGAGTTTTATGATTTCAGGGATTTTGTTGGTTCCTTTATTGGAATAAGGTTTAGGTATCTGGGTTTTCATCTTTCTGTCAATACCCTGACTGCCCCCTTGAGTGAATGACTCTTTTGAAAAAGTTGCATTCTAAGGCTTTCATCTTCAGCATAAGACCCCAGTTCGCCAATGTACACTTTTATGTGCGTATAGGGATCACCTGCCCCATTGTACTTTTCAAACTCTTGGACTTTGAATTTGGTAGGGTATCGAGCCCATGGGAATATGCAGAGATCTGAATAGGTGACACTCCCATAATTTACAGTCCCTTTAATTGACCGGATGGTCTCCTCCATTTGTTGGACTTTTTTTCTTATATCCCCCGTTTCTCGATCATCCCTGAGATTTGTGATTTCTTTATTAGAATAAGGTTTAGGTATCTGGGTTTCCACCTTTTTACCAATACCTTGACTGCCCCCTGGTGTGAAGGACTCTGGTTAAGTAGGCATTGGCTACCAAATAGATTTTTTACTTTGTTCTTTTAGAAGACGACCAATTCGCTTATCCCGATTCCTTAATCCTTCAAACTCCTCTAGGGAAATGGGAGTAGGATCAAATTTGGGCACCAGAGCTATATTTGACGCAAGGGCTTAGTGCCTTCTTGAACTTTAAACGGGTAACGAGACCAATTGCTTCCCTACAAAAAGACTTATGTAGTTTAGTCTTAATAAATGTAGGAATATTACATGCTACTTAATATGTCCGTTTAGGAGTATTGTCCTGCAAAACGGATGTCCGTTGACTAGATAGCATGACAAGTTTTGATATGAAAGGGAATGCATGTACACATATTCCTTTATATTTTCCATTACATTGAGATTGACATGGAAATGAAATTACAAGTAATTGAATTTTACATGTAATTGAAATGTGAATGTATGAATAGAATTTCCTCTGCGTTTGGTTTATCAGAGGCTAACCTATCTTAGGTTACTCTCGCGGTTTTTCGGCATGAAAGTTCCCAAATCATCGCAATTTACTCAACGGGAAATTAATCCGGTCTTTCAACTGGAGCGAATTTGGGTGGTGCCTTTCCTGAGCCTCGCGGGAATTATTCTTCCTACGAGTCCAGTAATCAAACACCGACAGGATAGCCTCCTGGTGGAGGGACCACACAACATACATTCATATACATCGCGTCTCACCATATGGAAATGATGACATTGCGAAGCACTAATATCACAAGCAGATATGGTGTGAAGCACTAAGTGCAATAAGTAAATGCATTCGTACACATTCATTCAAATGTAAATGCAACATCCACACACAAGCATATAACCATTTTGAATAGATTGTAATAGCGGCTTAAGCCCTCTTACTGGAGACCCCAGCAGAGTCGCCTCCTGTCGACATCGGGATTTTTATTTGTCCTTTTCCGTTACTTGTTCTTTGGTGTTCACATGTTAGGTGAGATTTGTTTGAAAAAATAAGTGAAAAAGGTCTGACATGTATCATATCGACGATGGACTGTTAAGAGTCGCCAATTGGTTTTTTATATGGTTGTACCAACACAACCGGGTCGGTGAAACCGAGATTCATTAGGGTCCGGGGACTTGATTATGCGGAGGGAAGGTGTTAGGCACCCCCCGACATCCGTGTTACCACGGTGACCGCCTCTTTTCAAGAAACTATTATCTAAATATGTGTGTGTGTGTGTGGGTCAATCTGCTGTTTATTTGGAAGTGGTGCGAGGCCTCGTTCCCACCTATATACACAAGGTTTGAATTTGTGTAAAAATTCAATTTTAGCAAGATATGGTAGTGATGTTTTATAAAAGAGATTTTTTCAAACCCTTATGCTCAATAGTAATTGAGACCTTTTACACTTCCATTTTATTAAGTGTTCGGCTTGATTGATTTTATTTTTCGAGATGCGAGGCATCTATAAGAAAATAATGTACAAAATAATGCCAATTTTCTCGTGGGTATGAAAACCATCTGAGGAAATCCGAACACCGTGAATAAATTTACACACTGCTTACAGCTAAAAATGTCCATCACGGGAACCGAATCTAGATCCAGTAGACTGAATCTGTGATCACATGATTCTTAGGCTCACATGATGCCGTAATTTGTATGAAAGCAGTAAGCAAGGATATATATAAAAGTTGTATATATATATATATATATATATATAAATATACAGACATGATCAGCCACCACGAAGCACCTCCATGGGGGATCATAAAATGTAAATAAAGCTGTAAAAGCTATCAACCGCCACTTGAGGAAACTCGAAAGTGATTTAAACGTAAATAAAGTCAGATAAAGCGATCAACCGCCACGAAAGTAAACTCTGTGCGAGATTTAAACGTAAAAAAAAGTCAGAAAAGCGATCAACCACCACGAAGTAAACTCCATAAAGCGATTAAATGCTCCAGATGTAAAATCCGGGCTCATCGAATGAGTTCGACAACAGTTCATATATATAATTATATATATATATATATATATTATATATATATATATATATATATATATATATATATATATATATATATATATATATATATAAAAGTAAAACGCCCGGATGTAAAATCCAGCTCATCGAACAAAGTCCTACACACAGTTCATATATATATATATATATATATATATATATATATAAGCAAGTAAACACTCTGCATCAAGTCTAGGCTCAATTGAGGCATAACTCGATAATGTTAGTCCATATATATATATATATATATATATATATATATATATATATATATATATATGTATATACAAACTGAAAACAAAGCCACAAACCGAAAATCCGGGCAAACACACGCAACACGACTCTCAACGTGAAGAAGGGTGTTTGCAAAGATGAAGAGAAAGGCTTTAAAGCGTGTAAGAAAGCTTACAGTGGACTGCCAAAGAAGACTTTAATAACTTTAAATGGATGAACACTAGGCTCTCGCCGGTAAAAATATGACAGACTATAGGCTCACAAGTGTTTAAAATGAGAAAACACTCGGTTTATAGCGTGTACAAAACAAATTGGACAGGGATTCCTCGCCGTTTTCTCTTACAAATATGGCCACCCCAAGCCCTCTATTTATATAGGGGGGAGCCGCAGGTCCACCTGCGGCTGCCCGGGATGCCCATAATGTGGGTCCCACCGTGTCGAAGTACGTACACTCGGACAACGCACTGTTCGCTCGGTCATTCATAACTTTCAATCCGGGAGTCCGATGGAAGCGTGCTATACCATTCCGAAAAGCTCTTTCCGAGAGATACACAAGGAAATATGATTTGCACTTTTTTGATTCCTGGAAGATGGGTCCATGACCAAAATGGCATTCCCAGGTTTCCGTCAAGTATTCCATTGAGCCGTTTTGCGTAGTTTGCACTCGAAAGTTAAGATATGGTTCTCGTGAGACTTCTATTGAAGTAATTTTGAGTTAAAATGAGTTGATTTGATGTGAGTTGAAGTTGAGTTGGAAAAATGACCATTTTACCCCTCCCAGGGTTATTTCTGGTTTTCGTACAGTTGTAGTAGTATTTTCTTAGGATTATCTCTGAGGTTGACTTGATGTTAACTTTGACTGTCCTCAGGGTTATCTCTGAGGTTGGCTTGACCTCCTGGGGCTATCTCCAGGCCTTGATCTTGATCCCCCGGGGCTATCTCCGGGGTTGGAACTAACTTTCCCGGGGTTATCTTTGGGGTTGGAAACTGTTTTCCCGGGGTTATCTCCGGGGTTGGAAACTGGATCTCCCGTGGCTATCTCCGGGGTTAAAATTGATGTTGTGGTCCTCTAGGGTTATCTCTGGAGTGTGAAAAAGATGTTTTTGCCCTCCTGCATGGTTAGTAACAGGAAAAGAAAATTTTGAGTGTCTACAACAATATTTGAGAATGGCAGCTAAAAATGTTAACAATGGAGTGAATGAGAATGTGGAGACGCCTTTAATCACCAACAAGGAGACCGTGCAATAGGACGACAATGTTCCTCATGTAAACATCACCACTGATCAAACGATGAATGATGTGATGTTTAGAAACTTTTTGCAGTTCATACAAAATCTGACGAGGGAGACTCGTGTACAAAATACGGGTGAAAATAATAGCAACGAGCGATTTGTCATAGCCAAGCAGTTCAAAGAGTTGGGACAACCAGAGTTTTTGGGAAAGTCGAATCCGATTAAGGCGGAAACATGGGTTAAACAAATTATCAAGATATTTAATGTCTTGGGATGCACGGTGGAATAGAAGGTTCCATTCGCCACCTTTATGTTACGTGGTGAGGCAGATTTCCAGTGGGAATCTGTGAAGCGTACCCAACCAGCCGCACTCAATATGTCTTGGGAAACATTTCAGAAACTATTCAATGACAAGTACTTTCCTGAAAGTATTCGTCATATGAAGGAGGTAGAGTTTATTAGACAGAATGCGAACAACATGGTGTGTCCCAAAGACGAGGCTAAGTTCATGAGTTATCCAGGTTTGCACCTCATTTGGTAGATAATGAAAAATGTATGACGCGGATGTTTCTAAGATGTTTGAAACCAGAAATTCTTCAATACCTTATCTCTTACAAATTTTCTCTATATTCAGATGTTGTGAACATGGCTCAATTATTAGAGCGAGATAATGAGTATGTTCAACCGAGGGACCACAACCAAGGTCATATCGGTTGCTGAAGTCATTGGAGCAATGACAACCAGCGGGGAGGAAAATATCCGAACAAAAGCGGTAACCACTCTGGTGGTAATCGTGGCCATGATAGTAGAAGAAGCGAGTCGGGGGGAGATTTCAAAAAGAGAAGGTAAAATAATGACAACGTGAAGATATCAACACTAGCATCAACTGTTCCTAGGGGAGGATAACGACCACCGGTCGTATGTTATAAATGCGGGAAAGAGGGACACATCAGCCTAAACTGCCCATAATAATCCAAGGTGTGTTATAACGGTGGAAAGTAAGGTCATATAGCTAGAGATTGTCCTATAGCGAAACCAAGTCCAGCGGGAATGGTGACAAGTCAAAGTCAGTTGTTCCTGGAAGAGCGTTTGTCGTGACTGCCCAAATCACAAGGAACCCAAACGAGGTGATCACGGGTAAGCTAAACATAAACTCTTGCAAAGTTTATACCTTATTAGATACTGGTTTTACCCATTCTTTTATTTCTCTTGCGTGTGCTCAACGTTTGAACTTAACCCCTGAGAAATTAGACTTTGACTTATCTGTTGAAACTCCGTTAGGAGAAACTTTCATTACATCCACGGTTTATAAATCTTGATTGATTCAAGTTGGGACCATCACATTACCTGTCGATCTTATTTCTTTGAAAATACTTGTATTTGATTTGATTTTAGGGATTGATTGGTTAACTACTCATCATGCCAAAATTAATTATTTTCGTAAGGTTGTTAGTTTTCATATTCCTAACCAACCTTTTAAGCGAATTCAAGAAACTAAACCACTAAAGTTAATCACTGTCATATCAAGCCATAAAGCCATTTGTTTATTAAAAAATGGATGTCAAGCTTTCTTAGCCCATGTCATGGACTTGAACAAAAAATACGTCAGATTTGAATAATATTTATGTTCTTAGTGAATTTTAGGACGTATTTCCTGAAGAACTTCTCGGACTACCCCCAGAACGTGAAGTTAAATTCTTTATTGACCTTCAACTTGGTTCAAAACCCATTTCTAAAACTCCATATCGAATGGCTCCTATTGAACTTTAGGAGTTAAAGGTCCAACTATAGGAGTTGTTAGGCATCAGTTTCATTCATCCTAACACATCTCCTTGGGGTGCTCCTGTTTTATTCGTAAAGAAGAAAGACGGGAGTATGCAACTTTGTATTGACTACCGGGAATTGAACCATGTCACCATCAAGAATAGGTATCTGTTACCTCGCATTGATGACCTGTTCGCCCAGTTGCAAGGAGCATAATTCTTTTTAAAGATCGATCTTCGTTTTGGATATCATCAGCTAAAGATTAAAACAGAGGATATTCTGAAGTCTGCCTTCAGAACTCGGTACGGGCATTATGAATTCTTAGTCATGTCTTTTGGATTGACTAATGCTCCTGCGGCTTTCATGGATATGATGAACCGAGTATTTAATGAATATTTGGATCATTTTGTGGTTGTTTTATTGATGACATCCTCATCTACTCCAAAAGTCGTGAAGATTATGAACAACACTTGAAGCTGATACTCCAAAAGCTTTGTGAAAATAAGATACATGCCAAGTTGAAGAAATGCAAGTTCTGGCTTGAAAAAGTAGCATTTCTTGGGCAAGTGGTGTCAAAGCATGGATTATCTTTTGACCCGACGAAGATTGAAGCAATACAAAGTTGGGAGTAACCAAAGTCAGTGACCGAAGTAAGTAGCTTTCTGGGGTTAGCTAGTTATTATCAGAGATTCGTGGAAGGATTTTCTCGAATCGCTACTCTGTTAACTCAGCTGACTCGGAAAGATACAAAATTCATATGGAGCAAGGAATGCGAGAAGAGTTTCCAAGTGCTCAAGAGGAGACTCATTTTGGCACCTGTTCTGACAATACCATCTGGTTCGGATGGATTTATTATCTACATCGATGCTTCAGGCAAAGGGCTAGGATGTGTTCTCATTCAACATGGGAAAGTCATAGCCTATGCCTCGCGACAACTCAAAATATATGAGAGGAATTATCCTACTCATGATCTGGAGTTGGCAGCAGTCGTTTTCGCGTTGAAAATCTGGAGACACTACCTGTATGGAGAGAAAGTGGAGATTTATACGGATCATAAAAGCCTCACATATTTCTTCACCCAAAAAGAACTCAACATGCGGTAACGATGTTGGCTTGATCTGTTGAAAGATTACGACCATACCATTAAATATCATCTTGGAAAAACAAACGCGGTAGCTAACGCATTGAGTAGAAGATCGCATGCAGGTACGAGTGCGATGTTGTTAACACAAAGACCCATTTTGTACAACTTACAAAGGATGGAGATAGAGTTAAAGGCTCCAAGTATCCACATGATGATATCAAATATACAAGTAGAAACGACTTTAATCGATAAAAATAAAGCTGCTCAAGGCACAGACCTAGAGTTGATGCATATTAAGAAAAAAGTACAAGAAGGTGTTATTCCAGAAGCAAGAATCGATGAAGAAGGAATACTTCGAGTCAACTCCAGACTTTGCATTTCTAACGATTCTAACTTGAAGCATAGAATCGTGATGGAGGCACACAACACACCGTTTGCAATCCATCCTAGGAGTGCAAAAATGTATCATGATCTTCGACATACATTTTGATGGAGCAATATTAAGAGAGAGATCCCGGAGTTTATCTCGAGGTGTTTAACTTGTCAATGTGTAAAGGCGGAGCATTAAGTGCCAAAGAGTCCATTGCAACCACTTGAGATTCCAAAATGTAAGTGGGAACACATTACCATGGATTTCCTTACGGGTCTTCCCAAGGTTTCTCAAGGTATAGATGCGATTTGGGTTATTGTTGATAGATTAACCAAGTCTGCTCATTTCTTGCCGATACGGGAGACTTATTCCCTTGAACGTCTTGCTCGTATGTACGTGAATGAGATTATGAGATTGCATGTCATTCCAGTATCCATAGGTTCAGATCGTGACCCAAGATTCACTTCACGATTTTGGGTTAGTTTGCAAAAAGCTATGTGCACGGATTTACGATTCAGTTCGGCATACCATCCTCAAATGGACAGGCTATTAGAAAGGACTATTCAAACTCTTAAAGATCTATTAAGACTTTGTGTCCTAGATTTCAAAGGAAGTTGGGATAAGTACTTGCCATTAGTGGAATTCTACTACAACAACAGTTATCAAGTAAGTATAGGCATGGCTCCATTCGAAGCGTTGTATGGACGAAAGTGTCGCTCTTCAGTACGTTGGGTGAAGAAACATTGTTGGGACCAGAGATGGTATGTATGACTATAGAAAAGATCCAAATGATCCGACAACCTATACAAACGGCACATGATCGACAAAAGAGTTATGCGGATCTTCATCGAAAGGACGTGGAATTTAATATTGGGGATCATGTAGTATTACGTATTGCTCCATGGAAGGGAGTTACATGATTCGGTAAGAGAGGAAAGCTCAATCCATGATTTGTTGGTCCATTTAAGATTCTTGACCGAGTAGGAAATGTGGCCTATAGACTAGCATTACCTCCAAGCATGTCTCGTGTTCATAATGTTTTTCACATATCTATGCTTCGTAAATATGTGAAAGACCCAAACCACATTATGGAGTTAGAACCAGATTTAGATAGTCAAGATTTAACGTCTGAAGAGGTAATACTGTCAAGATCTTGGATAGGAAGGAGCATGTCCTACGCACAAAGGTTATACCACAAGTCAAAGTTTTGTGGAGGAACCATGGTATTGAGGAAATGACCTGGGAGTTGGAATCAGAAATGTAAGCAAGGTATCCTCACCTTTTCAAAACACCAGGTACGTACGTCAATTTCGAGGGCGAAATTTCATAAGGAGAGGAGGTTGTAAGACCTCAACTTTTTAAAAATAAAATTAAATTTCCTCTAAATTATTATTTTGAATAATAAGGTGTTAATTTGATATAATACTTTGGTTATGGGTGAAATGTGTAAATTTTGAAAAATAAGTAAGTGGTTATAAAATATTCATTGTTGTCGGGGAATATTCGTTTGGTCGTGGAATATTCTTGTTGTCCGAATATTAAATGACGACGGCACAAACCATCCATGTGGGCCTCATAACGTAAAAAAACTATCTACGAAGAAAATGACAAGTATGAGTATTTTATAAATAACGGTGTAGTTGTTACTGCTAATTAACAACTTGGAATATCCTAAATGGTTAAAATACGAATGATACACCAGATTGCATATTATTTTGGATTATTAATTCTTACGTAAGAAGGAACTACTCAATAATTGTTACAGTAATTATTGTTCAATATTTTATTTTATTGATTCAATAATTGCTACGTTGATATTTTATATTATTGTTGTTTCAATAATTGTCGCTGCACAATATTTCCCATTATCAGATTAATAATTCATATTATTTGAATAATATTATTAGATAGAATTATTGGCAATGTATAAGGAAGTTATGTTTAGGAAAGGGGTTTGGTCACCTAATTGCGCGCCAGTAAGGAGAAATCCTTATCGGAAAACCCCTTCTTTCATGGGAACGACCTGGTTGTCATTATTGTGATTCTGTAATATTATTTGTGAATAATTAATTATTGATTTATATGATAAGGAAATATTTATTTTATGTGGATATAAATGAAGGAATTAATATTGAAGTGTTCTATCAGTATTTTGTCAGAATGAATGTATTAAAATTCATCTGTATGTGGTTTTCGGTCATTTTCCATTTGGAATTTAGAAAATATTTCTTCTACAAAGTTGTAGAGAACTAAATTTTATATGGAATGGACATAAGGTTCATATTTTTTTGATAAAAGGGCTATTTATTATGAATTATTGAAGTTTTAGAAATAAATATTTTTATTAAAAATATGGGTGGGCCCCACTTTTGGTTGTTGTGAAAAAAATTGCTGAATTTCAAGTGTGGTGTGCGCGAATAGCAATGGGTGAAAGCCACCGATAACAGGTTAGTCTGCTTTGGAGTTCTAAGCATTTTCCTATAAATAGGGTGCTTAGGTTAGAATTGAAAATCACACCAGAATCTGAAGTTTTCTCTCTTTATAGTATCGAACGTTTTTTTATGAGTATTTAGATATCTTGAGTGTTTATATTCAATGCAAGTTTCCTTCAACATTATATTCGATATTTCAGCCAGAAGTACTATTCTTTTGAGTTAATGGATGTTATTTTCTTCGTAAATAATGTTATTTCGTTCAATATCATTATGCCGAAATATTGGTATGAATTTTATTATGAAATTTTTACCTTTTCATGTCGAGATTACTATTAACGTATACGACGCTATTCACAAATACGATACTATTCACAAATACTATTCACGAAGTATGATTTTTCTTATAAAATTGTTACTTTTTGTGTCGGGATTATTATTCACGTATACGTCACTATTCACAGAAAAATTAAATTTTCTTTTATTTGTCCACGTTGTCTATTAGGGTTACTATCTTTGATTGTATCCATGTTTTGATCTTCATTCTTGAATTTTGCTCCACAATTGATTATTATGGAGTATTTTTGAACTTGGATAAACCTAAGTACGAATCCCTAATCTTTGTCCTTTTATCTCATTGGATTCGTTTTCTTTAAGATATTTTTTATCATCCTCAGTCCTAAATGATGATATAACTGAATATCTTTGGTATGTAGTGCAAAGTTGAATGATTACCTGATGAACATGTGTTGAGATGAACATGACCAACTGGTGATACAAATGAATATCTTTGGTCCGTAAAGCAAAGATGAATATTTGGTTCAAGATGTATATTGATTGATGTTACAGGGATAAAATATTGATGATAGACTTTTAAATCATAGAAGATAGTAGACATCATTCTCTACTTAACTCTTCTAATGAATTGTTATTTTCGTTGCGAATATTGATCTAAAACTTGTTGTTCATTATATTTTATCTGATTTATTGAAGGCTAACGATAATTTGTTCTACATTATCTTAGTCATAATATTCTTTACTGAGCTAGTTGAGCTCACCCTTTTCCTTTTTGTTCCATTTTTCTTCTTAGGAGGCGAGAATATAGCGGGAACTAGTCGAGGTGTGGAGTGATGTTTCAATACAGTTGTTTTAGCAGTTCTCACTTTTTTGTAAAATAATGTATGAATAATTGTAATGAGGACTTATTTAAGTTTGGATATTGTTTAGAAGACAATATTTGTATTTAAACTCAGAGCATATATGTTGTCGTATTTTGGACGATAATTGTAATAATGAAGTTGTAGTTGTTTTCTGTACCATGTATTTGGCGACTTAGAATGGGTTGTGTGGACCTATTTTGGGGCGCCACAACAGTATCGAGCTTTGGGATATGGTCTCTGGCGGAGATCGGGGAATAGAACTAGGCGGGGAGAGACGATTAAATCCTTCGCTGATGTGTCCTACCTAAACTTATTTGTGTTTAATTAGTCGGTTAGAATATAGGGATAATATGTGGTATGTCAATTTCTTTAATTAACCCTTGTTTTATGGCAGTATTTGAGAATGACAGCTAAAAATATTAACAATGGAGTGAATGAGACCATGGAGACGCCTTTAATCACCAACCAGGAGAACGTGCAACATGATGATAATGTTCCTCCTGTAAACAACACCAATGATCAAATGATGAATGATGTGATGTTTAGAAACTTTTTGCAGTTCATGCAAAATATGACGAGGGAGACTCGTATACAAAATACGGGTGGAAATAATAGCAACGCGCGACTTGTCATAGCCAAGCAGTTCAAAGAGTTGGGACCACCAGAGTTTTTGGGAAATCCGAATTCGATTAAGGCAGAAACGTGGGTTAAGCAAATTACCAAGATATTTGATGTCTTGGGATGCATGGAGGAACAGAAGGTTCCATTCGCCACCTTTATGTTCCGTGGTGAGGCAGATTTCCGGTGGGAATCTGGGAAGTGTACCCAGCTGATAAGTGGTATTTATACCTACTTATTGAATAACAATTCATGCGAACTATGCCCATCTCAAGTACATTTTATTGTGTTTTAGTTGCATTTCATGATAGTTTGCATTGCATTTACTTAAAACTCCTTTTGGTGAATAAGTGCAGAAATCGACCTAATTTTGTGGTATTAGAGGGTACGAGGCTAATGAATGCGTGAAGGCGAGGCACAAGCGGGGTTATGGATGGCATGAATGTATAATGGAGCAAGGAGACCAAGCATGGAAGGAATGAGCAGCAAGACAAAGCTACAACAACAACAATATTGCAGAATCAGAACCAGAATCTACAGACTGTGAGTCGCACGACATATTAAGCCTGAGGGCGCGCGCCCGCGCGAGAGGCCGGCTGGACATCCTGACTTACTGTAAGTCTTGTGCCCACATGAGAGACACATTTGAAGGGCGCGCGGCCATGCACGATGGTTGCTGATGCTGAGCTGTTTATTTTAATTTCCAATTTTTAAGGGTTGTAATTGGTTTTTAAAAAACTATGGCTGACTGGTGTCAGATGTATCACTTTTACTATTATTCAGTTTTTACGTATTTTTAACATCGTAACTAGGGTTTACTCTCAGGAAGAGATTCCAACGCAGAAGGAGACCAAAACTCTACTTTTCTACTTCTTCTTGGGATTTTCTACCAGAGTAGATTTTTATTAGTATTTGTTGGATTCATATGAGGATTTGAATAGTGAATTATATTCAGCAATTGGGTTTGATTGTTTCCACCTTTCATCTTTCAATTGTTCGTTTATTAATCATGTTTAGATTTAATCCCATAATGGCTTTTGGTTCAGTCATGAACTAAACTCCATTATGGGATTCTAACGGATTTTAATATGTAGTTTGATTGTATGCTTGAATGTTGGATTGTTTTACATATCATATGGGATGTCTATCATGATTGTTTTGTATGTATGAATGCTTGATCTCCATTCATTTCAGTACTTGTATGGAATTGACAATGAACATGCAAGTATGGATTGTAATCATAATAGTATACGTATATGGGGCTGTTTTATATGGCTTGTGTATTTCGTGAACCAGATAGACATATACTGTTTCACCATATGAGTTAGAATAAGGGCTTGTACTTAAATTCAATATAGTTGCAATTTCACATAGACATATAGTGATTTTGGTTATATTGATGATTACATAGAGATTATCATCTGTGGATGATGTGTAAGTAGGTCTTAGTGCATTGAAAAATGGCTATGACTCTTTTAGTACTCTTGGCTACTTTCCTGTGATATGTGAACAAGTCATGCATGATAGTGGTGATTAAATGAAATATTAAATGAAGTTAGGATCCCATTATTTCCAAATTTGATTTATTCCGTTGTTATTATTGTTTTAGTTGTTATTTGCGATTCGAGTAACAAACCAATCTTAGTCATTAGTTTGAGCATATTAATATAGTGATTTAATTAATGCATAGTGATTTAAATTAAACAACTTTCTCTATGGGATTGATACTTTACTTGTTCTGTATTGCTTGTTGACGCATGTATGCTTGCATGAGTTAGAGCTCTTTTGGTAAGACTAATAAAGAGGCAATAAGTTTTTGGCACGTTTGCTGGGGAATTAGCTTAATAAATTTTTGCCAACATTAATTTCAATCAAATAGGTCTTAATTTAAACATTTTCTTGTTTGTTTTAATTATCTTCTTATATTTCTCTCTTTTCAGGTACCATGAATGACTTTGCTTATCAATGGCCTTATGAAAATATGACTTAACCAAGGGACTCAATGTATTTTCTACATCGTCAGCACAAATTGGAATACTTTTGGAGAGGGTGTATGTACTTGCAGCCCAACACACTCGAGAGATAGCAGTGACATGTGAATATTGTGCTGGCGAGCATCCGAGTTATCAGTGCGACATCAGAGTTGGACAAGTACAATTTGGGGGTGATTACCTCAACAACAATGTTTATCCCAATGATCATCAAGGTTGGGGATATCACCCAGATTATGAATGGAGTTATAACTATCAAGACCCATACTGTGTCACAAGTCTAACACATCCATCAGATTTCTCATATCCACCTCTATTGCGACAAGAAGAAAATTCAGAGTTAAAGGAATTCATGTTTAAGAGCATAGCAGACCATGAAGAGATGATGATGAGTCAGGAGTTAGCAAGCCAAAATCTTAACAGACAGATGGAACAACTCATTAACTCTTTAATGAATGGCCTCAATACAAGAATTTCGAAACTGAACAAGAGAATTCAAGACTGGAGGATTTATGGTTCAAGTTTGTAGCATCAACTGAGGAAAAGATGATTGAGCAAGAGAGGTCAATTCGGAATCTTCAAAATCATATGGATCAAATGTTCGAAGCCTTGAGTAATCGCCCGCAAAATAATTGGTGCTATGTTATGGATGATGAAACTAATGGAGAACAAGAGGTGTACATGCCACTGGATGAGCTCAAAGAAGTTATCATTGAGGAGACAACTGGGGAATTGGATAATGTAGAACATGAATCGACTTGTATAATACCCCAAGTTCCTTTTCAGTCAGAGTTGAAAAATTCAGTGAACTTTGCACACCCATGTCCTCTTGGTAGCCACATTCAGGATGATAAAGAGACCTCTTTTACACCATGGTGGGTTGAGGAACAGAAAAAAGAAGAGGAAAAGTCTATTGTATTTTTCATGCCTTAATGCGAAAATTTATTCACAAATACAACGGACGAAGCACCTAGCTATGTAATTGAACTGGGGGCATCATGTACAAGAAATATGCTAGGTTGTTAGAATTCACAGACACGCAAGATGGGGAACCTACCTACGCACATTGCATTTCTAATGGATGGAGGGTTCCTAGCTTATCGTAGAGGAATTGGATAGCGGTGTTAAGAAAAGAGTCCAGCTATCGGACTATAAATCGAGCGCTCGATGGGAGGCACCCCATCCAATATTTTTCCTTCCTTGTTTAATTCTTTTTTTACATTTCCATATTTAGTAGATGTTAAATAGTGGTAAGTCTTAATAATAGTTTTATTGTTTCTCCTCTCAGGTTCAATCAAATTGGTATAAGCATTTAGGATCAAATGTAAGTCAAAAATCGGAAAGTCGCCAGAGTACATAAGTGTCGTATGCCGCTTCAACTACAAGCCAAACACTGCCAACGATCATGCCATAGCTCAAATCACCGACGTAAAAAAAATGCTAAATTTTTAGAATTTCTGACTCAAGCATTCGGACAGTTAGAAGCCCACACTCAGTCTCCAACTATAGAATATCTCAAACTTAGCCATCGTCTGATATACCATCGGATCGTGAGGAGGTGAACGGAGATGACATTGCCACTTAGGGGAGTATTCTTTCACTTTTAATTACAATGAGGTCATTGTTTATTTTAAGTTTGGGGGTATGTATTGGGTTGTAGTGAGTAGTTGTTGCATAGAGTTTGATTGCATGTTTAAGTTGCATAGTAGGGGTATTTTAGTATGATTTTTTTTTTTAGTTTTCTTTTGTCTTGTTTACTTAGTATGTGTTTAGTTGCATAACATTGCATAATCCCAGGCTTTTAGTTAGTTGAATTCTAATTTGGCCAATGATGACATAGAAATTTGATAGATTTTTGAATTTAGTGGATATCTTGAGCTTAGTTATAATTTTATACAGGATATAATTCATGCTTGTTGTTTAGATGTTACTAGGTAACACGCCAATGTTCCTATTTACTTGTTGGTTAAGATTAGCAGGCTTGTCTGCTGAGAGGAAAATGTTGTTTTAATAATAGAATTTGTGTAGGAAGTGAGTAATGACTATGAAGACACAGATACTCAAACTTTGGGAACACATGGGTATGTTTGCTATTGGGACGAGATGGAGCGGAAACGCCCAAGTTTAAATGGAAATGGAAAGTGAGATGGAGCGTAAAACGCACTCGATATATATATAAAAAAAAGAAAAAAATAAATCAATAAACACCGCGGAAAAGTGCGAAAATTGGCCCGTGAGTAAAAATAAAGCAGAATAAACCCTTTGCTGAACCTTAGATTATACTGATGTGTTGGAGTAGTTGTTGTTTCATTCGTATGCATAGTTCTTGGTTTGAACCTCAGTTTTCTTTCTTAAGCAGTATAGCATGTGAAAGACTCACCTTTTTCAAGCTTATATGTGAACACATCACACACACAACACCTTTATAGCAGGTTAGGATTATCTGATTGTATGTCATTATGCCTTGAGCTTAGTTTTATGTTTTGTTCTTGGATCTTGATATTTCTCTGAGGTATATCTTATTGGAATTCATATTTGGCTGAGAATGTGGGATTCATTTGCATAGTAGTGTAGCTTGCATAGCATGTAGATTGCATTATATTGCATTGCTTGAGGGCAAACAATAGTTCAAGTTTGGGGGTATTTGATAAGTGGGTTTCACACCTACTTATTGGATATTAATTCATGCGAACTAGGCCTATCTCAAGAATATTTTAGTGTGTTTTTAGTTGCATTTCATGTTATTTTGCATTGTATTTACTTAAAACTCCTTTGGTGTAAAAGTGCAGGATATGGCATGAGTTGGTGATGTAAATGGCATGAGGCTGTTAGATGCATGGCATGAGGATCAATTGGAGCAGGAGGCTAAGCATGGATGGACAAAAGAATGAACAATGAGTAATGATCGGTCATGTGAACAGAACCGAATTCAAAGTTATAGAAGTCGTGCGACAGAATAAGCTTGAGGACGACGCCTGCAGTGTGAGCACCAATGGTCGGACATTGCACATCGCAAGTTGCGCCACTCGCCATGAGGATTTCAAAAGAAGGGTGCGTGATGCATGCTGCAATGATGTTGACTGCAATTACTGACTATATTTTAAATTGGAAATTGGAAGCGTAACTAAGGAGAGAGTTCGATTAGGTCTTATATATTACACTTATTATCAGCAATAAAGGGACACTCCCACCCTTTTGGGGAAAAGAAGGAACAAGGGTTTCCTTTCTCTCTTAAATTTTAACAATAGATTAGTGTAGATTAGAGTAGTGATTTCTAGAGTTGACAAGATTGAAGACTTGAAGCCATTGAGAAGCATCAGAAATTCCATCTTAGAGCAGGAGAACAGATTTGCACTTCAATTCTCTACTGTAGACACTCGGAATTTTCTGTACTACTGTTACTAACATTGCAGGAGGACAGATTCGTCTTTTAAGAGAGAACCCTGAAAGACAATCCAAACCCGTACCGGATACTACTGAAAGTTCAGCATCAACCCCGGATCGCAATCTGGGAGTAACAAATCCAACCTCGGATATAACCCCGAGACCTGCAGATACAATACCGGAACACACACCGGAGAAGACCGATTAATCTCGGAGATAACCCCGAGGTATCCAAATTCTCGATCCCAACCATGGGAATAGCCACCAACCTTGGTGATAACCACAAGGAATGCGCTTCGAGATAACCCCTAAATGCTTGTTTCAAATGCCACCACTTCAATCTCGACGCTACAACGAGATGCACCTTTGTACTAACCCTAATAACATCGGAAGATGACACACACCTCAAAGATGACAATGAGGACCTTCGACAATTGCAGCATTCAATCTTAGTGAAGTCCCGAGCAACATCTCTTATCAAATTTCAACCGTGCGATAACACCTAGAAGGGCAACATCACATCCGACCAAAGCGATGCCACGCCACGCCTCTATGCAACAATGTCCCACAAGGCTAACCAATCCCGAGTGACTATTGTACGGGGTAACGGAGGAAAGTTGAAGCTTGAAGACCGGAGGGCATCGTCCCATCTTCAATGACTTCGTACAAACTCTAATCCCATGCCATCGTACAACTCTCGACAACGGCGGTCCGAAATAGGTCCTGTATACCTCAAACGGATGCCCAGATTGCACTTCTGAAAATCTGAGTGGACATTATAGTGCCTGAGTGCACGTACTTCGAGACGATCTGACCCGACAAACCCGGGCCGACCAGACCCGCCTCTTGTACACCTTTGGCTCATCCGCAGGTATACCTGTGGCTCATATGCCTATAAATAGAGGGCTTGGGGTGCTGATTTTTAAGAGAAAAAAGATGGGGAAACCCTGCATAATTTGCTCTGCACTCACCATACAGTTTATTTTCCCACTTTCAAACACCTGTGAGCTCATATATAGCCTCTTTTGTACCCACAAAAGCTAAGAGCTACCCACTCTAAAGATATAGAAGCCTTTTTTATCACCACCGTAAGCCTTCTCACACACTTTAGAGTCTTTCTCTTCATCTTTGCACACACCCTTCTACACGCTGAGAGTCGTGTTGCTTGCTTTTGCCCCACTTCTATTCCGTGGTTTCATTCCATCAGATATATATATATATATATATATATATATATATGTACTTATATATATATTGACTAACATTATCGAAGTTATGCCTCGATTGAGCCTAGACTTGATGCCCGAGCGTTTACTTGCTTTTATATATATATATATATATATATATATATATATATATATATATATATTTATATATATAAACTGTGTGTCGATCTTTGTTCGATGAGCCTAGATTTCTGGCCTGGAGCATTTATTGCTTTAATGTATATATATATATATATATATATATATATATATATACATACATTTATATATATTAATCGTATGTCTACATTGCTCGATGAGCCCGATTTTATATCTGGTGCGTTTACTCGTTTTTATATATATATATACTTATATATATGAACTGTTGTCGAACTCTGTTCGATGAGCCTGGATTTTACATCCGGTGCATTTACTTCTTATATATATATATATATATATATATATATATATTTTTGTCCTGCCTGGAGTTTTCTTCGTGGTAGTTGATCACTTTACAGCTTTATTTATGTTTTGTCCCGCCTGGAGTTTCCTCCGTGGCGGTTGATAGCTTTTAACAGCTTTATTTACATCGTGGTTGGTGATCTTGTCTATATATATATATTTACAGCTTTTATATATATACCTTTTTCGCTTTACGTATAAATCATCAGATTTTGTGAGCCTAGGAATCATGTGATCACAAATTCATCCCATTAAATCTAGATTCGGTTCCCGTGATGGACATTTTTCAGCTGTAAGCAACTTGTAAATTATTCTACGATGTCTGAATTTCCTCAGATGGTTTCCATACCCACGAGGAAGTCAGCATTATTTTTGTATATTATTTTCGTACGGATGCCTCGCATTCGTCAAAATAAAATCAATCCAGCCGATCGCTTAATAAAAATGAGAGTGTAAAAGGTCTAAATTCCTATTGAGCATCAGGGTTTGAAAAATCTCTTTTATAAAACATCAATGCCATATCTTGCTAAAAACTGAATTTTTACATAAATTCAAACCACGTATATAGGTTCGAACGAGGCCTCGCATAAACTTCCATATAAATAACAAAGACATTGACCCACACACACACACACTCGTGATAATAGTTTCTTGAAAAGAGGCGGTCATCGTGGTAACACCGATGTTTGGGGTGCCTAACACCTTCCCCCGCATAACCAAGTCCCCAGCACCTTAAAACGAATCTCTTGCTTTCACCGACCAGAGTATATCGTTGTCACACCACCGGGTCAATGTGCAAACCTTTTCTACGGTTGTGTTGGTACAACCATTTAAAAAAAAAAAAACCAATCAAGCGACTCTTAATAATTCCATCATCGACATCATACATGTCGGATTTCACTTGTTTTTTCAAACAAATCTCACCTAAAATGAGAACACCAAAGAACAAGTAACGGAAAGGGACACACAAAAATCCCGACGTCAACTGTGGCTTCTGCTCATTGGGGACTCCAAAGAAGAGGACTTAAGCCGCTATTAAAATCTTTTCAAAAACTATTATCTGCTTGTATGTGGATGTTGCATTTATATTTGATGCATGTGTACGAATGCATTTCCTTATTGCATTTAGTGCTTCGCACCATAACTGCTTGTGATATTAGTGCTTCGCACTATAAACTGCTTGTGATATTAGTGCTTCGCACATGTCATCATTTCATACGGTGAGATGCGATGTATGTGAATGTATGTTGTGTGGTCCCTCCACCAGGAGGCTATCCCGTCGGTGTTTGATTACTAGACTCGTGAGAAGCCTGATTCTCCGAGGCTCAGGAAAGTCACCACCAAAATTCGCTCCAGTTGAAAGACCGGATTAACTTCCCGTCTAGTAGATTGCGATGATTTGGGAACCTTCATGCCAAAAAGCCGTGAGAGTAACCTATGATAGATCAGCCTCTGATAAACCCAAAAACGGAGGAAAGTCTCTTCATGCTCTCATTTCAATTACTTGTAAACACAATTACTTGTAATTTCATTCCATATCTATCTCCATGTAATGAGAAATATGAAGAAATGTATACACATACATATTAACATGCTATAAACAGCTGACACTCGTTGTGCAGGATAAAAACTCCTAAAAATGGACACATCACATAGCATGTTATTGTATACATCCCCTAAAGACTAAACTATGCCAGTCTTTCGCAGGGAATCAATCGGACCTACTACCCTATTAAAGTCCAAAAGGCAATGAAGCCTACAAATAATCATCATGTCATCCCACCAGACCGAACTTAATCTAGTTTCTCGCAAAGAATTTGACGGATTAAGCAAACAGATTACAGATTTGGCTGTTCTACTCAAAGATTTACACCAGTCTACACAGGGTCAAAAAATACCCATAATGCTGAATCCTCCACACAAGGGGAACCCAAGCCATTACAATACCTAAACTACAGTTAGATACGACCAACAAAATTCATGATGCTACCCATCCCACTGGAGATCCAGACACTGGTGACATCAAAAAGAAAGTACTCCAAATGGAAGAGACCCTTCGCACTATCAAAGGAATTGGAACACACGGGAGTGTTTCATATGTTGATCTGTGTATTTTTCCTGGTGTTCATTACCTAGAAAAATTTAAAACTCCTGACTTTGAAAAATATGACGGGTTAGGAGATCCTTATACACATTTAAAAGTATTTATTGGAGAACTGGGATCTTATGCAGAGGATGAAAAACTCAGAATGCAATTGTTCCAAATAAGTCTAACTGGAGAAGCCCGTTCGTGATACACAAGATTAGACAACTCCAAAATCCACAGCTGGGAAGAACTAGCACACGCCTTCCTCACTCAATACAGTTTTCAAACTCAGATGGCTCCTGATCGATATCAAATTACCAAGATCAAGAAACAGTCTAACGAGTCTTTCAGAGAGTATGCCCAGAGGTTGAGACGCCTGGCTGCCCAAGTTAGTCCTGCCATGACAGAGTCAGAAATGGTCATGACATTCATAGACATACAAGAAGCTCCCTTCTATGAGAGAATTTTAGCTGGCATCGGCAAACCATTTTTTGAAATGGTTAAACATGGGGAGATGGCTGAGATGGGATTGAAGTCAGGAAAGATTCAAGACCTAGCTGCACTCAAAGCTGTTGCAGACCACATCCAATCTGGAAATTATGGGAACAACCCCCGGAGGGTCCATAAAAAGAAATAAGAAGATGTTTCCCTGATACTACAGGGGCAAAAAGGTAATCAAAATATGCCAATTCAAAGGAGAAACTACACTCCCTTTCCAGCACAGCCTGCAAACCCTCCAGTACTAAAAGGTGGAGAAGTCAAACGCTATCGAGTGTTTACACCCTTAGGGGATACCCTCGAGAACATTTTAAATCTTCTAACAACACAGAAGAAAATCACGCATCTTCTTCCACCACCAAATTTCTAATGGACGGGGTTTCAATCTGTCATAGCAAATGTGCTTATCATGCCGGGCACTGGACATGATACTCAAGATTGTTGGGCCTTGAAACACAAGATCCGAGACCTAATAGACAACGGGAGATCGTAGTCACCAAACCCGATCACCCTCATGTAGAGACAACCCTCTTCCTCAACACAAAGAAGAAGAGGTCAACATGATCAATTGGAGCAATGGATGTAATTCCAACTTCAAATTGTGAATCTTCCTGACCCTCAAAGACGGTGATGACGACGGATGGGATTATGCCAAGTTCTAATTCACAATGGAACGAAGATCAAAGCTCTCGGCAAACAAATTGAGCAATCGCGAATTGGTGACTTATCAAAGATCAAGTGACTCGACAATTAATCACCCAGGAGCATGCCGCCTCCTACCTATTGTCATGAATATTCCCTCGCCACTTTCGTAAAAATGAAATGTTTGGAAGACAAAGTGACGAAGAGAGCAAATGCCAAAGCCTGCCGGGATTTCGCCAACAAAAGGAATTCACCTATTTGGGCCAACCTATGGAGGAAATTCTTCATATGTTAATCAATGAAGGAAGGATCAGTTCACTTCTACCTCCAATCAACCCCCGTTCGGGACGGTAAAACTCTGATGGAATATGTCAATACCACTCCCGGTCCTCATGCGTCACAAGATGTAAGAATGCCGGGAACTCCGCCACCTTATTCAAAATCTAATCGACAGCCGGTATCAAGGCTGACAGATAACGACACTATGTTACGAGCAAGTGAGAATGCAGGCCCTACTAAGTGGAAAAGTGTGGTAGCAGTTATATCCACTAAAGCTGAGGGGATTAATACTTTACTCACAACGCCAATAATTCAGCTCAAAGGAGGAAACGATCCTTTGAAAGTGGCTGTTCCCGAGCCAATCAACTTGCTATGCAGAGCATAATATCCTATTGTTAGCTTACACAAGGTTCCGTGGAATTATGGAGCAGGTGAAGGATCCACCTCACATACAACTGCTACAGTGTCGAAGAAAAATCCACTGTATCTATCCCATCGGGTGATGAAGACTACCACCAAATCAAAGGAGAAAATACCCATGGAAAAGATTGAAAACTTCCTCCGCGCTGTGGGTCATAATGAAGCTATGGTGGTTTTAAGCTTGAAAGAAGCTCCATAACAAATATCAATTTTGGACTTGGTCCTAACTTCTGAGAATCACCGGAAGGTCTTGTTAAAGGTTTTGGAAGAAGCCTATCTCCCGACATCAGTGGATACGGAAAAATTTTAACATATGGTTGATCACATTTTCAACAACAATGTGATATCCTTCACTGATGATAACATACCGCCCGAAGGGACTGAACATTGCAAACCATTACACATCACGGTCTTGTCCTCCTGATATATAGTAGCTGGAGTCTTAATAGATGGGGGTTCATCTCTGAATATCTTCCCATACGCTACCTTGGTGAAGATGAATGTCAATCTCAACAGAATTCGGAGTAGTCATACTATCATCAAAGCTTTTGATGGAGCCCGTCGTAACTCGGTCGGAGTAATTAAGCTGCCAATCGAAATTGGTCCTCACACATTCTACGTATCTTTCCATGTGCTCAAGATAGATTCGGGATACAACCTACTATTAGGACGACCATGGATTCATATGGCTGGGGCAGTCCCTTCCACTCTTCACCAATAGTTGAAATACATCATCAATAGCCTGGTCACAGTCAACGTTGAACCAGAAATTCCTCAACACGGAGACATGCCATTCATCAATGCCAATGCCGATGTGGAACCAGTCAGTTTTCATGCTTTGGAAATAAGCAACACCCAATACCACGCTATTGGAGCACCCTTGCCCGAACCTAAGATCTCTGCCGAGGTGATGTCAGCCACTCAAGAAATGATGTCGTTAGGTCATAAACCGGGACAAGGGTTGGGTAAAGATTGCCAGGGTATCAAGTACCCCATTCGATTAACTAAGCTAGCTGGAAAAGCTGGACTAGGCTATTCTGCCAGCTCTAGTCACAGGAATCCTCATAAGCATCAGCAGATTCCTTCAGCTTCAACCATGTGGCATTTGGCTTCACCTTCAAACTCTGAGTCCGCACAACCTCCAGTAAAGGTTTCAGCCAATGTAATGGCTATATTATTTCCCAAGCCGATACCAGTGAAGGAGAAAGAAATCGTTGTTCCAAATCCCGCAGTGGAAGAATAGGAACGGAGAATCAAACAAGACGTCATACGGATGATGTCCGGTATACGCATCATCGTTCATGATGAACATACCAACAGATACACCCTGCATTTATGATTGCCCAGACGTAATGGCCATCATTCGTGACAGGGAGGATGATGACAATCCTCCATCATCATGCAGTCACCCGGACTTTACCTTTACCAATTGGGGACAAAGATTCCTTGCTTTGGTCGACGAGGGTAAAGCGGGCAAAAACTCTTTCCTCGCCTCAGAGATATAATAACTACTTACTTTTCTCATACAAGATTAGCGCTTTATTTTGCCAAGACATGCTCACACTTTGTGTATGATCAACGATTTCATATATACTAAGTGAAAGCATATTTTGTTTCAGACTCAATTTAGATGTGCCTCTACTTGCGGATACGATGCCTCTCCTACACAAGGATTGTACCTTTGATGTAGAGATGAATTCTACCTTGATGGATATACTGAGGATGACATTGAGGTGCCTCTTAAATTCAAGAATGGGTCAAAGACAAACCCAAACCCAACCTTGATCAAACCACTTCTTTCAATCTCTTAACCTTAGAAAGCCCTAAGTTAATCCAGTTTGGTTCAGACTTACCCCAAACCAACTAACGATATGGTTACGCTTATTAACCCAATTCTAGGATGTGTTTGCATGGTCTCATGAAGACATGGTGGGTTTGTCCACTAACATTGTCCTTCATCGCCTTCCCATCAAAGAGGGATTTAAGACAGTCAAGTAGAAACTCAGGCGATTGAAACCGGAGTGGAGTTTAAAGGTGAAAGAAGAAATTGTGAAACAATTTCAAGCTGGCATCATCATGGTCTCTACATATCCTGAGTGGATATCTAACATCGTGCCTGTACCTAAACCTGGAGAGAAGGTGCGAGTTTGCGTGGATTACCGGGACTTGAATAAATCTTGTTTAAAAGACAGCTTTCCCGTGCCATTTATCCACATTCTCATTGATAATAATCGCTAGCATTTACATGTACTCCTTTTATCGATTGCTTTGTGGGGTACCATCAGATCATGGTTACCGAGGAAGATCGTGAGAAGACTACTTTCATCACTCCTTGGGGAACTTTTTGCTATAGACGGTTGTCATTCAGACTCATCAATGCCGGAGCTACCTATCCACGAGCTATGATGGCTCTTTTCCACGACTTAATGCATAAAGAGATCGAGATCTTACGTGGATGACATCATTGTCAAGTCCCTAAGGAGGATGACCATATAGACCATCTTAAAAAGTTGTTCAACAAAGTTATGTAAGTACAACTTGAAGTTGAATCCAGCTAAGTGCGCCTTTGGCGTTAGATCAGGCAAATTGCTAGGATTTTTAGTCAGCCACAAAGGGATAGAGCTAGATCCTGCCAAAATCTAAGCCATCACGAAAATGCCCATTCCTCAGACAGAGAAGGAAATACGGGGATTTTTGGGAAGAATCAACGTCATCAGCAGGTTTATCTCCCAACTCAAAGCAACCTGTGAGCCAATCTTCAAACTATTAAGGAAGAACTCCTCTATGAAATGGAATGACAAGTGTCAGAAGGCCTTCCTTACAATCAAGAAACAGCTAGTCAAAGCTCCTGCTTTGGTGCCACCTGAGGATGATGTTCCCCTGCTTATGTACACGTCCATAAGTGACAATGCTATAAAACGCATCTCGAGACGTAAGGACGATAGAGGTAAAGAACGAGCTATCTATTACCTCAAAGAAAAGATTCAAAGAAGAATGAACACAAGTACACTCGATCGAAAAGACGGTTGTGGCTTTAGCATGGGCTTCCATGAGGTTACAACATTACCTCCATGGTCACACAACCCATCCGATATCCCGTGGATCCTCTCAAGCACGTGTTCAACAAACCCATGTTAAATTGCCGACTTTGTCCAGATGGCAATTGATCCTACAACAATTTGACATCGTATATGTGACTCAAAAGTCCATCAAAGGTCAAGGAATCGCGGATCAATTAGCCGTCAGATCTTCCGGGGATTTCAAACCCTTGGAAACATATTTCCACGATGAAGGAGTAATGACAAAGGCAAAGAACACCATCGAGATGATACACGCCAATCATGGAAAATGTATTTTGATGGAGTCATTATTATGGAAGGTTCTGAGCCGGAGCAGCTTCTAGTATCCGATACGGGGAGCAGATCCCGTTGTCTTAGTTAAATTACAAAGCTTGTCAAAGACCAACAATAATGACCGAAAGTATGAAGGTTGTCTCATGGGGCTAAAACTTGCCCGCTCAATGGGCATTAAAGTTAATCGTCCTTGGAGATTCGGAGTTGGTAATCGACATAATCCACCAAAATCTATCAAACCAAGGAACTACATTTGTCGCCTTTACCATCGGCGATGTTTTGAAGATGGCTTTGAGTTCAAGAAATCTCCTTTCTACATGTTCCTCGTAATAGAATGATTTCATGGATGCGTTAAGAAGTTTGGCCTCCTTGATTCGCATATCGACAAGAGAACACTTGCCAAGCGTCACAATTGCCTTCTCAAAAAGGCCCACCTATGGGAATTATATTGAGAAGTATCGGATGAGCTACCTCCCATCCAACCTCCTTGGTATCAAAGATATCAAGGAATATCTCATGAGATGGATCTACACCTTCACCGAGGCGAGCCTCGACCGAGAAAAGGCGAATCCATCGACTTGCTATGAAGTTCTACCTGAGTGGAGATGCGTTCTACAAAAGAGATTCAGGACTAGGTCTCCTCAGGTGTCTAGACAAAGATCAAGCCCAAAGGCTTATGGATGAAATCCATGGTGGAGTCTCAGGCCCCCTACATGAGTGGCCCCTCCTCCTTGTCAAGAAAAATCCTCCTGACGGACACTATTGGCTATCTCTCAAGGATGATTGAAACGACCACGTCAAAAGATGCTATCAGTGCCAGATTCATGGGAATGCTATACACGCCCCTCCACGGAACTCCACAATATAAGTTCTCCTTGGCCCTTCTTAATGTGGGGAATGGACGTTATCGGGCCCATCGAGCCTAAAGCCAGTAATGGTCACCAATTTATCTGAACCATGATCGACTACTTCACCAAGTGGGTAGAAGCAGCCTCCTTCCCCAGGGTTACTAAATAAGTAATCATTTCTTTCATCAAAAACAATGTCGTTTGTCGATATGGACAACCGGAGGTGATTGTGTCAGACAATGCCAAGAACCTCAACAACAAAATGATGGAGGAATTATGCAGTAAATTCCACATCAAACATCTTAACTCGTCATCTATCGTCCAAGATAAACGGTCTTTGTTGAAGCGGCTAACAAAAACATTAAGAAGATTATGCAAAGATGTCCGCCAACCACAAAGATTGGCTTTGACTATCGCCTCTCGACTCATAGCCTACGTAACCACAATGCGCATTTCCACCGGGCAACCCCTACACTTTAACCTATGGGATGGAAGCAATGCTCCCCATAGAAGTTGAGATGGAATCTCTCAGAGTGTTGATCGACGTTCAGCTAGATGAAGACCAATGGGTACAAGACAGGTATCACCAATTGTCTCTAATAGACGAAAGGTGAACCGCGGCTATCTTCCATGGTTAGTTATATCAGCAAAGGATCGCCCGATCCTACAACAAAAAGGTCCGGCTACGGTAGTTCAAGCAACATGACTTGGTTTTGAAAAAGATTCTTAACAACTAGGATCAGGCTAAAGGAAAATTCGCTCCTAACTAGGAAGGCCCATTTATTGTCAAGGAAGTATTGATAGGAGGCGCTCTCAGATTGCAAGAAATAGACGACGATGAATTTCCATAACTCATCAACTCAGACACCGTGAAACGGTATTATGTCTGAAGTGACCAGCAAACACCCTGGTGCATCATCATCAGGTCACCAGTCATTCCGGTTCTTTAACCCTTTACCACATACAACTTATCTACACTTTGCCCCTCAGGGAAACGTACTCTTCAAGCCAGCAGCCTGGCTTTCTCCTTCGTGCTCACACGATTCAGGTCACCCCCCCGTGGATTGAACCTCTTGCGTTTATAGTTTGGCTACCCATTTTTTGGGATCAAACTTTTCACTTGCAGTTTATCCTCAACCTAGGATTAAACTTTCTCCTCCCCGCACTCTGACCTGCACATGGGATTACGCTTTTCTTCTCGCCTTGAGGGGCGAACTATGTCGACCTGATCTCATCTTCAATAGGAGTACGTAGGCAACCATTTCATATGGCCCGGTCGCAACAAAACAAAAACAACAAAAACATTTCTGCCCTTACATAAAATAAAAAAACCAAAAATATTCCTACACCTTTTCAGCCATATACAGCGTTGAACCTCTTACACCAGGTTCAAACTACGCAGACCTGATCTCCTCTTCAATAGGAGTACGTAGGCAGCAATTTATGGTTCGGTCTCACCCCCTACCAAAACACAAACCATTATCAACTGGTACTGGGATCCTCTTTCAATCCACTACATTTCATTCGGCTTCAGACCAAAGGGATGGAATTACCTGAACTCCTCCCAAATAGGAGATTCGACGACCATCTAAGCTGTGATCATGCCTTGAAGAGCAATACCAATCCACAAGAAATGGAATTAACTAGGCTTCACCTGAATAGAAGTACTGGCGACCATCTGTGGTATGGTCAATCTCAGAGAGGAAAGCCACACTCCTCTCCATATTTCCATACAGAAACAAGTCCCAAGACACCAAAGATGGTAGGGATACATAGATCGATGATCCATTCTGAACTATCCAGAGACAACTCAATGTCCATCCACCCAGGAGGAATTCAGAATACATCAAGACCACAAGCCCTGAAGCAGCAGGCAAATTATCAAACAAATAGCAAGGCATATCTAAAAGGGAAGTGATCCAAAAATATATTTCCATGTCATATATAATGCTGTTTGATATATATACAATGTAAACTGTACATGAAAAAATGGCTAAGCTAGCTTATGCAGGTAAATACAAGCTCATCTACAAATCGTAGTATATAAGCTAACAAGCCCAACATGGCGTCCTCTCCGAAGATGGAGGTGAAGTCGTGGTCTCCTCAGACGAGAATATCCACATGACCCAATGTATCTATAGCTATATGCATGATGACCATATGCTCATCAATATAAGCGCCATCTCTGCGATCATACCAGCAGGTAAGGACCTCGCTTAAAGATTATCTGTGATGTACCACATCCCGGCAGATATGGCGATGTCCCGCTAACTACCATCAAGCGTCTATGGCTAACTCCGGCCTCATCACTTGGGCCCGACGGCGACATCTCTACGAGCCAATGCCTCGTCTCTCTCTAATAGGGCGACGTCCCTCACATCAAGAGCAATGACATCATAGATTGAATCGATCTCTCTCAAAGGTCATCGATGAAGACTCTGCTCTAAATATTGTGTCGAGTGCTGAATCACGAAAGTACTGGTACTAGGAGAATCCAGAAGAAATGCTGGCAACCCAACATCGGGTTCCTCCTCGATGTAGGCATCAATGTCCTCCATAGGCTCTACATCGTATAACTCACTCTCCTAGATCGCAAATATCGGCGGCAAAATAGATAAAACCTCCATCTCAATCCATGCGAGTACTCGCGAATAACCAGACGACCGACAGAAAAATGGCTTTAGCTCATGCCGATCCCAAAGAAGCGATACACGGATCGGTCCTTCAGAGAGATATCGAGAAGTTTAACGTCAACCTATCGCCTCGAAAGTATGAAAATCTCGAACCGGTCGAATCACGACATCACGACCAATGGGTGATAAGTAGTCACGCCTCAAGCCACCAAAGGAGGAAAATCCATGCCCGGAGCATGAGTAATGAAGTCAGATGGTGAGCAAAGCCCCGAGCACAGCAATATGCTAAATGGATCTCGGATATCTGCCAAAAAATGCGGACCAGGACTGAGCATCTATGCACTCCGATGGCTGAAAGGAGTATGACATAGCCACATCATGGGAGTTGAAATACCCATGCCGTCTAAGGGTACCAACCGGTCATAAGTGTGACATAAACCACACATACAAAGACGACCGAACTCCCAAAGAAACACGCCTCGACGGTAAGCATCACAGCAGAGGGATGTCGATAGCAGGGTTTCTGCCACGATCATAGGTACAATGGTACGACCCTCCCTAAGAGCTCTCATGGCCATGATAATTCCTATATCTATCTAATCCATATACCGCAAGATATACATCGTACGATGACAAGACACATAGCATCAAGACATCAACTCGCCAAACGCCAATGATCCTCCGACACGGTGAAATCCCTAATGTCGTGAGTAGCTATCCTCCGCGCCAAATCATTATATACGAAAACGCCGAGAGATCACGTGGCATGGCCAAAATAGGTATACATCACCCATTCCGAGTCGCCAATAACATGGTACGTAAATAACTACAACTTTATTGTTACAACATATAAACCACTGTGAGTTTAAATACGTATATTGCCATCTAGACAATATCCACATACAAATAAATCCTCATCATAATTATTGATACATTATTTTACAAAATGGTGAGGACTACTAAACAACTTTCTAAAACCATCATTCCATACCCCGACTCGCATCGCTACATTCTCGCCTCCCGAGAAGAAAAAAATGAACAAAAAGAAAAAGGGTGAGCTCAACTAGCCCAAGAAGAATATTATGACTAAGATAATACGTAACAAATTATCGTTAGTCTTCAACAGGAAAAATCTAATGTAATACAATAGACAACAAGTTTTAAAATCAATACTGCAATGCTGAAAATATTAATTCATGTAAGAGTTACGTAGAGGATGAAATCTACTAATATCTATGAATTTAATAAATTCATCATCAATATTTTTATCCCTCTCAACATCAATCAATATATATCCGAAATCATATATTCATCCTCGCACTATGTGCCAAGGATATTCATCACCGGGTCATGTTCATCTAAACACTGCTCATCTTCAGACTACGCCCAAAGATATTCATCGAAATCATTCATCTTTGCACTACAGCCAAAGATATTCATCGAAATCATTCATCTTTGCACTACAGTGCCAAAGATATTCAATAATATCATCATTTAAACCGAGAATGATGAAAATATTTTTTTTTAAAGAAACGAATCCAAAGGAAACAAAATGACAAGGATTAAGGATTAAGGATTCGTACTTTGTTTTATCCATGTCCAAAAATACCTCAAAAATAATCATAGTGGTGTAAAATTCAAGAATGATCAAAACATGGATACAATCAAAGCTAGTATCCACAATAGATATTTTGACTTAAAAGAAAAATTTTCATTTTTCATGAATAAAGGTCGATTCGTGAATAAGATCAGATACGTGAATAAAGGCCGATACGTGAATAAGAATCTCGACACCAAAAGTTTCAAATTTGATAAAACTTCAGATCAATATTTCAAAGATAATGATATTGAAGAAATAATATCATTACGAAAAAAAATAATATCCCCTTACCTCGAAAAGATCAAGATTTATAAATTAAAACACCTGAATATAAAGCATGACTTGAACTTGCACCAGATAGCAATACTCAAAATATACTCAAAATACTCACAAGAATACGCCGACAATATAGAGAGAGAAAAACTTCAGCTTCGTGTGATTTTCAATTCTAACCCAAGACCCTATTTATAGAAATCGCTAGAACACCAAAAAGCAGTAAAATTTAATATAATAATAATATATATATATATATATATATATATATATTTTTCTTACGCACACTAAATGAGATTCAAATATCAACTAGCCACCAATAGTCAACTACATCAAAAAAAAAACGCTTTCATAATTATTTAATTTAAAACTCCAAAAAATAATAATTAATTAATCCGAACTTCAATAATTCATAATAAATAGCTCTTTTGTCGAAAAATTTCAAACTCATGACTTTTCATAGGAAATTCCATTATCTACAACTTTACGTATGAAGTTTTTCCAAATTCCAAACATAAATTGACCAAATCCACAAACCAAGCATTTTACAAAGTGCTATAATCAAATTTCACCAAGAGAAATGGGGTCCACCGACATGAAAAATATGTTTTAAATATTTTTGGTAACAAAAATACTCTCCTCCACATATACTCATATATCCCACATTCATCGTAAAAATATCATCATTATTATATTATTAAAATATAATAATATATTTAAATGAATTATTTTATCGTAAAAAGATAAAATTTCAATTTTCAACAATTGTCACATTAAAAATTTTCTCCATCTATATCCACATAAAATCAATATTTTCTCATCATATGAATCAATAATTAATTATTCACAAATAATATTACAGTAATCACAATATCGACAACCGTGCGCTTCCTGTGAAAGAGGGGCTTTCCAATAAGAATTTCTCCTCATCAAGCCGCCAAAATTAGGTGACCAAACCTCTCCTTAGATGTAACTTTCTAGACATTGCCAATAATGTTATCTAATAATATTATTCAGATAATATGAATTATTGCTTCGATAATGAAAAATACCGTAAATGACAATTATCAAACAACAAAGAATATAAAATATCAACGCAACAATTATCGAACCAATAAAATAAAATACGAATAAAGAATTATCGTAACCATTATCGAGTAGTGCCTTTCACGTAAGAGTCAATAATTGGTGCAATACCGCAGCTATCGCAAGCAACAACGCCAGACATCGTGTTTTAACCACCGGGTATTCCAACAAAGGTAAATTCTGAATAACTACGCCGTTATTTTTAAACAACTTATATTTGTCGCTTTCTTCCTCCAATCGCTTCAACATGGGGCCCATATTGGTGGTCACTACCATCGCATTTAATATTCCCCACATTTAATATTCCACGACCAAACGAATATTCCCCGACAACAATGAATATTTTATAACCACTTGCTTATTTTGTAAAATTTATGATTTTACCCATAACTAACCACATTAATCAAATCAACCCTTACTATTTCAAAATAATAAATAAAGGAAATTCCATTTTATTTATAAAAAATTCGGGTCTTACAACCTCCCTCCTTATGAAATTTCGTCCCTCTCTAAATCGACGACGCACTGTGTGTTTTTCAAAAGATGAAGATACCTCGCTTTCATTTCCGCTTTCCAACTCTCGTGTCATTTCCTCTATAGCAGATGTTTCTCCACAAAACTTTAACATGTGGTATGACCTTTACGCTGTAGGACATACTCCTTCATATCCAAGATCTTGACAGTACCTCTTCGTGACGTTAAGTCTTCACTATCTCGTCTGGTTCTAACTCAATGATGTTATTCGTCGTCCACATATTTACGTAACATCTAGACGTAAAAAATGTTATAAACACGCCGACATACTTGGTAGTAAAGCGAGTCTATAGGCCACGCTTTCTACTCGATCGAGAATGAATTAATAAATCAAGGTTTGAGCTTTCTTCTTCATCGACTCTTACTTCTAGAATAACGCCTTCTTGCACCTTCTTCTTTATATTCATCACCTCCAGTCCTAGAGTTTGAGCGGCTTTTAACATTATCGATTAAAGTCGATTCTACTCAGATATCATCACGCGAGTCCCTGTAGTCTTTAACTCTATCTTCATCATTTGTAAGTTATACTGAAATGAGTCTTTGTGTTATCAACATCGCACTTGTAAACGATACGATCTTCTACTCAACCCTTCACCACCACGCTCGCTTCTTCTACGATAATATCAATGGTACGATCATAATCTTCAACAAATGAGCCAACGCTTCATGCATGATACGCTCATTTAGTTAAAGAAATATCCGAGGGTTTAGGAAATAGGTTTTGTACTAGGTCAATACAAAATTCGATTTCTCGCCTAGGTAGGCTAGAAGTCATCGTGATTACGCCGTAAAATTTATTAACGATAGAAATATCATTCAAAATCGCGACTCTCATCCAAAACTTGATAACACGTCACATTGATACCTAACAACTTGCCATCGCTATTCACAACGCCTCCTACGAAAAGTCCGCTTCAGGCATTCCACACAAGGAAGTCAACAACGAAAGGCTCGGGGGCTCTTTACTTATGGCTTGATATGACAATGATCGACTTTAGTGGTTTGGTTATTTTGAATTCGCATAATAGGTTGGTTAGAGTATGAAAGCTAAAAACTTTACAAAAAGCATGATGAGTAGTTAACCAATCGATTCCAAAAATCACATCCATGCAAATATTTTCAAAGAGATAAGATCGACAGTAACGTGAAAGTGTTGATTTGAATCAAACAAGATTTATAAATAAGAGAGAGGTAACGAAGGCTCCTACTAACGGTTTTTCAACTAATAAGTCAAAGTTTAACTTCTCCTGAGTCAAATTTAAACGCTGAACACAACTAGGTGAAATAAAAGAGTGAGTAGAACCCCAGATTCAACACTTAGATAGACTTCGCAAGAACTTATGATTAACTTACCCGTGATAATTTTATTCAGTGTTCCTCGTCACAAAAAAAAATGCTCTCTCTAAACTACCGGCCAGCTTGTCTCGGGACATCCTTTTGAGTCACCGTCCCTCACTTAACTATGTTTTGCTACCGCATAATCGCGAAATTATATGTCCTTCCTTTCCACAATTATAGCATACCTTGAACTGCTAGGGCGCTTGGACCGATATGTCCTTCTTTCCCGTGATTTGTAAGATATATGACCGGTGGTCGCTCCTCCTCGAACTGCAGCTTGTCACCGGCACCGACGCCTTCACATGGTCGTTGTTGAACCTTCTTTCTTGAAATGTCCACTGAGTCACCTCTCCTATTATCATGGCCACGATTACCACCCGAGTGGTTACCGCTTTTTCCCGTATTCTTTCCTCCCTACCGGTTATCATCGCTCGATGATCACCGCCACCGATATGACCTCCTCGTCAGGGTCCTCTACGAATATACTCAAGTATCACGCCTAATATTTGAGCCCTCGCTTACAACATCCTAATATAAAGAAAATTTATGAGAGATAAGATATTGTCGAATCTCGGTTTAGACCCTCGTAAACATACGCTGCCATTCGCTCCTCATTTTCCACCAAATGAGGTGCAAACCGACAACTCCGCAAACTTCACCAGATTGAGACACCGCCATGTTGTTCTCGCCCACCTAATAAACTCCACTTCCTTCATACGACGAACACTTTCGTGAAAGTATTTGTCATTAAATAGTTTCAAACGCTCTCCCAAGACATGCCGAGCGCAAATGGATGGGTACGCTTCACGATTCCCACCAAGAGTCCGCCTCGCCACGGAACATAAAGGTGGCGAATGGAACCTTCTGTTCTCCGCATCCCAAGACATCGAATATCTTGGTAATTTGCTTTGACCCACGCTTCGCTTTGATCGGATCCGCGCCATGGAAATCTGTGGTCCCAACTCCTTGAACTGCTTGATCGCGATGCATCATCTGCATATCATTTCCACCAGATATGGATGTGAGTCGCCTTTCATTGTTGCATGAATTGCTCCTTAAACCGCTAATGCAAGGACCGCCCAAGAGTTATCAATGTTTCTACCGTATTTTGGATGAGAGTGAGTCGTCACTGTTGTTGCATGAATCGCATAAAGCCTCCGACCATCCCATCATTCACCATTTCATCTGTTATTATTTTCATGAGGATTATTGTCCTCCGTCAGATATTATCCTCGATTATTGATCCGTGGAGACTCAACGGCCTCCTCGTGGCTCCATCATTATCTCAACATTTTCTTGATGCCATTTTCAAATATCGCCACAAAACAAGGGTTAATTAAACAAATTAATATATCACATAATATCCCTATATTACGACCGACTAACAAATAAGCTTAGTAGGACACACTAGCAAGGATTTACTCGCCTCCCTCCTAGTTCTATTCCCCGATCTCCGCCAGTAAATCATATCCCTAAGCTCGATACCAACCGTGACGCCCCCAAAATAGGTATACATCACCCATTCTCGAGTCGCCAATAACATGGTACGTAAATAACTACAACTTTATTGTTACAACATATAAACTGTGAGTTTAAATACAGATATTGCCATCTAGACAATATCCACATACAAATAAATCCTCATCATAATTATTGATACATTATTTTACAAAAATGGTGAGGACTACTAAACAACTTTCTAAAACCATCATTCCATACCCCACTGCACTCGCTACATTCTCGCCTCCCCGAAGAAAAAATGGAACAAAAAGGAAAAGGGTGAGCTCAACTAGCCCAAAAGAAGAATATTATGACTAAGATAATATACAACAAATTATCGTTAGTCTTCAACAGGAAAAAATCTAATAGAATACAATAGACAACAAGTTTTAAAATCAATACTCGCAATGAAAATATTAATTCATGTAAGAGTTACGTAGAGGATGAAATCTACTAATATCTATGAATTTAATTTAATTCCATCATCAATATTTTTATCCCTCGTAACATCAATCAATATATATCCGAATCATATATTCATCCTTGCACTACAAAAGCCAAGGATATTCATCACCGGGTCATGTTCATCTAAACACTGCTCATCTTTGCACTACGGCCAAAGATATTCATCGAAATCATTCATCTTTGCACTACAGCCAAAGATATTCATCGAAATCATTCATCTTTGCACTACAAAAGCCAAAGATATTCAATAATATCATCATTTAAAACCGAGGATGATGAAAAATATATTTTTTTTTTTAGAAACGAATCCAAAGGAAACAAAATGACAAGGATTAAGGATTAAGGATTCGATTTTGTTTTATCCATGTCCAAAAATACCTCAAAAATAATCATAGTGGTGTAAAATTCAAGAATGATCAAAACATGGATACAATCAAAGCTAGTATCCGTAATAGATATTTTGGACTTAAAAAAAAATTTTCATTTTTCGATGAATAAAGGCCGATTCGTGAATAAGATCAGATACGTGAATAAGGCCGATACGTGAATAAGAATCTCACACCAAAAGTTTCCAAATTTGATAAAACTTCAGATCAATATTTCAAAGATAATGATATTGAAGAAATAATATCATTACGAAAAAAAATAATATCCCTTACCTCGAAAAGATCAAGATTTATAAATAAACACTCGGATATAAAGCTATGACTTGAACTTTCACCGAGATAGCAATACTCAAAATATACTCAAAATACTCACAAGAATACGCCGATAATATAGAGAGAAAAACTTCAGCTTCGTGTGATTTTCAATTCTAACCCAAGACCCTATTTATAGAAAATCGCTTAGAACACCAAAGCGTAAAATTTAATATAATAATATATATATATATATATATATATATATATATATTCTTTTCTACGCACACTAAATGAGATTCAAATATCACCTAGCCACCAATAGTCAACTACATCAAAAAAAAACATTTTTTCATAATTATTTAATTTAAAACTCCAAAAAATAATAATTAATTAATCCTAACTTCAATAATTCATAATAAATAGCTCTTTTGTCGTAAAAAATTCAAAACTCACACTTTTTCATAGGAAATTCCATTATCTACAACTTTACGTATGGAAGTTTTTCCAAATTCCAAACATAAATTGAATCAAATCCACAAACCAAGCATTTTACAAAAAGCTATAATCAAATTTCAAATAAGAAATGGGGTCCACCGACATGAAAAAATATGTTTTAAATATTTTTGGTAACAAAAATACTCCTCCTCCACATATACTCATATATCCCACATTCATCGTAAAATATCATCATTATTATATTATTAAAATATAATAATATATTTAAATGAATTATTTTATCGTAAAAGATAAAATTTCAATTTTCAACAATTGTCACATTAAAAAATTTTTCTCCATCTATATCCACATAAAATCAATATTTTCCTCATCATATGAATCAATAATTAATTATTCACAAATAATATTACAGTAATCACAATATCGACAACCAAAGCGCCCTGTGAAAGAGGGGCTTTCCAATAAGAATTTCTCCTCATCAAGCCGCAATTAGTGACCAAACCTCTCCTTAGATGTAACTTTCTAGACATTGCCAATAATGTTATCTAATAATATTATTCAGATAATATGAATTATTGCTTCGATAATGAAAAATACCGTAGTAATGACAATTATCAAACAACAAAGAATATAAAATATCAACGCAACAATTATCGAACCAATAAAATAAAATATCGAATAAAGAATTATCGTAACCATTATCGAGTAAAGTGCGTTTCACGTAAGAGTCAATAATTGGTGCAATACCGCAGCTATCATCAAGAACAACGCCAGACATCGTGTTTTAACCACCGGGTATTCCAACAAAGGTAAATCGAGAATAACTACGCCGCTATTTTTAAACAACTTATATTTGTCGCTTTCTTCCTCCAATCGCTTTCCGCATGGGGCCCACACATGGTCGCTACCATCAGCATTTAATATTCCCCGACAAAGATTTAATATTCCACGACCAAACGAATATTCCCCGACAACAATGAATATTTTATAACCACTTGCTTATTTTGTAAAATTTATGATTTTACCCATAACTAACCACATTAATCAAATCAACCCTTACTATTTCAAAATAATAAATAAAGGAAATTCCATTTTATTTATAAAAAATTCGGTCTTATCCTAGCCAAGCCTCGGTTAAACCTTGTGAGCGCAGACGCATGCCCCGGAGGAAATAAGCGAAGGTGTAAGAGCCCCAGTCATACTCTCCTATACGGTCCACATCGCATGTCGCGCTGACCAAAGCAAAAGATACCGTGGACGAGTTATCTGCTATGAAGCAGCCTCGAATGATCATCAGGAACAATTGTCGCAAAACGCGATCCCTGATCCTAACATCATTAGGCATGGGCTCACTCAATAGCCCGCTCATAATATCTACGCTCAAAGGACCTGAGCAGAATGCATACCCCGCTTTGAGGCGCTCTCTGCTGGAACCCCTAATAAGGATCTGACGGCAGTAGGGGTAATATTTGCCATGCAAGGCACTGGCTCCCCTCCAAACTCCATACCTGTGATAAATCGCCAATCCATACGCGTCATTATCACCTCGCAATCCAAAGGTGGAGTGGATCGAAATCCGATGAAACCATCGCCGCATAATGCCCCGAGGTAACCCCGTGTACAACGACGGGAAGGATGGAGAAGAATGCCCCAAATCCCCACTCATGCACTCATCGCTCTATAATCGGGGATGAAGCTACCGTACATGGAGTGGATGCTAAACCAGTTCCTCGAGGCTATGTAAAACTGGAACTGCGCATGAAATGCATATCAACATCGTAACCCTTTAATTCGCATCAATAGGAAAGAAGGAAGATAAAGTCTAACGTCATACCTCGTTAGCGTGCAAGTACATCGATGGATGTCTACCCAAATCACCCAATAACTCTGGGTTCACCACCTGAATACTTAAGCTCCTGCGAGGGATATATCTGCAGAGGCGGATCCTCCATATCCGCCTCCTCGTCCTTGACGTCTGGAACATCTACCTGGACAGAACGTATCACAGCCTCCACCAACCGACGAGGCTGTTTGACAGAACGAGGACGAGGCACTTCAGAAGCCCTCCGCCGTATGCCAGAAGCGGTCCTATAGGAACTGCTTGGCTGATCCCGATCCATAATATTTGGACAACAAGTCTCCAAATCACCTCAGAAAGGGTGTGGTATTTTCCTACCTGGAGCTTTTAAATGCATTATATGACTATATGCATGCATGCATTTACTTTAACATATAATGGAGTTAGAATGCATGACTTCCCAATGCCTACATTTGGAAAATTTTCGCCATAGTCCCCTTTGAAAATAAGACTATCCACATGTACACAGGCATGTCTAGGTGGCCATTCAGTAGCACACTTGTCTCAAAGTCATATACATAATATATACATTAAAAATCAAAATCATCATGCATAAGGCCAACCTCAATGCTAGGAGTACTTTGCCTTTCTACCTTTTGCTCATTGGACCTCAAATAGGACAAAAAATAGCAGAAAAAGGTGCCAATTTGACTGTCTCAAAAGTCAAATTTTTTCACATTATTATGTTCAGCATGGTTTAATACTAACATTTACTATGTTGAATATTTTTTATCAAGTCATTTGTGCAAACATAATCACTACTATGTGTTTAGATGCATTCCGTGCGATAACTCACAATCCAACGGACAGAAAATGGAAAAAAAATACATGCATACGTTACCAGGATAGTGTAGAACACTTGTACGGTGGATGAAATTTGCGAAAAGTAGCTCGAACTCAATGAGATCCAAAAGGCTCGCGGTTTTTTTCTAAGCGAAGGGAGTTAGAAATGAACTTCAAGGGTAAGTAGTCCGCAGGATTTATTATCTGACGCTGGCGTCACAGCTCACTGCCACTTCTGACAGGTGAACTCTGCGCTCCTCTATGTGGGTCCCACCCTCCAACTCGATCCAGATTCGAGTTGGAACGGAGTTCTTCTGAGCTAGAAATGTCAAATCGAAATAAAAATTCCACGTGATTGAGCAAAATAGCATACAATCCTGGTCTTCTCAGATAAGTCTTTGAACCTGTACATCACTCATTGGTAGTCACCCGAACACGAGGTATACCCTGCCAATGATCCCTTTTGTCACAAATCACATCCGGCAATACCTCGTACAGGTCCGATGCCGCCAACCCCGGGTCATTACCCTAAGTAGGTCCCCGACGGGGGTTACAACGTAGGTCCCCGATAGGGGTTACAACGTAGATTCCCGGTGGGGGTTACAACACGTTCATCCGTTGGCATGTCTATCAATGAAGGTCAAGCAGCCTTGACGATATTCCAGCCGATGGCAATTAAACCCATCGAAGTAGTGAAAACTATTCGGGAGTTACGTACTTACTCATGCGTCCCCAGTAGATTCCCGACGGGGGTTACAACGTATATCTCCGGTGGGAGTAGCAACGCATGCTCAGCCGTTGACACATATATCAACGAAGGTGAAGCAACCTTGACGTCATTTCAGCCGATAGCGTTTAAACCTATCAGAGCTATAGAGCTATTTGAGGTTTTCATACCCAACTGCTCTTATTCCCCAGCGGATCCCCAGCGGGGGTCACAACACAATGCTCAGTTGATCTACACAACAGCAAAGGTCAAGCAACCTTGATAATCTACAGCCGTTGATTCACACGTCAACGAAGATCAGGCATCCCTGACAACATTTGCTGTTGGCAGTAAATCCAGCAGGATCTTGACATGTTCTGGCGATACCAACCAGAAAATGTCAATGTTATCAAAGAGGATAGATGATGGAATATGTTATACACATCCTCAAACAGATCAAGCTTTATCCCCACAAATCTCTTACACATAAGAGGTACATCGTCATGATCAAGTCGTTATCAAAAACACAGGGATTTGGTGATAACTCCAACATCAACATCCTAACAGATTCGACTTACACCTCAGATCTGGTCAGTATTTCCAATCCCCAGTTGAAGCAACAGGGATCCAGCAATCATCCCCAGCATGTTGGTCTACAACCCCGTACACATGCATCATACATTTGCATCATGTTACTATCCATAGTACCATATTTATCTTGTTGAGTTTCAAGTGTCTAGGATTCTTTATCCTACCCATGCATCGCCATGCATGAGTATGATAAAGAGGGGCATCTGTAGACACTCAAAATTTTCTGTACTACTGTTATTAACATTACAGGAGGACAGATTCGTCTTTTAAGAGAGAACCCTGAAAGACAATCCAAACCCGTCATTCTGATACTCTTCGAAAGTTCAAAGATCAACCCCGGATCGCATTCAGGAGTAATAAATCCAACCTCTGATATAACCCCGAGAGACTGCGAGATACAATACCGAACACACACCGGAGAAGACCGATTAATCTCGGAGATAACCCCGAGGTATCCAAATTAGTCCCAACCATGGAATAACCACCAACCTTGGTGATAACCCCAAGGAATGCGCTTTAGATAACCCCGAAATGCTTGTTTCAAATTCCACTAGCTTCAATCTCGGCGCTGACAATGAGATGCACTGTACCAACCCGATAATACCATCGAGAAGACAGGCACACCTCAAAGATGACAATGAGGACCTTCGACAATTGTAGCAGTCCAATCTCAGCGAAGTCTGAGCAACGTCTGCTTTATCAGCCCAACCCAGAGATAACACCGGTAAGGGGCAACATCGTCATCTGACTAAATCGATGCCACATCACGTCTCTACGCAACAATGTCCCACAAGGCTAACCAATCCCGAGTGACTATTGTACGGGGTAACGGAGAAAAGTTGAAGCTTGAAGACCGGAGGGCATCATCCCATCTTCAATGAGTTCGCACAAACTCTAATCCCATTCCATCATACAACTCTCGACAACGACGGTCCAAAATAGGTCCTGTATACCTCAAACGGATGCCCAGATTGCACTTTTGAAAATCCGAGAGGACATTACAGTGCCTGAGTGCACGTACTTCAAGACGATCTAAACCGACAAACCCGGCCTGACCCGACCCGCCTCTGGTACACCTGCGGCTCATATGCCTATAAATAGAGGGCTTGGGGTGCGATTTTTAAGAGAAAAACACGGAAACCTTACACAATTTGCTCTCAGACTCGCATATAAAGTGTATTTTCCCACTTTCAAACACCTGTGAGCTCATATATAGCCTCTTTGTACCCACAAAAGCCAAGAGTTTACCCACTCTAAAGATATAGAAGCCTTTTTATCACCACCGTAAGCCTTCTCACACACTTTAGAGTCTTTCTCTTCATCTTTGCACACACCTTTCTACACGCTGAGAGTCGTGGTTGCTTGCTTTTGCCCTGACTTCTCGTCCGTGGTTTCATTCCATCAGATATATATATATTATATATATATATATATATATATATATATATATTGACTAACATTATCGAAGTTATGCCTCGATTGAGCCTGAGACTTGATGCGGAGCGTTTACATGCTTTTATATATATATATATATATATATATATATATACATTTATATATATGAACTGTGTGTCGAACTTTGTTCGATGAGCCTAGATTTCGGTCTGGAGCGTTTATTGCTTTAATATATATATATATATATATATATGAATCGTGGGTCAACTCGCTTCGATGAGCCTCGATTTTACATCCGTGCATTTATCGCTTATATATATATATATATATATATATATATATATATATATATATATATATATATATTCGCTATGCTCGAGTTTTCTTACGTGGCGATTGATCACTTTACAACTTTATTTTTTTTTTTGTCCTCTTTGGAGTTTCTCCATGGCGCTTGATAGCTTTTAATGACTTTATTTACATTTCGATCCCGTGGAGGTGCTTCATGGTTGGTAATCTTGTCTGTATATATATATTTATAGCTTTTATATATATACCTACTTACTGCTTTCGTATAAACTACAGTATTTTGTGAGCCTAGAATCATGTGATCATAGATTCATCCCATTGAATCTAGATTCTAGCCTCCGTGATGGACATTTTTCAAATTGTAAGTTGACTTATAAATTATTCTGCGATGTCTGAATTTTCTCAGATGGTTTCCATACCAACGAGGAAGTCAGCATTATTTTTGTATATTATCTTCGTATGGATGCCTCGCATTCGTCAAAATAAAATCAATCCAAATTAGATCAACAATAATAAAATGGGAGTGTAAAAGGTCTCAATTCCTATTGAGCATCAGGGTTTGAAAAACCTCTTTTATAAAACATCAATGCCATATCTTGCTAAAAACTAAATTTTTACATAAATTCAAACCCTGTGTATATAGGTTCGAACAAGGTCTCACACAACTTCCATATAAAAGCACATTGACCCACACACACACACACACACTCAGATAATAGTTTCTTGAAAAGAGGCGGTCACAGTGGTAACACGGATGTCGGGGGGTGCCTAACACCTTCCCCCCTCATAACCATGTCCCCGAACCCTAAATGAATCTCGGTTTCACTGACCCGTATATCAGTGTCACACCATTGGGTCAATGTGCAAAACTTTTCTCGGTTGTGTTGGTACAACCATTTAAAAAAAAACCAACTGGCGACTCTTAACAGTCCCATTGTCGACATCATACATGTCGGACCTTTTTCACTTGTTTTTTCAAACAAATCTCACCTAAAATGAGAACACCAAAGAACAAGTAACGGAAAGGGACACACAAAAATCCCGACGTCGACATCTACTTTTATCCTCTCTTTGGTTCTTATTTGTAATCTTGTGATGTTTATTCAATATATGGATGATAGATTTGATTCAACTATGATTTAAACTCTATTCTGAGATTGCAATGGATTCTATGGATTAGTTTATTCTGATATATTTCATTGTTAGCCTTATTGATTGCTATAGGGTTGTCTATTAAGATTCATGCTTATTTGCTTAGTTGATTGGCCATCAATTATTGTGATAATCCATATGGACTTGAGAAACGAAGCATGGGTTTGGATCTGATCTTAATAGCTTTTGATTGTATATTCTATATTATAATAGGATGTATGATTTGTTCTTAGGATAGACATATACCGAAGCACCATTAGTAGTCAATTGAGAATTTGGGATTAAACCCTAATTATTTGTAAATCACATAGACATATAGTGGTTTAGGTAATTTGGTGTTCATCTATATTCTATCAATTATGGATTATATGTGATATAAGTATGGTACATTGAGAGATGGTTGTACTTTACTTTTGTGTTCTCGACTAACAAACCGGTACAATTAGTGTAAGACCCCAACTTTTATAAATAAAGATGAATTTTCTATAAATATCATTTTTGAATATTATGGAGTAAATTTGATATAATGTTATAGTTGTGGGTAATATTTATAAATTTTTCAAAGTACGCAAGTTGTTATACAATATTCGATTGGTCGGGAATATTCGCTTTATCGTGGAATATTCGCATAACAATTAACAATCATTGGTGGACCCGCAGACAATGTAATTATTGTTTGGATTGAGAAAACGACAAAAATACTTTGTGAAAATAATGATGGAAGTTTTATCGTTAATCGTTGAAACACCGGTGTTAAAAAGTACAAGAATACGTGTGGTTGCATAGTAGCACACCAGTATTGATTATTGATGCTTACGTGAGAAGTCACTCGCTTTTATTCAATTATTGCTATAGTAATTCTTTGCGTAAGATCTCACGTTATTTGATTCAATTATTGTCAATATTTTATATATTATTAAATCAATAATTGAGATGACAAAGTTATTAATATTATTATTTGCAATATTAACGATGTCTAGAAGTTCTGTTAAGGAGAGGTTTGGTCACCTAATTGCGCCCCAATAGGGAGAAATCCTTATTGGAAAGCCCCCTCTTTCCTGGGAACCACCTGGTAGATTAATATTATGAATTATAATAAAGGTGATAAATGTTGTTAAAATTATTAAGGTGATTTTTATGAAGTTTTACTTATTTTATGGATTTCCATTTGCCCATTTTTCAAAATAATCGGTAGAAAGTTTTTTTAATATAATAAAGGTGGGCCCACATGTGGGGCCCATAATGAACCCATGTGTGGAAAATGGGATGGCAGAGAATTGCAAATGTTGGTCACGGGTGGTTATAAGTGTGTATATATATAAATATGACAACTTTTGTTTTATATATATGTATTATATATATATAGACAACGGATCCAGTCCGGGATCTCGGACTGGTCCAAAATCCGGACCCCAAAATTTATTTATTTATTTATTTATTTTGTAGAACAACTAAAAAATAAATAAATTATGGAACTGAAATTTTTTCATAATACAGTGTTTTGGATGTGTTTTTAATACCTACACCAACCATGTGTATGCACAAATGCCCGCCTGCATCTGCATGAAATGTTTTGCATAGGCATCCAAATCACGCCTAAAATACTGTATTATGTAAAAATTCCAATTCCATAATCTTTTTTTTTAGTTGTTTCAAAAAAAAAAGCAAAAAAAAAAAAAAAAGGTCCAGATTTTAATAGAGTCCGAGATCCCTACTCTCTCTCTCTCTATATATATATATATATATATATATATATATATTATTTGATAAAAGGGGCCACATGTTTGTTTTGTTCTGTGTGTGTGATGTTTGAAGATTGACAAGAAGGGAGTACGATTGTTATAATTATTTTTGATGGTTGGCAGAGAAGAGTCACGGGATTTATAACCCGTGGCTAATGTTATATATATAATATATATTATATTTTATTTAAAAGTTTTCGTTTTATTAGAATATTTTATTAAATTAATATGGATCGTCCGATTAAAAGTAAATCAATCTGGACCGTTCATGAATTAGTTACTATTCAGTCCATTCTTCTATAAATAGAAGCTCATTCCTTCATTATTTCTTACAAATTCACTGAAACTCTAGAGAGAGAAACTATAGAGAAAAAGAAGAAAAATATTCTGCTAGTTCACTACTTCTATATCCAGTACTCTTCTTTCAAAGGTAAGGGATATTATTTCTTTCTTAATCATGAAGAGAACTTCTGTTATTCTATTCTTTATTATTCGTTGAATAACTCAGATACTGGCCACCCTATACTTGGTGAAATTCTTCATTATTCCATTCTTTATCATTATGTTGGAATAACTCGTCTATGCGCAAGTACCACATACATGGTGAAATTCTTCCATTATTCCATTCTTTATTATTCTGTTGCTGAACATCCCATGCACGCGTTTACGCATGACTGGTTCCGTTATTTATTATTCTGTTGGATATCCTGTCTGTGCTTTACGCATGACCTGGTTCCATTATTATTATTCTGTTGAAATATCCTGTCTGTGCATTTACGCATGACCTGGTTCCGTTATTTATTATTCTGTTGGAATAACATGTCTATACAGTCTATCGCATGCCTAGTGATTTCTTTTGTTATTCCATTCGTTATTATACTCAGTTGGTTAAAGTTTTGACTTTTATACTCCATGAAATTAGTGGAATATCCTTGATATTTGCGCTTCATCCAGTATCTTTCATGGAAATATTCTTCTGAGCATTCTTGAATTTTACTCCACAAAGAAGTATCATGTTGACAATTTGGATGTTATTGATTCATGGATAAAATAATTCTTGAACTTGTTTTATTGAATTCTCATCATCCTCATGTTTATATTTTGTTGAAAGTCATCTGTGGCTTGTAGTGCATTGATGGACTTGGTATGATTATGACCAGGGATTATTCGGTGTAATCATGACCGTAATGTTACAAATGATGTGGTAAAAGTCCTCATTGGCCTGTAGTGTATTGATGGACAGTTGTTGGCATGATCAAGACCATTAATGAATACACAAATATTCTTGGCCCGTAGTGCATGTATAATTGTGGTCGTGATACTAAAGAATATCCTTGGAAGTAGTGCACGGGTGATTCGGTGATGTGGATTATTTATTAAGCTGAGTCCCAGCGATAAAAGTGATGAAAAACCTTTTAAATCATAAAAGATAGTAGATTTTATTCTCTACTTGACTCTTTTAATGGATTGCTTGTTCATTGCAGCTTAAACTTGATGTTGTTATATTTTATCGGTTAACATCATTTGAAGGCTAACGATAATTTATTCGCATTATCTTAGTCATAATATTTCTTACTGGGCTAGTTGAGCTCACCCTTTTACTTTCATTATTCTCTTCAGGAAATGAGAACGTAGCAGGGACTAGTCGGGGAATGGAGTGACGGTCCAAATGATAGCATTAGTAGTCCTCATTATTCTATGAAATAGTGTGATAATAAATGTATTGAGGACTTATTTTGAGTTTGAATACTTTCTAGAAGACAATATTTTTATTAAAACTCACAGCTCATGTTGTATATTTAAGATTGTATTTGTATTCTGTACCATGTATTTGGCGACTCAAGATAGGTGATGTATACCTATTTTGGGGGCGTCACAATTAGTTTGGCCTAACGTGAAGTGTATGGTTATAAACGAGTCAATAGATGAAATTGTGATCTCAGGTCTTCATTATCTAGTCTCACTATAGGATTAGTTAGGTTTATTTAATTTCGTAGTTTAATTATAAAATATAATATCATTCGTTTAAATAAGACTGAGATGGTTATGGGTTAATGTTTGGTGAACTTTATTAGTTAATTCTTTGTGGGAACGATACTTTACTTACTCTTTATTACTTGTTGACCGTGTATACTTGCACGTATATATTGATCGGTAAAACGACCAACAAGTTTTTGTATTTGATAAGTGGGTTTTACACCTACTTATTGGATATTAATTCACACGAACTAGGCCCATCTCAAGTATATTTTAGTGTGTTTTTAGTTGCATTTCATGTTATTTTGCATTGCATTTACTTAAAACTCCTTTGGTGTAAAAGTGCAGGATATGGCATGAGTTGGTGATGTAAATGGCATGAGGCTGTTGGATGCATGGCATGAGGATCAATTGGAGCAGGAGGCTAAGCATGGATGGACAAAAGAATGAATGAGCAATGAGTAATGATTAGTAGCGAGAAGAACTAGAATTCAAAGTTGCGTGCCGTAGCATGACGAATAAGCTTGAGGATCGCCAAGGCGTCGAAAGCACCCTACCGGGTCGACATTGCACACTACAAGTTAAGCCCACGCCGACGTTGGCAGCCTATCGACTTTATTTTAAATTAGAAATTGGAAGTGTAACTGAGGAGAGAGTTCGATTAGGTCTTATATATTAGACTTATTATCGGCAATAAAGGGACACTCCGACCCTTTTGGGGAAAAGAAGGAACAAGGGTTTCCTTTCTCTCTTAAATTTCAACAATAGATTAGTGTAGATTAGAGTAGTAATTTCTAGAGTTGACGAGATTGAAGACTTGAAGCCATTGGTAAGCATCAGAGATTCCATCTTGGAGCAGGAGAACAGATTTCCACTTCAATTCTCTACTTTTATCCTCTCTTTGGTTCTTATTTGTAATCTTGTGATGTTTATTCAATATGTGGATGATAGATTTGATTCAACTATGATTTAAACTCTATTCTGAGATTGCAATGGATTCTATGGATTAGTTTATTCTGATATATTTCATTGTTAGCCTTATTGATTGCTATAGGGTTGTCTATTAAGATTTATGCTTATTTGCTTAGTTGATTGGCCATCAATTATTGTGATAATCCATATGGACTTGAGAAACGAAGTATGGGTTTGGATCTGATCTTAATATCTTTTGATTGTATATTCTATATTGTGATAGGATGTATGATTTGTGCTTAGGATAGACATATACCGAAGCACCACTCGTAGTCAATTGAGAATTTGGGATTAAACCCTAATTATTTGTAAATCACATAGACATAAAGTGGTTTAGGTAATGTGGGTGTTCATGTGTATTCTATCAATTGTGGATTATATGTGATATGAGTATGGTACATTGAGAGATGGCTGTACTTTACTTTTGTGTTCTCGACTAACAAACCGGTACAATTAGTTTGGCCTAACGTGAAGTGTATGGTTATGAACGAGTCAATAGATGAAATTTTGATCTCGGGTCTTCATTATCTAGTCTCACTATAGGATTAGTTAGGTTTATTTTATTTTGTAGTTTAATTATAAAATATAATATCATTCGTTTAAATAAGATTGAGATGGTGATGGGTTAATGTTTGGTGAACTTTATTAGTTAATTCCCCGTGGGAACGATACTTTACTTACTCTTTATTACTTGTTGACCGTGTATACTTGCACGCATATATTGATCGGTAAAACGACCAACAAGTTTTTGGTGCCGTTGCCGGGGAAAGGCATTTAATTTATTAATATTATCATTAGGTTTAAGCTATATTGTATGACTTAGACAATTCTAGTCTTATCTCATTTCAGTTTTTTTTTGTTTTTGTTTCAGGAATTTGGATAAATTTTTATGCGCACGCGGTCATCCAACCCCGACTTAACACCTGTTCAAGACAACATAAACGGGAGAGGTTGGAAAGTGAGTGTTCGTAGAAATTTACAAGCACAGTTAGAAAGTACCACAGCTAATATGGCAGTCGAGGTACAAGGAGAAGAGCAAAGAGAGGAGCATAGGGCTCTGAAGGAATATTCCATGCCCAATATTAATGGACTACGATCCTAGCATCGTCGCACCAAATGATAGCAACCCAATACATTCGAGATAAAAACGGGCACTATTCAGATGGTACAAAATTCGGTGCAGTTTGGGGGTGCCGCTACAGACGATCCTAATGAACACCTGTTGAGTTTCATCAAAATTTGTGATACATTCAGATACAACGGTGTAACGGAGGATGCTATCAGACTTAGGCTATTCCCATTCTCATTGAGAGATAAAGCAAAAAGTTGGCTTCATTCTTTGCCAGCAGGATCTATAACTACATGGGAGGACTTAGCACAGAAATTCTTAACCAAGTTCTTCCCAATGGCTAAGACTGCAAAGATGAGGATAGCTATCTCTCAGTTTGAGCAACAACAGGGCAAGTCCTTATATGAAGCATGGGAAAGATATAAAGAAATGCTGAGGAAGTGTCCACATCACGGTATGCCAGATTGGATGGTAATCAACACATTTTACAATGGATTGGGATGGCAGTCAAGACTGATTGTAGATGCAGCTGCAGGAAGAGCATTATGGGCAAAAAGCTATGAAGAAGCTTACGACCTTATCGAGATAATGGCATCAAACGATTTTTAGAATCCTACATCTCGGATGCCACAGCCCAAGGTTGCAGGTGTGTTGGAAGTAGATGCCATCACGCAGTTGTCAGCACAGATGACCGCCATGGCAAAGAAAATAGACACATTAGCAGAAGGTAAAACGAAGACGGTTGCATTTGTATGTGAGATTTGTGCGGGGTCACACTCGACTGATCAATGTGTTATCAGCTCGGAGTCAGTACAATATGTGAGCAATTATAGAAAAGACCAAGGTCAGTTTCAGAACACATACCACCCCAATAACCGAAATCATCCAAACTTTAGTTGGTCAAATAACCAAGGGAATCAGCAGAATCAGTTTCAACCAAATAATCAGTTTCAGACACAACCAGCACAGCCACAGTTTAATCCTAGACCACCTTTTCCGCCGGGATTTTCTCAAAAACAACAACATCACACTCCAGCTTCACCTCAGCAAGAAAATAAATCAGAAATGGAGGAGATGATGATGAAATACATGGAAAATACAGAAGTTATGATCAAAACCCAAGTAGTGGCTATTAAGAATCTGGAAACTCAGATGGGGCAGATGGCGAACATGCTTACAAACAAGCCCCAGAGTGCACTGCCAAGTAACACAGAGATAAATCCTAGAAGAGACGGGAAGGAACAGTGTCAAACGATCACATTGAGATCTAGGAAAGATTTTCTGTGTATCGCAAGTCGCGCCCACCGCGCTAATTGTACAAAGGAAGTCGCATGACAATGAGGCGAAAAGCAGTCACCAAGAGAAGGAAAATTTGGAAAAGTCTGAGGAGCAACAGGAAGAGAAAGATAAAACAAAATTAGAGGAGAAGGTCAAGAGTCCAGAACCACCAATTCACCCTCAAGTGCCGTTTCCGCAAAGGTTAATCAAACAGAAGGAAGACAAATAGTTCAACAAGTTCTTGGAGGTATTCAAAAAGCTACAAATCAACATACCATTCACCGAGGCATTGGAACAAATGCCAAGCTATGCAAAGTTTATGAAGGGTATATTGTCAAGGAAGAGAAGATTAGAGGAATTTGAGACAGTAGCCTTGACAGAAGAATGCAGTGCAGTACTTCAGCAGAAGTTACCTCCAAAGCTAAAGGATCCGGGCAGTTTCACAATCCCGTGCACAATCGGGAAGATGAATTTTGAAAAATGTTTGTGTGATCTTGGGGCAAGCATAAATTTGATGCCTTTGTCAGTATTCAATCATTTGGGATTGCCAGCTCCAAGGCCAACAAACATTGCATTACAGTTAGCTGATAGATCCATCACGTATCCACGGGGACTTGTTGAAGATGTCTTGGTAAAGGTGGACAAATTTATCTTTCCAACTGACTTCATCATTTTGGATTACGAGGAAGATAAAAGTATACCAATTATACCGGGGAGACCATTCTTAGCCACAGGCAGGACTTCGATAGATGTGCAAAAAGGAGAACTCACGATGCGTGTACATGATCAGGAGGTCACATTCAATGTCTTTAAAGCCATAAAGTTCCCAACGGATGAAGAAGAATGCTTCTTGGTTAACTTGGTGGATCGGGGCCTAAAGGATAAGGTACAGAAACCGGGGAATTATGAACCGTTGAGGTGTGTAACGGGTAAAAATTTAGAGTTGAAAGTAAAGTCATTGACGAAAGCTGAAGTCATTAAATTTCAGGGAGAGGTGGACAAGCAGGAAGTCACCTCCATTCTTCATTCGACATGAAATTCAGAGACAGTCAAGCTAATCGACTATAACTTAGCGCTTGGTGGGAGGCAACCCATTATTTTCTATCTCTAAAATCTCTCTTTCATTCTTTATTTATTTAGTTCAAGTTATTTTGTTACCTCAATTTCAACCTAAGTTAAGACCATGGGATTATCTCTGCATAATTAACATACTAGTTGATATTGAATGGGAACGTGTATATGCATTGTATAGAGTGAGGGTGATACACTAGACATTCATGTTTATTTATTAAACCATGCTTTGATAAGGTCTATTAATGAATTGCAGGTGTATTGGAGAGCACGCATTCCTGTCTTGTAGAGTCTAAAAAATAAACACAAAGAATGCAGAAGCGAGGATCGCATGACATGCAAATGGCTGAATGAACATAAGATAAGGTACAACATACACACCATAATAATAATAAGAATATACCTCCAGCCCCGCAAGATGAAATACATTGAAAGCTTGCGTGCATGCCAAGTATAATCGGATTAAGACAGATCTGCAAAATTTTAAAAACGAGTTGTGGACCATTTGGACTCTCATTTGGAAGAATAACATACGCGAAATTCTCTCACTCTCCATAACTCACGTCTCTGTCTTTCTATCAGTTACAAATTGAAGCTGTGCAATTCTCAATCACATCTCCACTATTTTCTCCACATTCAAACCTCAACCCACGCTCTCATCCACTCTATAAAGCTAGGGTTTCTGATTGGGTTGCCGAAACAAGTTTGAAGGTTATCACATCACAAATTCTCATTCACTCTCAATAATTTCATCTGCATTCTCGCTCAAATATCGGCAAATGGGTCCAAAAAGGGCTCACTCCGCTTCATCCTCTTCTTCATCCTCCTCCAACAGTCGCGTGGAGGACGTTGTCGACCACACCAAGTTTCTGTGTTTGGAAGCCCAGCATGAGTACTACTGAATCGTAGCAAAGACATTTATCAAGGAAAGAGGATTCAAACCAGAAAGCCAGGATGGACAGCTTTGTGCCATGATCCAGGAACGAGCCTGGGGTGGACTGACTGCCTCTCCAATGCCCATTCTGATGAGCATAGTTCGAGAGTTTTACGCCAATGCCAAAGTCACTATGAACGATATCGCTATGGTTCGAGGTGTCGAGATAGACTACAGACCCTCCGCCATCAGAACCATTTTGAGAATCACCGAGACACCACCACGAGGGGCTGCCAATTGGATCACATGGGCACATCAGGAAACGGACTTTAAGCATGTTATTGCGGAGTTGTGCGTGCCAGGCACGAAGTGGACTTACAAAGTCGGCACGACCCAGCCTCGTATATTCCCAGCCGCCACACTAAATCGATATTCCAAGGCGTGGAATCTGTTCATTTGGGCCAAGTTATTGCCTTCATCGCATCAGCATGAGATCACGGTGGAAAGGGCATAATTATGTGGGGCATAATTATTGGCAAGTACATTGACGTGGGTTATTTGATTCATCAACACATTGTGAAGTATCTGAAGGGAAGTACCACTGGGAGCATTCCTCACACATCCGTGGTAGCCATGTTATGTGCCCATCAGGGATTCAATTGGGGCAATGAACAAATGCAATATCTAAGCCAGGACATCACTCATGCCACCATTGCGAAATTTGAAGAATGGGAGGGAGGCGAAGCACACCCGCGCGGACAAGGATTTATTCTTCTACCATATTCCCGAGCCATCACAAAGAAATTTCTCGCATCGATGAGGGGTCCTCAACACGACCACAAGCTCCTCATGGTGATCGCCAGCTCCGAAGGTTAGAGCGCAGGGTTGATGCCATCTACGACAATTTTGGAGCATTTGCTACGGGTCTCACTAGGGCCTTGGCCGAAGCCTTCGTACAGCAAGGAACAATGTTGGAGTGGCCTCAATTTGGGACCACATTGCCATATCCACCACCAGATTCACCATCCGAAGAGGGTGGTTCAGCCGATCATTAGGGGAGTTTTCTGTACCCTTTACCTTCATTTAATGGGGCATTGAATATGATAAGTTTGGGGGTATTGGGGGTCTTAGCATAGTAGTATAGTTTCATTTAATTGTTAATTGTTGCATGTTTAGTTTAATTTTGCATGTTTAGGTGTTAAATAAAATTTTGCAGAAATTTTTTTAGTTTTTATTCATTATTGCTTGTGCTAGTATGTTTTAGTTTGCATGTCGCACAATGTTTCGCTTTATGGAAATTCTTGTCTAGCCAATGATGATAGTGAATTGTGACGGATTTTAGAGTATATTGGATAACATGAGCTGAGATATAATGTTATACACGATGAAATTCGTGTTGCTATCTAAATGCTTTCGGTTTGCACAAATGTGTACACAATCACTTGTAGGTATAAGTAGTATGTGTTGCATTGCTTGATAGCAAATGTAGTTGTAAAAAAGAGAAATATGTGGAAAGTGATCTTAGACTATATAAAACATTGACATTCAACTCTGGGAAAACATGGGTATGCTATGTATATTAAACAAAATTCAAATAGCAATAACGTGGCTAGTCTTAATTCGGGGCCTGCTACTTTAGTAAGCAATGCCTTGGGGATTGTCTCACCTCTAGCGCCCTAAGGTCTTTCATGGTCCGAGTCATTGGTTGAAAGCTCGCTAAGGGGTAGCAGCAGGTGCCTAATGGATTAAGACATTGCATACCATGTGAAAAAAAGAGAAAAGAAAAAAAGAAAAGAAAAATAGCAATAAACACCGTGGAAAAGTGCGAAAATCGCCCTCATGAGTAGCAATAAAGCAATAAGCCCATTGTTGAACCTTAGTTTGTGTTGATATGTTGAAACAGTCTATGTTGCATGAGTATACATGAATCTTGATTTAGACTATGCTTTTCTATTTTGAGCAATGTAGCATATATATTCTTTGCTTAAATCAAGTTTTGGTGAACACCACACACACACACAACATCTCTATAGCATATATGAATTATCTGAGTGTATGCTATTATGCCTATAGTTTGGTTTGAAATTGTATCCTTGGATCTCGACAATTCACTGAGGCAAATTGGACTGGAATTCTATTATGGTTGGGACTATGTGAGACTAGTTTGCATCATAGATTAGTTGCATAGTATTATAGTTGCATATTCATTGTTCATTAGCATGCATTGCTTGAGGGAAAGCAACAGTTCAAGTTTGGGGGTATTTGATAAGTGGTATTTATACCTACTTATTGAATACCAATTCACGCGAACTATGCCCATCTCAAGTACATTTTATTGTGTTTTAGTTGCATTTCATGATAGTTTGCATTGCATTTACTTAAAACTCCTTTTGGTGAATAAATGCAGAAATCGGCTTAATTTGGTGGTATTAGAGGGTACGAGGCTAATGAATGCGTGAATGCGAGGCACAAGCGGGGATATAGAAGGCATGAAGGTATAATGGAGCAAGGAGACCAAGCATGGAAGGAATGAGCAGTAGGACAAAGCCACACCAGCAACAATATTGCGTAATCGTAACTGAATCTACAAATCGTGAGTCACATGGCATGACATATTAGGCTCGAGGCGCCTACCACACGAGAGGCCTACCGACATCCTAACTTACTGTAAGTCTCGCGCCAAATGAGAGACACATTGAGGGGGCGCGTCACAAGCATCGATGGTTGTTGATCTTTGAGGTGTTTATTTTAATTTCCAATTTTTAAGGGTTGTAATTGGTTTTTATAAAACGATGGCTGACTAGTGTCAGATGTATCACTTTTACTATTATTCAGTTTTTACGTATTTTTAACATCGTAACTAGGGTTTACTCTCTAGGAGAGATGCCAACGCAGAAGGAGGCCAAAACTCTACTTTTCTACTTCTTCTTGGGATTTTCTACCAGAGTAGATTTTTATTAGTATTTGCTGGATTCATATGAGGATTTGAATAGTGAATTATATTCAGCAATTGGGTTTGATTGTTTCGACCTTTCATCTTTCAATTGTTCGTTTATTAATCATGTTTAGATTTGATCCCATAATGGCTTTTGGTTCAGTCATGAACTAAACTTCATTATGGGATTCTAACGGATTTTAATATGTAGTTTGATTGCATGCTTGAATGTTGGATTGTTTTACATATCATATGGGATGTCTATCTTGATTGTTTTGCATGTATGAATGCTTGATCACCATTCGTTTCAGTTCTTGTATGGAATTGAAAATGAACATGCAAGTATGGATTGTAATCATGATAGTATACGTATATGGGGCTATTTTATATGGCTTGTGTATTTCGTGAACCAGATAGACATATATTGTTTCACCGTATGAGTTAGAATAAGGGCTTGTACTTAAATTTAATATAGTTGCAATTTCACATAGACATATAGTGATTTTTGTTATATTGATGATTACATAGAGTCTATCATCTGTGGATGTTGTGTAAGTAGGTCTTTGTGCATTGAAAAATGGCTATGACTCTTTTAGTGCTCTTGGCTACTTTCCTATGATATGTGAACAAGTCATGCATGATAGTGGTGATTAAATGAAATATTAAATGAAGGTAGGATCCCATTATTTCCAGATTTCATTTATTCCGTCATTATTATTGTTTTAGTTGTTATTTGCGATTCGAGTAACAAACCAATCTTAGTCATTAGTTTGAGCATATTAATATAGTGATTTAATTAATGCATAGTGATTTAAATTAAACAACTTTCTCCGTGGGATCGATACTTTACTTGCTCTGTATTGCTTATTGACGCATGTATGCTTGCATGAGTTAGAGCTCTTTTGGTAAGACTAAAAAAGAGGCAACACCAGCCAGTCGCACTTAATATGTCTTGGGAAACATTTAAGAAACTGTTCAATGACAAGTACTTTCCTAAAAGTATTCGTCATATAAAATAGGCAAAGTTTATTAGACTGGAATAGAACAACATGACTGTGTCCCAGTACGAGGCTAAGTTCGCAGAGTTATCTAGGTTCGCGGATGTTTCCAAGATGTTTGAAACCAGAAATTCATCAATACCTTATCTCTCACAAATTTTCTCTATATTCAGATGTTGTGAATAGGGTTTAATTATTAGAGCGAGATAATGAGTATGTTCAATCGAGGACCACAACTGTGGTCATATACCGGCATTGTTGCAGCCACATCTGAGCAATGATAACCAGTGGGGAGGAAAATATCCGGACAAAAGCAATAACCACTCTGGTTGTAATAATGGCCATGATAGTAGAAGAAGCGAGTTGGGAGGAGATTTCAAAAAGAGAAGGTATAATAGTGACAACGTGAAGACGTCAGCACCTGCATCAACTGTTCCTAGGGGAGGAGAACGACCACCGGTCGTATGTTAAAAATGCGGGAAAGAGGGACACATCAACCCATAATGCCCATAACAATTGAAGGTGTGTTATAACGGTAGAAAGGAAGGTCATATAGCTAGAGATTGTCCTGTAGCAAAACCAAGCCCAGTGGGAATAGTGACAAGTCAAAGTCAGTGGTTCCTAGAAGAGCGTTTGTCGTGACTGCCCAAATCACGAGGAACCTAAACGAGGTGATCGCGGGTAAGATAAACATAAACTCTTGCGAAGTTTATACCTTATTAGATACCGGTTCTACCCATTTTTTTATTTCTCCTGTGTGTGCTCAACGTTTGAACTTGACCCCTGCGAAATTAGACTTTGACTTATTTGTTGAAACACTATTAGGAAAAACTTTCATTACATCTACGGTTTATAAATTTTGCTTGATTCAAGTTGGGACCATCACATTACCTGTCGATCTTATTTCTTTAAAAATACTTGCATTTGATTTGATTTTAGGGATTGATTGGTTAACTACTCATCATGCCAAAATTAATTATTTTTGTAAGGTTGCTAGTTTTCATATTCCTAACCAACCTTTTATGTGAATTCAAGCAACCAAACCACTAAAGTCAATCACATCATATCAAGCCATAAAGCCATTCGTTTATTGAAAAATGGATGTCAAGCTTTCTTAGCCCATGTCATGGACTTGAATAAAAATACGTCAGATTTGAATAATATTTTTGTTGTTAGTGAATTTTTGGATGTATTTTCTGAAGAACTTCCCGGTCTACCCCCAGAACGTGAAGTTGAATTCTTTATTAACCTTGAACCTGATACAAAACCCATTTCAAAAACCCCATATCGAATGGCTCCTATTGAACTTTAGGTGTTAAAGGTCCAACTACAGGAGTTGTTAGACATCGGTTTCATTCGTCGTAGTACATCTCCTTTGGGTGCTCCTATTTTATTCGTAAAGAAGAAAGACAGGAGTATACGACTTTGTATTGACTACCGGGAATTGAACCATGTCACCATCAAGAATAGGTATCCATTAACTCGCATTGATGACCTGTTCGAATAGTTGCAAGGAGCACAATTCTTTTCAAAGATCGATCTTCGTCTTGGATATCATCAGCTGAAGATTAAAACTGAGGATATTTCGAAGACTGCCTTCAGAACTCAGTATGGGCATTATGAATTCTTAGTCATGTCTTTTAGATTGACTAATGCTCTTGCGGCTTTCATGGATATAATGAACCGAGTATTAAAGGAATATTTGGATCATTTTGTGGTTGTTTTATTGATGACATCCTCATCTACTCCAAAAGTCATGAAGATCATGAGCAACACTTGAAGCTGATACTCCAAAAGCTTCGTGAAAATAAGTTATACGCCAAGTTGAAGAAATTCAAGTTCTGGCTTGAGGAAGTAGCATTTCTTGGGCACGTGGTGTCAAAGCATAGAGTATCTTTTAACCCGACGAAGATTGAAGCAATACAAAGTTGGGAGCAACCAAAGTCGGTGACCGAAGTATGTAGCTTTCTGGGGTTAGCTGGTTATTATCGGAGATTCGTGGAAGGATTTTCTCGAATCACTACTCCGTTAACTCAGCTGACTCGGAAAGATACAAAATTCATATGGAGTAAGGAATGCGATAAGAGTTTCCAAGAGCTCAAGAGGAGACTCATTTCAGCACCTGTTATGACAATACCATCTGGTTCGGATGAATTTGTTATCTACAACGATGCTTCAGGCAAAGGGTTAGGATGTGTTCTCATGCAACATGGGAAAGTCATAGCCTATGCCTTCCGATAACTCAAAGAATATTAGAGGAATTATCCTACTCATGATCTGGAGTTGGCAACAGTCGTTTTCGCGTTGAAAATCTAAAGACACTACCTGTATGGGGAGAAAGTGGAGATTTATATGGATCATAAAATCCTCACATATTTTTTCACCCAAAAGGAACTCAACATGCGGCAACGATGTTAGCTAGAGCTGTTGCAAGATTACGACCATACCATTAAATATCATCTTAGAAAAGCAAACGCGGTAGCTGACGCATTGAGTAGAAGATCATATGCGGGTACGAGTGCAATGTTGTTAACATAAAGACCCATTTTGTACGACTTACAAAGGATGGAGATAGAGTTAAAGGCTCCAAGTACACACATGATGATATTAAATATACGAGTAGAACTGACTTAAATCGATAAAGTTAAATATGTTCAAGCCACAAATCCAGAGCTGATGCGTATGAAGAAGAAAGTATAAGAAGGTGTTATTCCAGAAGCAAGAATCGATGAAGAATGAATACTTAGAGTCAACTCCAGACTTTGTGTTTCTAACGATTCTGACTTAAAGCATAGAATCATTATGGAGGCACACAACACACCATTTGTAATCCATCCTTGGAGTACCAAAATGTATCATGATCTTCGACATACATTTTGGTGGAGCAATATGAAGAGAGAGATCGTGGAGTTTATCTCGAGGTGTTTAACTTATCAACGTGTAAAGGCGGAGCATCAAGTGCCAAAGGGTCCATTGCAACCACTTGAGATTCCAAAATGTAAGTGGGAACACATTACCATGGATTTCGTTACAGGTCTTCCCAAGGTTTCTCAAGGCATAGATGCGATTTGGGTTATTGTTGATAGATTAACCAAGTCTGCTCATTTCTTGCCGATACAGGAGACTTATTCCCTTGAACATCTTGCTCGTATGTACGTGAATGGAATTGTGAGATTGCATGGCATTCCAGTATCCATAGTTTCGGATCGTGACCCAAGATTCACTTCACGATTTTGGGTTAGTTTACAGAAAGCTATGGGCACGGATTTACTATTCATGAGTTATTATTCACGAGTCACTATTCACGAGTTACTATTCATGAGTTATTATTCATGAGTTACTATCCACAAGTTACTATTCACGGGGTACTAATCACCCGTAAGATATATTTATTTTCGGTCCAAATCATTTTTTGGTACAATATTATTCCATGAGGAGATGTGCTAATTTTTTCAGACCGTTGGTTGAAGATATAATAGTAAATCAATATGGACCGCTGGTGGAAGATGTAATAGTAAATCAATATGGATCGCTGGTTTAAAGTTTTAATAGTAAATCAGTATGGACCGTTCTTTTAAGTTTTAATAGTAAACCAATCTGGATCGTCCGTTTAAAAGTAAATCAATTTGGACCGTTCATAAGTTAGTTATTATGCTGTCCATTCTTCTATAAATAGAAGCTCATTCCTTCATTATTTCTTACGAATTCACTGAAACTCTAGAGAGAGAATTATAAGAGAACCTATAAAAAAGTATTCTGCCACTTTCCTACTCTTATATTCAATTTCTTTTGCGGTAAGGGGTATTATTTCTTTTGTATTCATGAAGAGAACTTCTGTTATTCCATTATTTATTATTCTGTTGGAATAACCTGAATACGCGGGCTACCCTATACATTGTGACATTCTTCTAATATTTCGTTCTATATTATTCTCGTTAATATCCCGTCTGCATGCGTTCTGGCCGGACCGGTTCCATTATTTATTATTCGGTCGGAATACCTGGTTCCATTATTTATTATTCTGTCAGAATATCTTGTCTGTGCGTTTACACCGGACCTGGTTCCATCCTTTATTATTCTGTTGGAATAACCTGCATGTGCGGTCTATCGCATGCATGGTGATTTCTTTTGTTATTCCATTCTTTATTATACTCAGTTGGTTAAAACTTTGACTTCTATACCCATGAAATTAGTGGAATATCTTTGATATTTGCGCTTCATCCAGTATCTTTTCATGGAAATATTCTTTTGAGCATTCTTGAATTTTACTCTACAAAGCAGTATCATGTTGACAATTTGGACGTTATCAGTTCCTAGATAAATTAATTCTTGAACTTGTTTTATTGAATTCTTATATCATTGTCATCATCCTCATGTTTATATTTTGTTGAAAGTCATATGTGGCCTGTAGTGCATAGATGGACTTGGTATGATTATGACCAGGGATTATTCGGTGTAATCATGACCGTAATGTTACAAATGATGTGATAAAAGTCCTCATTGGCCCGTAGTGCATTGATGGACAGTTGTTGGCATGATCATGAACATTAATAAATTCACGAATGTCCTTGGCCCGTAGTGCATGGATAAATTGTGGTCGTGATACTAAAGAATATCCTTGGCCGTAGTGCAGGGGTGAATCGATGATGTGGATTATTTATTAAGCTGAGTCACAGCGATAAAAGTGATGAAAAACATTTTTAATCATAGAAGATAGTAGATTTTATTCCCTACTTGACTCTTTTAATGGATTGCTTGTTCCGCTGAAGTTAAACTTGATAGTTATTATATTTTATCAGTTTAACACTGTTGAAGGCTAACGATAAATTATTATGCATTATCTTAGTCATAATATTTCTTACTGGGCTAGTTGAGCTCACCCTTTCTTTCACTGTTCTCTTCAGAAAATGAGAACGTAGCTGGGACTAGTCGGGGAAGAAAGTGATGGTCCTAGATGGTGCATTAGTAGACCTTACTATTATGTGAAATAGTGTGATAATAATTGTAATGTGGACTCCTTTTGAGTTTGTATAATCTAGTAGACAATATTTGTATTCAAACTTATAGTTTATGTTTTGTCGTATTGTACACGAAAGTTGTATTATTAAGTTGTATTTAAATTATGTACCATGTATCTGGCGACTCAAGATGGGTGATGTATACCTAATTTTGGGGGCGCCACAGTTGGTATCAAAGCTTAGGGATATGATCCGTGGCTAAGATGTGAGAATAGAACTAGGAGGGGAGAGACGGGGAATTCCTTCGCTAGTATGACCTACCTAAGTTTTTTTTTGTATTTAATTGGTCAGTCAGAATATAGGGATAATATGTTACATGTCAATTAACCTTTTGTTTTGTGGTAGTATCTGAAAATGACATCTGAGAATGTTGAGAATAGCAATGGAGCACAGGCGACCGTTGATTCACCACATATCAATAATCAGGATAATGTGCATCAGGAAGGCGACAATCCTCATGCAAACAACAACACTGACCAAATTATGAATGATTGAATGTTCAGAGGCTTTATGCAATTTATACAACAGCAGGCGAGAGCGGCTCCTATCCAAAATGTAGGTGGAAACACTAGAAACTCTCGGACGGTCACCGCTAAGAAGTTCAAGGAGCTGGGACCACCGGAGTTTATTGGAGAGCCAAAACCACTTAAGGCGGAAGAATGGATAAAGAAGATCACCAAGATATTTGATGTCTTGGGATGCTCCGAGAGCAAAAGGTTTCCTTCTTTACTTTTATGTTGCGAGGAGAGGCGACTTGGTGGAAATCGATAAAGCGTACTCAACTCCGCCTCAAGATGTCTTGGGAAAAGTTCCAAGAATAATTCAACGACAAGTACTTTCAAAAGTATTACGCTATATAAACCGTAGAATTCATCAAGTTGGAGTAAAATAATATGACCGTATCGCAAAGATGCGAAGCCAAGTTTGCCGAGTTGTCCCGGTTTGCGTCCCACTTGGTGGATAATGAAGACAGAATGACGCGGATGTTTTTAAGAGGTTTGAAGCCGGAGATACGTCAACATCTTATTTCTCATAACTAAGTTTATATTCAGATGTTGTAAATAGGGCTCAGTTAGTGGAGCGCGATAACGAGTCAACGCAACCAAAGGAGAGCAGTCATCGAAGCGGTGACAACAAGCGTGGAGGGAATCAACAAGCCAGAAATGGTAACCCCTTCGGTGGTAATCAGGGCCTAAACAATAAGAGTGGACATTTCAAGAAGAGGAGATTCAACAATGATGGAAGGACATCAGCACCAGCACCCGTTGTTAAGGAAGGAGAACGACCACCTATCATATGCTTCAAATGCGGAGGGAGGACACATCGGTCCAAATGCTAGCGATGTCAGTCCAAAACATGTTATAATTATGGAAGAGAAGGTCACTTAGCCCAATTTTTTTCGCTCATTTGAAGACAAGTTCACCTAGGATGGAGGCACCAAAGGCCGTCCCTAGAAAAGTCAAAGCCGTAGTCAAGGGAGGCGTTTGTTGTGACCTCCTCAGAAAGCAAGGAACCCGAATGAGGTCATCACGGTGTAAGCTTATCATAAACTCTAGCAAAGTCTATACTTTATTTGATACGGAGAAATTAGACTTTGACTCGGAGAAAGTAGACTTTGACTTATCTGTGGAAACTCAGTTGGGAGAAACCTTCATTACATCCAATCGTTTATAAGTCTTGTTTGGTTCAAATCGGTAACAGACATTACCCGTCGATCTTATTTCTTTAAAAATACTTGCGTTTGACGTAATTCTAGGGATTGATTGGTTAAATACTCATCATGCAAAAATTGATTGTTTTCGTAACGTTTTTAGTTTTCATATTCCTAATCAACCTATTATGCGAATTCAAGCGACCAAACCATTAAAATCAATCACGGTCATTTCAAGCCATAAAGCTATTCATTTATTGAAAAATGGATGTCAAGCTTTCTTAGCTCATGTCACAGATTTAAACAAAAATACGTCAATTTTGAACGATATTTCTATTGTTAATAAATTTCCTGACGTATTCCCTGAAGAACTTCTTGGCCTACCCCTAGAGCGTGAAATTGAATTTTTTATCGACCTTGAACCTGGTACAAAACCCATTTCCAAAGCCCCATATCGAATGGCTCCTATTGAATTTTAGGAGTTAAAGACCCAATTATAGGAATTATTAGACATTGGTTTCATTCGTCCTAGTACGTCTCCTTGGGGTGCTCCTGTTCTATTCGTGAAGAAGAAAGATGAGAGTATGTGACTTTGTATTGATTATCGAGAGTTGAATCATGTCACCATCAAAAATAGGTACCCATTGCCACGTATTGATGACCTGTTTAACCAGTTGCAAGGAGCCAAATTCTTTTCAAAGATTGATCTTCGTTCTGGATATCACCAATTGAAGATTAAAACCGATGACATTCCAAAGACGACTTTCAGAACTCGGTACGGGCATTATGAATTCCTAGTCATGTCCTTTGGATTGACTAATGCTCCTGCTGCCTTCATGGATATGATGAACCGAGTATTCAAGGAATATTTGGATCACTTTGTGGTCGTCTTTATTGATGACATCGTTATTTATTCCAAAAGTCGTGAAGATCATGAGCAACACTTGAGGCTGACACTCCAAAAGCTTCGTGAATACAAGCTTTATGTCAAGTTAAAGAAATACGAGTTCTGGCTTGAGGAAGTAGCATTCTTTGGGCACGTAGTATCAAGTCATGGAATATCTGTTGACCCGCAAAAATTGAAGCTATTCAAAGTTGGGAGAAACTTCAAATCGAATGACCAAGTAGTATGTAGCTTTCTCGGTTAAATTTGGTTATTATCTCGAGATTCGTGGAAGGATTTTCTCGAATCGCTACTCCATTAACTCAAATGACTTCGAAAAGATACAAAGTTCATTGGAGCGTAGAATGAGAAGAGTTTTCAAGAACTCAAGAGAGACTCATTTCAAAGACATGTTCGACAATACCATCCGCCTCGGAGGGATTTGTCATCTCAAAGTGATGATGCTTGAGCAAAGGGTTGGGATGTGTTCTCATGCAACATGGGAAAGTCATAGCCTATGCCTCAAGACAACTCAAAAAGAATATGAGAGGAATTATCCTACTCATGATCTAGAGTTAGCGAGATGTTGTCTTCGCACTTAAAATTTGGAGGCATTACTTGTATGGGGAGAAAGTGGAGATCTTTATGGATCATAAAAAGCCTCAAATATTTCTTCACTCAAAAGGAACTCAACATGCGACAACGACGTTGGCTTGAATCGCTGAAAGATTATGATCATACCATCCAATACCATCCTGGAAAAGCGAACGTGGTAGCTGACGCATTGAGTAGAAGATCATATGCAAATACGAGTGCGATATTGTCAACGCAAAGGCCCATTTTGTGTGACTTGTAAAGGATGGAGAAAGAGTTAAAAACTTCGAGTCAGAAAGCAAGTTTTGTGTGTCGCAGTACGAAGCCAAGTTTGCCGAGTTGTCCCGGTTTGCGTCCCACTTGGTGGATAATGAAGAGTGAATGACGTGGATGTTTTTAAGAGGTTTGAAGCCGGAGATACATCAACATCTTATTTCTCATAAAATATGTTTGTATTCAGATGTTGTAAATAGGGCTCAGTTAGTGGAGCGCGATAATGAGTTAACGCAACCAAAGGAGAGCAGTCATCGAAGCGGTGACAACAAGCGTGGAGGGAATCAACAGGCCAGAAATGGTAACCCCTTCTGGTAATCGTGGCCTAAACAATAAGAGTGGACATTTCAAGAAGAGGAGATTCAACAATGATGGAAGGACGTCAAAGACAAGACACCGTTGTTAAGGAAGGAGAAACGACCACCTATCATATGCTTCAAATGCGGAGGGAGGACACATCGGTCAAACCGCACGATGACGTCCAAAGCATGTTATAATTGTGGAAGAGAAGGTCACTTAGCCCGATTTTGTCGTTCACCGAAAACAAGTTCAGCTAGGATGGAGGCACTAAAGGTCGTCCCAGAAAAGTCAAAGCCGGTAGTGCAAGGGAGAGCGTTTGTTGTGACCTCCCAGAAAGCAAGGAACTCGAATGAGGTCATCACGGATAAGCTTATCATAAACTCTAGCAAAGTCTATACTTTATTTGATACCGGTTCTACCCATTCTTTTATTTCTCCTACTTGCGCTCAACGATTAAATTTGACTCCGGAGAAATTAGACTTTGACTTATCTGTGGAAACTCCGTTGGGAGAAACCTTTATTACATCCACTGTTAATAAGTCTTCTTTGGTTCAAATCGGTAACCGCACATTACCTGTTGATCTTATTTCTTTAAAAATACTTGCGTTTGACGTAATTCTAGGGATTGATTGGTTAAATACTCATCATGCAAAAATTGATTGTTTTCGTAAGGTTGTTAGTGTTCATATTCCTAATCAACCTATTATACGAATTCAAGCGACCAAACCATTAAAATCAATCATGGTCATTTCAAGCCATAAAGCTATTCGTTTATTGAAAAACGGATGTCAAGCTTTCTTAGCTCATGTCACAGATTTAAATAAAAATACGTCAGTTTTGAACGATATTTCTATTGTTAATAAATTTCCTGACATATTCCCTGAAGAACTTCCTGGCCTACCACCAGAGCGTGAAATTGAATTTTGTATCGACCTTGAACCTGGTACAAAGCCCATTTCCAAAGCCCCATATCGAATGGCTCTATTGAACTTCGAGAGTTAAAGACCCAATTGCGAGGAATTATTAGACATTGGTTTCATTCGTCTAGTCGTCTCCTCGGGGTGCTCACATTACTATTCGTGAAGAAGAAAGATGGGAGTATGTGACTTTATATTGATTATCGAGAGTTGAATCATGTCACCATCAAAAATAGGTACCCATTGCCACATATTGATGACTGTTTGACCGATTTGCAAGGAGCCAAATTCTTTTCAAAGATTGATCTTCGCTTAAGTTATCACCAATTGAAGATTAGAACCGATGACATTCCAAAGACGGCTTTTCGTAACTTCGAGACGGGCATTATGAATTCCTAGTCATGTCCTTTGGATTGACTAATGCTCCTGCTGCCTTCATGGATATGATGAACCGAGTATTCAAGGAATATTTGGATCACTTTGTGGTCGTCTTTATTGATGACATCGTTATTTATTCCAAAAGTCGTGAAGATCATAAGCAGCACTTGAGGCTGATACTCCAAAAGCTTCGCGAATACAAGTTTATGCCAAGTTGAAGAAATGCGAGTTCTGGCTTGAGGAAGTAGCATTCCTTGGGCACGTAGTATCAAGTCATGGAATATCTATTAACCCGGCAAAGATTGAAGCTATTCAAAGCTGGGAGCAACCTAAATCAGTGACCGAAGTACATAGCTTTCTCGGTTTAGCTGGTTATTATCGGAGATTCGTGGAAGGATTTTCTCGAATCGCTACTCCATTAACTCAGCTGACTCGGAAAGATACAAAGTTCAGTTGGAGCGTAGAATGTGAGAAGAGTTTTCAAGAACTCAAGAGGAGACTCATTTCAGCACCTGTTCTGACATTACCTATAACGCCCCGGAAAATCGAACATTTTGTAATTATTTTTAATAATGAATAAAATAATATTATTTATTATTATTTTGTATTGAGAAGATGAATATTGTTTTATAACCTAGAAACGTCGGAACATTGTAGTATTTTAACTACGTGAAAGAATTAAAGTGTTTGAATTTCTAAAACGAAAATAAAAGTTTTTCTAGAAATTTTCTGAAAAACACTATTCATCGATTTCCGCTCGGGAATTATTTTTGAATTTCCGAGAAATATGTAATGTTATAATATCGAGGTGATATCGATTATGTAATAATAATCTAAGTATGGGAAATGTAATATTTCGCATGCTGACTTAAATTGGGAACGTTAGGTTATTAAGCGTTAAAGGAAGAAAGTTGTGATCGTATAATGTGTATACATTATATGAAGTAAAGAATGAAAGAATAATACTACGTATTGTACTATTATGTATGAAGAATAAAATAACGTATATTACAAACTAATATACGAGTTAGTGTACGAAGATTATATGTGGGGTATAATGGTTAAGTTGTTAAGATTAAGTTAATGGACTTGTAGGATTGTTAGTTATTGGTAGAAGTCCAATATAAGTATTAATCAAGCCCAAGTGTTTGATTGATCATAAGCCCAAACTATTTGTAGCATAAGCCTATTAAGAGAGAAAGCTAGATTAATTATCAAGCCCAAAGTAAAGCCTTGACCCATGGATCAAACCAAGTGTGAAATGGGTAATTGTGATGGGCAAGGATTTTGTGTGATGCCCAAGAACATTATGTAGCTAGCAAAAAGACTTGAAGGTTAAGTAAGGAATATTAAAGAGGTGGAAATGAGGAGGTGGGAGGTTTAATGTCTAAAATGCCCTCACTTTGCCAAGCCTATAAATACCAAGCTCATTTCTTGTGTTGGTTGATCATTTTCATCCAACCTTTCTCTCAAACATAAAGCTACTTATTGGTTAGGGAGAATAAGTCACTTAAGCACTTATAAGCCACTTCAACCATTGATAGTTTTCCAAAGCAAATAGAAGTCTTCAAGGGTAAGACTCATCTCTTATATCTTCATCCTTTCTATAATAGGATTGATAGAGAAGGGGGAGGGTTGGATGATAGCATGTAATAAATTACTAAAGAATGAACTTAAGCCGAATAAGTTGAAAAAGCAACTTTAACATTAATAAGTTGCTAGAACCATGAAGAACCTATCATATGATGTTTAGTATGTTGAATATAGCATTAGAACTTTGATTGAAGGACTTAAGTTAATAATAAGTCATGAGCATGAAGATTTCTAACTCTTAAGTTAAATAAGTTAATAACTTATGAGAATAAGTCAAAACCTACTTTGATTATAAATTGGAGTAGTAAATAACTTGTAATGATCTTATGCTGATTAAAATCTATTAAGAACGCTTAGTAATGAAGATTTCTTAGGAATTACATACGATTGATTTATTACCGTCGAATTCGTGAAATTCTCGGAATGGAAGTCGTATTTTGTGTTTGAAGTCGGAAATGGTGGTTTTCGATGGAGACAAGTCATTTTAGTCATTACAGAGTTGCGGACTCGAAAATGACCGGATTCCAACTTAAAACGAAGAAACGAGCGTTGAACGTTCGCGAACGTTTATCGTTTTTTGTTAAAAATGAACTCATAGGTGAATTTATAGCAAACGAAGTCAAATTGATAAAATTTTTGCATGAACACGCAGATTATGAAATTTGTGAACCATAGGCTTTTGAACGGACCAATTCGGACTTAAAAAGAAGAAGTTATGCGTCCGGGAAGTTCGTAAAAATTTTCAAAACTGCAAAATTTTCTAAGGCACAAAGTCCGCATCGCAAATACGAGGTCGAACCATTAATGCAATCGCTGCTAACTCATACCACAAAGACGAAATCACAGCAATCCTTGGCGCGTGCAAGGCTGCCAATCCAAGGAAGTTGATAGTGAAGAAAGATTTCAAGTATGGAAGGAAAGGGAACTTAATAGTAATGTATTAAGATGTAATCATAACATGATTAAGACATTGTAAGACACTAATACATGTTGATTAAGAGTTAATAATCAATCGAAGATTAGTGGAATGAGAATGACGTAACGAAAGCCAGAAACCCTAAATAACGAATCTAAATTAGGAATTACATTGAGATGAAGGGTAAGATATAATAGTAAACATATTTGATTGTGTATGACTTAATGTGGTACGTGATTATGAATTGTAGAATCATAAAGACTTAAAGTAATGTACGAGTATCAACCAGTAATTAGACGTTAAAGGCAAGTACTCTAACCCTTGTTCTAGTTCGATCTAGGCAAGTCTTTGTGATTCATGTATTCTTCACATGAGTTAGTATTTGAGGAATGTCAAAGCCAATCCTTTCGGCTAGACGTATGCTATGTTATTCTATCAAGTGGTGTTAAGGATTGATCGAACTAATATTGTTGTGGTTTTTCAAAGGTAGATTGTGTATGCTCAAATTGTTTTGTCGTCAAACAGCGAGACACGTGAGGTTGCCACAACTTAAACGTGATACACGCTTTAATGAATGTAGTGTTGATCAACATAGAAATACTATGAAATGATCACTCGTATGCTCGTAAGTAATATGTCGGACTTACTTAACTTAGTAAATCGAGTTGTCCTTTTCAAAGAAATTATTAATGCTCATATACTTGAGCCATAATTATTATTCCATTAAGTATGGTTGTGTAAAACGTTTTGAAGAAAAAGAAGTGCTATTTTGATTTATCGATAGTACTTCGTAACTATTGTTCAGTTATTGAAGATATATGAGTTCTATGTTTCAAGCATGTTGTTTATTAGAATTGTAGTACTTATTGAGCTAGTCATGCTCACTCTTGCTTGAACCATATGAACACAGCTAAGATCGAGCGTACAGAAGTCTCAGGCAAGGATAAAGGCAAGGCGAAGACGAACCCGTAGCATACTTATGTAATAGTATGGGAAGACTGTTTGTAATTTATTGATATTATGACAAGAACAACTGAAAGGGTTACAAAGAACCTGGGGAATGTAATATTATTTTGAATATATATATATATAAGCTATATTAGTCCTTTTGAGACTATTCAATGGAATGTATGAATGAATAGTAGTACCGTGTAGCACCATCTGTCGGGTTGGAAGAGATCCGGATTTGGCTCAAAGGGATTTGTCATCTACAGTGATGATTCGGGCAAAGGGTTGGGATGTGTTCTCATGCAACATGGGAAAGTCATAGCCTATGCCTCAAGACAACTCAAAGAATATGAGAGGAATTATCCTACTCATGATCTAGAGTTAGCAGCTGTTGTCTTCGCACTTAAAATTTGGAGGCATTACTTGTATGGGGAGAAAGTGGAGATCTTTACGGATCATAAAAGCCTCAAATATTTCTTCACTCAAAAGGAACTCAACATGCGACAACGACGTTGGCTTGAACTGCTGAAAGATTGTGATCATACCATCCAATACCATCCCGAAAAAGCGAACGTGGTAATGACGCATTGAGTGAGAAGATCATATGCAAGTACGAGTGCGATATTGTCAACGAAAGGCCCATTTTGTGTGACTTGCAATGATGGAGATAGAGTTAAAACTCTAGGGACCCATGTGATGATGGCGAATATACGAGTAGAAACCGACTTTAATTGATAAAGTTAAAGTTGCTCAAGCTACGCAATCTTGAACCGGCGCGTATATGAAGAAAAAGTGCAAGAAGGTGCAATGCTGGAAGCAAGAATAGATGAAGAAGGAATACTTCAAGTCAACTCCAGACTTTTTGTTCCTAACGACCCTGATTTAAAGTATAAAATCATGATGGAGACACACAACACACCATTTGTAATCCATCCTGGGAGTACCAAAATGTATCATGATCTTCGACATACATTTTGGTGGAGCAATATGAAGAGAGAGATAGCGGAGTTTATCTCAAGGTGTTTAACTTGTCAACGAGTCAAGGCAGAGCATCAAGTACCAAAAGGTCCATTGCAACCACTTGAAATTCCAAAATGGAAGTGGGAGCACATTACCATGGATTTCGTTACCGGTCTTCCTAAGGTTTCTCAAGGCATAGATGCGATTTGGGTCATTATTGATAGATTGACCAAGTGTGCTCATTTCTTACCGATTCGAGAAACTTATACACTTGAACGTCTTGCTCGTATGTATATAAACGAGATTGTAAGACTGCATGGTATGCTGGTATCCATAGTTTCTGATCGAGACCCAAGATTCACTTTACGATTTTGGGTTAGTTTGCAAAAAGCCTTGGACACAGACTTACGATTTAGCTCGGCATATCATCCTCGAGACCAGACGATGCATAAATGGAGAGGACTATTCAAACTCTTAAAGATCTACTAAGACTCGTGTCCTTGACTTCAAGGAAGTTGGGACAAGTTCTTACCATTGGTGGAGTTTTCCTACAACAACAGCTTATCAAGCAAGTATTGGCATGGCTCCATTTGAGGCGTTGTATGGAAGAAAGTGTCGCTTCCAAAGATCTTTGGGATGAGGTGGGTGAAGCAACGTTGTTGGGACCGAGTTGGTATGTATGACTACAGAAAAGATTCAAACGATCCGACAACGTATAAAAACTTCACAAGATCGACAAAAGAGTTATGATGATCTTCATCGAAAGGACGTAGAATTCGATATTGGAGATCATGTGTTGTTACGTGTTGCTCCATGGAAAGGAGTTACGATATTTGGAAAGAGAGGAAAGCTCAATCCTCGGTTCATTGGCCCATTTTTAATTCTTGAGCGAGTGGGAACTGTGGCCTATAGACTTGCCTTACCGCCAAGTATGTCTCGTGTTCATAATGTTTTTCACATATCTATGTTACGTAAATATGTGAAAGACCCAAACCACATTATTGAGTTAGAACCAGACGAGATAGAGGAAGATTTAACGTATGAAGTGTTACCTGTTAAAATCTTGGATAAGAAGGATCATGTTCTATGCTCCAAGGTTATACCTCAAGTCAAAGTTTTGTGGAGAAACCACGATGTGGAGGAAATGACTTGGGAGTTAGAATCTGAGATGAAGTCAAGGTATCCTCATCTCTTCGACATACCAGGTATGTACCCTAATTTCGAGGACAAAATTTCATAAGAAGGGGAGGTTGTAAGACCCAAACTTTTATGAATAAAGAATAATTTTTTCGAATTATATTTTTGAATATTATGGTATTGATTTGATATAATGTTATAGTTGTGGGTAATATTTATAAATTTTGTAAAGTACGCAAGTTGTTATATAATGTAACGACCCCAAAATAGGTTCATTCCATCCAACCCATTCTGAGTCGCCAAATACATGGTACGGAAAATAACTACAACTTTATTACAACAATTGTCGTGCAAAATACAACAACACATATGATGTGAGTTTGGATAATACAACAACACATATGCTGTGAGTTTGGATACAAATATATACCAACTGTAGCACGTCACAATGACACCTTACATAAAGGTATAGTCAAAAACAGTTTTAGAAATTAGAATCTTTTGGAAGTGCTCAAGGAAACCTTCGTACATGGGAGGCCATGCTTTTTAGGTTATGGTAGATATCATATGGCCACAAAAATTATCCTTGGTTGACCCAATAGACCCCAAAGAAAAATGAGAAGATTACTATCATATTCTTCCCAATGATGAGTCTTCTCTTGATATATCATTATCTCCACTGTCTCTAATTGGGAATTAAACTCCAAACAAACACCAAGATTATATAGGTAGTGCTCAGAATATACTCGAGAAGTGGATGAGCACAACCCCGCTCTTATGATGACACGAGGTGGTATGTCATTAGACATCTTGTATGATAGTGGTAAAACACCCTTCCAACGTTGGGTTCGCCTCACCCTAGTTGATTCACCAAATATAACTACTAAATGATGACCACCGTTCTATTCCCCTGTTATCCCCCGCTCGACCCAGCTACACTTTTATTAACTGAAAGGAATTGTGAAGCAAAAGGGTGAGCACAACTAGCTCAGTAAAGAATATCATGATTAAAGATAAATAAATTATCAATAGCCTTCAACAATAATAAATCGTAGATTTAGAACATATGGTAGATGATAAAACTTTTCAACCATAGTTGCAAATGAACGAAAGCAATCCATTAGAAGAGTCAAATAGACCATAAAATCTATTATCTTCTCCATGTTAAAAGTCCATCAACAATGTTTTATCCTCATAACATTAATCAATAATTCCGTCCCACAATCACGCAGTATAACTCATATAATCGTAATTGTAGTTCTAAATTCCTTTCTCATCCAGACAAAGTTAATTTTCATCACCAAATATCAAAGATCATGGTTATACCAAATCACGCTTCCTGCTTCATAATCATATCGATAAATTCATCTTTGCACTACGGGCCAAAGATATTCATCAACAGCTTCATCTTTGCACCATCGGCCAAAGATATTCAACAACATGTCATCTTTGCACTACAGGCCAAAGATATTCATCAGTTGGTCATGTTTATCTAAACACATGTTCATCTTCGCACTACTGGCCAAAGATATTCATCAGAAATCATTCATCTTTGCACTACAGGCCAAAGATATTCAGTTATATCATCATTTAGGACTGAGGATGATGAAAAATATTTTAAGAAAACGAATCAAGTGAAACAAAATAATAAATATTAAGGATTCGTACTTCAGCTATTCTATGTTCAAAAATACATTATAAATAATCATAGTGGAATAAAATTCAAGAATGATCAAAACATAGATCCAATCAAAGATAAGAACTATCACAGACAATCTTGGACATAGAAAGAAAATTTAATTTTCTATGAATAGTGTCGTATTCGTGAATAGTGTCATATACGTGAATAGTGTCGTATACGTGAATAGTAACTCCGACACCAAAAGATAGAAATTTCACAAAAAACATCATCATGCTTCGTGAATAGTACTCGTGAATAGTAACTCGTGAATAGTAACTCATGAATAGTAACTCGTGAATAGTAACCCCGACATGAAAAAGTTCTAAATTTGATAAAAATTTCAAACCAATATTTCGGCATAATGATATTGAAGAAATAATATCATTTATGAAGAAAATAATCTCCCTTACCTCAGAAAGAATAGTACTTATGACTGGAATACTGGATATAGTGCTAAAAGAACTTGCACCGTATAGCAATCTCGAAGTACTAAAATACTCACAAAATACGCTCAATATAATAGAGAGAGAAAGAGAGAGAAATCTTTAGTTTCTGGTGTGATTTTCAATTATAACCTAAGCACCCTATTTATAGGAAAATGCTTAGAACAACAAAGTAGAAAATTTAATAAAATATAATATATTTTTTCTTAAACTTCCTACGCACCCAATTAGTCCAAACATCAGCCACACCTAACCAAAACCATCAAAAAAATGTTTTTTATATTTAAAACAATTAAAACTTTCAAAAATCAATTATTTCGGAACTTCGAAACTTCAATAATTCATAATAAATAGCCCTTTTATCAGAAAATTCAAATCTTGCGAGTTTTTATAGGAAATTCAATTCTCTACAACTTTGCAGAAGAAAGTTTTTCCAAATTCCAAACAAAAATTGATAGAAATCCATAAACGGGCGATTTTACAGGCTGTAGTCAAATTTCAGTCAAAAAATGGGTCCACCAACATGTTTAACATGTTTTAAACAACTTTTACAACAAAAATACTCTTCCTCCTCATATACTCATATATCCCACATTCATTATAAAAATATCATCATTATTATATTATTAAAATATAATAATATATTAAAATGAATTATTTTATCAGAAAAAGATAAAATATTAATTTTCAACAATTGTCACATTAAAAATTTTCTTCACCTATATCCACATAAAATGAATATTTTCCTCATCATATTAATCAATAATTAATTATTCACATATAATATTACAGAATCACAATAATGACAACCAAAAGTGCGGTTCCTCAGAAAGAGGGGCTTTCGATAAGAATTTCTCCTTCTCATGGCATGCAATTAGGTGACCAAACCTCTCCTTAGATGTAACTTTCTAGATATTGCCAATAATGTTATCTAATAATATTATTCAGATAATATGAATTATTACTTCGATAATGGAAAATACTGTGTAGTGACAATTATTAAAACAACAGTAATATAAAATATCAACGCAGCAATTATTGAATCAATAAAATAAAATATTGAATAGTAATTACTATAACAATTATTGAGTAGTGCCTTCTTATGTAAGAATCAATAATTCAAAATATCAGGTAATACCGCGTGTTTGCAGTAACAACAACGCGACATTTTATTTTAACCACCGTGTATTCCAACAAAGTGTTAATTGATAACGATTACGCCTGCTATTTATAAAAACTTTAATTTGTCGCTTTTCATCCGACAGCTTATTCTCATTATGGGGCCCATAAATGGTCAAGCATTGTCGTATTTAATATTCCCAACGTAAAGAATATTCCACGACCAAACGAATATTCCCTGATAGGAATGAGTATTTTATAACCACTTACATATTTTGAAAAAAAAAATTCATATATCACCCTTAACTTTAACCTTTTATCAATTTAACCATTTACTGAATAGTAATTATAAGAAAAATTGAATACTTTTATTTCATAAAATTCGGGGTCTTACATATAATATTCGATTGGTCGGAGAATATTCATTTTAACAGGGAATATTCGTACAACGGCACAATCATTGGTGGACCCCATAATGGAATTATTGTCGGATTGAGAAAACGACAAAAAATTTTTATGAAAATAACAGCGGAGGTGTTACCATTAAAACTGTTGAACTACCCAGTAGTAAAAGTATAGTAATACGTCTGTAGTGCACAAAGAGACACTCAGATTAATTATTGATGCTTTACGTGAGAAGTCACTCACCTATACTCAATTATTGCTACATAATTGTCGTGCATCATATTTCTCATATTATTGATTCAATTATTGTTACAGTATCATCTGCATTATATGATATATTATTAAATCAATAATTGAGACGGCAAAGTTATTCATATTATTATTTGCAATATTAACAATGTCTAGAAGTTCTGTCAAGGAGAGGTTTGGTCACCTAATTGCGCGCAAATAAGGAAAAATCCTTATCGGAAAGCCCCCTCTTTCTTGGGAACGACCTGATTGTTAAATATTGTGAATTATAATATTAATGATGAATAAGTTCGTGTTGATTAAAGATGAATTTTATAGTTCCATTGTGTTGGACTTATTTGTGTTAGTATAATTGATGTATGGAGGATATATTATTCAATTGGGTATTCGGGACACTTTTTGTGTCGGAGTACTATTCACGAGTTACTATTCAGGAGTTACTATTCATGAGTTATTATTCACGAGTTACTATCCACAAGTTACTATTCACGAGGTACTATTCACCCGTAAGATATATTTATTTTCGGTCCAAATCATTTCTTGGTACAATATTATTCCATGGGGAGATGTGCTAATTTTTCAGACCGTTGGTTGAAGATATAATAGTAAATCAATATGGACCGCTGGTGGAAGATGTAATAGTAAATTAATATGGATCGTTGGTTTAAAGTTTTAATAGTAAATCAGTATGGACCGGTTTTAAGTTTTAATAGTAAACCAATCTGGATCGTCCATTTAAAAGTAAATCAATCTGGACCGTTCATAAGTTAGTTACTATGCAGTCCATTCTTCTATAAATAGAAGCTCATTCCTTCATTATTTTTTACGAATTCACTGAAACTCTAGAGAGAGAATTATAAGAGAACCTATAGAAAAGTATCTTGCCACTTCCCTACTCTTATATTCAGTTTCTTTTACGGTAAGGGGTATTATTTCTTTTGTTTTCATGAAGAGAACTTCTGTTATTCCATTATTTATTATTCTGTTGGAATAACCTGTATATGCGGGCTACCCTATATATGGTGACATTCTTCTAATATTTCATTCTTTATTATTCTGTCGGAATATCCTCGTCATGCGCTTACAATCAACTCGTTCCATTATTTATTATTTTGTTTTAATATCCATGCATGCGTTTACGCCTGGACCAGGTTCCATTATTTATTATTCGCCGGAATATCCTCGCGTGCGCTTCTGACCGGACCGGATTCCATCCTTTATTATTCTCATTTGGAATAACTCACCTGTGTGGTCTATCGCATGCATGGTGATTTCTTTTGTTATTCCATTCTTTATTATACTCAGATGGTTAAAACTTTGACTTCTATACCCATGAAATTAGTGGAATATCTTTGATATTTGCGCTTCATCCAGTATCTTTTCATGGAAATATTCTTTTGAGCATTCTTGAATTTTACTCTACAAAGCAGTATCATGTTGACAATTTGGACGTTATCAGTTCCTAGATAAATTAATTCTTGAACTTGTTTTATTGAATTCTTATATCATTGTCATCATCCTCATGTTTATATTTTGTTGAAAGTCATCTGTGGCCTGCAGTGCATAGATTGACTTGGTATGATTATGAACAGGGATTATTCGGTGTAATTATGACCGTAATGTTACAAATGATGTGATAAAAGTCCTCATTGGCCCGTAGTGCATTGATGGACAGTTGTTGGCATGATCATGACCATTAATGAATACATGAATGTCCTTGGCCCGTAGTGCATGGATAAATTGTGGTCATGATACTAAAGAATATCCTTAAGCCAGTAGTAATGGGGGTGATTCGATGATGTGGATTATTTATTAAGTTGAGTCCCAAATGATAAAAGTGATGAAAAACATTTTAAATCATAGAAGATAGTAGATTTTATTCCTACTTGACTCTTTTAATGGATTGCTTGTTCATTTGCAGCTTAAACTTGATAGTTATTATATTTTATCGGTTTAACACCGTTGAAGGCTAACGATAAATTATTCGCATTATCTTAGTCATAATATTTCTTCTTTGGGCTAGTTGAGCTCACCTTTTCTTTCACTGTTCTCTTCAGGAAATGAGAACGTAGCTGGGACTAGTCGGGGAATAGAATGATGGTCCTAGATGGTGCATTAGTAGTCCTCACTATTCTGTGAAATAGTGTGATAATAATTGTAATGAGGACTCCTTTTGAGTTTGTGTAATCTAGTAGACAATATTTGTATTCAAACTCATAGTTTATGTTTTGTGGTATTGTACACGACAGTTGTATTATTAAGTTGTATTTAAATTATGTACCATGTATCTGGCGACTCAAGATGGGTGATGTATACCTAATTTTGGGGGTGTCACAGTTGGTATCAAAGCTTAGGGATATGATCCCTGGCTAAGATGTGAGACTAGAACTAGGAGGGGAGAGACGGGGAATTCCTTCGCTAGTATGACCTACCTAATTTTGAAGTGTTTGAGTGGGTCTAAACTACTCTGGTGGATACGAGACGAGGAGGATTATTGTTTTGAGAGAGTTTTTTAGAGATTAGAGAACGAGGGGCTGAAAGCGTTGAATGATAAGTGGATTTAATATACACGAATCGATGTTCATTTCAAGTTTAAATTCGTAGTTATCTTCTTGTTTTGTGTTCATTTTCACTCGTTTCATGTTCTTTTATGTGTAGGGTGGTCTTGGAGGTAAGTGTTGAAGAAAGGCGGTCTTTTGGAGCAAAGTTGGAAAAATGATTGAAATGGAAAAAATTCTTTAACAGTGAGCATGCTCGCGGGGGCGGGCTATAATTGCCTTGTACCCCCCGCCGGGGCGGGGGTGCCGAATTCTGCAGTCTCCTAGTTAGCTTTGAACTCTGCTGGGACTTGGTTTTTGGGACTTTTGTGATGCGCATGGACTCTAATAAGGAGGGACTTTGGCCAGAACATAAGGAGAGATATATATTACGTTACAAACAACAAATCGATATCACGAAAAGCATTATACAGAGATAAATTCCAGGATTTGAGTGCAAGCTTTGGAGGAGTAATTTGAAAAGATTTTCGTGACGATTGCAATTCTAGGCTACGTGAAGGGTGTTCATCATTCTTCTTCTCTTTAGTCTTTTATTTGTAATTGCAAGGATGTTTTCGCTAGATTATTCAGTTTTTAATTCATTCGTTATGAACTAATTCACTTATTAGGCTTGTGATGGATCTTTGGGTGAAACGATGATTTTACAACTTTGATTTCCAGTTCAATAAAATATTTTCAGTTTATCTATGTTAATTCGAGCATGAATTTATGAATTGCTTGATCAACAATTCTTTGTGGATTTGTATGGAATCGAGAGAGGATATTCAAATCTAGACTTAGTTAATATAGCATGTGTCATGAATTTTATGAATAGCAGATTCTTGATTATTGTTAAGGTAGAGATATGCTTGACATCGCATGTAATCAGATAGAGAAATTAAGCTTAAACCTTCTTTAATTGCAGTTCACATAGAGATATAGTTAGTTGGTTGATTTAGGTGTTTAACTTGTTTCTATCTTAATTGTGGATTTAACTTAATATGGTATTAGTGCATCGAGAGGTGGCTAGTATTACATTAGTGTTCTTGATTAATAAACTGGGATATTGAATTGAATTGGAATAAAGGTTTGAAAATTAGAGTGAAGCTTAGGGTGAAATCATAAGTCTAATTCTCCATTAATTGTTTGAAACTCCGGATTTTGATATTTGTGATTGTTTTGTGATAATTTAATTAATTGTTAATTTAGTTTCTATAATTAAAAACCATTGAATTGAGTAGTTTAATAGAATTAGGATTAATATAAAATTGATAATTATGAAGTTAAATTTCTTGCTAATTTGTCTTCGTGGGAACGATACTTTATTCACTACTATATTACTTGTTGACCACGTACACTTGCGTGTTTTGCGTACTTATATTTTACCCAACATTGAACACATTTTTCCAAAAAGGGTTGAGCATACATTGAATATTTTCTTCATTTTCTTTTGGATTGATTCATTGAATAAGAACTACTTTAATTTTGCTGGATAATATTGGAGATTTGAACAGCACTTTTGGAACATAATTTGCAATTGGGTTTGATCAATTCTATCTTCTCTCTCAATTGTTTTATTTATTTTCCATGTGTTGCTAGAATCTCATAATGGCTTTCGGTTCAGAGATGAACTAAACTCCATTATGGGATTCTAACGAATATTGATATGTAGTCTAAAATTAATGGCCTGATTGCTTGATTGTGTGGTTGTCATGGAATTTCTATTATGAATGATTGGATTGCATGAATGTTTGATCACCATTCATTTTATGTACTTATATGGAATTGAAAAATGACATGTGAGTATGGTGGTAATCATGATAACATGAGTTTATGAGGCTGAATTGTTTAGCTTTATATTTCGTGAATCAGATAGAAATATCTTGTTTCAGTGTGTGTAGTTATATAAGAGCTTACGCTTCTATTCAATATTGCTGCAAAGTCACATAGAAATATAGTGATCTTGGTTTTATTGATGATTACATGATATGATTTCTATTGCACGTGGAGGTTATGTAAGTAGGTCATAATGCATTGAAAAATGGTTATGTCTAGTTTTTGTGCTCTTGGCTAATTTTCCATGATACATGTATAATCTTGCGTGATGGTATTATTTAGATGAAATATGAATTGAAGTTAGAATCCCATTATTTCCATATTTGAGTTATTCTTCTTTTATTCGTTAATTGAGTTTAGATTAATTCAAAAATTATAGCGCTCGTTTAAGCATATATAAATAGTGATACAGTTGGTGCATAATAATTTAATCTTGAAACCTTTCTCCGTGGATCGATACTTATCTTACTCTATACTATTTGTTGACCCATGTATGCTTGCATGAGTTAGAGTCCTTTTATTAAATCTAAAAAGGAGGCAACAGTATCTTTCAATAGTTCCATCTGCATTGTTTTTGACAGCAAAGACCCATCGACATCCCACAGTTTTTTTTCCTGTTGGAAGGATAACTAGATCCCATGTACCATTTCTTTTTAGAGCCTCCATTTCATCTGCCATAACTGCAGTCCAATGAGGATATGCCAAAGCTTCCTGTAATGTACTAGGAATAGAGATAGAGGATAATTTACACACATAAGATGCATATGAGGCAGATAACTTGTGATATGAGATATGATTACTTATTGGGTATTTCACTTTGGCTTTTGGACCGGGTTCATATTTATTAGCTGGAATCCCACAGGTAGATCGTGGTGGAAGTGCATGATGAACAAGGATAGATGGAAAACTAATTTCAAAATAATTTTCGGGTTGTACCTGTAGGGTTGTTGTTGGTGATGACTCTGGAGAGGAGTTGGCCGGTGCATTAGGAGGTAATGTACTATCAAGAGGTTGTTGAGACTTTTCACAATGATCATTAGAGTCTTGTGAACAAGAATTAGGAACTGTATGTGTGTCCATAGTGGAGGTGTCCTCGTCCAAAGGTCCACTGGTGGGTAGAGTTGCTAATTTTAGATCAAAACACAAGACATCATCATGACTTGCAAATTGTCTACCATCTTCAGGACAAGTAGGCTTTAAATCTGGAAGAGAGTAATAAAATTTTGACTCATCAAAGATAACATCCATAAAGGTATAGAACCAACGAGTCTCCGGATGATAGCATTTATAACCTTTTTGAGTAGACCCATAACCAACAAAGACACATTTTAAAGCTCTTGACTCAAGTTTCGTTCGATGTTGAGGTGAAAGGTGTACATAAGCTACACATCCAAAGATACGAGGCATCAATTTAACCAACGACGGAAGCATGCAATGATCAGCAAGGACATCAAGCAGTCGTTGAAAGGATATCGTACTAGAGGGTGTACGATTAATCACATAAACAGCTGAACTGAGAGCCTCTCCCCACAAGTAAGTAGGCACACTATTTTCAATTATTAGTGACCGGATGACCTCAAGTAATTGTCAATTTTTCCGCTCAGCTACTCCATTTTGTTGAGGAGTCTCTCGGCATGATGTTTGATGAATGATACCTTTTGAATTTAAAAAATCTATTAACTCTCTCTTGAAATATTCACGTCCATTATCTGAACATACCACATTAATAGATCTGTCAAATTGGGTGAGTACCATTTGATAAAAGAGACGAAAAACTGAACAAACATCACTCTTATGTTTTAGCAAGTATACCCAAGTCATTCGAGTACAATCATCCACAAAGGTAACAAACCATTTCATTCCATTATTCATGGAAACTGGGGAGGGACCCCATACATCCGAATGTACTAATGAAAACGGTGTAGCAACTTTATTAGAAGACAAAGGAAATACAACACGATGACTTTTAGCCATAACACATGTCTCACAAATGAAGTCTAAAAGGTTACAATTAGCAAATAAAGATGGAAATAATCGTCTAAGATATCCAAATGATGGATGACCAAGTCGTTTATGCCACAACAAAATTTCTGTGATATTAGCCGATTGATTTGTACTCTTCATATGTGCTAGACTATGGTAAACTTGTGATGATGTTCCACCCTCTAGATAGTACAATCCTCCTCGTTGTTTACCACTGCCAATCCTCTCCTTGTTATGTATGTGCTGAAAAATATAATGAGTAGGATAAAACAAAGTCACACAGTTAAGGGCCTTGGTTATCTGACTAATGGAAAACAGATTACATGTAAGGGATGGAACATATGGTACATTAGAGGGAGATAAAGTGGAGGATAAAGGAACATTACCAATACCAGTAACAGGGGATGACACACCATTGGCATTAGTAATAGCGAAGCTAGAATGTGAAGGGGATAAAAGCTAAATTTTGAAGAATCACAAGTCATATGATCATTTGCACCTGTGTCAATTATCCAATCACTATTTTTAGTGCATGAAAGAGAGCTAAGGGTAGTACTAGTCATACCAGTTTGTGCAACTAATCCTGTAGAAGATGACACTGGTTGTTGTTGTAGAGAAGTGTTGGCAGAAGTTTTCTTTCCTTTAGGATGCCACTCAAGATAACCATGAAGTTTGAAGCACGTATCAACAACATGGTTATCACCATTACAGTAAGTACATTTGCGTGTCCCTTTCTTATGGTCTTGCCATGGATTAATCCTTCTAGTAGCCATAGCAGTACCATCAGTAGATATGCCGCCCATCATAGCATCTTGACGGTTTGCCTCAGCACAAACCATAGCATAAGCAACTTGAAGATTTGGAAGAGGTACAGTGGCAAGTACCCGTCCACGAACCCCATCCAGTAATGAGTCCAAACCAGCCAAAAAAATATAAACACGTTGAGAAATAACCTTAGTGGTATATATCTCAATGTCAGCTTTGCACTTCATTGCAAAATCATCTATAACATCAATCTCCTGCCAAAGTTTTTGTAATTTTCCCCAACAAGAAATAATAGAACCACCATTTTGACGAACAGAGATTACCTCACAATACAACTGATATGATTTTGAGGCATCTTGACTGACTGAGTATGTTAGCTTAGCCATATCCCAAATTTCCTTTCTTTGTGGAAAGGCAAGAAAAATGGATCGATGTCTTTGTTCATTGCATCGAGTAACCAGGATTTGATCATGCAATTTTCATCTTCACATGCTTCATATTCTTCAGAATTGGTATTCTCAGGTGCAACCTTTGAACCTGAAATAAATCCCCAACGCTTTTGACTGCGAATTTTATTTTGTGCATTCAACACCCATTCCACATAATTGGTGCCATCAAGTTTCTCTGGAGTAAGTGAAGAAGAGACGTCTTGCATATGTAGTGCTGGTGAAGCTAGGGAATTAGTTTTTGCATTCCCAGCAACAACACCATCATCAATGGTAGGAGTAGTCATGATGGGTGGGTAGGAAAAAAAAATTATGATCAGAAAAATAAAAGAACAACCTCCGGTTCTTAGGATAGATAAATGAAAAATGGAGTGTGCTTTGATACCATGATAAAACACAAAGAGAATATAATTTTCTGATATTTTATTCATCAATGTAGCAGATATATATATATATATATATATATATATATATATATATATAAGAGTATATTACTAAACTTATGATACTATTACAACAAGATATTCTATTGCTATATTTGAATGATCATAACTGCACAATTCTAGCCAGATATTATGGGGATAATCACTCCATTATTATAGGAGAAGATTATTCACAATCATATATTCTAACATTATCAGTAGAAAAGGAATATACCATAGATGGTATCTAACTAGTATACCACATGGTTGATACGTTCATTTTTAGGGTTTTCTAGATAAATTCAACCGTACAAATTAAAAGAACACAAAAAAATATTTGAACGTAAGAATTTTCATATGATTTGGTGATTTTTATTATCGACTTTATGGTCATGAAAGTTTAACTAATTTTATTAGTCAAAAAATATATTTATTTTACAATGTTATAATAATGATCGATGACCTCAAATTAAATAAAATTTAAATTTACTCATATCTTTACATGATCTATCCATGCTTAAGATTAAATTTTACTAAACATCTTGTGATAAACTCAATTTATAAAACTAAGGTATACGACTTATATCCCCAGGGGTTTCTCCCGCAAGTTATTATTGTTATTATTGTTATTAAAACAGTTGTATCTATCTTCTCTTAAACTAGTAAAACTTGAATTAGGGTTGATTGAGGTCACTGTTTTCGAGGTTTTTTTTAATATACCTTTCAAGGTTGTCGATAGTACAAGCATCAAGCACATCATGACAACATTATTATACTTCAGTTCTACAAAGTTTTATATCTAGACTTCTAACACCTTGAAATTATATACTACATATTTAATTAACTATATCAATTAATGCATGATTTTTTCAAACCCTACAAATTGTCTACTGAGACTTATATATGCTAGGGGTAAGGTTGATTTTGGGTGACAAGCTCGACATATCTAGATCTTGATGTCGTTTTTTGTTACTATGTGCATCAAAAACTGACATTAATTAAAGCATGATTTTTTTAGTATAAGTTTTAACAAGAATATTGAAACTTTCTTAACCATCCATTAACTTTTAAAATTGTTCTTGATCATACATTAATATTCTCTATATTCCACAAAAAAATTTAACAAATATTAAAATTGTGTTAGTTTCATGTTTACCCTTAAAATTAATATGTCGTTAGCTTATTAGTGGTGGCATGATAATAAAATTGATGACAAATTTGAGAATATTCGGTCATTTTATATTACTATAAAAAATAAAATTCTTTTTATAAAAATATAAATAAATTTGTCACTATAAAAATAAAATTCTTTTATAAAAAATATAAATAAATCGACAAATGAGACTCTTATATATAAACACGGGAGTATAATATTTGATTTTTTTAATAAAGTAAATACATGCACTTATATTAATGAAGATAATTTGTTCTTTCTTCTTTTTCTTTACATTTATTTTAGCTTTTAATTTTCTTTCTTTTTATTAAATACCAATTTAGAGATTATATGACAGTCTTCTGTTCTATACGGAAACAGTCAATCATGAGGAAAAGATGATATTGTCCCAAATTAACACTACTCTATTGTCTCTGTATATCCATTATCCAGTTTGTTCTCTCCTTTTCTATCTTCTGCCGTGCCCCGACAAAGTAAATATATCATCCCGATTGATGTTATGTTAAAAACAGGCAACCCTTTTTACTGCATTCAATTAAAAGCACAAACCAAACATTACTATAACTTATGAGAGCACAATGCGCCTCATGCCAAACATTTCTTCAAAATCTGCTGTGGCATGGTCCAAAAATTATAAATTATATATTTAGAAAATAATAGGAAAAAAAATATGTCATGTTGAGCTAAGTATCTCGCAATCGATTAATTAATGACACTTCATAAGAATAAATGCGATTTTATTATTCTAAGTGTCTGTTTGGAAAAGTTTTTGGGTGAATTATAAGTATTTCTTTAGTAAAAATAGAAATGTTTCCGAAATCACTTTCAAAAAGTTTTAGATTTGTGTTTTAAAGTACTTTTGACGGAAGTAAAAATTTGTGTATTTATCTATCACGCAATTACCTTACATTTGGCATTAATATTTTTAAAAGTACTTTCTCAATTATGTAATCAATCACTATTTTAACATTTTTCTAAATGTACTTTTATTTTAAATTTGATACATGTCTACATCCGAGCGATACTGTTAGGAATATAACACATCATTAAAATAAAGATAACTTTATTCAACATAAGTACATTATTAATGATGTTTCATAATTATCTAAACATTGATTGTTGGTATATACACTGACAGTATATTAAGTTTTAACTCTATGAAAGCTCAAAATTTAGAAGTGTTTAAATCACACTGCTCCGCCAAACGATCGAACACCTGTCTATGTTTCACTCAACTTAAAATTACAGGTCATTTTTTGTAGTTTTTAGAATTATAGGTGTTCACATGGAATTTTGGGTAAAGTTGACATGCATGGTAAATTGCATGTTACTAGTACAAGCAGTCAAGCATGGTATCCCTGCATGGACAAATTTATAAAATAGTTGGTAAAATAATAGAATTCACTTTTCAACAACTAAGAATATAATTTAACTATCAATTTCATTCATCATGTTTCAAAAAATCAATATTATCAATTATTCTAAAAAAAGATACTCCCTCCGTCCAAGGATAAAAAATTTTATTATTATTTTGGGTAGTCTCATGTTAAATGTCCATTTTTCTTTTATAACCAAACTTTTCTACAATCTTTCCTATTATACCCTAAGCATTAAATATTTCATATTTTTCTTATTCTAATTCTCTCTCCATATTCAATAAGTATAATTAGTTGTGTTGAAAATATTTTGAATTGAAAAACTAGAAAGTCACTCTCTCCTACATTGAAAATGATTAATGACATATTATTATGGGTAATTTTGTCATTTCATTCTGTGAGAGACCCAAATCCGGGTCCCAAATCACCACGGATCTGGTACAATCATTCTATAACTATTGCGGAAGATATAAACATAAATTGTTTATAGAACATACTTTACACACTTTTCCCCAAGGTCGAATAACCTTCACTTAATATACAATCCATAACTTATTTGACTTACATACAATAACATTAATATACAATACTATCACAAATCTAACTGCACACGTATACTAAAGTTGGAACTGTCTTTGACCTTTCCTTGTATCCGATGTATTTGTCTTAATCTGCAATGTTTATCATTATATAGCAAGGGTGAGCATAAGTTTGCCCAGCAAGTATAAGTTTATTTAAGGATATATCATGATTGAAAGAATATGAATAATAGGCTGGCTATAATTCAACAATATAGTTGTGAATTAGCATGAACAAATTTTCTAACTGAACAAGCATTTAACATGAACAAATATATCTGGACTGAATGGTAATGAAGGTGATCAGCTTTTCATACCTGATGAATACATGTCATACGCACAGGGTGCAATTTAATAATTCTTAGACATGGCAATCAGAAATGATTAACCATAAGTATAATTGAATAATATAACTCGAGGTCGAGTTAAAGAAAGACTTTCCTGAACCGTTGATTACCGCTATGCAATTAATAAGCTTTGCCTGAACCTAATATATAAATAATATCGATATACGAATTAGAGTAATATCATCACAGTAGTTAAAATGACCTAAACACATTATCACATAATCCTATCCGTCTATTACACACATACGTCCTATCCTCAAGTTGAGTTCGGTACAATTCTGACATCCCGGTGGTCTAGTCGGATAAAATTTTGAGTTTAAGTTCAATTAAACTCTGTCTAAATACTTAATGTGACACCCCCAAAATAGGTCTACATCCCCCATTCTGAGTTGTCAATACACGGTACAGAAACAACTACAACTTTATTATTACAATAGTAAAACTGTGAGTTTAAATACAGATATTGCCATCTAGACAATATCCACATACAAATAAATCCTCATCATAATTATTGATACATTATTTTACAACAATGGTGAGGACTACTAAACAACTCTCCCTAGAACTTTCATTCCATACCCCGACTGCATACTTGCTATATTCTCGCCTCCCGAGAAGAAAAATGGAACAAAAAGGAAAAGGGTGAGCTCGACTAGCCCAAGAAAGAATATTATGACTAAGATAATATACAACAAAATTATCGTTAGTCTTCTTGACAGGAAAAAATATAATAGAATACAATAGACAACAAGTTTTAAATCAATATTCGCAAGTGAAATAATAATTCATTAGAAGAGTTTAAGTAGAGAATGCAAACTACTATCTTCTATGTATGAATTTTAAAGTTCATCGCCTATTTTATCCTGTAACATCAATCAATATATATCTCGGGATCAAATATTCATCCTTGCACTACGTGCCAAGGACATTCACCAATTAATCATGTTCATCTAAACACTGCTCATCTTTGCACTACGGGCCAAAGATATTCATCGAAATCATTCATCTTTGCACTTCTTGGCCAAAGATATTCATCATAAATCATTCATCTTTTGCACTACAAAGCCAAAGATATTCAATAATATCATCATTTAAGACTGAGGATGATGAAAAATATTTTTAAAAAAAAACGAATCCAGTGAATCAAAATGACAAGGATTAAGGATTAAGGATTCGTACTTTGTTTTATCCATGTCCAAAAATACCTCAAAAATAATCATAGTGGCGTAAAATTCAAGAATGATCAAAACATGGATACAATCAAAGCTAGTATCCACAATAGATATTTTGGACGAAAAAAAAAATTTCATTTTTCGATGAATAGTGCCGTATTCGTGAATAGTAACTTCGACACCAAAAGTTTCAAATTTGATAAAAACTTCAGACTAATATTTCAGCATAATGATATTGAAGAAATAATATCATTACGAAAAAAAATAATATCCCTTACCTCGAAAGATCAGTACTTCTAACTGGAATACTGGATATATACTATATCTTAAACTTTCACCGTATAGCAATACTCAAAGTATACTCAAAATACTCACAAGAATACGCCGATAATATAGAGAGAAAACTTCTTTACGGTGTGATTTTCAATTCTAACCTAAGCACTATTTATAGAAATTGCTTAGAACACCAAAGCGTAAAATTTAATAAAATATTAATATTTATAAAAATATTATACGTATTCTTTGAAATCTGAATCTCAATTTCACACATGCCAACCTTCTAGAAGAAAATAAAAAACGTTTTTCTAATTTAAAATAATTTAAACTTCCAAAAATTAATTATTTCGAACTTCAATAATTCACAATAAATAGCCCTTTTATCGTAAAATTCGAATCTCGCGAGTTTTTATAGGAAATCAATTCTCTACAACTTTGCAGAAGAAAGTTTTCTAAATTCCCAATGAAATTGACCAAATCCATAAACGGGTGATTTTAGAGGCTATAATCAAATTTCATCAATAAATGGGGTCCAATTGACATGTTTAACATGTTTTAAACATTTATTGCAACAAAAATACTCTTCCTCCTCGTATACTCATATATCCCACATTCGTTGTAAAAATATCACCATTATTATATTATTAAAATATAATAATATATATTTAAATGAATTATTTTATCAGAAAAAGATAAAATTTCAATTTTCAACAATTGTCACATTAAAATTTTCTCCATCTATATCCACATAAAATCAATATTTTCCTCATCATATGAATCAATAATTAATTATTCACAAATAATATTATAGAATCACAATATTGACAACCAGCGGTTCCTGAGAAGAGGGGGCTTTCAATAAGAATTTCTCCTTCTCAAGCACAATTAGGTGACCAAACCTCTCCTTAGTCGAAACTTTCTAGACATTGCCAATAATGTTATCTAATAATATTATTCGGATAATATGAATTATTGTTTCGACAATGAAAAATCTTGTGTAATGACAATTATTAAAACAATGAAGAATATAAAATATCAACGCAGCAATTATTGAATCAATAAAATAAAACATCGAACAAAGAATTCTCGTAACCATTATTGAGTAGTGCCTTCACGTAAGAGTCAATAATTGGTGCAATACCGCGTCTTCTACCGCTCAACAACGCCAGACATCGTGTTTTAACCAACGGGTATTCAACAAAGGTAAATCGGTAACAACTACGCCTTATTTGTAAACAACTTATATTTGTCATTTTCTTCCTCCCATCGCTTTTTAAGTTTATGGGCCCACATACATGGTCGCACTAAATGCATTTAATATTCCCCTCAAAGATCTGAATATTCCACGACCAAAACGAATATTCCCCGACAACAATGAATATTTTATAACCACTTGCTTATTTTGAAATATTTATGTATTTTACCCGTAATCTATCCACATTAATCACATCAACCCTTACTATTTCAAAATAATAATTAGAGGAAATTAAATTTCATTTATTAATTATTTGGGATCTTACAACCTCCCCTCCTTATGAAATTTCGTCCTCGAAATTGACGTACGTACCTGGTGTTTCGAAAAGATGAGGATACCTCGCTTTCATTTCCGTTTCCAACTTCCAGGTCATTTCCTCTATAGCATGGTTTCTCCACAAGACTTTAACTTGTGGTATGACCTTCGTGCGTAGGACATGCTCCTTCCTATCCAAGATCTTGACAGGTACTTCCTCATACGTTAAGTCTTCGGCTATCTCGTCCGGTTCTAACTCAATAACGTGATTCGGGTCTTTCACATATTTACGAAGTACAGATATGTGAAACACATTATGAACACGAGACATACTTGGAGGTAACGCGAGTCTATAGGCTACATTTCCTACTCGGTCAAGAATTTGAAATGGACCAATAAATCGTGGATTGAGCTTTCCTCTCTTCCCGAATCTTGTAACTCCCTTCCATGGGGCAACACGCAACAATACATGATCCCCTATACTAAATTCCACATCCTTTCGATGAAGATCCGCGATAACTCTTTTGTCGATCTTGTGCCGCTTATATCGTTGTCGAATCATTTGGATCTTTTCGGTGATCATACGTCTTAACTTCGGGTCCCAACAATGTTGCTTCACCCACCTCATCCCAACATATTGGAGCGCGACACTTTCGTCCATATAATGCTTGAATGGGGCCACACCTATACTTGCCGATAATCTGTTGTTGTAGGAGAATTCCACCAATGGCAAATACTTGTCCCAACCGCCTTTTGAAGTCTAGGACACAGTAGTCTTAATAAATCTTCAAGAGTTTGAATAGTCCTCTCTCGATTGTCCGTCTGCTTTGAGGATGGTATGCTTAATCGAATCTTAAATCCGTACTCCATAGCTTTTTGCAAGCTAACCCAAAATCTTGAAGTGAATCTTGGGTCACGATCCGAAACTATGGATCTTGGCATGCCATGCAATCTCACAATCTCATTTACGTACATTTGAGCAAGACGCTCAAGGAATAAGTCTCCGTATTGGCAAGAAATGAGCGACTTGGTTAATCTATCAACAATAACCCAAATAGCATTTATGCCTTGAGAAACCGTGGGAAGTCCCGTGAATGAAAATCCATGGTAATGTGTTCCCACTTCCATTTCGGAATCTCAAGTGGTTGCAATGGTCCCTTAGGCACTTGATGCTCTGCCTTTACACGTTGACAAGTTAAACATGTTGAGATAAACTTTGCAATCTCTCTCTTCATATTGTTCCACCAAAATGTATGTCAAGATCACGATACATTTTAGTACTTCCCGGATGGATTGCAAATGGTGTATTGTGTGCCTCCATCATAATCTTGTACTTCAAATCGAGAATCGTTAGAACACAAAGTCCGAGTGGACTCAAGTATTCCTTCTTCATCAATTCTCGCTTCGAATAAGCTCCTTCTTGCACTTTCTTCTTCATATGCATCGCCTCCTGCCTGGTGGCTTGAAAGCAACCTTAACTTTTTCTATTAAAGTTGGCTCTATCGTATATTTGACATCATCGCACTTTCGTTCTGCATATGATCTTCTACTCAACGCGTCGGCCTACCACGCTCGCTTTTCCGGGATGGTATTGAATAGTGTGGTCGTAGTCTTTCAATAGCTCGAGCCAACGTCATTTTCCAGCATGTTAAGTTCTTTTTGAGTGAAGAAATATTTAAGGCTTTTATGGTCCGAATATATCTCCACTTTCTCTCCATATAGATAGTGCCTCCGGATCTTTAATACGCAACGATCACCGCTAACTCTAGATCATGAGTAGGATAATTCCTCTCATATTCTTTAAGTTGTCGCGAGGCATAGGCTATGACTTTCCCACGTTGCATGAGAACACATCCTAACCCTTTGCAGAAGCATCATTTGTAGATAACAAATCCATCCGAACCAGGATGGTATTGTTAGAACAAAATGCCAAATAAGTCTCCTTTTAAGCTCTTGGAAACTCTTCTCGCTCTCTTCGCTCCAAAACGAATTTTGTATCCTTCCGAGTTAGATGAGTTAATCGAGAGTAGCGATTCGAGAAAACCTTCCACGAATCTCCGATAATAACCAAATTAAGCCCAAAAGCTACGTGCTTGATCACCGACTTCGGTTGCTCCCAACTTTGTATTGCTTCAATCTTCGCCGTCAATGGATACTCCATGTTTTGACACCACATGCCCAAGAAATGCTACTTCTCGAGCCGAACTCGCATTTCTTTAACTTGGCATAAAGCTTGTTTTCACGAAGCCTTTGGAGTACCGAATTTCAAATGGTGCTCATGATCTTCACGGCTTTTGGAATATATGAGGATGTCATCAATAAAGACAACAACGAATCGATCCAAATACTCTTTGAATACTCGGTTCATCATATCCATGAAAGCCGCAGGAGCATTAGTCAATCCGAAGACATAACTAAGAATTCATAATGCCCATACCGGTTTTAAAAGCGATCTTTGAATATCCTCGGTTCTAATCTTGGTGATGATATCCGTAACGCGAAGATCAATTTTTGAAAAGAATTGTGCTCCTTGCAAATCGTCAAACAAGTCATCAATACGAGGTAGAGGATACCTATTCTTGATAGTGACATGGTTCAATTCCCGATAGTCAATACAAAAGTCGCGTACTCCCGCCTTTTCTTCTTTACAAATAAAACAGAGCACCCCAAAGAGATGTACTAGGATTTAATGAAACCAATGTCCAACAACTCCAGTAGTTGGACCTTTAACTCTGAAGTTTAATAGAGCCATTCGATATGGGGTTTTAGAAATGGGCTTTGTACCGGGTTCAAGATCAATAAAGAATTCAACTTCACGTTCCGGGGGTAGACCGGGAAGTTCTTCAGGAAATACATCAGGAAAGTCAATAACAACAGGAATATTATTCAATTTTGACGTGTCTTTATTCAAATCCATAACATGGGCTAAGAAAGCTTGACATCCGTTTTTTAATAAACGAATAGCTTTATGATTAGATATGATGATGATTGATTTTAATGGTTTAGTTGCTCGAATTCGAACAACAGGTTGTTTAGGAATATGAAAGCTAACAACCTTACGAAAACAATCAATTTTGGCATTATGAGTAGTTAACCAATCAATCCCTAAAATCACATCAAAAGCAAGTATCTTTAAAGAGATAAGGTCAACAGGTAAGATAAGGGTGCCAACATGGATTAGACAAGATTTATAAATAGTGGATGTGATGAAAGTTTCTCTAACGGAGTTTCCACGAGATAGGTCAAAGTCTAATTTCTCCTGAGTCAAGTTTAAACGTTGAGCACAAGCGGAGAGATAAATGAATGGGTAGCACCTAGTATCTAGTAAAGTATAAACTTCACAAGAATTTATAAATAGCTTACCTGTGATCACCTCGTTTGGGTTCTCGCATTTTGACCACCAACAAACGCTTCTTCCGAGAACCGCTTGACTTTGACTTTTACAGGATGATCTTTTGAGTCACCGTCCCTCACCGAACTAGGTTTCGCTTCTGAAATGCAATTTCGAAAGCGATATGTCCTTCCTTTCCACAATTATAGCATACCTGAGGCTAACGTGGGCGCTTTGACCGATATGTCCCTCTTTTCCGCATTTATAGCATATGGCCAAATTGGTCGTTCTCCTCCTTGGAACCAGATTCTTCTTGCACTTTGCCGTCTTCACATGGTCGTTGTTGAATCTCCTCTTTTAAAATCTTCTCCGACTCGCTTCTTCTATTTTCATGGCCATGATTACCACCAGAGTGGTTACCATTTTGTCCGTCCTTTTTTTTTTCTCCACCGATTATTGTTGTTTTGTTGTTCGCTATCTCCTAGATGATCCACGATTGTGGTACCTCGGTTGACCGTACTCGTTATCTCGCTCTAACAATTGAGCCTGCTAACAACATCCCGAATAGAGAGAAAATTACGAGAGATGAGATCTTTGACGTATCTGGGTTTCAAACCTCTCGAAACATCCGCGTCATCGTTCCTCATTCTCCACCAAATGAGGTGCAAACACGGATAACTCGCAAATTTCGCCTCGTCTTGAGACACCGTCATGTTGTTCTGCTCCATCCTAATAAACTCCACTTCCTTCATATGCGAACACTTTCGGAAAGTATTTGTCATTAAATAGTTTCAAACGTCTCCCAAGACATCTTTGCGCAGTGGTGGATGGAGTGCGCTTCCACGACTCCCACCAAGAATCTGCCTCGCCACTTTGAACATAAAGGTGGCGAATGGAACCTTCTGTTCCTCAGGCATCCCAAGACATCGAATATCTTGGTCATTTGCTTGACCCATGTTTCGCCATGATCGGATCCGGCTTTCCCTTAAATTCTGGTGGTCCCAACTCTTTGAATCGCTTGCATTTGTGATAACCCGTGAATTGCTATCATTTCCTCCTATGTTTTGAACACGAGTCTCCTCGTCGATTTTGCATGAATCGCAAAAAAGCTTCTAAATATCCCCTCGTTCATCATCTGCTCGTTAGGTGTTGTTCACGTGGAGGAACATTGCCATCCTGTTGCACGTTCTCCTCGTTGGTGAGTACTGAGCGTCTCCACTCGTCTCATTTCCATTGTTAATATTCTCGATGACATTCTCAAATACTTGTCATAAAACAAGGGTTAATTAAGGAAATCAATATATTACATAATATCCCTATATCTTGACCAACTATCAAATAAGCTTAGGTAGGACACACTAGCGAAGGATTTACTCTGCCTCTCTCCTAGTTCTATTCCCCGATCTCCGCCAGAGATCATATCCCTAAGCTCGATACCAACCGCGGTGACACCCCAAAATAGGTCTACATCCCCATTCCGAGTTGTCAATACACTAATGCGTAAAACAACTACAACTTTATTATTACAATAGTAAACCGTGAGTTTTAAATACGAGATATTGCCATCTAGACAATATCCACATACAAATAAATCCTCATCATAATTATTGATACATTATTTTACAACAATGGTGAGGACTACTAAACAACTCTCCCTAGAACTTTCATTCCATACCCCAGACTGCATACTTGCTATATTCTCGCCTCCACGAGAAGAAAAATGGAACAAAAAGGAAAAGGGTGAGCTCGACTAGCCCAAGAAAGAATATTATGACTAAGATAATATACAACAAAATTATCGTTAGTCTTCAACAGAAAAAATATAATAGAATACAATAGACAACAAGTTTTAAATCAATATTCGCAGTGAAATAATAATTCATTAGAAGAGTTAAGTAGAGAATGCAAACTACTATCTTTTATGTATGAATTTTAAAGTTCATCGCTCTATTTTATCCCCTAACATCAATCAATATATATCTGGATCAAATATTCATCCTTGCACTACGAAAGCCAAGGACATTCACCACTTGGTCATGTTCATCTAAACACTGTTCATCTTTTGCTACGGGCCAAAGATATTCATCGAAATCATTCATCTTTTTGCACTCTTGGCCAAAGATATTCATCATAAATCATTCATCTTTGCACCTACGTGCCAAAGATATTCAATAATATCATCATTTAACACCGAGGATGATGAAAAATATTTTTAAAAAAAAGCGAATCCAATTGAATCAAAATGACAAGGATTAAGGATTAAGGATTCGTACTTTGTTTTATCCATGTCCAAAAATACCTCAAAAATAATCATAGTGGCGTAAAATTCAAGAATGATCAAAACATGGATACAATCAAAGCTAGTATCCACAATAGATATTTTGGACGAAAAGAAAAATTTCATTTTTCGATGAATAGTCTTGAGTATTCGTGAATAGTAACCCGACACCAAAAGTTTCAAATTTGATAAAAACTTGGACTAATATTTCAAAGATAATGATATTGAAGAAATAATATCATTACGAAAAAAAATAATATCTCTTACCTCGAAAGATCGGTCTTTAATCGGAATATCGGATATATACTATATCTTAAACTTTCACCGTATAGCAATACTCAAAGTATACTCAAAATACTCACAAGAATACGCCGATAATATAGAGAGAAAACTTGAGTTTAAATTGTGATTTTCAATTCTAACCCAAGCACCTATTTATAGGAAATTGCTTAGAACACCAAAAGCGAAAAATTTAATAAAATATTAATATTTATAAGAATATTATACGTATTCTTTGAAATCTGAATCTCAAGAATTCACACATGCCAACCTTCTAGAAGAAAATAAAAAACGTTTTTCTAATTTAAAATAATTTAAACTTCCAAAATTAATTATTTTTTAACTTCAATAATTCACAATAAATAGCCTTTTATCGTAAAATTCGAATCTAGCGAGTTTTTATAGGAAATCCAATTCTCTACAACTTTGCGAGAAGAAAGTTTTTCTAAATTCCCAATGAAATTGACCAAAATCCATAAACGGGTGATTTTAGAGGCTATAATCAAATTTCACCAATAAATGGGGTCCAATCGACATGTTTAACATGTTTTAAACATTTATTGCAACAAAAATACTCTTCCTCCTCGTATACTCATATATCCCACATTCGTTGTAAAATATCACCATTATTATATTATTAAAATATAATAATATATATTTAAATGAATTATTTTATCAAAAAGATAAAATTTCAATTTTCAACAATTGTCACATTAAAAATTTTCTCCATCTATATCCACATAAAATCAATATTTTCCTCATCATATGAATCAATAATTAATTATTCACAAATAATATTATAGAATCACAATATTGACAACCAGTGCGCTTCCTAAGAAAGAGGGGCTTTCCAATAAGAATTTCTCCTTCTCAAGCGCCAAGAATTAGGTGACCAAACCTCTCCTTAGTCGAACTTTCTGTGACATTGCCAATAATGTTATCTAATAATATTATTCAGATAATATGAATTATTGTTTCGACAATGAAAAATACTGTGTAATGACAATTATTAAAACAACAGCAATATAAAATATCAACGCAGCAATTATTGAATCAATAAAATAAAACACCTTTGAAGAATTACATCGTAACCATTATTGAGTAGTGCCTTCTTACGTAAAGAGTCAATAATTGGTGCAATACTGCTGCTTCTGCTTCTCAACAACGCCAGACATCGTGTTTTTAACCACCAATTTATTCCAACAATTAAACAAAGAATAACTACGCTTATTTTTAAACAACTTATATTTGTCATTTTCTTCCTCCCATCGCTTTTTCGTTATGGGGGCCACATATTATTTGCTACTGTAGTCATTTAATATTCCCAGAAGCGATACGAATATTCCACGACCAAACGAATATTCCCTAAACAACAATGAATATTTTATAACCACTTGCTTATTTTGAAATATTTATGTATTTTACCCGTAGAATTATCCACATTAATCACATCAACCCTTACTATTTCAAAATAATAATTAGAGGAAATTAAATTTCATTTATTAATTATTTGGGATCTTACACTTAACATTATCTAAGATAATTTATTAACATTAAAAATATTTTTTCGTAGTTCGTAATATATTTTTTAAATAATTAATACTATTTATCATAATTTTCAATCATAAAAAATCATAGTTATATAATATAAATACCACAATATTCTATTATCATTAATATCTATTTATTACTAAATATTAATAAAATACATGTCATAATATTATAATATATTTATAATATCACAAAGTATTTTTAATACTTTAAAATCATATTTATATGATTTTAAATGCTTAAATTCATTATCCGATAATTGCTCTTAATATTAAAATATTAATATTTTCATGAAAAAGTATCAAAAGTTATATTTTATAACTTCAAATATTTTTATAACACTTAAATCATTTTTATATGATTTTAAATTATTAATTCTATTTTTCCATAATTTATTTAATATATTTATTAAATAAACTAATTATCATTAATATTAATTAATTAATGAAATTTATCACAAAATATTAAAAGTCACTAAACATAACTTAAAATATTTTTTTACCATAATATAATTTTTCATGATTTTTCATGATTAAAATTATTTTAAATAATTTATTTAATATTATAATTAAATAAATTAAATACCATGTATATTCCAAAAATATTAAATATTTATGAAATATACTCAAAATAGTTAAAACTAATTTTCGACTTTAAAATAATTTTTAGAAATTTATTTTATATTTTTTAATAATTAAAACCATTTTTATCTATTTATTAAGTAAAATAATTCATTTTTTGAAATTTTCCGTCGCTAAAGGTACCATAGGCGACAAAACCGTCGCTAATGGTGTTCTTGGTCTGTTCTTGGCCAAACCCAGAAATGCATGTCAGTGGACAAGTGGGTAGGTTTGACCGCTTCTAGATCTTTGATCACAAAGTTTCTGGGCAACCTGATGGGTTAGGATTGTAGTATAAGTGTAATACTACAACTATAAACTAAGATCATGACCAAGTTACAACAAATCAGAGAGTTATTGGCCACAGAAATTCATGTCAGACCTGTTCTTCATTTCTGGGTTTTCCAGAAATGAAGAACAATACGAGGGTCTTACTTTGCTCCTTTTAATTTATATGTTCCCGGCTTTCTTAGTGTGCTTTATCGATTCAGTCATGTAGTATTGATGTCAGTGTACAATTGTATAACATTAGATCATCCTAACAACAACAGATCTAAGAGATCAAGGCCGGTCAAACTAGTGGTTATGAGTTGTTCTTGATGAATTCTCGATTTTCCAGAAATACATCCGGACAGTTGGTCAACGCTTGTTTGACCACTGATTACTTTGATTCTGAACAAGATCCGGGTGATCTAAAGGTTTGAGTATGTTGATTACATGTCGGACTATAATATCCAACCAACAACATTACATAAACACTAACATACTGCAAGATCTGAGCCTTCAAAAATGGTTGTCGATTTTTTCAGTAACTGGGTTGCCCAGATTCGCTCAATCGTATGGCTCAATAACGACTTTGACCACTAATAACTTGCAATCTAAACCTGATCTGACCATGATTAAAGTTTCAGAACAAAGACAACATGACATAGAACATATTCAAAACATAAAACACACAAAATATCTAACACAGAAGAATCTAGAGGCCCTGATATTAGGCTGTCAGGCCTTATTTTTTCAATTTTCCAGATTTGAGAAATCTTCAATTTCGAGCACTTAGATATTATAGATCTATGTTCTAGCAACCCAGATCACTAATTGACATCCTCTAACACAACTTTAAACAACAAATCATAACAACTAACAGCAGATCACATGATTTCAAAAATTAGGGTTTTTATACATTTTCTAGTTTGATCTTGAATCTGATCATCAGGATCTGTTCTTGGAGAGCTAATACATGATCTAAGCTTAACTTTTTACACCCTCTCACTCTAAAATTTCGGATTTAGAGAGAGAAGAGGTTAGGTAAGAATGAGAAAATAAAGTGGGCAATTTCTCTCTCTAATTCTTATAAATTGATACAATGCAATGAATATGGCTGGTACAAGTGGCAAGATGGCTGGTATTTGTCACATGCTAGGGTTTAGGGTTGGTGAGCAACTCACCTTAGGTCTAGATCTACAAGCAACATACTAAATAATGCAATAAGAGCAAAATAGTCATTTGCCTTTTAAATTTAATGGCATACTTGTCAATTTTCCAAACCCTTAGGGTTTAGGGTTTAACCCTTTAGGTTTTAAAAATAAATTCTAGGATTTCCAAAATAGAAAAATTAAATTTTCTAAATTATAATTAGGATTCTAGAATTATATTAAAATTTCCTAATCATAATTCAATCTTGCTAATTAGGATTATTATTTCCAAATAAAATTGCTAATTTAGCAATTAGGGTCATAATTGTGCATTAGGGTTTATAACCCAAAAATTAGGGTTTTAAATAGAAAAATAATTTTTCTAATTTAGAAATTAGGTTTCCTAATTAGATTATTATTAATAACGTTTAAACTTTATACTAACATTTGCATTCCCAAATTAGGGTTTTCAACTTTCAAATTAGGGTTTCGAATTCCCAAAACTGAAATTAGGGTTTCCAGAACCGATTTTAGGGATTCTTATAAATCGTAAGAATTTTCTAGCTGAACGTTGATGTTCTTAATATATACTTAAGGTTTGTAACAGATATAGTTTATCTGGTCCTTAACCACATACGGTACGCATATAATACCCACTACAAAAAAACTAGTCATTGGCGACGGCATCTTTCACGACGACAATACTCCCGTCGAGACTGAAGGCATCGTCGACGGCCTAGCCTTCGCCAATATGGGTCGTCGTGAATGAGACCTTCCCGGGTCAAATTTTGGTGGGAAATTTTTCGCAGGCTTGGGAAAAGTCATTAGCGACGGACTTGCTGGCCACTAAGTGTCACCAAGAATGAGTCATAAAGCGACGGGAAGTTAAACGAATTACCGTGCCGTCAAGAATGAACCTTGTTTTAAAGTCCTAAGCTCGATGGAAACGACCACTTCTTTTCCCTCCTCTACTATTCTCACTGATATACGATTTTCCCTCAATCACCCCCCCTCTGTCATAGTCACGCCACGACTCTCTCCCTTCTACACCTCCTCCCATGATTCTCCTGCTCAATCCTCCCCCGACTCTCTCTCCCCTCTCGCCACCTCCTGGCTTGGGCAGAACGACTCTAGCTCTCCCCCTGTGCCATAGCTTCCTTGCATGACCTCTCTCCTCATACCTCCGTGACGCCCATCCCCTCTCTTTCCGGTCAACTCCACCTCTCCTTCTTCTTTGCTCATGTTTCCCCCCACAACTTGCAATAGGTATGATTTATTTATATATATATTCTGTTATTTTGTTGGAAGTATATTAACTGATTTTATTTTTTAAAAAGTTTTAGGCATGTTTGCTTTAATATAATTGTGTTAGTAGCTAATCTCATTGTTTGCTTTAATTGTTTGCTTTAAGTTTTGATGGGATATTGTATGGTAATGCACTTGAATTGCTTTCCAGTCACTAACACATATATATTGCCCTGTATATATATGTTGTATTTTTATCTGTTTGAATTTATTGTTTTTGTATTAACTTAAAGGTTAGATCTCTCTTGTATGAAAGGGGTTTAATTTCAATTTGGGCATCTGGGTATTTTTTTTTTGCTATCTTTAGTGGGTTTCCACTACAACAAAAAGGCTTATTTTCGACGGAATATTCCGTCGGTACTAAGGATATTCCGTCGATAGTAATATCATTTCCTATTTTAACATTCCTATTGACATTCAACAGATATATAAGCAAGTCAAAATAAGTCCGTCGATTCTTCTATTTAAATACTTAGAGTCGACGGATTTATTGTTTAATCGAATATTCTATTTGAAAGTTAATATATCCCCGACTAAAATGTGTCTGTCGGGGATATTCGATCGATGATAATCATACCACGTGGCTGCTTGACAAAAATGGGAAAACACCTTACGAGCGACGAAATTCCGTCGACCCTATAACTCGTCCGTCGAGGATATTCGGTCGAGGATATATATGCCACGTGGCAGTATGCCGAAAATGGGAAACACCTTAACCTCGATGGTTATCCGTCGAGAATAACCTTATTCCGTCGAGGTTAATGTTTTTTTTAAATATTTTATTTGTTTTTGCAATATCCAGGGATTTAACCCACATCTTGTACCTGTACCTGTTTTCCCAACATCACATACATAAGCTAAATTAAGTTAAATGTCAAAAACATCCCATTACTACTAGCATAACCACAATTAATCAAAGTAAATTAAACTAAGGTAAATTACAAAAGATCCCATTAATCTAAACTAACTATAACAATAATCCCATTAAGCTAAGTGTCAAACCGCAATAAAACCAAAGTAATTAATGATAAGGTTAAAACTACAATATGTACATCAAAAGTTATGTAAAATTAATACAAAAGAATTTAAACTACAAAAGAACGTAAATTAAGTCAAGCTAGTAGAGCCCTCGGTGTGAGGAGGATCATCTAAGCAAGGCCGACGCCGCCTCGAGTATGAAAATCGCTATCCCGCCATCATCCGCTTTCATCACCTCGATGATACAATATAATGCAACTCATTAGTTCATATATATGATTCAGCTTAAAGATAACTAAATGAAAATTAAATTACATGCGAATATATATTTGAATTTAAAACTAATAAGATACCCGAAAGCAAATGAGGGTCGACTCAACATCGCCCAAACGCTGCCCTCATTAAGGTAACCACCATCCGAACAATCTCGCGTCACATCGCGCCTTAATCGCTTCCCGAGGGATACCCGCATTTCTGCACGGTGGCACCAACCGCAACGCCCCACGCAAGTCGATGGAGGCGAGAATCTACCGAAGGTCCTCGACGATGGAACAAATGGATCGGCCTCAAACTTCTCCGACACCGCAACCCATAACATCACCGAACAAAGCATCGCCTAAGTCACCAGATGTGATGGTCCCACTGGGGCTCTCGAACGCAGACAACAAGAGCCTACAAAAATAATATATAATATGAATAATATGGCAAATTTTCTTTATTCATAAACAAGAAATAAACTAAAAATATAATACCTCCCGACAATGTATAGGTGGTATCCTCAGAATCCCAAAGACTGACACCCCCAGCTAGTACTAGTGGGAGTATCCTCGAGACGCTACTAAAAGAGCATCTCCTCGTCTCCGAGATAAACTAATCTCGAAGTGAGGATCGGTGAATCTAACGTCTCTCAAAGATCGCTTCTTAAGAACTGCAACTCCGCTTATATATTGGTCATGGATCTTCTCAAACCACTCCTGTGATTTGATATATGTACATGTGAGTTATCTTGGTATCATCATATAAATTACGTAATATTATCCTAAATAATATTTATTATAGTAAATGTATTACCCGTATAGCTAGTGATGCTGGAGACATCATATATACATAAAATAATATCACCTTAATTTACTATAGTTGCATTTTAATATTAAACTAAACTAAAGGGAAATACATACCACCTTAACCTCCTCGAACGATCATGAGCCGAAGTATCTACAACTCGCACTTACTCGATTCTTCTTCATCCGCCTTCTCGACTTGGTCTTGAACGCAACATCATCCCAAAGATGCACACATCGCAATTCATGCCGGATCCGACATCGCTTTGAATTGATGATCTCAAGAAAGTAGTCACGGCGATTCTTCTACCGCCTTGGACGCCCTCTGTCAGATCTCGTCGACAAACCAACCCAAGATAATTCTTCGAGATGTGGGCAATGATAATCTGTCACTATCCGCTTTCAAAGTGATGCCGCAATTAATGATAACCAAGATAACTCAGATTTAATTGTATTTTATTTAATTTTGATTTTATTTAACTAAGTAAGTGCTACTCAGCTTTAATTGAATTTATTTTGTATTATATTATTTTAAATTAAATTAAGTCAATTTTTTATCAATTTAATTTAATTTGTATTATCTTAAATTAAATCGTAATTTTATTTTATTTTATTTTAAATAAAATTATTTATTTTAATTTAATTTATTTTATTGTATTTTAATTTAATTTAATTTAATTTTTATTATCTTAAATTAAATCATAATTTTATTTTATTTTATTTTAAATAAAATTATTTATTTTATATTTATATGTATTATATTATATTATAATATTTAATTTATTTAAATTTTATTATCTTAAATTAATGAAATTTAATTAATTTAAATTTAATTTGTATTATATTATATCATATTTTTTATTTTATTTTATTTTAAAATAAGTAAATGTTACTTAGTATATTTTAATATTAGAAATTAATTAAAATCCATAAATAAAATAAAGCAAGGCCCACATATATTCTTGTAGACACTCGAAATTTTCTGTACTACTATCACTAACATTGCAGGAGGACAGATTCATCTTTTAAGAGAGAACCCTGAAAGACAATCCATACCGGATACTACCGGAAGTTCAACATCAACCCCGGATCACATTTTGGGAGTAACAAATCTAACCTCAGAGATAACCCCGAGGCATGCAGATACAATACCGGAACACACACCGGAGAAGACCGATTAATCTCGGAGATAACCCCGAGGTATCCAGTCTCAGTCCCAACCATGGGAATAGCCACCAACCTTGATGATAGCCCCAAAGAATGTAATTTATTTATAACCCCTAAATACTTGTTTCAAATGCAACTTAGACTTCAATCTCTTGCGCCACAACGAGATACACTACACCAACCCGGCAATAACATCGGGAAGAAAGGCACACCTCAAAGGTGACAATGAGGACCTTCAATAATTGCAGTAGTCCAATCTCAGCGAAGTCTGAGCAACGTCTGCTTTATCAAATTTCAATCCGTGATAACATCGATGAGGGGCAACATCGTCATCTCATCAACACGATGCCACATCACGTCTCTAAGCAACAATGTCCCACTAGACTAACCAATCCCGGTGACTATCATGCGGGGTAACGGATGAAAGTTGAAGCTCAAGACCGGAGGGCATCGTCCCATCTTCAATGACTTCAGACAAACTCTAATCTCATGCCATCGCATAACTCTCGATACAACGGCGATCCAAATAGGTCCTCAGATACCTCAAATGGATGCCCTGGATTGCACTTCCGAAGTTCAAGTGAACATTACAAAGGCTCGAGTGCACGTGCTTGAGACGACTGACTCGACAAACCCGGGCCCACCCGGGTTGCCTCTGTAATACACTCACTGGCAAATTGGCCAGTACACTTCATGGGCTAAAATGCCTATAAATAGAGGGCTTGGGCAGCCCATTTTGAAAGAGAAAAAGGCAAAGAAGCCCCCGCCTGATTTGCTCAAGACTCACCCCACGCAGTTGTACTTTCCCCTTTAAACACCATGAGCTCATATATAGCCCTTTTGTACCTACAAAAAGTCAAGAGCTTACCCACTCTAAAGATATAGAAGTCTTCTTTAGCGATACCGTAAGCCTTCTCTCACACACTTTAGAGTCTTTCTCTTCATCTTTGCACACACCCTTCTACACGCCGAGAGTCGTGTTGGTTGTTTTTGCCCTGACTTCATATCTGCGGTTTCATTTTCAATATATATATATATATATATATATATATATATATATATATATATATATATATATATATATATATATATATATATATATATATTTATTTATTTACATATATATTGACTAACATTATCGATTTATACCTCGATTGAGCCTAGACTTCGGTCTGGAGCGTTTACTCGCTTTTGTATATATATATATATATATGTGAATTGTGGTCGGACTCTGTTCGATGAGCTTGGATTTTATATCCGGTGCGTTTACTCTGCTTTTGTATATATATATATTTATATATATGAATTGTTGTCGGACTCTGTTCGATGAGCCTGGATTTTGTATCCGGTGTGTTTACTCTGTTTTTTTGTATATATATACTTATATATATGAACTGTTGTCGAACTCTGTTCGATGAGCCTGATGTTACATTTATATATATATATATATATATATATATATATATATATATATATATATATATATATATATATATATATATATATATATATATATATATATATTTAAATCCCACACGGAGTTTACTTACGTGGTGGTTGATCGCTTACAAACCTTTCTTTACATTTCGTCTCCTGAGTTTACTTACGTGGCGATTGATTGCTTTTTATAGCTTTATTTACATTTCATCCGCTTTGTAGTTTCCTTCGTATAAATAATTGGTATTTATTCTGACTTTATTTACGCTTTGTCCCACAAGGTGTTTCCTCCGTGGCGGTTGATAGCTTTTTACGCCTTTATTTACATTTCTCGATCCCCATGGAGGTGCTTCGTGGTTGGTGATCATGTCTCAGATATATATTTGACTTTTATATATATACCGCTTATTGCTTTCATACAAATTGCGTTATCTTGTGCGCCTAGAATCATGTGATCACATATTCACTTTGGATCTAGATTCTCGCCTCGTGATGGACATTTTCAAATTGTATGTGACTTTTGTAAATTATTCTGCGATGTTTGAATTTCCTCATATGGTTTTCATACCCACGAGGAAGTTGGCATTATTTTGTACATTATTTTAGTACGGATGCCTCGTTATTCCAAATAAAATCAATCGCTCGTAACACTTAATAAAATGGCGGTGGTAAAAGGTCTCAATTACTATTGAGAATCGTGGTTTGAAAACCTTTTTATTATAAAACATCACCGCTATACCTTACTAAAAAACGAATTTTACATAAATTCAAACCTCAGTGATGTTAGTGCTTCGCACTATAATCGCTTATGATATTAGTGCTCGCACCATAACGCTTTGGATATTAGTGTTTCACCACCATATCTCACAGGATATTAGTGCTTCAAGACATGTCATCATGTTCATACGGTGAGACGCGATGTATGTAAATGTATGTTGTGGTGGTCCCTCCACCAGGAGGCTATCCGTCGGTGTTTGATTAATGGACTCGTGAGAAGACTAATTCTCCGAGGCTCGTGAAAGAACCACCCAAATTCGCCCAGTTGAAAGACCGGATTAACTTCCGTGCCTAGTAGATTATGCGATGATTTGGGAACCTTCATGCCAAAAAGCCGCGAGAGTAACCTAAGATAGATCACTCACTCGATAAACCCAAAACCGGAGGAAAGTCTCTTCATGCTCTCTTTTAAATTACTTGTAAACACAATTACTTGTAATTTCATTCCATATCTATCTCCATGTAATGAGAAATATGAAGAGGTGTGCACACCTACATATTTTAATTAACATGCTACAAACAGCTGACATTCGTTGTACAGGATAAAAAATCCTAAAATGGACACATCACATAGCATGTTATTGTATACATTCCCTAAAGCCTAAACTATGCAAGTCTTTCATGTGGAATCAATCGGACCTACTACACGCTCAAGTCCAAAAAGGCAAGCTGCCCGATTCGATCATGTCGTCATCCCGACCGGTGAACTTAATCCATTTCGCAAAGAATTCGACGGATTAAGCAAACAAATTACAGATTTGGTTGTTCTACTCAAAGAATTACACCAGTCTACACAGGGTAAAAAAATACCCGTACATGCTGAATCCTCCACACAAGGAGGAATCCCGATCATTACCATACCTAAACCACAGTTGGATACGACCAACCAAACTCATGATGCCGCCCATCCCACTGGAGATCCAGACACTGGTGACATCAAAAAGAAAGTCCTCCAAATGGAAGAGACCCTTCGCTATCAAAGGAATCGGAACACACTAAGTGTTTCATATCTTCGATCTGGTATTTTTCCTGGGGTTCATTATCCAGAAAAATTTAAAACTCCTGACTTTGAAAAATATGATGGGTTAGGAGATCCTTACACACATTTAAAAGTGTTTATTGGAGAACTAGGATCTTATGCAGAGGACGAAAAGCTCAGAATGCAATTATTCCAAAAGAGTCTAACTGAAGAAGCCCGTTCGTGGTACAAATGATTAGACAACTCCAAAATCCATAAAATGGAAGAGCTAAAGACATGCTTTCCTCACTCAATACAACTTTTTAAACTCGAGATGGCTCTGATCGGTATCAAATTACCAAGATCAAGAAACAATCTAACGAGTCTTTTCAGAGAGTATCTTTGAGAGGTGAGACATCCTGGTTAGAGTTAGTCCTTCCATGATAGAATCGAGAAATGGTCATGACTTTCATAGACATACAAGAAGCTCCTTCTATGAGAGAGTTTTAGCCAAGATCGGCAAACCATTTTCTAAAATGGTCAAACATGGGGAGATGGTGAGATGGGATTGAAGTCAGAAAGATTCAAGACCTAATGCACTCAAAGTCATTACGATCAAATCAATCTGGAAATTATGGGAACAACCCTGAGGGTCCATAAAAAGAAAAGAAGAAGATGTTTCCCCGATACTACAGGCAAAAGGCAATCAAAACATGCCTATTCAAAGGAGAAACTACACTCCCTTTCCAAACGACAAATACAAACCCTCCAATACCAAAAGGTGGAGAAGTCAAATGCCATCGAGTGTTTACACCTTTAGGGGATACCCTCGAGAACATCTTAAATCTTCCGACAACACGTAAGAAAATCACACATCTTCTTCCACCAACAAATTTCTAATGGATGGGGTTTTAATGTCACTAGGAAATGTGCGTATCATGCCGGGGCACTGGACATGATACTCGAGATTATTGGGCCTTGAAACACAAGATTCGTGGACTGAGTAGACAACGGGGAGATCGTGGTCACCAAACCAGATCACCCTCACGTGACAAGACAACCCTCTTCCTCAACACAAAGAAGAAGAGGTCAACATGATTAATTGGAGCAAAGGGATGAGTTCCAATTTCAAATTGTGATTCTTCCCTGACCATCAAAGACGGTGATGACAAATGGGATTATGCCAAGTTCCAGCTTCACAATGGAATGAAAGATGAAAGCTCTCTGCAAGCATGATTGAACAATCATGGCGGGGGTGACTTATCAAGATCAAGTGACACGCCGCTTAATCAATCGAGGAGCATGCCAATCTCCTACCTATTGTCATGAATATTCCCTCGTCACTTTCGGAAAATGAAATCTTTGGAAGACAAAGTGAAAGAGAGAAAATGCCAAAGCCCGTCGGGATTTCGCCAACAAAAGGGAATTCACCTATCTGGGCCAACCTATGGAGGAAATCCTTCATATGTTAATCAATGGAGGAAGGATCAATTACCTTTTACCTCCAATCAACCCCCATTCAAGACGGTACAACTCTGATGGAGTATGTCAATATCACCCACTCCTCATGCACACAAAGATGTATGACGTCAAGCTCCGCCATACCTTATTCAAAATCTAATCGACAGTGGTGTCCTGCGCCTAGCGGACGATGATACTGTGTTACGTGTAAGTGAGAATGCAGGCCCTACTAAGTGGAAGAGTGTGGTAGTGGTCATATCCACTAAAACTGATGGGATTAATACATTACTCACAACGCCAACAATTCAACTCAAGGGAGTCTACAATCCTTTAAAAGTGGCCGCTCCCGAGCCAATCAACTTGCCGTGTAGAGCACAATATCCTATTGTTAGCTTGCACACAGTTCCGTGGAATTATGGAGAAGGTGAAAGATCCACCTCACATACAACTCGCCATAAAGGTCAAGAAAAAATCCAATTGTATCTTCCCCAACGGTGATGAAGCCCACCACCAAATCAAAGGGAAAATATCCATAGAGAAGATCAAGGATTCCTCCGCACTTGTGGGTCATAATGAAGCTACGGTGGTTTTAAGCTTGAAAGAAGCTCCACAACAAATATCAATTTTGGACTTGGTCCAACTTCCCAGAATCACCGTAAGGTCTTGTTAAAGGTTTTTGAAAAGCTTATCTCCAACATCGCTTGGATACTAAAAGTTTCAACATCCGGTTAATCGCATTTTCAACAACAATGTGATATATGACATACCATCCAAGGGACCTGGTCATTGCAAGCCAGTTGTACATCAAGGCCTTGTCCTCCTGATATATGGTAGCCGAGTCTTAATAGATGGAGGTTCCTCTCTCAATATCTCGCCCATATGCTACCTTGGTGAAGATGAATATCAATCTCAACCGAATTTAGAGTAGCCATACCATCATCAAAGCTTTTGATGGAGCCCTGAAATTCGATTGAGTAATCGAAATTGCCAATCTAAATTGGTCCTCATACATTCTGCGTATCCTTCCATGTGCTCAAGATAGATTCAGATACAACCTCCGCTCGGGATGACCATGGATTCATATGGTTAGGGCAATCCTCCACTCTTCACCAACAGGTTGAAATACATTATCAACAATAGCTTTCACAACAATCGGCCCGAACCGTAGATTCCTCAAAGACGGAGACATCCCATTCATCAATGCCAATGCGGATGTGGAACCTATTGGGCCATGCTTTGAAATAAGCAATACCCAATACCATGCTATTGGAACGCCATTGCTTCAACCTGAAGATTTCGCCGAGGTAATGCTTCTTACTCAAGAAATGATGTCATTGGATCCCGGACAAGGGTCAAATAAAGATTGCCAGATATCAAGTACCCAATTCGCTTAACTGCATGTCGGAACAACTGGCTAGGCTATTCTGCCGATTCTAGTCACAGAATCCTCATAAACATCGCCAGATTCCTTCACTTCAACCGTGGCGTTTATCTTCGCCTTTCAAACTCGAATCCGCATGACCTCCCAGAAAGGTGCCACCAATGTATGGCTATGTTATGTCCCAAGTCGGTAATTCGTGAAAGTGAAAAGAAATCTTTGTTCCAAATCTCGCAGCGGAAGAAGAGGAACGAAGAATCAAGAAAAGACGTCATCCGGTGATGTCGCATATACGCATCATCGTTCATGACGAGCATACCAACAAATACACCCTGATGATGATTGCCCAGAGATTTAATGGCCATCATTCGGACAGGAGGATGATGACAATCCCTCCATCATCGCAGAATTCACCCGGACTTTGCCTCGCTAATTGGAACAAAGATCCCTTGAATCGGTCGTCAGGTAAAGCAGCGCGTAAACTCTTTACGCCCTATATAGATATAATAACCGCTTACTTTTCTGCATACATTATTAGCGCTTTATTCGCCAATATATGCTAACACTGTAGTTATGATCAACACATTTCATATATACTAAGTGAAGGCATATTTTGTTTCGACTCAATTTAAATGTGCATGTATTTCATGTCGACATTTGCCTCTTCTCCACAAGGATTGTACCTTTGATGTAGAGATGAATTCAACCTCGATGGATATACTGGGATGACATTGAGGTGCCTCCTGAGAAATTCAAGAATGGGTCAAAGACAAACCTAAACCCAACCTCGATCAAACACTTCTTTCAATCTCTAACCTGTAAAAGCCCTAAGTTAATCCAGTTGGTTCGCACCTTACCCCAAACAAACTAAATGACATGGTTACGCTTACTAACCCACCCAATTCCGTGGATGTGTTTTCATGGTCTCATGAAGACATGGTGGGTTTGTCCATCGACATTGTCCTTCATCGCCTTCCCATTAAAGAGGATTTAAGCCAATGAAGCAAAAGCTCAAAGCGATTGAAACTCCTAATGGAGTTTAAAGGTGAAAGAAGAAATTGTGAAACAATTTCAAGTCGGGCATCATAATGGTGTCTACATATCCCGAGTGGATATCCAACATTGTGCCCGTACTTAAACCTCGGAGGAAGGTGCGAATTTGCGTGGATTACTGGGACTTGAACAAATCTTGCTTAAAAGATAGTTTTCCCAATGCCATTTATCCACATTCTCATTGACAATATCATGCATTACGACATGTACTCCTTTGGCCGATTGCTTTCCTGCCGTATCATCGATTATGGTTGCCGAGGAAGATCGTGAGAAAACTACTTTCATCACTCCTTGAGAACTTTTTGCTATCGACGGTTGTCGCTCGCCTCATCAATGTTTGAGCTACCTATCAACGAGCTATGATGGCTCTTTTCCACGACTTAATGCATAAAGAGATCGAGATCTACGTGATGACATCATTATCAAGTCCCTAAGGAGGATGACCATATAGACCATCTCCAAAAGTTGTTCAACAAAGTCACGTAAGTACAACTTGAAGTTGAATCCAGATTAAAGTGTGCCTTTGGCGTTAAATCGTGCAAGTTTCTAGGATTTCTAAATCACCACAAGTGGATTGAAATTTGGATCCCGCCAAAATCCAAGTCATCACTAAAATGCCCATTCCTCGTGCAGGAGAAGAAAATACGGGGATTTTTGGGAAGAATCAACTTCATTAGCGAGTTTTATTCTCCCAACTCACAAAGAACTTTGTGAGCCAATCTTCAAGCTATTAAGGAAGAACTCCTCTATGAAATGGAATGACAAGTGTCGAAGGCCTTCCTTACAATCAAGAAACAAATGGTCAAAGCTCCCTGCTTTTTGGTGCCACCCAGGATGATGTTCCCTGCTTATGTACCGTCCCATAAGTGACAATGCTATGGTCGTACGTCTTTGTCAGACGTAAGGACGATAGAGGTCAAGAACGAGCTATCTATTACCTCAAAGAAAGATTCAAAGAAGAATGAACACAAGTACACTCGATCGAAAAGACGTGTTGTGCTTTTAGCATGGGCTTCCATGAGGTTACAACATTACCTCCATGGTCACACAACCCATCTGATATCCCGTGTGGATCCTCTCAAGTACGTGTTCAACAAACCTATGTTAAATTGCCGACTGTCCAGATGGCAATTGATCCTACAACAATTTGACATCGTATATATGACTCAAAAGTCCATCATAGGTCAAGGAATTGCGGATCAACTGGCCGCCGCACCTTCAGGGGATTTCAAACCCTTTGAAACACATTTCCCTGATGGAGTAATGACAGTGCAACAACACCATCAATACGATACGTGCCAATCATGGAAGATGTATTTTGATGGAGTCATTAATATGGAAGGTTCTAGAGCCGGAGCGCTCTAGTATCTCGACACGGGAGCGAGATCCGCTGTTGCCAAATTATAGTTTTTCAAAGACCAACAATACTACCGAGTATGAAGGTCGCCTCATGGGGCTAAAACTTACCCGCTCAATGGGCATCGACGATTAATCGTCCTTGAGATTCAGAAGTCGGTGATCGTATACAATCCACCGTAATCTATCAAACCAAGAACTACACTTACTCACGCCTTACCATCGGCGTGAGTTTTGAAGATGGCTTTGGAGTTCAAGAGATCTCCTTTCTACATATTCCTCGTAATAGGAATGACTTTGCGGACGACATTAGCAACTTTGGCCTCCTCGATTCGCATATCGACAAGGAACAGGCTTGCCAAACGTCATAATTTCTCACACAAGGCCCCACTTTATGGAATTACGTTGAGAAGTATCGGATGAGCTACCTCCCATCCAACATCCTTGGTATCAACATATCAAGGAATATCTGCGAGATGGATCTACACCACGAGGCGAGCCCGGATTGAGAAAAGGCGGATCCATCGACTTCTTATGAAATTCTACCCGAGTGGAGATGCGCTACTATAAAAGAGATGCAGGACTAGGTCTCCTCGTATGTTCAGACAAAGATCAAGCCCAAAGGCTTATGGATGAAATCTATAGGCGAGTCTGTGGGTCACCACATGAGTGGCCCCTCCTTGTCAAAAAAGTCCTCGTGATCGGGACATTATCACTATCTCTCGAGGTGATTGCAATGACCACGCCGGAGATGCTATCGGTGCTTGATTCATGAGAATGTTATACGCCCCTCGCTGGAGCTCCACAATATGAGTTCACCTTGGCCCTTCTCAATGGGGGAATGGACTTATCGGCCTATTGAGCCTAAAGCCGCAGAATGGTCATCGATTTATCTTCACCACGATCGATTACTTCACCAAGTGGGTAGAAGCGGCTCCTTCCCGTAGGTAACTAAAGAAGTCATCATTGCTTTCATCGAAAACAATGTCGTTTGGTCGATATGGACAACCAGAGGTGATTGTGTCGACAATGCCAAGAACCTCAACAACAAAATAATGGAGGAATTATGCGAAGAATTCCACATCAAACATCTTAACTCATATCTATCGTCCCTAAGATGAACGGTGTTGTTGAGGCGACTAACAAAACATCAAAGAAGATTATGCAAAAGATGTCCGAACCACAATGATTGGGGTGACTTATTGCCTCCGACTCATAGCCTACTGTAACCTCAATGCGCACTTCCACAGGGGCAACCCCTACGCTTTAACCTATGGGATGGAAGCATTACTCCATGTAGAAGTTGAAATGGAATCCTCGTAGTGTTAATAGACGCTAACCGGATGAAGACCAATGGGTACAAGACAGTATCACCAATTGTCTCGATGAGCGAAAAGGCGAACCTCGGCTTATCTTCCATGGTCGATTATATTAACAATGGATCGCCAGATCCTACAACAAAAAAGTCCGGCTTACTGGCAGCTTTAAATAACACGACTTGGTTTTGAAGAAAATCCTCGACAACCAAGATCGGGCCTAAGAGAAAAATTCGCCCTAACCGGAAGGCCCGTTTGTTGTCAAAGAAGTATTGACAGAGGCGCTCTTAGATTGTAAGAAATGGACGGCGATGAATTTCCACAAATCATCAACTTAGACGCCGTGAAACGGTACTATGTCTGAAGTAATTCGCAAACACCCTGGTGAAGAATCATCAGGTCACCAATCATTCCAGTTCTTTAACCCTTTACCACCTGCAACTTTCTTACACTTTGCCCCTCAGGGAAACATACATTTCAAGCCGGTGACTGGATTTCTCGTTCAGGTTCCTACAACTTAGGTCATCCCACCACAGATTGAACCTCTTGCGTTTGCAGTTTGGCTACCCATACATGGGATCAAACTTCTCATACCGCAGCTTATCCTCAACCTAGGATTAAACTTTCTCCTCCCTTTTCGACACCGCATTTGAGATTACGCTTTTCATCTCGCCTAAGGGGCGAACTACGCCGACGACCGGTCTCCTCTTCATAGGAGTACGTGGCAACCATTTCATATGATTCTTTGATAAATAAAACAAAAACAACAAAAACATTTCTACCCTTACAAAACAAAAACAACAAAAACATTCCTACACCCTTTCTACCATATACACACGTTGAACCTCGTATACTGAGTTCGAACTACCACGCAGACTGATCTCCTCTTCATGAGAGCGTACGTAAGCGACCATTCATGGTGCGGTCTCACCCCCTACCAAAACACAAACCCTTGTCAGTTGGTACTAGGATCATCCTTCAATCCATCACATTTCATTTGGCTTCAGACCAAAGGGATGGAATTACCTGAACTCCTCCCAAATAGGAGATTCGGCGACCATCTAAGCTGTAGTCATACCTCGAAAAGCAACACCACTCCATAAGAGGTGGAATTAACTAGGCTTCTCATAAATAGAAGTACTGGCGACCATCTGTGTTGCGATCAATCTCAGAGAGGAAAGCCATACTCCTCTCCACATTTCCATCCAGAAACCAGTCCCAAGACACCAAAGATGGTAGGGATACACAAAGATCGATGATCTATTCTGAACTGTCCAGAGACAACTCAATGTCCATCCACCTAGGAGGAATTCAGAATACATCAAGACCACAAGCCCTGAAGCAACAGGCAAAATATCAAGCAAATAGCAAGGCATATCTAAAAGGGATTTGATCCAAAAATATATTTCCCTGTTATATATAATGATGTTTAATATATACAATGTAAACTGTACAGGACAAAATGGCTAAGATAGTCTGTGCAGGAAAATACAATCTCATCTACAAGTCAGGATATATGCGAGCTAACAAACCCAACATGGTGTCCCTCTCAGAGGAAGGAGGTGAAGCTGTGGTCTCCTGTACGAGAATATCCACACGACCCAAAAGATCTGTAGCCATCTGCATGGTGACCATATGATCATCAATATATGTGTTCATCTCAGCGATCATGCTAGTGGTAAGGGACCTCACTGCAGTACTATCTGTGACAGCTACATCCCGGGCAGATATAGCACTATCCCGCTCAACTATCACTGCATCTCTGGCTAATCTGGCCTCATCCCGCTCAACAACAGCGGCATCTCTGCGATCTAATGCATCGTCTCTTTCTAATAGAGTTGCGTCTCTCACCTCAAGGGCAGTCAACATCATAGATCGAGCATGATCCCTCTCAAAGGTCATCGGATGAAGACTCTCGCTCTAAAGATCGCGTGCCAAAGGTTTGAATCACAAAAGTACTAAGTACTAGGAGAATCATGAAGAAATGTCGGCAACCCAAAGAAATGGCCCTCCTCGATGTAGGTATCAATGTCCTCCATGGGCTCAAGATCGTCTCGACTTCATTATCCGGTGATCGCAGACATCGCCGCAAATTACAAAACCTCTGTCTCCATCCATGCGGAATACTCTGCAGAACTATCTGGATGACTGACAGAAAAAGAAGCTATCTCACACTGATCCCAATAAGTATACACACGGGATCGGTCCTCTGCTGATAGATATCGAGAAGCTGAACGCTGACCTATCGCCCCCTCAAAAGGATGGAAATCCTGGAACTGGTCGAACTGCGACATCACGGCCAGTGGGTGATAAGTAGTCACGCCCCTAAAGCCAGCCAGAGGGAGAAAATCCATGCCCGGAGCGTGAGTAATGAAGCCGTATGGTGAGCAAAGCCCGAGCACTCACAATATGTTTGAATGGATCTCGATATCTGCCAAAATGCGGACCAAGACAGAGATCCAGACACTCCGACGGTGAAAGGAGTATGACATGGCCACATCATGGGAGAAGCAATACCCACGACGCGTCTAAGGGTACCAACCGGTCTCAAGTGTGACATAAACCACACATACAACATGACCGAATTCCCAGTGAACACTCCTGTAGGATACGTGCAACAATAGGATGTCGACCGTAGGGTCTCTGCCACGATCATAGGTACAATGGTGCGACCCTCTTTAAGAGCTCTCACAGCCATAATGACACCAATGTCTATCTCGTCCATATATCGTGGCATATAGACATACGACAGTACGCACAACAACAGTACATCAACTCTGGCCAAACGCCAGTGGTACTCCGGTGCGGTAAAATCCCCGAAATGTCGTGAGTAGCTATCCTCTGAGCCAAATCTGTCGTACAAAAAACGCTGGGATATCACATGGCTAGATGTCAGCTCGTCCTGCACTACTCTGCGTCGCAATCCTGTGAGAGTCATGAATCGTCTACTCATGTCTCCCAAAGCCAAATACACGCAAGGTCTGTCTAAAGGCAGCATCGTCAACCGTGCATACTCCTCTAGAGTAGGAGTCAACTCATGGGTGTCAAATCGAAATATCTGCCTATCCGGTAGCCAATGCTCTAGCATCCCATCTACAAACCCTGCAGGAACTTGAAAAGGCAATAAAGTCATGGTATGCTACAGCAACTGATCTACAGTCACCCTATCTGGTGGTGACATGCTATCGTACCACGATCGCATACCCAATGCCACCAATGATGGTGGGGTATGATCTATACTGACTAACCGTCAAGAAGACATCTGTGCGGTGTCAGTCATAAGACCATCCAGGGTCAATACCGAATATCTCTGGACATACATACATATGCATAACATGATACATGCATAACAGATAATGGATGGCAATATGATATAGGGAATGAAAAGACGGTGCATACATTCCTAAGTATATCATCATCTAATACATCATCTCTGTACAGCTATAAATACAAGGAAATGGGGCACAGACGCCCTAATACTAACAAAGGCCTATCAAAAGATATAGCGAGAATGGGGAACAACCACCCAATATCTAACAGAGGCCTATCAAAAGATATAACGAGAATACACATCAAAAGAAGACAATGGTGTCGATATCTACATAATCAATCCTGTCCACCTGATGTAACTTCTCATGAGTCACTGGATCTCTATCAACAGGGATGTCAGGCCTATAAAGAGGAGGATCTGCGCCGGCAAAATCGAATGGGTCATCTGAGGGGCCAGCGCCTAAGCTGGAAGGAACGAATGTCTCCGCCTCTGCTGGATCTCTGCCCAAATACCGAATAAATATATGTGCCTGATCCAACTGCTGGGTCAAGCTATCAATCTGGGTTATATGAGTCGAATCTCAGACACAAGCTATCCAATCCGTCATCATCAAGGATCCTGGAACCATATCCCCATAAACCGCGTATGGCGTATTTGGGTCGGGCTCCAATAGTGCGAGGGACCACCACCGCCGAACGCTCTCGAGTACATGGACCCTCCGATAATGCAAAAACCACAACCCCAACAATGGGATATCGCTGATTGGACGATCGTGATACGGGCCAATGACGCTGGCGGCAGAGGCAAGATCGGTATCTGGATCTCCTGTGGTGCTCCTAATAGCACGCTTCTCCTAAATAGAGCTCCTAGCCTCCATCGGTGAAGAGGAACTCTCCGGTGGAAATCAAATACTCGATTCCTGGCGGATGTCCATCCTCAAAGTCGATGGTCAAGTGTTCCCCTGAATAGGGAATCCATGTAATGGTGTCACCGTCAAGAACTCCAACCAAGATCTGGCGTTGATCGAATCCCTCAATTCTGAGGATCTCTGGAAAAATAGAATGGTGCCATCGTCGTCCTCGTGGATAGGTATCTAAACCTAACACACTCACAGGACGCAAGCATGGGAGCCTCTCATAGCCCCAAAACTGCCAACACAATGGCAAAACATCTGCTATCAGTAAACACTCTTAACCTATGAATTGGAAAAGACAAGAGAAATACGCACCAGCAGAAATGTGTAAAATCCTAGCCAAGCCTCATTAAAACCACAAGCGCATGCGTACAAGCGAAGTAGCAAAGGTGTAGGAGCCCCAATCATACTTCTCAATCGGTCCACATCACGTGTGGCGCGATCAAAGCAAAAGATACCGTAGAAGAGTTATCTACTATGAAGCAGCCTCGAATGATCATCAGTAACAATCGCCGCAGAACGCGATCCCTGATCCTGACATCATCAGGCATGGGCTCACTCAAAAGCCCACTCATAGCATCTACGCTCAAAGGGCCTGAACGGAAAATCCTGCCTTTGAGCGCCTCCGCCGGAACTCCTAGTAAGGATCTGACGGCAGTAGGGGTGATATTCGCCATGCAAGGCACCGACTCCCCTCTAAACTCCATACCTGTGATAAATCGCCAATCCATAGGCGTCATCATCACCTCGCAATCCAGCAGATGGAGTGACTGAGTCTGATGAAACCATCGCTCAGACAATGCCCTAAGGTAACCCCAGGGACAACGACGAGGAAGGATGAAGAAGAATGCCCCGAATCCCCACTCATGCACTATCGCTCTATAGTCAGGATGAAGCGCCTGGTACATGGAGTGAATGCTAAACCAGTTCCCCCGAGGCTGTGTAAAACCTAGAACTTGCATGAAATGCAGATCAACATCAAAACCCTTTAATCACTACTATGTGTTTAGATGCATTTCGTGCGATAACTCACAATCCAACGGATAAAAACTAGAAAAAATACATGCATACGTTACCAGGATAGTGTGGAACACTTGTACGGTGACAAATTTGCGTGAAAGCGTTCTCGAACTCAAAGCAGATCCAAGATGGCTCGCGGTTTTCTCTATGCGAAGCAAGTTGAAAGTGACTTGTGAAGACCAACTTGCAGGATTTATGATCCACGGTTGCCGCAAGAAGCTCATCTGCATGGCCGCAGCGAGTGCACTGCACTGCAGACTTTCTATGTGGGTCCCACCCCCCGGCCTCGGTCGATTCGAGTTGTAAAAGGAGTTCTTACGGATTAGAAAGGTCAAATCGGGAATAAAATGCCACGCGATTGAAAGCAAAACAAAGATACAATCCTGGTCTTCTCAGATGAGACTTTGAATCTGTACATCACTCATTGGTAGTCACCCGAACACGAGGTATAACCTGCCAATAATCTCATTTATCACAAATCACATCCGGCAATACCTCATACAGGTCCATTGCCACTAACTCCGGGTCGTTACCCTAAATGTCCCCGACGGGGGTTACAACGTATGTCCCCGACGGGGGTTACAACGTATGTCCCCGACGGGAGTTACAACGTATATCCCCGACGGGGGTTACAACGTAGGTTCCCGACGGGGGTTACAACGTAAATCCCCGGTGGGGGTTACAACACGTTCATCCGTTGACACGTCTATCAACGAAGGTCATGCAGCCTTGACGTTATTTCAGTCGATGGCAAGTAAACCCATCGAAGCATTGGGAACCGTTCGATAGTTGCGTACGTACTCATGAGTCCCCAGTAGGTCCCCGACGAGGGTTACCACGTATATCTCTGGAGGGAGTAACCACGCATGCTCAGCCGTTGACACACAAATCAACGAAGGTCAAGTAACCTTGACGTCATTACAGTCGATAGTGCTTAAACATATCAGAGCTCTAGAGTTATTCGAGGTTTTCATACCCAACTGCTCGTATTCCCCAGCGGGGGTCACAACGCAATGTTACATTGATCTACACGACAACGAAGGTCAAGCAACCTTGACAATCTACTCATAGAGCCTCAGCCGTTGATTCACACGTCAGCGAGGGTCAAGCAACCTTGACAGTATATCCCACAAGATTTTTCAGCTGTTGATTCATATGTCAATGAAATACACGTCAACGAAGGTCAGGCATCCCTGACAGCATTTGCTGTTGGCAGTAAATCCAACAGAATCTTGACATATTCTGGCGATACTAACCAGGAAAGGTCAATGTTATCAAAGAGGATAGATGGTGGAATATGTTATACACATCCTCAAACAGACCAAGCTTTCTCCCCACAGATCTCTTGCACATAAGAGGAACCTCTTCAGGATCAAGTCGTTATCAAGAACACAGGAATTTGGTGATAACCCCAACATCAACATCCTAATAGATTCGGCTTACACATCAAGTCTGGTTCATATTGCCAATCCCCAATGGAAGCCACAGGATCCAAAGATCATCCCCAAATGTTCAGGCTACAACCCCGTACACACGCATCATACATTTGCATCATGTTGTTATCCATAGTACCACGTTTGTCTTGTCATTTCAAGTATACTAGATTCTTTATCCTACCCATGCATCGCCATGCATGAGTATGATAAAGAGGGCATCTGTGAGACACTCAAAATTTTCTGTACTATTATCACTAACATTGCGGGACAGATTAAATCTTTTAAGAGAGAACCACGAAGACAATCCATACCGATACTACCTAAGTTCAAAGATCAACCCGGATCACATTCTCGGAGTAATAAAATCCAACCTCGAGATAACCCGAGGCGTGCGAGATCAATATTGAAACACACACCGGAGAAGACCGATTAATCTCGGAGATAACCCCGAGGTATCCAGTCTCAGTCCCAACCATGGGAATAGCCACCAACCTTGGTGATAGCCCCAAGGAATGCAATTTCTGCGATAACCCTAGAAATGCTTGTTTCAAATGCAACCAGCTTCAATCTTGGCGCTCATAACGAGATACACTGCACCAACCCTAAATAACATCGGGTATAAAGGCACACCTCAAAGGTGACAATGAGGACCTTCAACAATTGCGGCAATCCAATCTCGGTAAGTCGAGCAACGTTTGCTTTATCAAATTTAATCCGGCGATAACACCGCAGAGGGGCAACATCGCTATCTCACAACACGATGCCACGTCCGTCTCTCACGCAACAATGTCCCACAAGACTAACCAATCCCGTGAGTGACTATTATGCGGGTAACGGATGAAAGTTGAAGCTTGAAGACCGGAGGCATCGCCCCATCTTCAATGACCGTACAAACTCTAATCACATGCCATCGTGACTGACTCTCGACAACGGCGGTCCGGAAATAGGTCCTGTATACCTCAAACGGATGCGGATTGCACTTCCGAAAGTTTGAGTGAACATTACGATTGCTTCGAGTGCACGACTTTCTTGAGACGACCTGACAAACAAACCCGGGCCCACCGGGTTGCATGAGTACACTGCTGGCTAAAATGCTATAAATAGAGGGCTTGGGCACCCATTTTGAAAGAAAGAAAAAGCGAGGAAGCCACCCTAATTTATATGCACTCACCCCATGCGATTAATACTTTCCCTTTTAAACACATGTGAGCTCATATATAGCCCTTTTGTGTACCTACAAAAGTCAAGAGCCACCCACTCTAAAGATATAGAAGTCTTCTTTAGCGATCAATTGTAGCCCTTCTCACACACTTTAGAGTCTTTCTTCATCTTTGCACACACCCTTTTACACGCTGAGAGTCGTGTTGCTTGCTTTTGCCCGACTTGATTAAAGTGGTTTCATTCGATCTGTATATATATACACATATATATATATATATATATATATATATATATATATATATTGACTAACATTATCGAGTTATGCCTCAAATGAGCCTAGACTTCGGTCTGGAGCGTTTATTTGCTTTAATATATATATATCTATATTTATATATATTAACTGTGTGTCGAACTTTGTTCGATGAGCCTGAACTTGATTCAGTGCGTTTATCGCTTTAATATATATATATATATATATATATATATATATATATATATATGTGTATGTGTAGTCGACTTTGTTCGATGAGCCTGAACTTTGATGCAGAAGCGTTTACTAGCTTTTATATATATATATATATATATATATATATATATATATATATATATATGAATTGTGGTGGGACTGCATTACGATAAGCTTTGATTTTATATACAGTGCGTTTACTATCTATTTTGTATATATATATATATATATATATATATATTTATATATATGAATTGTTGCCTGACTACATTACGATGAGCTTGAATTTTGTATCCAGTGCGTTTACTCTCGTTTTTTTGTATATATATATATACTTATATATATGAACTGTTGTCGAACTTTGTTCGATGAGCACAGATGTTACATCTAGTGCGTTTATTTCTTATATATATATATATATATATATATATATATATATATATATATATATATATATATATATATATTAATCCCACCTAGAGTTTACTTACGTGGTGGTTGATCGCTTTTACTGACTTTCTTTACATTTCGTCTCCGCCTGAGTTTACTTACAGTGGCGATTGATTTTATATAGCTTTATTTACATTTCGTCACTTTGGAGTTTCCTTCGTGGCGATTAATCGTATTCTGACTTTATTTACGCTTTTGTCTACTTTCGAGAGTTTCCTCTATGGCGGTTGATAGCTTTTACAACTTTATTTAAATTTCCGATCCCCATGGAGGTGCTTCGTGGTTGGTGATCATATACTATATATATATATATATATATATATATATATATATATATATATATATATATATATATATATATACGCTTTTATATATATACCGCTTATTGCTTTCATACAAATTGCAGATATCTTCAGGCGCTTTAGGAATCATGTGATCACAGATTCACTATTGGATCTAGATTCGGTTCCTCGTGATGGACATTTTCAAATGTGGCGACTTGTAAATTGTTCTGCGATGTCCAATTTCCTCGAGATGGTTTTCATACCCACGAGGAAGTCGGCATTATTTTGTACATTATTTTAGTATGGATGCCTCGCGTTAAATCAAATAAAATCAATCAATAGAACACTTAATAAAATGGGAGTGTAAAAGGTCTCAATTACTATTAAGCATCAGGGTTTGAGAAACCTTTTTTTTATAAAACATCAATGCTATACCTTGCTAAAAACTGAGTTTTTACATAAATTCAAACCCTGTGTATATAGGTTCGAACGAGGCCTCGCACTACTTCCAAATAACAACACATTGACCCACACACACACACATTTAGATAATAATTTTTTGAAAAGAGGCGGTCACCGTGGTAACATGGATGTCGAGGGGTGCCTAACACCTTCACCCCGCATAACCAAGTCCCCGGACCCTAATGAATCTCGGTTTCACCAATTCGTTTAGCATGTCACATCATTTGGGTCAATGTGCAAACCTTTTCTCGGTTGTGTTGGTACAACCATTTAAAAAACCAACTGGCGACTCTTAACAGTCCATCGTCGACATTATACATGTCGGACCTTTTTCACTTGTTTTTTCAAACAAATCTCACCTAAAATGAGAACAGCAAAGAACAAGTAACGAAAAGGGACATCTAAAAATTCCGACATCGACAATTCTAATTGAAGAATTCTGATAAGAATTCTGTCGAGAATTCTGTCGGAAATAGAAAATATACCAAATTAGTAAGAACAATCAGGCATGATAAAGACATAATATTGCAAACATAATTCATATATACACAACATAAGTAAAGTATTCCCAAATAATTAAGCGGGTCCCAAAATCACCCTAATTGAGTCAATTAAGCATATGAAAGAGTAGCCAATTTCATGAATACCTAAAATCGATCCACTTTGAGTCGAATTAAGCATATCAAGATTACCAAAATTTCCAAAACCTAAAATCAGTACACAATATTTCCATTACCCAAATGATCAGTAGCCAATTTCATTAATACATGAATACTTGAAAACATAAATCAGTAGCCACAATACAGCACAATCAGAAGCTAATTTATGAAGCATTTATACTAATTTCTATTAATTTCCCAACTCAGTAGCTAAAATTACACATACAACACAATCAAAATTCAAAAATTAAAACATAAATTAAACCTAACCTTAATGGGAAATCGTTTTGAAATGTAAAAGGCTGGTGGTCGGAGGTGGTGCTCGGAGGTGGTGGTCGCAGGTGGTGGAAAATCGGTTCTGGAATGGAGGTGGCGTGAGGTATGCAGGTGGTGAGTGCAGTGCCGCAGGTGGTGGTCAGAGGTGGCATAGAGATGGGTCGGCTGAGAAGGCGAGAAGTCGACTGAGAGAGAGAGAGAGAAAGAGAGAGACAGAGTGCAGCGACTGAAATGAATCTGCAGATCTGTTTTTATTTAACAATTCTGATGGAAATCCGTCGACATTATATCTGTCGAGGATACATTAAAGTCGACGAACATTATGTCGAAATTACTAATATTCTATCGAGATAATAATTCGCGCTGGCGGGCTTTTTTGGCTCCTTTACTCAGACATATTTTCGACCGAATTCGGCCGTATTTATGTTATTTCTGACCGAATTAGGTTCGACAGAATATTCCGTCGGTAACACTATAAGATCGACTAAATGTATTCCGTCGGAGATAAACCCTTTTCTTGTAGTGTTTAGTTGAATTAAATGCTTGTTTTGGTTCTTGGATTTGATGGGTTTGTTTGAGGTTTCTTGTTATTGACCTAAACTGCCTTTCTGGGTTGGCTTGAAATGTTGTACTTGTGGTTTTGTCACTGCTCTCATGTTTGGTTCAGCTATTTCAGGTTAATTGGTTGAATTCGGTTACAAATTAATAGGCGTAGTCCTAGTCCTAGTCCAGTACCATCATCTTCAAATGTGCCTAGAGGATAGAGAATTGGATGGATTTTTGATTTCCTATTTAAACCGATTATCTCTGTCTACATATGTGTTTTTGTGTGATTCCAAATGAGTTTTTATTGTTTCTCCTTTTTAAAGACTGTGTGGGTAAGAACCACTGGCTAAACTGATTACATGTGCATACTTTCACATGTGCATATTTTTATATAGTTTAGGAAGCTTAGAAACCCGTTTGAGATTCACTTAGTAGGAGTGAATCTCAAATAGTCCCCGTTTATGTTTCGATCTCACTTAGGTCGGTGTTAACAACTTGCGCACGTCTTTATATTTTTTGAATTTTCGGTCAGTATATATCTCTTGATGTTCTTCAGGTGCATATTTAGACTACGATGTGTTAGTTTATTTCGTGTACTTGAAGACCATGGGGAGGTGCTGCCGAAATTTCTGAAAAATATAAAGATGTGTTCAAGTTGTTGGCATCGATAAGAATGCACACATCCGGAATGAGATAGAAGCTTTGACTTGATTAGAGTGGGAGATGAAGTTAGGAAACGCATAAGCTTGCACATACATTAACTTGGAGACTTGGTGTGTTTGTCTAACTTTCCATATATATAGCGAGACGGTTATCCGGGATGTACATTGATCGAAGTTGGATGGAACGTAGGGTAGCCACCGATAGGAGTGGGCATAGCTCGAGTATCGTAGTGGGGTTGAATAGCTTTCAACTTCGCTTTTGAAAGCAAGTCGGCGATGAGATCGAGATGTCCTTGTAAGAGGTGTCTGAATGAAGTGTGGAAGGAAAGGAGTGATGTCATATGTGACTTATTTGCGTATGGGTTCAAGCGGGGTTATACGACATGGATCTATCATGGGAAACTTGGTTGGATGAACATGAATCGAAACCGGAATCCGGAGAGTGACGAAACCTTTATCGCATTTCAACATGATAGTCAAAGTTGATGGTTCATACTTCGATGGAATATGATAGGATGGATGGCGATGGCGTCGAAGCAAGAGCCGAATGATTGGGCTAAGGGTTTATATGAGTTATTGCATGACGGCGCGGTGACGCCTTAATTGTATGATGAGCGGACACGGAAAGCACACCGTCTTATCTCGCCGTGACTAAGTTTTTACACTTCAAGAACGAAACGATGGTATGTGAGAGGTTTTAATGAACTCATTAAGCATTGTGAAGGAGTGCTTACCTACAGGCAATAAGTTACCGGAGTCGTAATATGATGTGAAGAAAATGGTCAAAAGGCTCAACCTAGGGTATGAGAAGATTGATGCTTGTGAGAATGATTGTATGTTGTATTACGGTGATGTCAATAAAGATAAGAGGTCATGTGATATTTGTGGTACAAGTAGATACTATGAACAGTATGAGAAAAAAAGAAAAGACATGCCGAGAAAGATCTTACGCTACTTTCCTATTGCCCCAGGCTTGACGGTTGTTCATGTCAACACATACCGCCGAGGATATGAGGTGGCACTCTACACGGACATAGTCGGTCAACCGACGCCTTCTTGAGATGGGCTTGAGTGGAAAAATTTTAATAACAAGCACCCCTCGCTTGTCAAGAGGTTTGCAATGTTAGGCTTGGACTTGCTACGGATGGGTTTAATCCGCTTAACTGACTTACACAAAGCCCTACTCAACTTGGTGGGTGATTATTGTGGTGTATAACCTTCCGCCTTCGATGTGCATGAAAGATCCCTACATGTTCATGCCTTTACTGATTCCGAGTGATAAGAGTCCGAGTAAAGACATCAATGTATACCTCAGGCAGTTAGTTGATGAGGTGAAGATGTTGTGGGAAAAAGGGGTTCAAACGTATGATGTATCTCTTAAGCAGAACTTTGACATGAGGGCAGCTTTACTGTAGACAATAAATGACTTCCCGGTATTAGGAATGATCAGTGGATGGTCGACTCATGGGGGCTTGTCATGTCCCGTGTGCATGGGGTCAGTTAAAGCTGTGCGGCTTAAACATGGGGGAAAAATGAGTTTCTTTGCCACATCCAGACAGTTTTTGCCGATTGAACATCGTTATCGACGGATGAGTAGACAATTCAATCGAAAAACAGAGAAACGTCAAGTACCTAGCCGTCTTTACGGGTCAAGGCGGTGTTGAGTTGGATTAGTCATTTGAAGTTTCCACCTCCAGGGAAGAATCACAGACAGAGCGAGCTTACTGCTCTGGCAAGGTTCAAAATCGGACACACGGATCCACGTTCTTTGACCTGCCTTATTGGGCTACACTCTGCATTCGTCATTGTATAGATCCGATGCATACTGAGAAGAACGTATTTGATAACATATTTTATACAATCCCTAGATGCCATTGGTAGAATTAAAGGACAACAACAAGTCGAGACTTGATTTGGTAGAAATGAACATTAGAGAAGATCTGTGGGTCAGATCGAGGGTAGTAAGACTAAGAACGCCTAAAGTCGAATATATACTTTGACCAGAGGAACAATTGATATTGATATGTAATTGGATCGATGGATCAAGCTCCCAGATGGATATTCTTCAATATAGCAAGGTGTTGTAAAGTCGAAGAGTTGAAGTTTGTGGTCTCAAAAGTCATGATTGTCATGTATTCATGTAGAGTTGATCCACGTGGCATTTATCGACTTATTATCAAAACGTGTGGTTGAAGCAATCGACGTAGCTTTCTAATTTCTTCGAGAGATCTATGCTTGATTTTGAGCTTCACTTTCAAAAACATAGATAAAATGGAGATGCAGATAGTAGAAATAATGTGCAAGTTAGAAATGATCTTCCCCCATCGTTTTTTGATTCAATGGAGCATTTGCCTATTCACTTGCCATACGAAGCTAAGTTTGGCGGTCCGTGACAATATAGATGGATGTATCCATTTGAGAGGTAATGACATTAATGTTTTTAATACTGGAAAATGTTCATTCATTTTGTTAATCTATATATCATATAGGTATATCGACGCCTAAAGAAAAGGTGAAGAATAGAGCCCGTGTAGAGGAATTCAATTCTTTGAAAGTTATGTTATAGAGGAACTTGTTAATTTTTGCTCGTTGTACTTTGAGCCGAATGTTCAGACGAAGCACAATCGCTTACATCAGAATCAAGCTATTGCGCACGAGGAAAATGGAGAATTAACGGCCTTTAGTCATCCTGTACGCCCATTCGGTGGTAAAAAAAAAGGCGATTCTTGACCGATAGTGAGTATGCAGCTGCCACATTGTATGCACTTGTCAACATGAATGAAGTATCGCCATACATTAAGTAAGTAGTCATAATTATATATGTCTGGTTTAATTGTGTCAAGTTCCTTTTCAAACACATTGAGTATATAAATGAGCTGCAGTCAATATGATGCTGAAGTACGTGAAGCGAATCCGAGTATATCGGACGGGGATTTACAAAATTTGAGAAATGGAGAATTTGTGCAATGGTTTAAAGATCATGTAAGTCTAACCTTATAAGTTCAATGAATATACCATCATGATGTTATTCTTATGGCGTAATTAACTTTAGAATATGTTGTGTTAATGTACATTAGGTCCTCACAGGATGAGTTAGTTCGACAATCGGCTAAAGCTTATAGGATAATGGCCCCGAAAGATCTATAGATACTTATACATGCCGCATTGTCAATGATTCTGATTTAAGTGTTGCGATATTGGGGAAGTTGCTTCTTCCGATTACGGTGTTGTGGTGAAAGGTAGGCTAGCTACGATAAACATTTGGGATATACCGTATGGACGATTGCTAGAAGTTGTCGTGCTCAAATATTGGGGTCATAAAGAATTAGTTTGCTTCAATTGTCATTGGTTTGATGTTGAGAATGGAGTTAAAGTAGATAAAAAATCAGGACGGGTGACTGTTAACGTTAAGTCAAAACTAAGACTGATGAGTGGTATGGACGAGCCTTTTATTTTAGCAAGTTAAGCAACATAAGTGTCCTACGCGCAGAGTGTTAAGACCCCTGCAAGCCCATGGCATACTGTTATAACCACCAGTGCCCGTGGTTTTCAAGGCACAACTCCTCGTCCAGACGATGAACCTTTACAAGTCGAGTCTACTAGTGTCACACCTGCTGATGTAACAATTATTAGTGAGTCTAGTGAAGAAGAGGATGATGTTGTCGTTGTCGTTGTCGAAAGTGAAGACGATGTTGTTGAGGAGGTAGATATAATTGAAGAAATCGTTGAGGACGACGAAGATGGTGATGACAACGATAGTGAAGATTTATTGCTCGAAGATGACGATTCTGATATTGATGGCTTTGATGATATAAATGATTAGGAGTATGTACTCTTTAATTGTGTCCTTTTAGTTATATTCAAATGTAATAGTTTGTAGTAGTGCAATCATTATCTTCAACTTATATTAATCTACTAAAGGTGTTACTATTTATGATGTATCCTTTTAGGTTACTATTTATGTTGCATTCTTTTTAGTTGTATCTCAGATGTTATCCTCTTTGTTATTGTGCTCAAATATAGTATTTACTGAATGTTTAATAATATTTTTTATGATTTGACAAGATATACATACATATAGCGCAAGACACCACATGGCGATCGTGGTGGGCGCAAGCAGTCGTGGGGCCGTATGCGATTCTATGCGTGATGATCGCCTGGATCGTCAGGTATAATTATATTGACATTATATTCATTTATATAAATATTGATGTATTTCACTACAATATTGAAACACACACCGGAGAAGACCGATTAATCTCGGAGATAACCCCGAGGTATCCAATCTCGATCCCAACCATGGGAATAGCCACCAACCTTGGTGATAGCCCCGAAGGAATGCAATTTCTGCGATAACCACTAGAAATGCTTGTTTCAAATGCAACCAGCTTCAATCTTGGCGCTCATAACGAGATACACTGCACCAACCCGGCAATAACATCGGGTATAAAGGCACACCTCAAAGGTGACAATGAGGACCTTCAACAATTGCAGCAGTCCAATCTCAAATAAGTCCGAGCAACGTTTGCTTTTATCATTAATCCGTGATAACACCGGTGAGGGCAACATCGTCATCTCGTCGACACGATGCCACGTCACGCCTCTACGCAACAATGTCCCACAAGACTAACCAATCCCGTGACTATTGTGCGAGTAACGGATGAAAGTTGAAGCTTGAAGACCGGAGGGCATCGCCCCATCTTCAATGACTTCGTACAAACTCTAATCACATGCCATCGTCTGACTCTCGACAAACGGCCATCCGAAATAGGTCCTCAGATACCTCAAACGGATGCCCGGATTGCGCTTCCGAAAGTTTGAGTGAACATTACGATTGCACGAGTGCACGTGCTTTCGAGACGACCCGACAGACAAAAACCCATTTCGTACGGGTTGCCATGAGTAGTACACTGGCGGCTAAAATGCCTATAAATAGAGGGCTTGGGCAAATTTCATTTTGAAAGAGAAAAAGCGAGGAAGCCTACCTAATTTGCTTATGCACTCACCCCATGCAGTGTACTTTCCCTTTTAAACACATGTGAGCTCATATATAGCCCTTTTGTACCTACAAAAGTCAAGAGTTTACCCACTCTAAAGATATAGAAGTCTTCTTTAGCGATCCGTAAGTGTTAGCCTTCTCACACACTTTAGAGTCTTTCTCTTCATCTTTGCACACACCCTTTTACACGTTGAGAGTCGTGTTGCTTGCTTTTGCCGGACTTGATCTGTGGTTTCATTTCATCTGATATATATATACATATATATATATATATATATATATATATATATATATATATCGACTAACATTATCGAGTTATGCCTCAAATGAGCCTAGACTTGATGCGAGCGTTTATTTGCTTTAATATATATATATATATTTATATATATTAATCTGTATGTCGAACTTTGTTCGATGAGCCTGAGACTTGATGCCTGATGCGTTATCGCTTTTTATATATATATATATATATATATATATATATATATATAAACTATGTGTCGACTTTGTTCGATGAGCCTAGACTTGATGCAGAAGCGTTTACTATTTTTATATATATATATATATATATATATATATATATATATATATATGAATTGTGGTCGGACTCTGTTCGATAAGCCTGGATTTTATATCTGGTGCGTTTACTCTGCTTTTGTATATATATATATATATATATACATATATTTATATATATGAATTGTTGTCGGACTCTGTTCGATGAGCTTGGATTTTGTATCTGGTGCGTTTACTCTGTTTTTTGTATATATATATATACTTATATATATGAACTGTTGTCGAACTTTGTTCGATGAGCACAGATGTTACATCTACAAGTGCGTTTATTTCTTATATATATATATATATATATATATATATATATATATATATATATATATATATATATATATATATATCCGTCCCACCTAGAGTTTACTTAGTGGTGGTTGATCGCTTCTGACTTTCTTTACATTTCAATCACGCCTTTGAGTTTACTTCATGGCGATTGATTGCTTTTTATAGCTTTATTTACATTTAAGTCCCTTTGGAGTTTCCTTCGTGGCGATTGGCCCGTATTCTGACTTTATTTACGCTTTTGTCTCACTTTGGAGTTTCCTACATGGCGGTTGATAGCTTTTACTACGACTTTATTTAAATTTCGATCCCCATGGAGGTGCTTCGTGGTTGGTGATCATGTCTATATATATATATATATATATATATATATATATATATATATATATCGATTTTATATATATACCGCTTATTGCTTTCATACAAATTGCAAGATCTTGTGCGCTAGAAATCATGTGATCACTGATTCACTATTGGATCTAGATTCGGTTCCGTGATGGACATTTTCAATTTATGGCGACTTTGTAAATTGTTCTGCGATGTCTGAATTTCCTCAGATGGTTTTCATACCCACGAGGAAGTCGGCATTATTTTGTACATTATTTTAGTACGGATGCCTCGCATTCGTCAAATAAAATCAATCAAGCCGAACACTTAATAAAATGGGAGTGTAAAAGGTCTCAATTACTATTAAGCATCAGGGTTTGAGAAACCTTTTTTTTATAAAACATCAATGCTATACCTTGCTAAAAACTGAGTTTTTACATAAATTCAAACCCTGTGTATATAGGTTCGAACGAGGCCTCGCACTACTTCCAAATAACAACACATTGACCCACACACACACACATTTAGATTCAATAATTGCTGCGTTAATATTTTATATTATTGTTGTTTCAATAATTGTCAACTGACAAAGATTCCATTATCGGATCAATAATTCATATTATTTAAATAATATTATTAGATAGCATTATTGGCAATGTCTAGAAAGTTCATCAAGGAGAGGTTTGGTCACCTAATCATGCGGCCAAGAAGAGAAATTCTTATTGAAAGCCCCCTCTTTCTGAGGAACCGCTTCAGTTATCATTATTGTGATTACGTAATATTATTTGTGAATAATTAATTATTGATTTATATGATAAGAAAATATTTATTTTATATAGATATAAATGATGGATATATTTATTTTTATGTGGATAAAATGAAAGAATTAATCTTTGAGGTGTTTTATCAAGATTTTATCGGTGTGGAGGTATTAAAATCATCCGCTTATGAATTTCGGATATTTTTGGTTTGGAATTTGAAAACTCAAAGCTACAAAGTTGTAGAGAATTGATTTGAGTGTAATGGATATAAAATTCAGATTTTTACGATAAACCGCCTATTTTCTATGAATTTTTGAAGTTTCAAAAATAAAATAATTTTATTAAAATTATGGGTGGGACCCACTCTTGTTTAAAACATGTGGGTGCTTTGTTTTTCTTCCAAGTTGGTCTAGAATTTTCAAGATGGGTGGGCGTGGAAATTTTGTTTAATAATAATAATTTTTCATTATTTTAGTCTCCTGATGCTCTAAAGATTTTCCTATAAATTAACGCTTAAGTTAGAATTGAAAATCACACCAGAAACATAAGTTTTCTCTCTCTATATTATCAAGCATATTTTTGTTAGTATTTAGATATCTTGAGTGTTGCTATACGACGCAAGTTCGCTCAAATATATATCCGATATTCAAGTCAGAAATACTGCTCTTTTGAGGTAAGGGATTTTAAGGGTTGTTATGTTTTTCATGTTTCGTAACTTTTTAGACCTTCAAAAATTCTGAAAATATTTGAAATGATATTTTGATGAGTTTTATTGATTGTGTCCAAAAATGGTGATTTTTGGATGTATAGATTAAGAGTTATGAATTTTACGGGAAAAGACTATTTTAAAAGTAACCGCTTATAACTCCTTGTGGTTAACTCCAAAATTAATGAAATTTTTATTGGGAGTACATCTATATAATATCAGTGTACTCTGTGAATTTTAGAATTTTTGGACAAAAGTATAATTTATGATAAATGTCTAAATATTCGACGATTTTGGCCATATGAAAAATAGTAAATGAATTTTAAAAATTCTGAGAAAAATATATGTTCAATATAGGACTATATTCTGCTAAATCCCAGAAAAGAAATAATTTTGGAACTGATTTGGTATTTTTCATACAAATGGTCTAGTTATGAGTAAAAGAATTAAATATGTTATGTGAAGTAAAAAAATTGAAAAATATGATTTTATGGCTTGAGAATCATACATGAGTTATATGCAGATTTTTTTATAAGGATTTTAGTTATTGGTGATGAAATCTTATGAGTTTGGCATTTTAGATTGATTAAATGCATTATTTAGTAAAGTGTAAACAATTAAAATAAATTGTTTATAAGTTTAAGAAACGTTATTTCAATATCATTATACCGAAATATTAGTATGAATTTTATTGTGGAATTTTTACCTTTTTATGTCGGGTTTACTATTCATGAGTTACTATTCACAAGTTATTATTCATGAGTTACTATTCACGAAGTTACTATTTATGGGTTACTATTCACGAGTTACTATTCATGACAAAATTGGTTTCTTTTTCTAACCAAATTATAGTTGATTTATGAATATTACTCTTGAGATTAAAACTATATGTTGATCATATTATTTTTATTATCATATATAACATTTTTATAACCCTAATGATGATATTTCTCTTTGACTTGAGTGTAAAGATGGGTAAATTTTTGGTATGATCATGACTATGGATTCTCTTTGGCAGTAGTGCAAAGTTGAATTGTTGACTGGTATGATCATGACCATTGAATTTATAATTGAATATCTTTAGCTTAAGTACAAAGGTGAAATGATCAACATGGTTATAATTATTGTTTATATAAATTCTAAAATTATTATATATTTCTTGAGATATTTATATATTTGGCATGTAGTGCAAATATGAACTGTTGATGAATATATTTGGCCTGTAGTGCAAATATAAACTGTTGAGGAATATCTTTGGCCTGTAATGCAAAGATGAATTGTTGATGAATATCTTTGGCCGCAAAGGCAAAGATGACTGTTGTTGAATATCTTTAGCACAGAAAAAAAGATGGTATGTTGATGAATATCTTTGGCCCATAAAGCAAAGATGAAAATTATATTCGGCCCTGTATGAGAAGAGAAATTTAGAATCACAATTATGATTATGAGTTATTCATATGATTGTGGAAAGGAACCGCTGATTGATGTTACTGGGATAAAACATTGTCAGTGAATTTTAACATGGAGAAGATAATAGACTTTATGGTCTATTTGACTCTTCTAATGGATTGCTTCGTTCACCGCAACTATGGTTGAAATTTTATCATCTACCATATGTTCTAAATCTACGATTTATTATTGATGAAGGATATTGATAATTTAATTATCTTTAGTCATGATATTCTTTACTGGGCTAGTTGTGCTCACCCTTTTGTTTCACAATTCCTTTCAGGTAATAAGAAGGTAGCTGGGTCGAGTGGGGGTAATGGGGAATGTAATGTTGGTTATCATTTAGTAGTTATATTTGGTGAATCAACTAGGGTGAGGCGAACCCAACGTTGGAAGGGTATTTTGTCACTATCATACAAGATGTCTAATGACATACAACCTCGTGCCATCATAAGACACGGTTGTGCACATCCACTTGCTGAGTATATTTACGAGCACTATCTATATAATCTTGGTATTTGTTTGATGTATAATTCTCATTTAGAGATAGTGGAGATAATGATATGTCAAAAGAAGACTCACCATTGAGAATAATATGATAGTAATCTTCTCGTTTTTCTTTGGGGTCTATTGGGTCAACCAAGGATAATTCTGCATGGCCATATGATATCTATCATAACCTGTAGACGTGGCCTCCCATGTACGAAGGTTTCTTGAGCACTTCCCAAAGATTTTAATTTCTAAAACAGCTTTTTTGACTATACCTTTATATAAGGTGTCATTGTGACGTCTTATCCAAGGTTGGGATGAGTGTCACAGCTTGGTATATATTTGTATCCAAACTCACAAAGATATGTGTTGTTATATTTTGCACAACAATTGTTGTAATAAAGTTGTAGTTGTTTTCTCGTATCCATGTATTTCATGACTTTCGAAATGGGTTGGATGGAATGGACCTATTTTGGGGTTGTCACATTTGGTATCGTAGCTTAGGATATGATCTCCATTTTTAGATCGTGGAATATAACTAGGAGGGGAGAGATGAGTAAATCATTCGCTAGTGTGTCCTACCTAAGCTTATTTGTTGGTCAGTCATAATATCAGGATATCATATGATATGTTAATTTGTTTAATTAACCCTTGTTTTATGGTAGTATTTGAGAATGACTGCTGAGAATGTAAACAATGGAGTGAATGAGACTGTGGGGATACCTCTAATCACTAACCATGATAATGTGATGTCAGACGAAGAAGGAATTAGAGATATTCTTATGGTGAATGAAGAATTGATAGTTGCACCCGAGATAGTCGCAGAGGTAACAACTGAGAGTGAGGAAGAAGAGGAAGAAGAGGTACCTGAGGAGAATTTATTAAAGGAATTATATGATCAAAATGTAGAATTGCAAAATCGTATTCATGAGTTAGAAGAGCAGGCTGAAGAACGGCAAGCGGTTGTGGAACAAAAGGAACAATTCAAGCTTGTGTTACCCGATATGTGATGCTTGAACAGAAGCATTCTTTGGCAAAGTATAAGATGATAAAGATGGAATCTGAGCTGAAAGAAGAAAAAAACTGAACGGGTGAGAATAAGTGATGCATGGGCAACAGCCGCATGACACATGGATATTGTGGAAAGAGATGTCCGATCTAAGAAAGCTAAAATAGATGATATGAATTTCTCTTTTTGGAAAGCAATTGGGAGAACCCAACATCGAGTTTTGAATTACCCTGTACAGAGTGGTCAACCTGAATTCGATATAGATCGAAGATTGATGATTCAGATCATGAATCAGGAGTACGACGAGGCAATGAGGGAGGAATATGCCCTATAGAAAAGTATATTCCAACCAGAGTGATGACGCCAAATCTTTGCCCTGCATAAAGTCAAAGCCGGGTAGTTCAGGGAGAGCGGTTGTCATGACTTCCCAACAGTGAAGAACCCAAATGAAGTTATCACGGAGATGAAAGCAATGGAGAAGTCGTGATGACCCGGAGATAGAATCAAATGAAAGCAAGGTATTCTCAACTTTTGAAATACTGTGCGTAAATTTCGGGGATGAAATTTCATAAGGAGAGGAGATTGTAAAACCAATTTTATGAAATAAAAGTATTCAATTTTTTTATAATTACAATTCAAAGAAATGATTAAATTGATAAAAGTTTAAAGTTAAGGGTGATATATATAAATTTTTCAAAATACGCAAGTGGTTATAGAATATTTCTCATTGTCGAGAAATATTCGTTTGGTCGTAGAATATTCTTGTTTTCGGGTAATATTTGTACGGCGACGCAGCCATTTGTAGGCCCCATAACGAATAACTGTCGAATGAAGAAAACGATAAAAATTGAGTTTTTATAAATAATTCATGTAGTTATTACTGCTAACACTTTGTTGAAATACTGCGGTTAAAATATGAATACGTGTGTTTGCACAATAAAGACACTAGCTTTTACATGATTTTTTAAATTATTGATCCTTACGTAAAAAGGCACTACTCAATAATTGTTACGATGAATTATTGTTCAATATTTTATTTTATTGATTCAATAATTGTCATTGCGTTAATTTTATATTATTGTTGTTTCAATAATTGTCACCGCACAATATCTCCATTATCGGATCAATAATTCATATTATTTAAATAATATTATTAGATAGCATTATTATTGGCAATGTCTAGAAAGTTCTCATCAAGGAGAGGTTTGGTCACCTAATCATGCGCCAAGAAGGAGAAATTTTATTGAAAGCCCCCTTTCCTGAACCGCTGGTTATCATTATTGTGATTCGTAATATTATTTGTGAATAATTAATTATTGATTTATATGATAAGAAAATATTTATTTTATATAGATATAAATGATGGATATATTTATTTTATGTGGATAAAAATGAAAGAATTAATCTTGCCGAGGTGTTTTATCAAAGATTTTATCTGCATGGAGGTATTAAAAATCATCCGTTTATGAATTTCGGATATTTTTGGTTTGGAATTTGAAAAACTCAAAGCTACAAAGTTGTAGAGAATTCGATTTCAGGCAGAATGGATATAAAATTCGTATTTTTCTGATAAACCGTCTATTTTCTATGAATTTTTGAAGTTTCGAAAAATAAAATAATTTTTATTAAAATTATGGGTGGGACCCACTCTTGTTTAAAACATGTGGGCTGCTTGTTTTTCTTCCAAGTTGGCTGCTAGAATTTTCAAGATGGGTGGCGTGGAAATTTTGTTTAATAATAATAATTTTTCATTATTTTAGTCTCCTAGGGCGTTCTAGCATTTTCCTATAAATTAACGCTTAAGTTAGAATTGAAAATCACACCAGAAACATAAGTTTTCTCTCTCTATATTATCAAGCATATTTTTGTTAGTATTTAGATATCTTGAGTGTTGCTATACGACGAAGTTCGCTCAAATATATATCCGATATTCAAGTCGTAAATATCGCTCTTTTTCGAGGTAAGGATTTTAAGGGTTGTTATGTTTTTCATGTTTCAGAACTTTTAGACCTTCAAAAATTCTCAAAATATTTGAAATGATATTTTGATGAGTTTTATTGATTGTGTCCAAAATGGTGATTTTTGGATGTATAGATTAAGAGTTATGAATTTTACGGAAAAAGACTATTTTAAAAGTAACCGCTTATAACTCCTTGTGGTTAACTCCAAAATTAATGAAATTTTTATTGGGAGTACATCTATATAATATCAAAGTACTCTGTGAATTTTAGAATTTTGGACAAAAGTATAATTTATGATAAATGTCTAAATATTCAATGATTTTGGCCATATGAAAAATAGTAAATGAATTTTAAAAAATTCGAGAAAAATATATGTTCAATATAGGACTATATTCTCTCTAAATCCTTAAAAAAGAAATAATTTTGGAACTGATTTGGTATTTTTCATACAAATGGTCTAGTTATGAGTAAAAGAATTAAATATGTTATGTGAAGTAAAAAAATTGAAAAATATGATTTTATGGCTTGAGAATCATACATGAGTTATATGCAGATTTTTTTATAAGGATTTTAGTTATTGGTGATGAAATCTTATGAGTTTGGCATTTTAGATTGATTAAATGCATTATTTAGTAAAGTGTAAAAACAATTAAAATAAATTGTTTATAAGTTTAAGAAACGTTATTTCAATATCATTATACCGAAATATTAGTATGAATTTTATTGTGGAATTTTTACCTTTTTATGTCGGGTTTACTATTCATGAGTTACTATTCACAAGTTATTATTCATGAGTTACTATTCACGAAGTTACTATTTATGGGTTACTATTCACGAGTTACTATTCATGACAAAATTGGTTTCTTTTTCTAACCAAATTATAGTTGATTTATGAATATTACTCTTGAGATTAAAACTATATGTTGATCATATTATTTTTATTATCATATATAACATTTTTATAACCCTAATGATGATATTTCTCTTTGACTTGAGTGTAAAGATGGGTAGATTTTTGGTATGATCATGACTATGGATTCTCTTTGGCCAATAGTGCAAAGTTGAATTGTTGACTGGTATGATCATGACCATTGAATTTATAATTGAATATCTTTAGCTTAAGTACAAAGGTGAAATGATCAACATGGTTATAATTATTGTTTATATAAATTCTGAAATTATTATATATTTCTTGAGATATTAATATATTTGGCATGTAGTGCAAATATGAACTTTTGATGAATATCTTTGGCCCGTAGTGCAAAGATGAAATTGTTAGTATGATTATAAATAGGAACTGTGATTTGGTATAACCATGATCTTTGATGTTTCAGGAAAGGACAGGTGATGAAAATTATCTTCGTCCTAGATGAGAAGAGGAATTTAGAATCACAATTATGATTATGAGTTACTCATATGATTGTGGAAAGGAACCTGCTGATTGATGTTACGAGGATAAAACATTGTTGGTGGATTTTAACATGGAGAAGATAATAGACTTTATGGTCTATTTGACTCTTCTAATGGATTGCTTGTTCACCGCAACTATGATTGAAATTTTTATCATCTACCATATGTTCTAAATCTCTGATTTATTATTGATGAAGGTTATTGATAATTTAATTATCTTTAGTCATGATATTCTTTATCGGTCTAGTTGTGCTCACCCTTTTGTTTCACAATTCCTTCGTAAATAAGAGAGGTAGCCGGTCGAGCTAAAATGAGGGAATAGAATCTGGGTCATCATTTAGTAGTTATATTTGGTGAATCAACTAGGGTGAGGCGAACCCAACGTTGGAAGGGTGTTTTGCCACTATTATACAAGATGTCTAATGACATACAACCTCGTGCCATCATAAGACATGGTTGTGCACATCCACTTGCTGAGTATATTTACGAGCACTATCTATATAATCTTGGTGTTTATTTGAAGTATAATTCTCATTTAGAGATAGTGGAGATAATGATATGTCAAGAGAAGACTCACCATTGGGAAGAATATGATAGTAATCTTCTCGTTTTTCTTTGGTGTCTATTTGGTCAACCAAGGATAATTCTATGGCCATATGATATATATCAAAAACTAGACGCATGACCTCCCATGTACGAAGGTTTCCTTGAGCACTTCCCAAAGATTCTAATTTCTAAAATAGTTTTTGACTAAACCTTTATGTAAGGTGTCATTGTAACGTGTTATCCAAGGTTGGGATGAGTGTCACAGTTGGTATATATTTGTATCCAAACTCACAGCATGTGTTGTTGTATTTTGCACGACAATTATTGTAATAAAGTTGTAGTTATTTTCTGTACCATGTATTTGGCGACTCAGAATGGGTTGGATGGAATGGACCTATTTTGGGTTTGTCACAAGGGCAGCTTTACTGTGGACAATAAATGACTTCCCTGCGTTAGGAATGATCAGTAGATGGTCGAATCACGGGGGCTTGTCATGTCCGTAATGCATATGGGTCGATTAAAGCTACACTGCTCAAACATGGGGGAACATGAGTTTCTTCAAAACATCCAGACAGCTTTTTGCTTGGATCAACATCGTTATCGACGGATGAGTAGATAATTCAATCGAAAAATAGAGAAACATCAAGTACCTGGCCGTCTTTCTGGGTCAGCAGTGTTGAGTTTGATTAGTCATTTGAAGTTTCCATCTCCAGGGAAGAATCACAGATTAGAGTGAGCTTTTGGTTACGGCAAGGTTCACAACTGGACACACAGATCCATGTTCTTTGACCTGCCTTATTGGGCTACACTCTGCATCCGTCATTGTTTAGATCCGATGCATACCGGGAGAAGAACGTTTGATAACATTTTTTATACCCCATCCTAGATACCAATGGTAGTAACAAAGGACAACAAGAAGTCGAGGCTTGATTCAAAGAGAAATGAACATTAGGGGAAGATCTGTGGGTCATGTCGACTCAGTAAGATTTAAGAATGCCTAAAAGTCGAATATACTTTGACCGAGGAACAGTTGATATTGATATGTAATTGGATCCGTGGACCTAAGCTCCCAGATGGATATTCTTCTAATATAGCAAGGTGTTGTAAGTCGAAGAGTCAAGTTTCGGTCTAAAAAGTCATGATTGTCACGTATTCATGCGTAAGTTGATCCTTGTGGCATTTATCGACTTATTATCAAACGTGTGGTCATGCACCGACAGTAGCTTTCTATTTTCTTCGAGAGATCTATGCTTGATGGAGCTTCAACTCAAAGACATATATAAAATGGAGATTTAGATAGTGAAAATAATGTGCAAGTTAGAAATGATCTTCCCTCCATCGTTTTTGATTCAATGGAGCACTTGCATATTCATTTGCCATACGAAGTTAAGTTTGGCGGTCCCTGCAATATAGATGGATGTATCCATTCGAGAGGTAATGACATTAATGTTTTTAATACTCAGAATGACATTAATGTTTTTGCTAATCTATATACGTATTACATAGGTATATGCGACGCCTAAAGTAAAAGGTGAAGAATAGAGCCCGTAGAGGGGTCAATTCTTTGAAAGTTATGTTATGGAGGAACTTGTTAATTTCTCGTTGTACTTTGAAATTTGAATGTTCAGACGAAACACAATCGCTTACATCGAATGAGGTCATATACGTACGAGGAAAATGGAGAATTAACTACTTTAGTCATCCTCAGACGCTCATTCGGCGGTAAAAAAAAAGGTAATTCTTGACCGATAGTGAGTATGCAGCTACCACATTGTATGCACTTGTCAACATTAATGAAGTAGCGCCATATATTAAGTAAGTAGTCATAACTATATATGCCTGGCGTAACTGTGTCAAGTTCCTTTACAAACACATTAAGTATATAACTGTATTGCAGTTAATATGATGCTGAAGTACGTGAAGCGAATCCGAGTATATCGGACGAGGATTTGCAAAATTTAAGAAATGGACAATTTGTGCAATGGTTTAAAGATCATTTAAGTCTAACCTTTACAAGTTCAATGAATCTACCATCATAGATTTATTCATATGGCGTAATTAACTTTAGAATATGTTGTGTTAATGTACATTAGGTCCTCACAGACGAGTTAGTTGACAATCGGTTAAAGCTTATAGTGACCTTCCAAAGATCTGTAGATACTTATACATCTTTGCATTGTCAATTGCTTCTGATTTAAGTGTTGTGATATCGAGGAAGTCGCCTGGCGATTCTCGTGTTGTGGTGAAAGGTAGTCGCTACGATAACATTTAGGATGACTGGTATGGACGTTTGCTAGAAGTTGTCGTTCTCAAATATTGGGGGCATAAAGAATTAGTTTGCTTCAATTGTCATTGGTTTGATGTTGAGAATGGAGTTAAAGTAGATAAAAAATCAGGACGTGTGACCATTAACGTTAAGTCAAAACTAAGACTCATGACTGGTATGGACGAGCCTTTTATTTTAGCAAGCCAAGTAACACAGGTGTACTACGCGCGGAGTGTTAAGACTCCTGCAAGCCCATGGCATGTTGTTATAACCACCAAAGCCCGTGGTTTTCAAGGCACTGACTCCTCGCCGTCGAGATTTGAACCTTCTACAAGTCGAGTCTACTAGTGTCACACCTGCTGATGTGACAATTATTAGTGAGTCTAGTGAAGAAGAGGATGATGTTGTCGCTGTCGAAAGTGAAGACGAGGTTGTTGAGGAGGTAGATATAATTGAAGAAATCGTTGAGGATGACAAAGATGGTGATGACAACGATAGTGAAGATCTACTGCTCGAAGATGACGATTCTGATATTGATGGCTTTGATGATATAAATGATTAGGAGTATGTACTCTTTATGTCCTTTTAGTTGTATTCAAATGTAATAGTTGTCTCCTTTTAGTTATATCTGCAGTTTGTATCCTTTTAGTTGTATGTGCATGATGATTCTGATATTTATGTTGTATCCTTTTAGTTGTATCCGCATGTTATCCTCTTGACGATGATTTGAAAGTATATATCTGATATATAGCACGCATACCACACTTGCGATACATCGTGGTGGGCGCGGCCGGTAGTTCGGTAAAGCCGAGGAGGTAAAGGTCACCGATTATCGTAGGATCATCGTATAATTACTTGTTTTGTTTTTATACATCTTATTGTTTTTACTTTTATATAATATTGACATTATATTCGTTTATATAAATATTGTTGTATTTCACTACATAGATGATCGACGTAGGCCTCCACGGGGACTAGCACGTGGATTGCTAGGGAATCCCCCCTAGGCGCCGCTTATATGCCGTGTCGGGACTACTAGGTAATTTCATATTTAACATTATGTTTGTATTAATTATTTAGTTCTTATATATTCTTTGGAATTTGCAAATTTAATAATTTCAATTTTTTAGTATCCTCGACGTGACGCCAAGAACACGTTGCTTCGGGATCGTCCTCGCAACCGATTCTCCAAACCCATGGATGAGGTGGGTGGATGTGGATGACCGCATTACGTGGTTTGATTATTCTTGAGTTTAGGTAAGAAGTCATTCATTCATATGTTAGTTTTAATTTGTGTTTTAGTCATTCATTTATTTATCGCTTTGCTTTATGTTTGTCTACTAAGTAGCTAGCGATATTCATATATTGTCTTTAAAAGATATTATCGCTTCGAGGATGGGCAAAAAGCCCACTAAAGACTTGCTCTTGGGAAGTATCTCGAGACGAATTAGCATGCTGGGTCTACGATCGGGAAGAAGAAGGCCCAGCACCAAGATGGCGGATGGATGTACACTTAGAGATGTCCCACCGATTTCATTGGTGTTGCGGTGTGAGAGAAGATGTGCCTTATTTGGGAGGCGAGGCGTTCAAGAAGATGTCGTACAACAGTCAAACCGCCCGACAATGAGAAAATCGCCTCCACACCACTAGAAGTCGGTCAGTCGACCTCTACAGAGAGAGACTCGAGGTGAGTCTAAAGCACCACCTTCCTTCATCGAGTTTTTGGTGGCACGCCACTGTGAAGAAAGGCGACAGTGGTTATATCTCACACGAGGCGAGCGTATTTGTAACGCCCGAGAAAATCAAATTTTTAGAAGAATTAAAATTTTATTTAATTATAATGATTAAATGAATTTAATTGATTATTTATGGGAGTAAGCTAATTGAAGGTCGTTATATGACCTAAACATGTCAGAACATCGTAGGATTTTGGCTACGTGATAAAATTAAAGTGTTCGAATTTCCAAGACAAAAATAAAAGCTTTCCGTGAAATTTTCTGAAAAACCCTATTCACGCATTTCTGCTCGGGAATTATTTTTGAACTTCCGAGAAATACGTAACGATAAAATATCGAGGTGAGATGGAATATAAAATAATATTTCAATTATGGAAAACGTAATATTTCGCCTGTGGACTTAATTTGAGAACGTTAGGAAAATCAAGCGTTAAGAAGTTAATGTAATTAATTAAGCGATGATCGTATTATACGTAGGTATTGTACGAAGTAATGAATACGAGTATGATGCGAGGTATTATACGAGTATGTATGAATGATTTTATATCGTATATGATGAATAAATATACGAGTTAGAATACGAGAATTATACGTAGAGTATATGTTATAAGGCTTTAAGCCATTTGTGAATAGACTTGTGGATTATGTGGTATGTACAAGTCTAATATGATTTAACATGAAAGTCCAATAGAATTAATGTGCAAGCCCAAGTATTTGTTTAATTGCAAGCCCAATGGATAAGTTAAGATTAATTAAGCTAAAGGCCCAAATTATGAACTATGGGCTATAGAATGGTTTAAACCCATGGGGCAACCCATTGATAATCCAATGTGATAAACAAGTAAACTTAAAGGCTAAGTTATGTGATTAAAAAGTATACTTAATGATGAAGTAAGTGTGATGGCCAAGTTTAGGTGGGGAGCAAGTTAACTTAATCACAAAGTAATGAATAGTAAGGAGGTGGAGTGGCCTAAAAGACTAAACTACCCTAACCTTGAAAATCCTATAAATAGCAAGCTTGGATTCATTTGTTTGGTTGTTTCATTTCATCCAACTTATAAAGTTAAGAGCTTATTTGGTTGAGAGAATAAGCACATATAAAGTTAGACTTTCCTTGTTAGTTTTTCCAACAATAACTTATAGCTTATTGGTTAGAGAGAATAAGTTAGAAAAGCTAGAAAGCTAGTCTTTCATATTTCAAGAAGCAAGAAGGAGATCAAAGATTAAGCAAGTAATCATCAAAGAGTAAGTATTCATAAACCATAATTCTCTTTCTCTTTCATTATTAGAGAAGGGGGTATTGGTATAACTAGCATGCTAAGGAATGATAAATAAAAGGGCTTAAGTCTTAATAAGCCGTATAAGTCATGAATAAGTAATTCAATCATAAATAAGTTATTAACTTATAATAAATATATAAGAACTTGTGAGAACTTGTAACATGTTTACATTAATAAAGTGAGTATGATAATAAGAAGTAAGGAGAATGGTTAAAAGTCATTAACCATAATGAGTCATATGAAAAGAAGATATAAGTCATGAGTAATGAAAATATAAGTAATTTATATAAGTTATAAACTCACAATGAACTAGTAATAACTTATCATGAATATAAGTTAATGAAGTATGTATGTCAAGAGGTTAGTATGTCGGAATGAATTCATTTGAAACGGTTTAAAAATCTTAAGTAACGAAGTTTCGCCGAAATTCACACGATTAGACGACAATCATCGAATTCGTGAAATTCTCGGAATGGAAGTCAAATTTTGATATTGAGCTTGGAAACGTTGGTTTCCAATGGAGACAAGTCTTATTTGGCATTATAGAGTTGCAGACTCGAAAATGGCCGGATTCCGACTTAGAACGAAGAAACGAGCGTTGAACATTCACGAACGTTTATCGTTTTCGTTAAAAATGGACTAATAGGTGGAATTTTTAGCAAACGAAGTCGAATAGATAAAATTCTTGTATGAACGCATAGAGTATGTGATTTATGAACCGTAGGCTCTTGAACGAGCCAATTCGGAGTTATAACGAAGAAGTTATGAGGCCGGAAATCTCACATAAAAAAGTTAACTGTTAAAATTTTCTCAGTCTTTGATCTCTTGTGGCTTATACCGGTCAAATAAGACAAAGTAAGTCACGCCATGTGTCATAAAAAGTGAGCCTCACCGGAGTCTCACGTCAGCGAACGTGACAATTAACACTAAGACTCGCACCGTAGCACCGAGTCCGGTCTTCAAGCTCTAACAGGTGACGCCGCAACATGGCATAACAAAAGAAACACCGCAATCTTGCAATGACCTTTCAAAACTCTAGACAAGAAAGAATGGTTACAAGTAGAGCTTGAATGGAAATTGTTTAACAATGAACTAAGGGACTTAATAAAACATTGTTAAGTCATAACTAAACCTCAAGTGTGATCACTTAAGGTTAAAGAAAGTTAATTGAAAGTAAACAGAAACGATGTACAATAAGTGTACATAACCAATGCCGATTAAGTGCCGATTAATAACGTAGGGATGTTAGTAAGCCGTGAGGAAGGATATTTAACTCGAACGAGTTGTATTAATGAAATAAATTCACTTAAGTTATAGAAGAGACAGAAGTTGGTAAGAATGATGTAAAAGAACAATGGAAAGCCGAAAGCAATAATAACAAATCTAAAAAGGGATTAGATTGAGAAGAAGGGTAAGATTCTTTAGGAATTACGTATGTTCATTCATGACCTAATGTGGTATGTTATGTGATTATGTATTGTAGAGACCGTAAAGACTCAAAGGAAACATTATTTTACTGTAGCAGACGCTGAAGGCAAGTTTTTCTAAAACGCTTGTCTAACCTTCGTCTTAGCCAGGTTTTCAAATGATTCAAATTATGAGATGCATGTATGGTTTTGAAGAAAGAGTCGTTGCCAGTTTTAGCTTGGCTAGACTAATCTTGATAGATTGATTGAACTGTTTACAAGTCTTTCAATATAGAATTGCTAACGCTATCCTACGCCAACTAATTGGTACGGATTCAAGGTAACCTTGAATATGAATAAACAAATGTATTTTCATCGAGTATTCGATGGGCACGTGAGGTTGCCACAACTTAAACGTACACACGTTTAATGGATGTAGTGTTGATCAACATAGAGTACTATATGCTGATCACCTAGAAGTGCTCGTAAGATATGCCGGACTTACGAACTTCGTGACGGGTTGTCCTTTTTAAAGAAACTATAAGACGTTCACGTCTTGAACCAGAATTGACGTATTATTGAATATGGTTATTGGAAAAGGTTTTGAAGGAAAAGAAACGCTATTTTAAGTTATTGATAGTACTTCGTAACTATCATCCAGCTATTGAAGATATACGATTCTTATGTTTTAAGCATGCTTTAAAAATGAAATTGTTGTACTTGCTGAGCTTGTTATGCTTACTCTTGCTTGAACCATATGAATGCAAATTTAGACCAAATGGATCAAGGATTAAATCGAGGATAAAGTGAAGGCTAAAGCGAACTTGTAGATTACCTATGTAATAGTATAGGTTTGTAATGATAATATTTGATATTATGACAAGAACAAATGTAACGGTTATAAAGAACCTAGGGAATGGTAGTATTGTTTTGGAATATATAAGACATATTCGTTCTTTTGAGGCTTTTCAATTGAATGTTTGTGTGAATCAGTACGATGTGGGAGCACCATATGCTCCGAGTTGGAAGAGACCCGTTTTGGGCGCGTCATAGGTTGGTATCAATGCATTAGGTTATAAAACTTAAGGGGGGGAAAAACCTTAGGCTAATAACCTCGTTAAGGAAGAGAAGTCCGGAGAAAGTAAACTTGAGATTTACTTAAGACGAATGAGTTACTAAGGTATTGAGGAAACTCAGTACCGAAAGATTTAAAAGATGGAAAGTAACCCTAAATAAATTAAATGTGATTTGTGATTATACTATTGTGTGTTATGTACTAATCAACATGTTATGTGTTATTGTAGGATGTCGATCGATAGCTTGATGTATAGAGATATACACACGGTAAGCAAAGAAACTGTGAACAGAGTAGCGCCTGTACCTATGCCAGTGGCGGAGGTACCATTAGTGATTTTCGACTCGGAGACAGAGGAGTACTTTTCTGAGGAAGAATACTCTGAGGGAGAGATGGATATAGCATCATACCTTAGTATGATGAACGATGTGGAGGAAGAAAGAGAGGTAACATCGGTTACTACGGTGGTACATACACTAGAGTCATCACCTCCAGATGCAATAGAAGCATTGTATAAGGCGGTATTGACGAATGTGCAACTCGGAGTACAATTGTGCAAAAAATGAATGAAGAGATTAATGCTCTTTATATAATGAAGAGTCTGCGAAGCGGATTTTGAGTCGAGCATGAGGAGAAGGTGCTCATGATAAATAAGGCTAGGGATTTTAAGAAGGAGGCCGATGAACTTCGTAAAGAACTGGGGGAGAAGGACCGGAAGATAGCACGGATGTCTTACATCCATGAGAGTGCTCATAAGGATTTCAATCTGAAAGTTGTTTGTTATTCCAATGAGTCAGAACAGACTCGACATACTATTAGTCGGGATACTATACCGGCGATTGCGAATGAGAAATACGATGATGTTGTTATGCATTATTAGAATGTTAGAGTTATAAATATGTGTGTAGTGGTGTAAAACCCTCTTTTGTATAAAAGGGTAGTCTTTTTGTAAATCCCAACTTTTGTGGAGTTCAATCGTGGGATATAAATGTAATAACTTTTGGCTATGGAAAATAAATTGTAAATAGTTTCAAACTATGAAGCAGCATATGAATATGAAGAAGTTTTCTTTTAATATGCTTTGTTATGGTATGATTTGATATATGGCGAATAATAACGAAGTAAGTAAATAGATAATAATGAAATTTTATTTGTTTAATTAGAAAATGCCGCCGCGGAGAAGATAACGTAATCAAGAAACAGAATCACGTAATGATAATCAATGGGGTCAAAACAACCCTATGCAAGAGTTCATTTATTAATAACTGCATTGAACCAAACCGGGGGTAAAGTACCCGCTGAACCTAGGGTAGCTAGAACGACTACCTTTAAAGAATTTAAAAGCGTAGGTCCGTTAGAGTTCAAAGGAACGACGGACCCAATAGAGGCCCAGACATGGGTACAAGAAATAGAGAAGGCGTTTATTATTACAAGTGTAGGTGAGGGCGCAAAAGACTTCTTTTGTGACTTACAGGATAAAAAGGTGAAGCCAACTTTTGGTGGAAGGTTCACCAGGGTGGGACTAAAACAGATGTGGTAACATGGGAAAAATTCAAGAAGGTTTTCTTTGAGAATTACTTCCCTACAAGCATGCAAAAGAGGATGGAGATTAAGTTATTAGAACTTAAACTAGGGGACATGATGGTTCTATAGTACACGACCAAATTCAATGAATTGGCAAGGTTTGTTCCACATCAAGTGGACACTGAGGAGAGGAAGGCTCGTAGGTTTGAGCAGGGCCTGAACCCTGGCTCTATAGTAGGATTTTGGTGTTCCATAGGGTTCCCTATGAGACCATTCTGGAGAAGGTGATTATAGCAGAGGGTGGTAGTGAGGCGTTGACTCAATACCCAAAGAAAGGGATAGTAAGGTCGAGGGAGAGGGAGGAACCAAGATAGAGAATGCCAGTGGTAGTATGCCAAAAAAAAATAAGAAAGAAAGAATTTTAACTCCGGGAATACTAGAGTGGGACAAGGGGATCCTAAGCGTAAGAGCGAAGCGTGTAAGACAGGTGGAAAGACTCATCTAGGAGTCTGTTTGAAAGGTATTAAAAATACCTTTAAACATTAAGGTAGAGGAAGAGGAAATAACTTTAGTTAATTATATTCGTGGAAATGGTTTCATGGATAATAGAAGTAGGCAAGTATAGGTAGATGAGTACCGATAATGTTGAGAGAATTTAAAGAAATTCTCGGTATGAATGGGTTGATTAACCATAGAACTTTAATAAATAGTTATAAGAAAAGTGTGAATCTTTAGTTTTTCAGAAAACCCAAGATAGTAATTTACAATAATAAAACACCGAGACGCCTTTGTCGTCAAACCTGGACGTAAGTTAGTAGGATGTTAAGGAAAAGGATGAGTCGTTATGGTTGCGTATCGACTATTGTAACGCATTTTAAGTGCAGGCAAAGAGGCTACTCTAAAACTCCCCAAAGAAGGAAGCAAAGACGACAATGGGGGCAGGTGGCTCCAAAAGTGTCGAAGGAGCTCCCCTCGCCTTGGGTACTATACTGTGATGGCTCCTCGAACAAAGAAGGGAGCAAAGTCAACCTCATTCTAACATCACCGAAAGGAGTAAGGGTCAATTATAACCTAAGGTTCCAATTCTAAGCCCAACAATTAAGTAAAATATGAAGCCCTTATCGCAAGGATGAACTTAGCCAAGTCAATGAGCGCACATCATTTGATCGCCCGAAGAGACTCCTTGCTCGTCGTGAACTAGTTCACAACGGAGGACCAAGGCACCGACCATCGCATGATGAGGTGATGGGAGAAGGTGCAAGCCTTAACCAAAGATTCTGGAAGTTCATCATTGAGAACATCCCCTAACAAGAAAACTCCTACGCATTGTTTTAGAAGTTGGATGAGTGCCTACATAGGCATCGGCTCCAACCCAACCTTGGAAATTAAGGCTACGCAAAGAAAAAAGACCCAAGGACTCGATATCACAATTTAAAAAAAAATAAACAAAAAAAAGGATAAAAGAAGAGAGTCGAAGAAGGAGAAGATCACAGAAGAAGGGCGAAAGCACCTTCATTTAGGGTTGATTGTGTCCTCGTTGCAACCCTCGCTAATCGTGTTCGAGGCTAGGGTTTTCTTATTTATGTGGTCTTAGACTCCTAGTTCTAATAATTTTACCACAACTTAGAAACCCAACTCAATAAAAAATGAACATATGGCCCAATTTAACCCACCAGCTCTCCCTGATAGTTGTACGTGTCACATAATATCAAATATGTCATTACAAATACATGCCTCAAAGTTTCTTCCTAATTATACTTATAGTCCTTAGTATGTTTCAAACTTCACTCATACTTTTACTAATAAAATTAACATCGCCTAGAGCACCCGCTTAGGACACGCCTAGTAAATCGCCTTTCTGAAGGCCTCTGCTACTTCAATGCTCCCTCCGCCGTAGATCCGGCTAGCATTTTTTAGAACATTGCTCCCAACCACCGAAGAGTTGCCAACACTCAAGAAACCCAGAAATCTTATGGTCACCTCCTTAAGATATGTCATGTTCCATTGAAACTGAAACAAGAGATCACATACCCTCTCTTACCTCAAATGCCTAAGGCCAACCAAGGTCGAGTATGCCCTCAAAGTGGTGCACAAAGAAATCTTCCGACTACATGTGGGAGGCATAGCCTATGTCTTAGCTAATATTGGCCTAGTGTTAGACCCTTGTTGGCTTGATATCAAATAAACAATTTCATGCATGGAAGTGTGCATGGATGTGGAATTGTGTTGGAGGCATTTTGACAAACACTTGGTCGGTGTACACGCCATTATGACTTGTCAAGCACCCCTGATGTCTAGTGTTGGCAGTTCGGTTATTTTGCTATAGGGAGGGTATGCGACGTCTGGCGTGCATAGATAGGCAAGCAAAGACGCGTGCGGCATTTTTGAAAGCAAAGTGTGGGCATCTAAGTATCGTGGTGGTGCCTATATTTGGTGGCGATTCATGGTGCACATAGTGGCAACAACCAAGGCTAAAAGCTATGCAACAAAGACATAAGCATGGGGCATGACATAGGTGTGGCTTTAGCATGCCAATGCATGTCATGGATTTGGTGTCCAGTGTGCAAGTTGTTGATCACATGAACTTTAACACCTCAGTCCCACATCATAACATGTGGGATAGTTTGGTATGTATATAAGGACTCAAGTTTGTTATCGATAATACGTTATGACTTTTTTGGTTAGTCTGTGGGTTAAGTTAACCCAAGAAGATATTATTAAGAAAATGCATTGAACTTTGGTATGTTATGATTTGATTTGGACTAAGGAGTCAGAATTTGACCCGGATTGTTACATATTGATATGGTAAGATGTGAAGAGAAACATGAGGTAGAGATTCACTCCCAAAGCTTAGCCCCTGCAAATGAGAGCGTCTTTAAGGAGTACCAAAAGCATTCACCAAGCATCATGACCTTTTGTGCCCAAACCAACACATTTGACACATCCTCATGATAAGATATTTATGCATCCCTGGTTGCGGGGACAAGCTGCTAGGCTAAGCAAGCTCCATCGATGGTTGAGCATACGGAAAACAAACCAAAAGGACGAAGTAAAAGATAAAGAGGGAAATATGAGTAAAAACAAAAGAACAAACATATATATAGGGTGGATCCTTATGCATGGAGTAATTGAAAGAGACATGGCAACGTACGTTCTCTACGGAAGATGGTGTAACCGTAAAGATGGGTTGATAGTGTCGAATTGTAAGACCCCGACTCTTATGAAATGAAAGTTTAATTTTCTTTATGATTATTTTTTTAAATAGTAAAGTATTTAATTGATAAAATGTTATAGTTAAGGGTGATATATGCAAATTATCAGATAAACAGTTTGTCGAAGAATATTCGTTTTGTTGAGGAATATTTTTTCTGTCGGAAAATATTATATTTGGTAAAGTACGACGGCGCCGAAATAACATTGTGATGGTGTGTTTTTCATCGTCTGAAGATGCCTCATTTTATAGGCGAAGTTTCGTAGGCATGCGTCCGTTAATTACGAAATTTTTATCACGAGTTTCCAACCCATCAATATACCATTTGAAACTCTCAACCAATGAGGGAGTACCCTTTGAAACAATTCACACGTTAACAGAAAAAATGCTTCAATTAAAAAAATTTGACCAATCAAGGACTACCCCTTGTGAAGGTAAATACCAATATTAAAAGAAAACAAAGGGTTAGCCAATTAGAGGCTACCCCTTTGAGAAGAAAATACTAATATTAAAAGGAAAGAAATGTTTAGTCAATCAAAGACTACCCCTTTGTGAAGGGAACTCCATCTGCCAAGTTTAAAATTAAAAAAAAAGACGCGTCTCTTGAAAATTTTGGCAAATGAGGGGCTACTCATTGTAAAAGAATTCCATATTTTTTCAAAATCAAATAGAACAATACCAATTTATGAATAATTATTATTCATATCTTTTCGATTGTGCAACATTTATTAATATTATTATAAACTCACACTATTGACAACCAGATTATTCCTAAAAAAGAGGGAGCTTTCCGATAAAGATTTCTCCTTACTAGCGTGCAATTAGATGACCTAACCCCTTTTCTCGACAGAACTTTCTAGACATTGTCAATAGTGCTAACTAATAATAATATCAAATCAAATAATATGAGTTACTATGTCGTGACAATTATTGATTTAATAATGTGAAATACTGTGCAGTTACTACTGTGACAATTATTGAATGAAATATTGGGTTACTTCTTACGTAAAAATCAATAATCAGAGATACTATGCATTATCGTACTGTACAATACCGCGTACTAATGTGTAACTCATATTACTGTACTTTTATCCCCGGGTATTTTAACAGTTAACGATAAAATTTATGTCGTCAATTTTAAAAAAGTTACCTTCGTCGCTTTCTACATCCGACAGTTATTCCGTTGTGAGATCCACTAATGATTGGTTATTTCGGCACTGCCGTATTTTACTGAATATAATATTCCCCAACAAAATGAATATTCTTCGACAAACAGTTTATCTGATAATTTGCATGTATCACCATTAACTATAACATTTTCTCAATTAAATACTTTACCGTAAAAAAAATATCATAAAAAAAATTAAACTTTCATTTCATAAGAGTTAGGGTCTTGCACATTATTTGATATGATATTATTATTAGTTAGCATTATTGGCAATATCTAGAAAGTTCTTTCGAGGAAAGGGGTTAGGTCATCTAATAACGCGCCAATAAGGAGAAATCCTTATCGGAAAGCCTCCTCTTTCCTGAAAATAATTTGATTGTCAATATTGTGAGTCTATAATAATACTAATAAATGTTGCACAATTGAAAAGATATGAATAATTGATGAATAAATTGGTATTGTTCTAATTGATTTTAAAAAAATATGGAATTCTTTTACAATGAGTAGCCCCTCATTTGCCAAAACTTTCAAGAGACGTGTCTTCTTTTTTTTTTAAACTTTGACAGATGGAGTTCCCTTCACAAAAAGGTAGTCTTTGATTGGCTAAACATTTCTTTCCTATTAATATCAGTATTCCCCTCACAAAGGGGTAGCCTCTGATTGGCTAACCTTTCTTTTCTTTTAATATTGGTAGTTACCTTCACAAGGGATAGTCCTTGATTGGTCAACAAAATTTAATTGAAGTATTTTTTCTAACGTGTGAATTGTTCTCATTGGCTGAGAGATTCAAATGGTATACTGATGGGTTGGGAATCGTAATTAACGGACGCATGCCTACTAAACATCGCCTATAAAATGAGGCATCTTCAGACGATGAAAAACACACCATCACAATACAAAAACTTTTCTAAAATATTGCGAGTATATTATTGAGTATTTTCTGAGTATAAGGATACTTTGAGAGTTCTTATTAGTGCAAGATTTTCTCACAATAATCTCCTACATATCAGACATCTAGTCATTTACTCAGGTAAAGGATATTATTTTCTTTCAATACTTGTAAGGGGTATCATTTTCTTTCATATTCCATATTATGTAAGTGATGTTATTTCAATTCGTATTCCTAAATCTGAACATACTATGATAAATAATAATTCCTGAAATGATTACAAATTTCTTGAGGTTTGCGTTTCATCTAATATCATTTCACTTGAATAATTTATTACCCGAACTTTCTTATTAAATTTTAAATGTCGGGGTATTGTTTACACCGGGGTACTATTCACGACGGAATTTAGTTTTCTTTTCTTATCCAAATTATCTTTGAAATTTGAATCTTAAATATCATTCTTGAATCTTATTCCACAATTGGTTATCATGTTTGACAATTTGGACATTTTTAAACTCTAGATAAATTAAATTACAAATATCTAATATTTATCATTGATCTCACTTTTATTCACCTTTTATATATTGTCATCATCCTCAAACATAAATTGTAGTGAAAAATTATCTTTGGCCCGTAATACAAAGATGGATTGTTGATTGGTATGATTATGACCAGGAATTGTGTATTGATATAATCATGACCTTTAATGTTACAGGCAAATGCTTGCGGTGAAAGTTCCCTTTAATCCGTAGTGCAAAGATGGACTGATGTTTAGCATGATCATGACCACTGGTGATACAAATGAATATCTTTAACCCGTAGTGCAAAGATAAAATGTTGATTTGCATCATAGTTGTCAAGTCGTAAAGTCGAGTCGACTCGTTGTCCGGGAGCTTAATCGCTTAGTCGACAAAGCGCCCTACTAGTCGTCCGCAAGTCGTTAACAATGTAAATTTTATACGTATAAAATTATATATATTTAACATTTATATGAATATTTATATATTTATATTTCTAATGCTTTTTCCTATTCAAAATGCAGGTTATATAGCATATCAAATCACAAGAAGAAGCGGCCAAGATCAAGTCAAAATGATAATTTTACTATAGTTGTAATTTTTTGAACTTGTACCAACTTCAAATTATATAAATGGTGATACATTTGTAATATTTAGTTAATTCAATATAATTCTTAAATTTATGTTTTGTTTCTTAATTTTTAAGATTGTATATATAGAATAACAATATTATAAGTACTTTATAACTATATTATAAGTACAAGACAACAATACATCACATATCATATAAAAAAAAATTAAGCAACAACACTAATGAATATAAAAATTACCATGTCATATAAAAAAAACATACCAATTACCAATTTATCATATCAATTAGCAACATATTATATCATATTCAATCATATAAAGCAAGGACTTTAATTATATCATATTCATCATTTAATATCACTTCAATATTAAAGAGTATTGAATAAGCGCACTTGCAACATAAATTAATTAGCAAAAGATATATACCCAATAAAGAGTCATGTACAAAGTGTTGCCTCATCACAAGTTCACAAAATAATAATAATAATAATAGACTAGTAGTACTAGACCCACGTGACCCTCAAAGCAAAAGGTAAATAATACAGTCAATACACTCAGACTCATACCCCATCGGAGGTCGAATGCCCAAAAAAAAAGCAGAAAGAGAGAAAGAAGAAGATGAAGAGGAGAAATAGAAGAGAAAAAGGAGAAGAAGATCTGGGGTCGCATAAGTCTTAGGAGAAGAAAACCGAAGCCATCGCGAAGCCGGATTAGTCGTCGTCGCGAGTCGCCTCTCTCCTCTGCTTGTGATGGTGATGATATGAAGTCTTAAAGTGGCTCATCACTCGATCGATCGATTTGGTTTGTAGGGTTTCCACTCTAGCAAGTCGCCCACTTAGCGCTCACGTCGTCCAAGTCGCTCGCCAGTCGTCCAAGTCACAGCCTAGTCGCTCGCCTCTCGAATCTGCACCCAAGTCGCCCCGACGCCTTGAAATTTTATACCGCTCGGACGACTAAGCGTCGCCTAGGCAACGACTTGATAAGCATGATTTGCATAATTATGATCAAGAACTGTTGATTGGTGTTACAGGGATAAAATATTGATGATGAATTTTTAAATCATAGAAGATAGTAGACATCATGCTCTACTTGACTCTTCTAATGGATTGCTTGTTCCGCTGCAGTTGTTGATCTAAAACTTGTCCTCTTCCCAGGAATGAACAATTGGATAAAAAAAAAATCTTTTTTTCTACTTTTTTTATTGTTTATAGATAGATATATAATATTCTTATTATATATCTATTATTATTATAAAAATTCTAATAATATAATTAAATTAAGCATACCCGAGAAATTTAGTTGGTCAAATAAGCTGACTACTTGTTCGAAGATTTCCAAGTATTTCCTAGCTTACTCATTTCAGAAGTTGGGCGATGAAAAGTTTGATAAACAATAGCACGAACTCTTGTTTTTTTACCTTCTTTCATGCGAAAGTTAACCAACTTCTTGATCAATTGTTTTTGTTCACCATCCAAGCCCCCCATATAGCTTCGAATTTCCGAGCAATTGGAAGCAGAAAGGGTATTCCAATCGGCGAGCATCTATACAGCTAAGCACCGAGCGAAGATTCAGGGGGAGAAGTTCCTTTCTGACGGAGAAGTGTTTGTGAACAGTCAATGGGCGTACTCACAAGTAAGTAGGCTTTGTTCATTTCATGATCATAAATGGGCATATGATAAAAAGATTATTTCTACTCGCGAGAAAGTATTACCATTTCGAAAAATAGCTCAGTAAATTAAACTGATCAAAGAGCGAACAGCCGCCAGGTTTAATGATTTGGTGGGATCCACAGATGTAGTGGCTGGTGAACTACTTCTTCTTCCACGAAGATTCAAACAAACCCGAGCTTGGATGAAACTGAACAAGATTTGGCGAACGAATACAAAGGTCAACTTAAATTCTATATTAGAAGATCGAATAAGATGGAATCTAGTCAGACAAGGAGACAAGGAGGCTATGGGAGTTCTAACCTCCCTCGATCTGTAACTGCTATTCAAAAATCGCCTATGACTGGCCCGGGGAGTAGACCATACGGGTAGAGTAAGCTGGATAATTGTTTACTAGATGGAAGGGGATGGGCGCCACTATCTCTTCTATCTTAAAGGCGGTAAGTGCGATCGAAAACTTGAAGCGTGTGTAACTTGGTTCTAATTCTAAGAGTAAGGGGCTTAGCGCTTTGATGGTTGGGATCGCTTTCCGCTCGGGGCACCTATCTTTCTTTATATGCCCATTTTGCAAGAAGAAGGGCTTTCCTTATTGAAAAGATTAAAAATTCTATTCCAGATAGGCCAAAGATAATTCTATTCTCCATTACCTTAGTCATGATGGTACGAGATAGTTACTATAAAAGCCTTCACTATGTTGTTAAATAGTGCGACAATAATTGTAATGAGAACTTAATTTGAGTATGGATATTGTCGTATTAGGTACGGTATAATGTATTAAAACACAATATGTGTGGTCGTATTTTACATGACAGTCTAATAGTTGTAAATAGAAAAATTTGAATTTGAATTCTTTAGTATGTATTTGGCAACTCAAAATGGATTGTGTGGACCTATTTTGGAGGCGTCATACGAATGGCCTTAATGTAATCACGTTGAAAGGACTCGCAAGGCTGAGCATTATGCTTGTGAAGATTCACAGGAATAAATTATAAACCAGTCCAAAGGAAAACCCCAAGGATGATCGATCAAGGAGTGGGATAAAGAAGCCTTGATTCTAATATGAAAATATAGGAAGATACCCTAAAACAAGAGTTGACTATTTGGTCGGTGAAAGACATAGTAGCATCCCTACACTCCAACGTTGGTCTGCAATTGTCACATCTTCAGGAGACGGGGCAATATTCAACAAAGAACGATGGGTGATAAATGCTACCAGTTGCCTGATGGCGATGGGGACAAACAGTGCGGATAATAATCCGAACCAACGACGAATGTGAGCATTAAAGGGATGAATCAGGAAGCACAAGCCTTCCTTGAGGTGGTCTTCGTAGATCCCCGACTCTCACTCCTCAACGAAGCAACACTAGACTGTGCATGAGGCAGGCCAAAGACTACATTCCTCCAGGATGCTGTAGGCCCTCATGTCCACTCCAAATCTACCACCTTGTTTGAAAAAGTAAACTTCTACCTCTGCCTTGAAGTTCAACAGGGCATTGGTCTCTACCTATATCACGATGTTGTTAACATGAGCAAGGTTACCACTAGGAGCATCAAAAGAGATAACGCACAACCTGAAAAGTCTGCAGGAACTGATCAGGCGGGCTTCTCAAAAGGCAAAGTCGTAGAAGTGGCCCTCACAATTTAACTCTCAAAAGAAGAACTTCCATAAGAGCACTCACTACTAGATCTTGAACTCGAAATGAACGCATAAAGGTCCATAGAGGACAATCACATGCCATCCTAAGAGCTCGAAAATTGGCTATGTACGTCAGTTGTATTGCTCGACTAAGAGAGGGCTAGGAAGAGAGCTCATCTGAATGGGATTCTCCCAAGTAAGGAAAGAGGAAATCTCCAACCTCCTCTCCTCAAACACTATTTATAATCGGGACTAGAGGAAGATGGGAAAAGTAAAAGACTAAAAATATTCCAGATCCTCCAACATATACAACAATTCAGACAAAAGTTTAACTCGAATACGATCACTCTAGTCCCAACAGACACAAATAGCCTAGCCCTGGCCAATCTACTCTGGTCGAGCTACATAACTTGGCCTCCAACACTTGAGAAATTTCAACAATTACTCAAGATCAAAATGTTTGAGTCGAGGGCGCTGCCCTTGTACCCCATCCAATATTCAAGGCACCCGATAAATTGAAAGTGCACAACAATGTGTACCTTAGCATACCATTCTCCTCCCGCTCCTCTCTACGCAAACTGGCCCCATTGTCTTTCCTATATGGTCAATAACACATTAATCGATGGAACATTGTGACCTAGAACACATAACTCCCTCGCCTCATTCTAAACCAAAGCGCGTGGGGACAAGTGATAGACATAACAATAACCACCAAATAATGTCATGACGTGTGTCCACTCCCATTAGAAGTCAACATGGACATTCACTCCCCCACCTATGAGGCATGCTAGACATTAACCCTTCCTAAGGGAAATTTGGACATCTCTGCCCACACTTGGCATTTGTCAAGACCCAACAATTTGATTTGTAAGTTAAGGTTATTTTGGGAAAGAAGTTACTAATAGTAGTCTCTAGAATCATCATACTCCATGTGAGTTGGTTACTTTGGTTACTATAGGGTGTAGGATAAATGAGTAGGTGTAGGTTTAGCTTAATTTTCCATAAGTAACTCTAGTATAAATATGTAATAAATAATGTATTTTCATTAAGTTAATGAATACTCCCTCCGTCCCAAGATAAAAGTCTGTATTACTATTTCAGATGGTCCCAAGTTAAATATCTACTTACCTTAAATGATCTATTTTTTACAATAATTTGTCTATAATACCTTATTATTAATTGTTATATTTCTATTCTCTATGCATATTTATGGAGTATCACTAGTAATGTGCAGAAAACTATGTAATTAAATGGGAATTTAAATATGAACAATTTTGTCATTTTATCCTCTTTCTTAATATGCGCAAAAGTCAACCAAGACTTTTATCCTGGGACAGAAGGAGCATATAAAATTTAAAAGATCTGTGAGTTCATCTCCCTTCCCCCTTTCTCTCCTTTTTGCCCCTTCTTCCTCCCCCAACTCTGGTTCAGTCTGCCATTTCAGTTGTTGAAGATCATAAGGTCCTAACAAATTGGTATCAGAGTTGTTCCTTTACTAGCAAGCTCATCTTCTTCATATCTTCGTCTTCCATTTTCATCCATTGTTACCCAGAAAACTCTCATTTTCTATTAGTTTTGATCATATATATATATATACCAAAAACAACTCAAAAAAATAACAAAACTTCAATCAAATAGTTCAGATTAGCATCAAAACATTGTTCACGACACTGTTCATCACAAAATTTTTACTCCATAAACTATTGATTTCCGCCGCAAAAACAATAGATCTACATCACAATTCACCTCACAAATCCATCTCAGGCAAACCCAGAAGGACCCATACACAAAGCTATGCATTTTCGAGCGATTCTGATCAACATATTCATCATTACTCTGTTTTTGCAACAAGTATCATAACTCCATTCAAATCTTCACTCGATCAAATTAGTTTGAAACAACTTTCACACACTCGTTTGTATCATTCTCAGTCTCCCCAACTATTAATTTAAGTTTCTAAAACATCTACATCATAGATTCATTCGGGAAAAAAAAAAACATTTCCAGCTCATAGTAAGAAATTTTTTCAAAAAAATCTTCAATTACACAGTTTAATCTGATCATTGATGATTGTTTGATATTAATTCATTCACATATCACATTTCATAGCATCTGCAAACATCAATTTCAATTAAAAACTTCATTCCATCATATTTTGACCCAAAAATTACAATTTATTCACTGTTGGCACTTTTGAGTTTATTCCTTGATGTAGTCTGCTTAGATATATTCTGTGGTGATGGGTTATAGTTTGCTTACTCTCAAAAATCATTACTCATCTTTTCTAAGCTTCCAACATTGAATTACATCATTCATTTCCTGATTTGTTATCCAATTTCCATTTTATACATTGTTCTGCCATTTTTACAGTTCTAGCACTTGATTAATACCTTGTTAATGCTCGTGTTGGGACTGATATTGATCATTGATGCCTTGGCTTATTTCATAGCTTACTCTCACAATTCTCTCTAAGTCATAGTACTAGACAAAATTGTGCATTTGTTTACACTCTCAGGTACTCAAATTGTCCTTGAAGAAGCCTATTTCACCATCAAAAGGTTACCCGAGCTTATCTCTACTCTAATATTGGAATAGTGTTGTCACTAGTCTAATAATATCCTTCAATTCAGGAGCCTATTGTTTTAGGTTTCATTATCTGATTCTTAGTTTTAGCAAGTCCACTAGTCCATCAAACATAACCTCCCAAAGCATTATACAACATGACTTCATCAGCCTTGGAAAGAATTTCACTTCCAAATGATGGATGAAACTATGGATTTGTTTATGAATAAAATCATGGACATACTATATTCACGAACAAGAGGATGAGATGCCTAGGAGGAGACGGCATGAATTTGGCTTTGAAAAGAAGTGAAGAGATAAAAATATTGGAGCTGAGCTTAACCATCTGAAACTATATTCTCCAGCCAATAATGAGGGTGACGAAGATGTAGTTTGGTGAATGCTTGTGAAGATTCAACGTATGAAGGAGCGCCTATATTTGATGAGGAGCCACAACAAGAGGGAGCCCCTGTATATGATGATTTGTTGAGCATGAAGTTGCTCCAATTTATGATGGTCCACCACCTTTGACGCACCACAATATGAAGAGAATCATTTGTTTGTTGAAAAAGCTGAAATCAGTGTGTTCTACACAACCTAATTTTGATGAAGAATTCTGGCATGTTGAAGAACCTATATTTGATGAGGATCCTGAAGTGGAGCAAGGATTAATTAAGGAAGGGGAGTGTTGGCACTTCCTGAACAACAGCAGGAAGTTTCCATCGTAAGGAAACTGCCAAAGCAGCCTCACATGCTGCAACTCAGGCCAGAAAGTGATGACAGTCACTAGCTTTCCTGCTCCACAAGGTCCCAACACTTGCACAGAACTTTTTGAGAAAATGGGATTCACTATAGGGGTTCTTTGCATTCCAAAACAATCCAAAAGTAATTGGTTTGCATCTCTTGAACCATAGAGTGATAAGTGTATCTGGTAATCAATATCATGGGTTTGAGTATACCCTTTTGTAACTAACCTGGCTTTGAGTCTCTCAACTGTCTCATCTGGCTTCTGTTTGATTGTATATACCCACTTGCAACCAACTAATTTTTTTCCATAAGGAAGAGTAACTAGTTCTCAAGTATCATTCTTTTTCAGGGCATTCATCTCTTCTATCCTAGCATGTTTCCAATTCTCATCACTAATTGCTACTTTCCACCCCTACGGAATAGATATTGAGGACAAAGAAGAAACAAAGGAGTGATAAAATGCAGATAATTTATCATAGACTAAGAAATTAGATATGGGATGTTGAGCACAAGATCTAACCCCTTTTCTAAGAGCAATAGGAAGGTAAATATCATCAGAAGAACAAGTAAGATTAGGATTCTCACCATTAGCATTATCAAGACTAGGTTCTGAGCAAGGTTGGTGTAGTGGTGCAGAAACGGTGACCTTATTCTTCCCTCTTCGAACATAAGTCTTCAACTCAGGCTCATTCTGTCTAGTATACAACTCCTGTAACTATGACTCCCCTGTGTAGATGTATCAGAAATAGACCTGGCAATTTAAGTTGAAAACCATATAGTATTGGGTTGGTTAACTAGTTTTTAGGTGATGAATTGATTTGGTTTTGGACCCATATTATTATTACAAATATGGGTTGGATCTAGTTTAACTAATTTTGACCCACATTAGTCTCTAATAGTTTTTTGCACTTTATAAAGCTAATACATCATGTATGCATTATTACACTACATTCTTATATAACATATATACATTATACATATTACATACTTTTGTAATTTATACATTTGTAATTATGTATAAAAACCATTTCACTAATTATGGAATTAATCCATAATAAAGTTAACATTTTTAGTGTAACGAACTACTAATTTAAATAATTAATATCTCATCCCTTAATTAATCAAAATAACTCATTTAAATTATACTATTTATATTATATAATTAATTTTAATTTCTTCTTTCTCTCCATAAATTATTTTATAATATATTATATAATTTAATTTAATTTCCCCCACCCCCACTCCCCACTCCCCACTCCCCACCCCACACCCCACACCCAAAAAAATTATATTTATTGATTATGTATTCACCTCCACCCCCCCCCCTCCACGCCCCACCCCTACCCCTACCCCTCTACCCTCAAAAAAAAAAATATTTATTCATTATGTATACACCTCCACCACCACCCCCCCCCAAAAAAAATATATTTATTGATTATGTATACCACACACGCCCCCCATGCCACCCCACCCCACCCCACCCCGTCTGGCCACCCCCCACCAAAAAATATTTATTAATTATGTACACACCCCTTCCCCCACGCCCCCAAAAATATTATTTATTGAGTATGTATGTCCCACGCCTCCTCCCCCCCCCACACCCCCTCCCCACCCAAAAAAAATATTTACTTGATTATATATATATATATACACTCCAAAAAATAATTTTTAGTAATTATTGTAATAAAATTCTCAATAATTTAATTAATTTTAATTAACATAATAATTATTAATGTAAATTTTTTTGAAAATGCCTATAATCACAAAATTAATGTTTTTAATACTCAAATTAGTCGCATCAATTAAAATTTTTAGTTTTAAACTTGGGTCTAAAAAATTAAAATAAGACTCTTTTATTATAACAAAAATTAAGATTTTAGTAAAACTATAATTTAAAAAATAGGTCGACCTGGATTCAACCCATAACCATTTAAATCCAAACCACATAACCCATATTAAATATAGGTAATATAGTTTTGGTTCCAAAACCAACTCAAACCTATTTTTTGTAACCCAAAACCAACTCAAACCTATTTTTTGCCATGTCTAATCAGAAACAATAAGAGCAAGAGAGGAACAAATAGGATAAGATGGTATAGTAGAACTTGTAATACCAGACTCAAGAGGAAACTTCTCCTCATCAATAACATCCTCCCAATGAGAAGTGGAAGAAGAATAAAAAAGTTCCGATTCCCAAAAAAGTTATATCCCGAGTGACAAATACTTTGTTTGAAGGAGGATGATAACATTTATAACCCTTTTGGGTTAGAGAATAACCAATGAAAACACACCTAACTAAGAGACTTGGGATCCAATTTTCCCCGAGTGGGAGATTTATCATAAATATAGCACACAGCCAAAAACTCGAGGTGAAGGAGAGGGACTTGTCATGTGTTGGAGAAAAGAGATCTTTTTTTTCAAAAATTCTAGAAGGAAGGTGGTTTATAAGAAATGTCGCAATCAGAACAGCATCTCCCCATAGAAATTTAGGTGTGTTCATAGTGAACATTAAGAGTGCGGACTACCTCTAGTGAGCGTTGATTTTTCCTTTTCGCAACTCCATTTTGTTCTGGAGCTTTGAAAGAGGAGAGAGAGATAAGATGCAAAGACATTATTATTACTATATTCACGACCATTATCACTATGGAGAATTTTGACTTTAGCGTCAAATTGAGTTCGAATCATTTTATAAGATTCCTGAAAACAATAAAACACCTCATTTTTGGAACGCAGAACCATCTAAAACCAGAACAAGAAACAACTCGAGAGGGTCCCCACACATTAATGTGTATAATAGCAAAAGACTCCGAATGTCGACTGTTAATAGCAGAATAAATAGAACGTTTGTGTTTACTCAATTCACATGGTTCACACAAAAACTGAGTTTTATTTTATTCTTTAACTAAAGATGGAAATAAAGACTCAAACACTGAAAAAGAAGGATATCCCAAACGTTGATGCCATTGATGAAGTCAGGCTGGAGTCAGAAGTAGAATGAAGAGCCTGAGTAGAGAACATGTTATACGAGAGAGCATCTAAATAATAGAGACCACCAACTGCACTACCACTGCCAATCTTCTGCCCCGTCACCAAGTCCTGAAAAACACAATGAGTTAGAAAAAAAGTTACTGAACAGTGAATAGATTCAAAAAGACGTTGGACAGATAATAAATTTGCAGTAAATAAAGAAATATGAAGAACAAATGATAATGTTAATGAAGGACTACAAACTACATAACCACTCCCAAAGATAGAAGAAAGGGAACCATCAGCTACTCGAACATTGTCTTTTCCAGAGCTAGGCGTGTATGAAGTAAAAAGGTTGGAGGACCCGGTCATATACTCGGAAGCACCTGTGTAAATGATCTAACTAGGGCAAGTTGATGAAACATGAAAAGCACACGAATGTAGGCATAATGAGAAGTAGATTTGGAACAGAATTTTTGAAAAGCTGAGATTTCCTCGGGAACTGAAGTACTAGATGCATCAACAAGAAATGGTGTAATAGACATATAGGCCTGAGATCCACGTCCACGACCAGAGTGACCTCCACGCCCTTTAGGACGCCCATGAAGCTTAAAGAAGCGATCCCTAGTATGATTCTTTCCCCCACAATAGTCACATTCGTGGGACTCCTCAACAGAAGATTGAATAGAGAAGTAAAGCTTAGGATACGAAGCAACCATGGTTGATCGGTCAACAGGATTTAAATTTAAAACCATCACCCGACGTATACTTTCCTCTTGCTGGACTCTAGCATGAGCCTCTCGCAGTGCTGGAAAAGGTGTCTAACCAATCAACTGTGCTCGAACTTGATCATACTCTATGTTCAAACCAGCTAAGAAATCAACTCAATCTTCACTAACAAACTTTTGATAAGTTGTTGCATCTTCCGTACATTTGGCTGAATAAACCCGGTAATGATCAAGCTCCTGCCTAAGATCATTAATCTCCGCAAAATATTTTGTCACAATCTTCTCCCCTTGACCCAACTCACGAATTCTTTTACGAATGTCATATGCCTTAGCCATATCACCAGAAACAAAAAAAGTTTGAGAGATAGCATCCCAAAGCTCATAAGCAGTGTTTAAAAAACATATAACTACTCTGCATACTCGGTTCCATTGAATTAAAAATCCATGTTTTCACCATGGAGTTATCAGATTTCCATTCTTCTTGGGCCATACCTAGTTTTTCAGGCATAGTAGTTGTTTCATTGATAAAGTGTTGCATACAATTAGCCTCAATTGACATACGGCACGCTTGAGACCATGCAAAATAGTTGGTTACATCCAGTTTGAAGGGGCTGAGAACTAATGTTGAATCACGAGTATGGCTTCTAACGGCTTGTTGTCTCATACTACTGTTATGAACCCCACTACTAGCACTACTTTGTTCCACCATATAATACGTAGATACAATATAAACCAAGGAGAATAAACTTTCCAAATGATATCAACTAATTGTACTACACTTTAGAACCAGAATTTATGCCAAAGAAGCGGTGGAAATCTCAGTACTAATAACAGAGCCGATGAACAGTGCCATCTGTTTTGATCCTGAGGTGGCTCCATTTGATTGGAATGATATCAGCAAGAAAAAAAAGACCATTGTAAAGGCGCGTTATCTATGCTTTTGTTGTTCAAGCCGCAAGTTTAAATAGTGTTGGTAATGAGAAGGTCCTGTTGCTCTTCTTGTTGAATGTCATATCTGTCTCTATCTTATGGGTTAGAAAGCTACTTTATACCTTCTATTCCATTTCTTCTTTGAAGATGGCCTTGATGTATGGTGGCAACAGATAAAACCTTTGAGAAATTCAAAAGGCATTTACCGGTCTCCCTAAAGAGGGCCTAAAACACAAAACCAAGTCTTTTTTTGAAATTAAGACCGATCATAGTTGGATGGAAATTTTGGGAGTTTGCAATGAAATTATGCTAGAACCCAAATTCCCAACAAAGAAAGAATGAGACATAATGAAGAACTTAACTTGAGAGCAAACAACTAAGCACTTGACATAATTTTGAGAAGGAATTTAGTATTGTACCAAATTACAGTGAAGGTAGCTTCGAGTGAGTCCAAGAACAAGTTCCCATGGAGGCTAGTACCAGAAGCCAATAAAGCCACCCTTATCAGATACAACACTTAAACAGAGATCAAGCTCAATTAGAGCTGAGTTCAGAACTAAAGGATTACAATAATTTCATGCATTACCAAGTTGTTATCAAAAAAGTCCTTCATGAGATTTCTTCAGTTCTTTTCAAGAAGGTAGATGACCATGAAAAAAGAGGAGGAAAAGAAAAAGTTTGAAAATTTGTGGTCATGTTTTTGATCCTAGAGGATTGGCACAAGAGAAGACAAACTCAACAAGTATATTATGAAAGGAATGGAGCAAGACAAAACCTACAATTTGCAAATCCACAAGGACATGGATGTTCTAAAGGGTGAGGTAATTGTCAAAATTGATTTGTTAGCTAAGGTTATTTTGGGAAAGAAGTTTCTAATAGTAGTCTCTAAAATCATCATACTCCATGTGAGTTGGTTACTATAGAGTGTAGGAAAAATGAGTAGGCATAGGTTTAGCTTAATTGTCCAGCAAGTAACTCTAGTATAAATATGTAATCAATGATGTATTTTCATTATGTTAATGAATATATGAAATTTGAGAGCTGTGAGATCCTCTCCCTTCCCCATTTTTCTGCTTTTTTGCCCCTTCTTCCTCCCTCAACTCGTCTGCCTTAGGCCCAACCTATCCATTTCAGTTGTTCAAGACCATAAGTTCCTGACAGCATCCTTAGGACGTTTCCCATCTACAGAGCAAAACAGTCTTTTCTCCACCAACCTACCCCTATTTGGTTCTCCCTCCCAATGTTTGAAATTGCGATCGAGGCGCGCCTCAAAGCGAGGCACAAGTTTGTTGTGGCGAGGCTTATGCTTCACAGGAAAATATAAAGGCTAGCGCCTCATTTGCTGAGGCTTACGCCTCATTGCGAGTCGCCTCAAGGCGTGTCAAGGCTTTAGCCTTGAATTGAATTAAAAAACCCTAAATATGTTTGACTTCGTGCGACAGATTTAGCCCTCTTCTTCTTGCGAGTTGCGACTGCCTAGCTTCCTCTTCGTGCAACTTCGACAGCTCTGTGCGACTTCTTTCTTTCTTTGTGCGACTTCTTCTTCTTCTCTGTCTTCTTCTTATTCTCTGATCTTCTTTCTTCAACTCGACTCTGATATTCTTTCTTCGACTCTGTTTTTCTATTACAAATTTTATATTTATATATATATATATATATATATATATATATATATATATATATATATATATTAGTGTATATATACTGATTACTGAATAATAACATTACTTGTATATATATATATATATATAATATATATAACAATCATATTATATGTATATCAGTATATATAAAAAGATTGTTTTTTTATTACAATTATATATATATAACAATCATATGTATATTAGTATATATATATATACAGTAAAATGTGAATAAACAATTATATGCTTTTAAATTTCAATTAATGATCTTAGGCAAAAAAAATTATTACGGTAAATTGTTATTATGGATAAGAAAGATCTAGCTTGGAAATATGGCACCGAAACTCCTAAAGTTGATAAATCTCATTTATATGTGAAATGCAATTTTTGTAAGAAAATTTGTAAAGGAGGGATTACAAAGCTGAAAAATCATCTTGTGGGTAATCATAGTAACGTTGAGGTTTGCAAAAAAGTACCAAGTGAAGTGAAGGCTAAAAAATCATCTTGTGAGCAATCATTGTAATTTTATTAGCATTTTTATATAATTTTTTGGGGACTTTTAGGTCTTCAAATCAAGGCTTCCGCCTCGAAGCTTACGCCTCATCCGGAGAAAAACGCGTTGTACCGCTTTTAGTTTTAGCTTTTTCCAACATTGCTCCCTCCATCTCCAATGTAAGTTCTCCCATTTTCATACTAGCACTCACTTTACATGCACTCGTAACCACCCAAAGTTTAGGCCATTACTCATACACCTACGGACCGACTTAAACTTTGGATGGGTTTTGAAGAGAAATGGAGAAGGGAAGATGTTTTTTATTATATATCTTACAATGTACGATAGAGAGCCTTTGTATAGGCTTAGATCTACAGTACATTTGGAAAGTAAATCAATCATCCTTTAATCATGCAATCTCCCTTTCATCATGCAATCCCCTCTAATCATACAATCTCCCAAATCATTCATGCTATTAAAATAATATCCCTCAAGTTGAAAGTCTTATGTTATGAGTTACAGCTTGTTACAAAACATAATCCCAAAACTAAAAAGATTCAAACCAAACTTAAAAAGAAAAATATTTTATCTCCAACACTCCCCCTCAAATTGAGGCCCTCTTCAATTTGCACGAATAAAATAAATAGAAAGAAAAAGAAAAAATGATGTCATATTTCAACCTAAGAAATTAACTACTCTGGACATGTCACTTTTTTGAAAATGAGGAGGAAAAATAAGTCCAACAAAAAAACCAGAACTTATTGCTAACTACCTATTTTTTTTAAGATGAAGTTAAAACAATTAAAAAAATGGATACCCGCAAAAGTTATGTGCTGCCTCCGGTGGAAACAAGACATTTTGATTTAATTGTCAAAATCAACCTAGCTCAAATACCATATGGAAAAATAGAAAAGGGAAGATGTTTTCTATTATATATCTTACAATGTAAAATAGAGAGTTTTATATAGGATTAGAACTGCAGTACATTTGAAAAGTAAATCAATCATCCCTTAATCATGTAATCTCCCTTTAATCATGCAATCCCCTAATCATACAATCCCCCAAATCATGCTATTAGAATAATATCCTAGAATACTCTAAAATATCTACTAACACTCATTCAAGTTGAAAGTCTAATATTATGACTCACAACCTGTTACAAAACATAATTCCAAAACTAAAAAGATTCAAACCAAACTTAAAAAGAAAATATTTTATCTCCAACAAGTTTCCTAGGACATCCCATGGGAGTCTTGGTAGCCTCCCCTTCTCTTGTAGCACAAGTGACGCTCCTTAACCCACACTAGCTCCAAGGCTCACCCATGGAGCCTAGGATAGCCCCACGGCTCTCTTCCTCTGGACCTCCTTAGTTACGACCATTGTTCATTCCCTGAAAACTCAGCCAAAAGAGATTCTATCTTAACAATATTGTGTTTTAATTTTTAAATTATTAATATACATTTGGCATTCACATTGAACTCCCCTGTCCTGTCCTCCCTCCCTGCTTATTTCACACTCACTATGCAAGAGGGACAAAGCACCCAATTCCACCTCTTATTTCATACTCACTATACAAGAGGGCCAAGCACCCAGTTTCACCTCTCTGCACCGTGAAACAAACATGTTCCAGCAGAGTCGATTACAAAAAATAAAATAAAATAAAACAAAACAAAAAATGGAGAAAAAACTACTAAAATATAAAATAAAAAAACAAAAACAAAAAAAAATAGTAGAGCCTACACCAGATACGAGCTGCCAAATATAGTTTATGGTTTACCTGGTCATAGTGAGAAGTGAGAACCACAGGGTAGCTGCAACAAGAGCATCAAAAGATTGTGAGTCTGACCTAAAAATGTGCAACTGACAATTAACTGGTAACATCACGAAAGAGCCCTTTTGGTTCATCAAAAAACCATCTGAAAAAAAAACCAACAGTTTTGATAAAATCAGGTCAATCATAGCACTGTTTAGTCATTATATCAGGAAAGAAAAAGAACGCAAATAAAATGTAATTAGAGACTAATACAGAATTTATAGAGGGTTGTAAAATATTCATGATTACAACCAAGACAAGTAGACAACCATTTGTGTTGTTAAATTGATTGTAAAGACCAGTGAAATGCTAAAACTTTTTCAAAAACAGATACGACATGTAAATAAATAAATATATATATAGATGAAATGTTAAAACTTGTATATATATATATATAGATGAAATGTTAAAACTTGTATTAAGTCCTCAACTTGGCAATGGTTATGCTTCCATCTCACGACTCTCATCCAAAATAAGTAATATTTGGTACATGCATGTCAGAGCCTTTGGTGACTTCCGTTTAATAACTTCTAATTCCCATGGTCCTCCAATAATCCCAATTTTGCATTATAGAATCTCAATATAAAATGGAACACTGCTCCTTCAAAAAGTCAAACAAGGAAAATTTCTAAAAATTTATAATTCAGTGCCACTTGTACAAGAAGGCCTAGAGCAACCAGATACTTCAAACTTGTCATTAATTTACTAAAGCAATTACATAGAATCAACCATAAAAAATTGCCAACAAAATAATTCTTCCAAATCATCTTCTCTTATAGTTAACACAAAACATTAGGTTCCTCGGATAACTTATCCCCAACTTAACAGAGACTTTTAGTCCTGCAAGACTGCAACCATGAAGATTCTGGTATGGTATCTTCCAAAGTCGAGGCTTTTGTGTGGTCTCTGCCATAGTTGTAAAGGCGCCAAGTCGATGTGAGTCGGTGACTTGCCACTTAAGTCTAGTCAACTAGGCGCCCAACTAGTCGTCCATAAAGCCATAAATAATTTACAGTGTGCATTTAATAAATATCCCAAGTACTTATTATTGATTACTTATAAAATATTAAAATTAAAAGTTAAAATTATTATTGATTATCTTAAAATAATATTTAATTTCTATGAATAATAAATATTATATATTATAATATAAGTAACAAATAAATATTATATAATACAAAGTATTTGATATTAAATGCATGTTATGTAACTAATAGTGCCAAAGCAAGTTTAGATATGCACATGTAGATCAATAAATACACATTATTCTTATCCTTTCACTCATCACCATAGTGGGACAGGTGTTGATGTACTAAGTGACCAACTAACCCCTCTCATGTAACTAATAAAATAATAGTATACATGTATATAATCCATCTATTAGATCAGTAGATATTTAGATACACACAAAATAAGTACAAAAAGAAGAATGAGTTGCAGTCTTTTATGCCGAAATCAATGGTCGACCTCGCCGACCCAACAGAGTCGTTTACCCACGCCGACCTAATCGCCAATCAGCTCGCTGACAAAGATACCTAAGTCCACACCAACCAAGAAACCAAGTCGTTGAAGGAAGAAGATGCAACAGCCAAGTCCAATGAAGGAAGAAGAAAGAGATGAAGCAAACAAGTCCAATGGAAGAAGAAAAAAGAGAGAAGTAGGTAAGTGGGTGGTTAAGTGGATTATGGGTTAATTGGGGTTTAGGTAAATTAAATTTGGGGTGGTTCTTAGTTGTTTGACTAGATAATAAATCAGGCAAATCGACGATTCAAGACGACTAGGCGACGATTAGGTTCTCAAGTCAGGCGACTTAGGTACAACCACCAAGTCGAGCCCTCGACTTGTAGCTTCAACAGTGACCGGACAACTAGACTTAACAACTATACTCTCTAGTTTTACAAAGATTGAATACTAATGATCTTTATCAAGATCGCAAGCCATACAAAGTCCTATATCTGGATATTTCGAGCATATGTTTTATGTGCAGACAGAGTAATGAGATACATTCTCATTTATTTCTACATTGTCATGTTCATTGGGGATTGTGGACCTCTTTTTGGAGTGCTGGAGAGGAGTGGGTGTGTCCTACTACTGTAGAAGATATGCTACTTATTCATTTTCAAGGATTTGAAAATAAGAGGAATGCCCAATTTTTATGGAAGTACGTCTTCTTTTCTATTTTGTGGAGAATTTGAAATGAGCGTAATGCTAGGTTGTTTAGAGAAAGTAATTTAACTAATACTATTGAATGACAGTGTTATTTTTCTCGTCTCTTGGGCTTCTGCTATAGGGACTTTTAGAAAGTATCTCTGTCACTAATTTATGTAGCAATTGGTGGGCTGCACTTTTTCAAGTGCTCTTCTATTTTTTTTAGTCCGTTAAGTGTGGACTTCTTGTCCCCCATTTATTTTATCCTTTATTTTCTATTAATAAAATTTCTTTTATTAAAAAAAATGAAGTTATGGGATGGAGCCTCCCAGAGAAAATACCATTCTATAAATCAGTTCAATGGTACTAAGTTTTTTTAAACATGATCTCCCCAGCTGAATGTGTAAGGAGGATGAGAAAACAAAGACCATAAAATGTAAGGCTCGATTGATTTCATGTCCGAAATCTTCTCAAATACGCAACTGAATGGTAGAAGGGCATTTCTTTCATGAATTGTAGAGTTTATTTGGTCCAACAAGTGCTCTGGCTTGCTGAAGGAACTCATAATCAAGTTAGCCATTATGGGAGAAGCTTTAGGATATTAAATAGAACCCACTATAGAAAATCAATCATGCATAGCATACCTAAAAAACATGCCAAATAAGTTTCTCTATCAAGCTATCTACCTGAAAACGAAAAAAGCAATTTAAAATAGCAACAAAACAAAATATTAGAGGCAAGGGAAGAAACATAGACTCACTTGCAAACAAAGAGTGGCTGAAGTCCACCACTTTCCTCCATCCCTAAACGCATTCTCCTTTCACTTTCTTCAATAAATGGTCGTGGAGGAAGAACTTTACATGGACCTTCAATCAAGCTTGCCCTTAATGCGCTATCATGATTAGACTCATAGACCTATGAAGAGTAACAAAAAGTTACAATAAAATCCAATATGTATGCAATAAAATTTGCTACTCAAATACCAAATAAGGACAGGAATGGGAACCAGTTATATATGTCATCATTAATCAACAGTATTGCATGACCAGGTGAGGTGGGATCAGTAACTCAAACAAGAATAGGAGTGCACCAATTTGTCCACCAATGGCTAGGTCTATCAACAACAGCTAGGTGTCACTCTCTTTCTGAGTTATTCCACCTTCTTCATGATTTCATGCAGCGGTGAATCATTTAAAACACCGCCAATATGAAAGTCTCCTTAATGCATAGTTGTCAGCATTGTACAATACACAATACGCATCGTAAAATACAATGGAATACAGGAGCAAATCAATACAGTTAACTACCGTATCAGAATGTGAGTTGTATATTACGATTTAACGCACGTCTCCTACGATATGGTGCGATTTACGATAGGGTCAATATATTTTCAAGTTAGAGATGAACCTAATAAGAGTTGAACAATAACCTCTTTTTTATCAGAACAGTTATTTGCTCAATCTACACTAGTAAGTCTTAAAATGCTTTAGAAGATTTCTTCTCTTTTTCAAAGACATGTCTCCACTTTCTTTGCTCCATGCCTTAGGGGGTGTTTGATAAAAACTGAATAAATCTGAATCTGAATCTGAATGAGCTGAATCTGAATGAAAAAAGTTGTTTGATAATTGACATGTCTGAAACATCTGAATGACAAAACTTTATTATTTTACCCCCTCTAAAAAAATTCAAAATTGTTGTAAATTTTTTTAATATTACTTAATATAATAGTTAATATTTTTTTTTTAAATTTTTAAATTTTTTTTACTTCATTCAGCCATTCAGCTCAAAAAATCTGACTTAGTCATTCAGCTCGTCTATCTTACGGCATTCAGACCAAAACAAACGCACTGACCGATTCAACCATTCAGATTGAACTTCATTCATCTCTAAACAAACACCCCCTTAGTCTCATAAGGAGACATAAATCAATAGTTTTAGAGTTGTCTTTTGCTCTAACCAATTTGAGAATTCTTGACACATTATAAAATTGACGATTTGACAACTATGCCATAATGTTACACCTTACAACAGTAGGTGCATTAGAAAAAGGGTCTGTCTATGCCTTATTGCCTTGGGTCTTTGGCCTTCACACGAGTATATGGTCTATAACTAATCATTTTTGAAGTGTCTCGTTTTATGATCGTAGGAGAGCCCACCCCTAAAAGCTAGCTGAAATGTGGGACTAGCCCCCATAAGCTATTAATGGAATCATAATACATTGCCCTTGAAGATGTAAGAAGATCACTAGATTTCTCTATCTTGTTGGTCACTTCTGACTAACAATATGTCTCAGAATCCCCTTCGTGTCACCTATAAAAAGGACTGGAGAGGAAATAAGGTTCAAGAATTGGACCTTCCTGCCTCGATACAGAACAACCGATTAAACTAACAGATATGGTATATAACTTTCTTAATTTTTATTTTCGTAAAGTAGATATGGAAGATAATTTATATTTCAAAAAAAGCAGCATCCCTTTTCTTATATTCATAAAATGTTTAACATTCACCAAGTCAAACAGGCCAAGGAGCATATTCAAACTGAGCCCTTGGCCTAATTTATGCATTGGCCAGTTTATGAGAACATGCTTCGACACACACATGTAAACTACAAAACTTATGTCTAGTTACCTAGCACTAGTCATATAAACAACTCACCTCATTGATTTCTGGAGCACATGGGCGACCAACAGCCTCTGGCAAATCTGCAGGAAAGTAACACCGGGATGCAACAACCCACTTTGATCTGGTTTTGCTATCCTCCCACATACCCTGCAGGAAAACAGACTTGAGTTCTATATGTAAAACACTAGCATTGTAAAATCACTCTGAGAAGATTGTTTATAGTTTTTACTTCAACTAATAAAGTAATTCCTTGAGCAGCTGCAGAACTTCTTTTAGCAACTACTCATTGCTACTTTACGGCATAGCAAGGAGACAAGTAAGCTCCGGCAAACCATAGCACAGAAATAAGCCTAGTGTACCCCCTGACAACAGTCACTATATGTTGCATATGACAACATCATAGATACTATTAATTGACAAGTTCTAGTCCGACTAAGATTGATTCAACCAAGAGAAAAAGTACTTAATTATTATGGCGTTGAACCTAGCCTACATCTCAGAAGAAAAGAAAATGTGGACCAAGGCTGATCAACACCAAACAGTTTATGATTAGGTTGGCAGGCTGATTCAAAGAATGAGCCCGTATCCAGTGGCAATTAACAGCTCAGACAAAAATCATGGAGGTATTCCGTATATCGCTTAAAAATAAGATCAAAATGAAAATATTGCTGCATCAACAACAAATAAATCAAAATTGCTCACCTGAAGCTTAGAAGGCGTCAATATGTTGTTACTTGAACGAAATAGGGCATGATCCTGAACTTTGTATAAAACCCCATTAATGGAGCAAGACTGGTAGTATGTCTTCTCATCCACAACTTGAAGTATATCACCTATCCAGTCAACATCATGCAAGCCATCTGGTAAAGACCCACCATGCACTCTAGGCCCAATACGAGTTCCAGGAGTTTCAACAAGATTAGAAAGTGAAACTCCTTGCTCATCTTGCTTAGCTTCACTATTTGTAATACTCACTCTCATTTCTTCACCACAAGATTTCTCAATCTCCTTAACCTTAAAGTTGGTAACAGGACATTGTTTTGATGGATTTTCGGAGCTGTTCTGCAACCCTGCTTGGTCATTGTCTTGGGGGTGTTCAAAGGCTTGGGAGTGATTATATGTATTGATAACTGTCTCAGAGTTTACTGGAGCCTGAGACTTAGATTCAAAAATCAGTTTCTCTCCAATTGATCTTTTAACTGATAACTCAACAGGAGTAAAACAAGCAGATGCTGAGGTTTTCATTAAATTATTTGGACCAGATCCAGAAGGATCACCAATTGTTTTACCTTTACTTGATAAAGTGTTGTTCCCATGCATTACTCTAGCATCTGCCATCTCCCCACTAGCTTCAAAATGGTTAGACTTGTTGTCCATGGTACCAGTAGGAGCAGTTTGTATACCAGAGTTCCCATTTGCAGTTATTCTTTGTAGATTTACCTTCCCATCTAAAGTTCCCACTTTCTTCTCTGAGGATAACTGAACTGATGCTGCACTAGAAAGTTTTGGTGCAGTTGTATTTCTCATGACACGGCCGTATTTAGGGGGTAAAGGTTTCCCATTGCTTAGGGACAAACACTTTCCACAATGCCACTCACCTCTGGGAACTGATTTTGGATTGTAATACTGGAGACAATTTAAATGATACCCTTTCTCACAAGCATCACAAACTAGTACATTGTCCACCTCAGTAACGATAAGCTTGCACATTTGACAAGCCAAAGCCTTGTTCATGTAATCCCTTGAAGGAGGAGTCCAGACGGGGTGGTCTGGAAGATGTGGTTGTAACAACTTCTGAACAATTTTACCAATTTCATTGTGGCTATTGGTCAGAGAAGGAGCTTGTACAAATTTTACCCCCTGCTGAATATGCTGATGTATGCTTTGCTGGTTCGCAGATGTGGTCTGACTGATAAATGATTTAGAGGTTGTTTGTTGAGGGACCACTCGTGACATATCAGCAGCTCCATCAACCTTTACAGAAGCATGAATTGGCACCTTGTTGTCTGAAACAATTTTAACTGATGAGGCAGATTGTGGAGGGTGCACAGCCCAAGTTGGAGTTTTAGTGTGATCTCCAGAAGAATTTGCTGAAAACAGATGTACTTATGTGTTATTCAAAAATCAAGACACATACAAAAGACAGTCAACAATCTGATACAGAAATTTTCAGAAATAGTATCATACAACTGGCCAGTAAACACATAAAATTATAAGGACTCTTGACATGAGATCATTCAATACAATTTCCTAGAGAAAGCTATCCTTGGCTGCGAATCAGGGGTTTTCATGTAATTTGCAACACGGAATTCCTCCAATATTTCTAGTTTGCAAGGGAAAACAAAATTTACCTTGAACTTGTGAAGTATAGGAAGCGCCATTGGATTTCACATCCAATCTAAAATGAGGTCTGTCCACTCGAGGCAATGCTAATGAAGAAGAGTCCCTTCCAATATGGTTGCTAGGCAATCCACTGGAAATCACAGGTCTTACTTCGCTGGTGGGTAACTGATACGGTAAAGGTGTTGAGTTTGTTGAAGAAACATGACCTAAAGTTGAAGCAGGTTGGAAGCCTCCAGAAGAATTTGGTGCCTGACTTTGTTTTTCTGAAGAAAACATTCGAACAGCATGAGATGTTCCACGGCTTTCAGCTGCTGAACCTACGTTTGTCTGCAACCTTTGAGATGAATATGTAGCAGAATGTAGAGCAAATTCCTCTGATTTTTCCATCTGAGATGCAAGGATACAAGAAAAGTAACCATCAGTCGAAAAATATGCGATTACTAAAATGTAGCGGTCCAATCAGTAAGAAAAATAAAATAGTAACCATGATATTGTGCAGTCTACCCTGATAAGAAGAATAGGACCTGTCTAAACAATAGCTAAGGACCTGCCAAAAACACACATAGGCAACACAATATGTTTAAATTACAATAAAACAAAGACTAGCAACTTGTTTAGTCCTTTTCCATTTAAAGTTAAGACTCCTGAAACAGAGGATAAACCAAGAAACAATCCTAAAAAATTCAAAACTTGAGGTACAGCATTACTCTTTTTTCCGTAAATACTCTTCAACAAAAATAATTGCCCAGTGCATAAATTGCACATGCGTAAAAATATCCAAAGATTCATATATCCAGATGAGTGTTTTACAAGCATATATTCATTTCAGATAACAATTGAAACGTATATTATATAGGGAAAAAAATATATACATATATATATATATATATATATATATATATACAGTAAAACCCTTATTTAGGAATACTCTATATAAGAATAACCTCTACAATATTATAAAAAAATTTGGTCCCAATTTGGGTCAGTTATAAATAACAATAACCTCTAAATTGTAATATGTTATATACTTTTTAAGTCCCATATTAAGAAACTATACCTCTATATAGTAATAATTTCATATATATATATATGAGAGATAATATTAATTTTAAGAGACTACATTTTCTATAAAAGACTACATTTCCTATAAAGAACTACATTTTCCTATAAAAGACTACATTTTCTATAAAGGACTATATTTTCCTATAAAAGACTACATTTACTATAAAAGATCACATTTTCCTATAAAAGACTACATTTCCTATAAAAGACTACATTTTCCTAATTTGAAAATCTAAATAATTTATGTTTTCTTTAATTTTTGTTATAAAATCTATATTTTTGTTAAAGTGGATATTTTTGGGTGTTCGAAAAATATTTTGTACCAATACCTCTATTTAGTAATAACCTCTCAATTAGAATACAAATAGTTTGGTCCCAAGTCTATTCCTAAATAGAGGTTTTACTGTAGATATATTTGCCTTGTATTAAACCACTGTTTACAGGTTGGATTATAATCTCAAACCACACTGCAGCTTCTTCCAAATATATTTTGTGGTACATGTTCTAGATTACAAAGAATAGCAGCTTATACAAATTGAAACTTACAGTCACCAAATAAAATTATACAACAAGTGCATTATAATCAAAGTGTCATGTCTCAGATGACAATATATATACTCGAGGGAGGGCTTCCCGCTACATCAATACATCATCTTGTTTATAGGTAATGACACCTTTTTTATTTGTGTTATTTACATGTTAGTGTAAAATTTCCTGTAAGACCAATTGCCACTATATAGAGAGAAACTAAATAGCCCAACCTCTCTCCTTGCTTTAATTAGAGATACAAGGACCAGTTGATTTTGATGACCACGCATTCACTACAGAGAAGGGGCCCATCAACATCCTACCACTTCAACTAGTCACAAAGGTTGATTTGTGATGGTACAGTACTGATAACTAATATCATAATAACATTAGAATATATGCTTCCAAAAAAATATTCAAGAATGGAGCTTTATAGGTTATAAAACTTATGCAGAAACAAAGAAATCATTTTAAAAGTGAAAAGCAGTAAGGGGATACACAGATTCTCAACCTATTAAACAAAAAACATGCATCGTGCTCGGCCATTACAAACTACATCTCTAAGATGGAAACCTTCTTTATCCACGTTTGCTTACATTTACAATGTGATACTCCTGGATACTCTCGCAGAAGGTGGACCTAGGCAGTTGACCGAATTTCCAGCGCCTAGGTCTTGTATGTGGTGGCGGTGCCTAGGTGGGTACTCTAGGAGTGTTAATTTTTGTTATTTTAATTTTATTAGTTGAAGTATATGGGTGAAGTTTGAAACATATCAAACTTTAGGACTACAAGTATAATACTATAATTAAGAAGAAACTTTTGAGGCATGTATTTGTAATATTGCATAAATTATATTATGTAACAACTACAACTGGGAGAATTGGTGGGTTTAATGGGGTCAAAAAATTGTTTTTTATTGAGTTGGCTTTTGAGTCATTTCATGTGCCAGAATTTATTGGAACACACAAATAAGAAAACCCTAGCCTCCTCAAATGCGATTGCAATGATAGCGGAAAGAGATCAGCAAGGGGGTGCAGCAAGAGATTGCAGCGATGACACAATCAGCGATTTAGAACCACAGGCCTCAGGTAAGGTGATTTCCCCCATCTTCTGTAATCTTCTCCTTCTTTGTCTTTCTTCTTTTATCCTTTTTTCCTTTTTGAAATTGCGATGTCGAGTCCTAGGCGCTTTTTTGTTTCTCCACCTAGCCCTAGTCACCAAGGTTGGGCTGGAGCTGATGCCTAGGCAGCGGCTGCCGCCTAGCCCGACTTTTAGAACACTGCTCTTGAAGGGGGGAGGCGTGAGATGAGACACTTGAGTTTTTATTTTTTAGAAGTAAAGCAACGTCAGCCGCAGCATCAAGGAAACAAGTAACCAAATGAGATTAGAACCATAACAGCACAACCCAGCATAATACATTTTTCTTAGGACTATATTAAACAAATCAACTGCTTGAAAGAGTAAATCAAAAGGTTGACACATAAGTCGTCTCCGAGATTTATTCATATACAAAGAATTGCATCTAAAGTGAATCCAAAATCAAGATTCAAAACAGAAAGTACCTCATGACTAATGTTTACCTAATAAGCGTATAGCTCACAAATTGGATTACCATCAATTAGCATGGATAAATATCCTTTTATTCAACAAACCAAACAATCCTTGAATTAATGAAGCAGCTGCCATTTTAGTACCCGTTTAAAAAAGAAACAAGTAGCATTTAAGCTGTAAGAGTTTTAATGCAAGAAATAAAAACTGATAAAGGAATAAAAGTGACTAATTTAGAAATGTACATCAAATTTGGCCACCTTCAATTGCATGTGACCATCATTTTCTTTGCAAATGCAGAGCCTAAGAAATTATATATATGTAATGTCTAGCATCCTCATCGGTTAACAAATAGGCATATGCATAAAGCAAGCCAAAATCTCATTACAAAAGCAGTAATGCCCTTGCACTTGATCAGAACCAATTATTCAGCTACTAATACTAATTACCAAAAAAACTAATATAATAGTCTTCTCAATTCATTATTGTTTCTTATATCATAAGTAATGGCACATATAGTGTTTCGCTTTGCAGGAGCATCTGACTATCCTACTGACCGAATGTCCTTAACCAGTTGAAAAGGGTCGGGTATGAAAAGAGTTCTGATTCAAAAGCAAGGCTTATCGGCCTCATAAGTCATGACCTATAACCAAAAGATTAATGGCACACGCCTGCTGCTATTAATATGTCATCTAATATTCACTCAAAAGTCAAAAAAAACACCACCTCAAAGTAAATAAAAAGATGCAAACACCGTCTGCCTCTCTCTATTTTATATTACAGCACTATACAATATAGAGAATTAGAGGCCATAAAAAAGGTAATTACCATCTAGATCAATTGTTCCTTCTTAATTTCTTTTAGCTGTTCTGTCTAGTTTTGGATGATAAAAGGTCTTCAAGCAATCATATCGCATAAAGTAAAGTAACTAAATATAAGAATTACATCTGACATAATGGGGCTGAACTACTATCGTGTATTAGAAGTTTAGAACTATCATATGCACATTGAAGAATTCATTTTTTTTTAAATCTTACCATATATGCCTCCCAAGCATTTCAATTTTTCACTCAACTCAACTAATCAGGTACATGAATCCTATTTTCTTTTTAATTTGTCGAAAACAATGTCCTTTATTAGACTTAATGGTTTTGGAGGAAAAATGGTATAACTTTACTTGTGTTCTATTTGGCGTTGATACCGGCCTGTGCCGGTTATTACCAGTAAAGTAAGTACCAGACCAAAAATGAATTTGTACAAGCCGTCAATGTTGTCATGCGCAGGATGACTCTGTGTAAACATGTGGAGAGAGCTTTAGATGTTCGAGAATGCTGAGAGTTACCTATGAAGGCCACAAATAAATAAAAAAAAGTAACCTATGAGGCTATGAAGGCGGGGACAACTATTCTTTCTCTTGCAGAAAGATCAGATCTCAATTTTGAGCTTTCAAAGCTTTAGATTCATCATTTAAAAAAAGAAAACCACAATCGACAACTGGAACTATGAAAAGCTACTACTTTAGTTTTACCTGAGTTCTATAGTATGTGTTAATTTATGCCTTGCAAATCGTGTACAACAACTTTCTTCCTCTATATAGTCTCTTTTATTTTTTTATAATCTCTCTCTCAATATATGTATTATAAGAAGACTATCAATTACTCCCTCCGTCTTCAAAAGGATGACTAAAGATACAATTTTTTGTTATCAAAAAGATTAGCTAAGGTACATAAAGTGAGGGTAAGTATGTCATTTAGTGGGGTCCGTTAGTATAAAAAAATAAAAATACTCCTCACTTTATGTAATTTTGTGGGGCTACTAAGAATAAATTTGAAACTTTTTTACTCTCTTTCCTCTACATTATTTTTCTTAATGTCTAAACTATGTATTTTGCTCATCCTTTTAAGGATGGAGGGAGTATTATCTTAGTTTATTTATTCAAAATATTAAATTTTGAAATTCCCCTTTTGATACAATTACATGTTTTCATCCTATGATCTTTTTTATATTATTCATAATATATAATTTACACCTTTTTTAAGCACTAATTATGAATATAATACTGAGTGACATGTACTTAGAAAAATAATACTTCTTCTGTCCCAATTTAAATGTCCTAACAGTATTTGACACGCTAATCAAGGGAAAAAAATTCCCCATGTTGCCCTTTTGTACATATTAAATTGATATTAGTATGGGAAGTTTCAATTTAACTCATTACAACTTTCCAACACTTTAATAATCATCTCTTTTAATTAATCTCTCTCTCATACAATTTCTTTATCCCTATTAATTTAATAATTCAATAAACTTTACTCTCCCTTTTTACATATTAGGAAAGATACTTCCTTGGGATTTAACAATTATAGAATTAGGACATTTGTTTTGGGACAATCCAAAAAGAAAATTAAGACATATTATAATATGGGATGGAGGGGGTATATAATTATAGTAGTTAAACTTATATAAGTATTATTTATACATATATTTAAAAAATTTAATAAACCCAAGCGACGGTATTCGTCGATACCAATACATACCATTTTAATGAATAAACATTACACATGCCTATCAGCCTATACGTTACTTATAACAACTATCTCATGATCCCGTACAAAGCACAGACTTTGTTTTGTTATAAAATTATTGCATTATTTATATTATTTTACACTTTTTTATATTATACTATACTGATATACTAATTCCAATAATAGTTTATTAATATTGTGGACAACGATTTTATATAAAGAAAATAGTTCCTTTTAAAATATACTATTTAACTAATAATGTATAATTAATTATTGATGAAAAGATAAATAAATTTAAAATCTACAATAATAATTCATCTACTTATATAATATAAATGATAGTATTCCTCTTTAAAATGATTTATTTGTTTAGAAATTCCTATGTTCATCTATTTATGTAATAATAAAATCTTAATTAAACTCAAATAGTTATACTTATATAATTTAATAATAGAAAATTATTATATAATAAAATATTATTGTTATCAAGAATATGAATTTTAAAGAACACTAACTAAATTAAAAAATATATGAGAATAAGAGATAGTAGTAAGTAGATAATTATGATACTAATAATGTGATGAAAAGATTTTGAAATTAAATAGCATTTGAAAAAAAAAGTTTCTTTTACTAAATTTAATTTTAGGATTGTAGGACCATTCCTAAATTTTAGGGTTGAGAGGCCCATTTGCGCTATTTATAATGTATATAGATGATATTGACCCAAGAAAATTTTGGTCTTCCACTATCCTTAGCAACTGTCAGCGTCACTTTTTTCCTCACTAATGAAGCTATTTCAATTCATTGCACGTGTCAAACCACGTTAGTCTAAATTTTTTGAAATTTCCCACGGGAGCTACTTGCACCAACTCATAGTATGTTCGCTCTTTGTATTTATCATTTACTTCTCACCACATATTAATCTTGTTTAGGCTATATACTTATTCTATAACCATATTGTTTTTAATCTCCTACCACTCCGTCCCATAAAAATATAATTAATATTACAAACTTTATCATTGTTAATACTTCCATTTTATAGGTAGAAGTTGATATCAAAAAAGGCTACACGCACTTCTCTACCTTTTTAAACCTATAAATAACAACTTCATAATGAAATGATCAATCTTCAGTATCTCCTCGCACGCAAATTTAAATGTCTCTGATTTCAATCCCTAGTTTTAACCTATTTACTAAAAACTACATTCCGCATATATTTATTTCCTCGAAAGTAAAGTTTCCGTATGATTTTCCTTTTATTTATTAGAACATTTATATCCCGTTTAACTCCTAATAGTGCTGAAGTTTCTCTTTAAACTTGTACTTGGTGCTCTTAGTCCTACTCTATTACAGTAAAACCTCTATTTAAGAATAGACTTGGGACCAAACTATTTATATTCTAATTGAGAGGTTATTACTAAATAGAGGTATTGGTACAAAATATTTTCCGAACACCCAAAAATATCCACTTTAACAAAAATATTAATAAGAACTCCCTAATAGTTATTATTCAAAAAATATTTATGCAAAGTAGTCTTTTATAGAAAAATGTGGTCTTTTATAGGAAATGTAGTCTTTTATATGAAAATATAGTCTTTTATAGGAAAATATAATTCTTTATAAAAAATGTAGTCTTTTAAAATTAATATTGTCTCTCTCTCATATATATACATATATATATATATATATGAAATTATTACTATATAGAGGTATAGTTTCTTAATACGGGACTTAAAAAATATATAACATATTACAATTTAGAGGTTATTCTTATTTATAACTGACCCAATTTGGGACTAAATTTTTTTATAATATTGTAGAGGTTATTCTTATATAGAGTATTCTTAAATAGAGGTTTTACTGTATGATGATATCTTTTCCATAGTCAATCTCAAGTCTAAGCAAAAGAGTATTTCTTTGTGAAGCTATCAGTCCACGTAAACATTTGTCAGCTTTATGTTGAGAACTTTTTTGGGGAATGAAAGAAGAAATTTCTTAGATGAAAAACGAATATAAACATAGGGGAAACTAGTAGTCAGCTCTCCAATTTTTACAAAGATCAAAAACAGCATTTTCCCTAAAGCACCCGTGACAGTGCCATAAAGAAACAAAGAAAAGATCATATCTAGCATGTTAAGAACATGTATCTTGCATATTTTGTAGGAGACTCCAAAAATAAAACTTACCGAATAATTTCTGTTATCAGTATACACCTTTTTTAATAGGAAAAGAAGATTTATTGATAGACGAAAGACAAAACAAAAGAGGGGGAGCTCCCATCCTACTGATTATAAGTGAAAAGAAAACATAAACAAAACTCAAAAAAGGATATGAACCCATATCAGAAGACCACTAAAGGATATAACTATACTAATTGAATATCAATATAATAGACTAATAAAAAATAAAGCTCATACTTATCAGTAGCACAAACTAGATATTTGCATACATGACCCTAAAAAACAAATATATTTTATTCAATTGTAAGCTTAACCATATCTCTAATAAAAAATAATGCAAGGGTTAGGGATCTCATTGATTGGATCTTTTCGTTTCGTTGTTTGCATTAACGACATCCCTAAGGAAACAAACAGCACTAATGAGACATATGCCACATGTCATTGAGGTACACGTCTTTCAACTTTATGAATGAGCTTAAAAAAAATAATAAAAAGGCACAATGTTATAGGTGGTAAAGTAAGCTCCCTTCATGGGGAGATGGGAACCTCTACTTTGATTTAAATAGACAAGGTTTTTATTAATTAAGAAATCTATAAATGGGAAAAGTTTAGCACATCAGTCACCATGCAATAATTCAAGTCAGGTGTGAATCACGGACACTACTAAAGGAAACCTGTTATACCGATTCAAATATAGACACAAGGTTGACATTTCTTATCTTAAAAATTCTACAACTACAACTACAGCATTGAAAAAAAAGAAATAAAACTACAACAAACTGTTTAACTATAAGTTAAAAAGTTATCTATTTGATATCAAGCAAAAAATACTATTGACAAATAAAACTAAAATAATTTTAAAAATTACCGAGAAAAATACAAAAAGCTTTGGCCATTAGCTACCCTACTTACAGAAGAGCTCATCATCAAACATAAAAGAAAGATGGAACTTACTCTTTAAAACATCTGTCAATTCACATAGATTATAAACATCATTTTAATTCAAATACTCAACAAACCAACTTTCATTTCAAACAATCCTCAATGACACTGTAATACTCCAAAATTATCATAACAAGTTAAGTCATGCAAACAGTTCTATACTAACCAACAGAAAGCCTCCAACAAGTTTTAACAATATTGTATAATTACATAATTTACATTATAAATTCATTCTAACCGGTTAAAGTAATCAACAAACTCAAATAATACTATAACTGAAAAACCAAAAAACGACCTTAACTACATTCAGATAACAGAAACTCAAATGTCAAAATAAAAATCACACCTTTTGCTTCGTGAGCTTCAATTTCTCAGCAATTGACATCTTAGGAGGCCGAAACCCTAACCTCTGTTCCCTCAACTTACTGAGACCAAGGTCCTCTATAACAACCCCAAACGCCTCCCTCGGAAAAATATCCTTAGGGGCAAACCCTTCACACACCCCCGCCAACTTCTCTCTCGCCTCCTCCATCAGCTCAACCTCCGCCGGCGTCGGACTTCCCCCTCCCCTCATTTTCCCCATCGTCGCCAGCACCAGCACTATCTCCGCCACTCTCTTCAGCTCACCATCCAACTCCGCACCATTTTTAGCCTTCTTCACCGCCCTAGCCTCCTCCACTTCCCCGTTCTCCGCCGGCCGTTTCTCACCCAACAACGCCGTCAAACCCTCAGATCTCACCTCCAACGGCTCCACATCCTCCGCGCCGGCGTTTGAATCCATTTACAACCACTTATCACACACAAACCCCCATACACGTCGATTTCTCGCCTTTTTTGGATAAAATTGGCCAGAATACCCTAGAATTCCGCGGAAAACCCTGCACAGAGGAGAGAGATGAGTAGCCATGGGTACGGGGGAGAGGAATAGAAACCCTAGAGAGAGAGAAGGAGGAGAGAGGTATAAAGCGAGCAAAAATGGGGTTAAAAATGAAAATTCAAAAATTACGAAAAATTGATCCGTTAATTTTATATATACCTTTTTGGCGGGTTAATTGAGAAGCTTAAGCTTTGTATCAAGTATCTCTATGTTTGTAAGAGAGAAAGAAGGGGAAACTTGAGCAGAGGATTGTAGAGAGAGAAAGAGAGCGTATTTTAGAGAGAGAAAGAGGGGTTTTATTTTATTTTAATTTTTCTTCTACTACTGTTATACTCACGAGTGGTGCACGCTTTCTGGTTGTGCCACTCTTATACTGTGTCCTGAATCCATGCATGCCCCACATATCCACGTGTAATTACATATATGCCACGTGTTCATTACATAAAACAAAATCATAATTCCATGTATTTTTAGCTTTATATATGCTCTATTAAGTGATACTCCATCCTTTATTTAAATTTTATTTTTATTAATGATATTCAAAATGACAAATATATCTTTAAATGTATTGTTATAATTCAACGTATATTTTATGAATTGACAGTGTGCTTATCATAAAAAAAAATGTATTGACTGTGTGGTAAAATTGTAACTAACAGTAAAGGTAATTAATTAAAATAAAGATATTTTTTTATTTTGTAAGAGGATAGTTTGGCATCACTTTAAGAATTGGAAATCTAATCTTTTAACACTCCAAAACATCGTTCAATTACATTACACAATGATGAATGTTTATAGTTAAACAGTTTGCACTTGCCTTGTGGTCGTGTCCTCCTATTATCACGAAAGTGATATCGTTCAGAATGATAAGGAGCAAGAATTCAACGTCCGTAATGTAATATTTATCTACAATAAATAACAATTATGAATAATATAAAATTTAGTATCAACATATACATATGTATAAATTTACAAAATGCATACCTCCGGTTGGCATTGAAAAACCATTTGTTTATCTTGTACAAACACTCAAATAGTCGTTTGCACTGCCCATCCCATGTACACAAAAGTAAATAACAAATCAAAATAACAATGGCAAATGTTATTGACCATTGAATTTTTAATTTTTTAAATTATCCTAAATTGATTATTATTTTGCAATTGAATCATTATGTTATTTTTGAGTTAAGGGTTGTTAAATCCTTTTAGCCATTATCCTACGTGAACATGCAAAAAAATATAACATGGCTTATTTTCTACATAAAATTGGTCTTTCTTTTAAATCTGTTTTGATTTATTTCAAATGGATTTAACTGAGTTTTTCACAATTGCTAAACTCCCTTTCATCAACTTCATTTTCATCTTCCGTTTTTCGTTTAAACCGACATGAATCAAGGACAATAACTTTACATCATGAAATTCATCCTCTTGAGTATCACCAGATTCACCACCATCTTCATCTTCGTCCTCGTCCTCGTCGTGGTAATATACCTTGTCGACCTATGGTGCCACAGCAAAAATCTCAACAATAAATCTCTTCTTAGGCACCCTTGACTTTGTTTTCATCGTCCTTATCTGTTCTTTACACGATGATTGAGCAAGGTAATTGTGAACATGAGCATTCACCGCTTCATCGACCTTTGGATGATACCAGGCCCCGATCGCCTCGTCTACTGTCTCGGTTAAGGCGTCCGACTCATCGTCCCACCACTTGAATTTCTGGACAATAATCGGTGGGAGAAAAACCTTTACGCTTTCTTTCTTCTTTGATCCTGGGTTGCTATTCTCCTTGTTGCTTTGGATTGGTGTTGGAGCTGGTTTGAAGGAATTTGGATCTGGATCTGGGTAGTCGTCGGATTCTGGATCTGGGTTGTTGTGTGGGTGATGGTTGTTTCTGTTGTTGCTGATCTGATCTGGTTTGCCAACATATTATTTCTCTATATATTCTCTCCCCTGACAACATCACATCATTCACACTCTCATTCTGCTTCTCTAGCCGTGTGGGTTCATTCCATTGATGTAGCCAAGACTGGATAGAAATTGGATGATGTTCCTTGTGATTTGTTTGGTTTTGTTTGGGATTAATTTGGACAGGACATGTAATACCCGAGAATTTTTTGAACACTATTAATAATTATAATATTTCTTTGAATATAAATAAATATAGTTGTGGCATGGGTTACAAAAATTCTATTCAATTTAGTCAAGTGTTTGAGAACTATATGACAGGTAAGGTAATGCGGTAGGATTGATGAAGAACTTAATTTTAAGCTTATGAGGATTTCCTAGTGTGGCATAATGAAAGTCTAAGAAATTCATCTAGTGAATTAAGAGTGGAATGATTTAATAAAAGGAGAATTAATTAATATTATATTATTAATTAATTGTCATTATGAGTAGTTGCATATAATTGAGTGATAAGGTAATTTCATGAAATATAAAATTAAATAAGGTGTTTAGCCAGTAGTATTATTAATTTAGAGTTTGGACTAAATTCTATAGTAACCAAGTTTGAGAATTTCCCAGTGCTGTAAGCAATTACTTGCCATACATAGATATAAAACAATGGCAATTGCAGTGAATTGTTGGTGTAAAATCTAGTTACACACAATACGCAAGTATACGTGGTCAACAAGTAATAAAGTGAAAGTAGAGTATCGTTCCCACGAAGAATTGTTTAATAAAAATCACCAAGTACTAACCCGTAACCAACTCAATCTTATTTAAACGAATAAATTTCAAATTATATAATTAAACTACTATTAAATTACACTAGTTAAATTAAGATAACGAAGATTTAAGATCACAACTTCACTTATTGCTTCATTTAAGTTAACACACTTCTCATCAATTATTCTCTATCCTGAATTGTTAATCAAGAACACTAAAGCAGATAAAACCACCTCTCGATGCAATACCCATATTAACGTCAATCCACAATTAAGATAGAAATCCGTTAAACACCTTAATCAACTAACCCACTATATCTCTATGTGAATTACAATTGAAGAAGGTTGAAGAATAAGTTCTTTATCTGATTACATGCGATGTCAAGCATATCTCTACCTTAACACTCATCAAGTTTAAGCTACTAACAAAATCCTGAACACATGCTATTATGATAAGATCTAAATCAATACTTCATCTCTCGAGTTCATATAGATTATCACGGTAATTGATGGCCAATCAATTAAACAATTAAGTCCAAATCACAATAGACAATCCTCACAATAGAACATAATAATTGATAGCGAAGCATATTAAAATAAACTACACAATAAGATCCATTGTAATCTCAAATAAAGAATTAGTTCATTATTATTGAATTAAAACTAAGAATCCATAATTGAATAATCATTAAAAGATAAAAATAAGAGTAGAGTAAAGAATAAATCTGTTGTCAGCAAATCTCCATCTTCCTCAAACTCCTGCTCTTGATCTTCAATGGTCTTCAAGTTGATTCAATCTCCCAATCCCATAAGAACTAGGATTTTGATCTAATTTACTCTAATCTAATCTAATGGAATCCTCAAAACTAGCCTAGATATCTCCCTCTTTTATGTCTCTCATCATGTATTTATAATTCTAATGGACACCCAAGCAAGTTAGGCAACTCAGAATCCTATTCTAGCTCAAATTAGACACCAAATAACCCAAAAACGATGTCTACCATCGCTTAGCGCGCCAAATATTGTCCCCAAGCCATTTTTTGGCTTACCGCCATCATGAGCAGTAGGCCGATGGACTAAGCGCCTTAGCGCGGTCTCCGCGCCCTTTGGTAAAAGCAGACATAACTTTTGATCCGCTTGAGTTACGAGGCTCGCCACCTATCAAATCGAATATATCGACGAGATCTTCTTTAACAATTGTGATTGATGATTCGAACAAAAGGCGGAAATCGAGCTTGAAGTAGATCTTTGTGTAAATGGCAAGCATGACAACTCTTAGCTTTGATCTTCGTTGATAAAAGGCCATAACTTTCGCATCCGAACTCCGATTGAGACGATTCAAGATGTTCCGAAAAGCTAAGAAGTAGATCTACAATAAATTCCAAATTCCAAGCCAAGAACATGCATCCAACTTGGTGTTAAATGTCCTTCAATATTTCCTTCTTGCATTTGTTTGTGTATTTTAGTCCAAAAGATGATTGAATTGCTTTCCCTTGCTTCTTCATGCCAATGCCGTGTCATCGTCTACAAAATAACATAAAATGTATGAAAAGTAACTAAGAAACAAGAGATTAAGCAAATAATTCAAGTAATAGATACCGGATAAGTAGATATAAAACCTACTTATCAAATACCCCCAAACTTAAACCTTTGTTTGTCCTCAAGCAAAAACACTAAACAACAATGCATTGCAATGCAACTAATCTACATGCCTACGAATCCAGCAGTAATGACAGAAACAAGTCTATTCAATCGGCCTTAGAGAAATCAAGTAAACATGATAATATATCATATCAAAATAAATCAATAACTTCTCAATCAATCATCAAATCTTAGAATGTTATCACTAATATAGTGTTTGTGTGCTCCACAACAATGTTAACTGATATAAAATCAAATTTAACATATAACAGGTCTCTTCGAAGGCATCATACAATGTAAACTCAAGAAATCCAAAAAACAAGCTAGATCCAACTAAAATTAAACAATTACCAATATTGAGGGTCAACATGGGATACTTATGCTTCATTTTTCATCTACGGGGGCTTTTTGCTCTTTTTTCCCGTTTTATTCTTTTTTTTTCTTTTGGTTGATGGATAGTGAGTGCGTTTTACGCTCCATCTCACGCCTGTGTTTATGGGGAGTGCATTTCACGCTTCTTCTCGACCCACCACAGGACTCAGTTTATTCAACTCAATATCTTTTTTTTTCTTTTATTTTTTTTTTCTTTTTTTTATAGCTTATATACCCCAAATATTCCCCTAAACTTAGGTTCTTGTGTAACTTTAGCCATCACTATTTATTCTTGTCATTCTGTCATTCAAACTAGCATTATCTTTTAGAATCCCATTATGTATCAATTTAAACTCAATCAATCAACAAGTTGTTTTTACTGTGCTATCCTTATTATACTAGTTTCAAACAGAAAAAGACTCAATTCATAACAAGAAATCACATCAAAGCTCTAATAGTCAGTACTATACTTGTCTACCCAATTCTAATCTCATCATTGGCCAAAACAAATTGTAAATATCAAACAGTTGGAATCATGCAAGATGAATATAGTAACTAACTATTATCTCATCGTATTTTTTTTTAGTTATAAATAAAAACTATTATGCAACTACTCTACTATGCAAACTATTATGCAATTACACTACATGAATGCACACATAAATAAAAATAAATTATTTAACTCCCCCAAACTTAACAATTACAATGTCCTCATTGTAAAATAAAGCATGAAGTGGACGAAGACTTCCCTGTAATCATTTAAGCTTGTGTTGATGGTGGCATTGGTGGCGATCATTTTCCTATCCATTGGACCTCCAATACCTGCAATGAAGAGAGACAACATGGATTAGAATAACACTTGGACTCCTATCTACTAAATAAACTAGGAAAGCATATAAATAATAATAAAAAAAATCATGGGTTGCCTCCCAGTTAGCGCTTGAATTATAGTCTTTCAGCCTGACTTTGTCTGGTCAACGCTATCCAATTCCTCTTCGGTAAATGAGGAACCCTCATCCATCGGAAATGATGTAGCTTTTGGTAGGTTCCCATTTGTGATAGCCATTGGATTTAAGTCACCTAGCATGCTCTGATTTAGTATGCTCTCAATCAAGAACGTCCCACAGCTAGGTGTTTTCTCCATTGTGTATGTGATCACTTTGGGGCATGGAAGCTTGTCACACACAATGGGCTCTTCGTCTATCTTCTCTTTCTCTTCCCACCATGGATTGAAAATTATACTCACTCTTATGTCAACAAGAGCTTCGCCGACGACATGACTACCAAGTGGGCATGATTTTACAAATTTGACCGACTATTTGATCTTTGGTGGAGACCCATTTAGATCTTCGTGGACCTCTATTTCATTATCCCCAATTGTCTCCACACTTCCTATAGCTTGTTGGGTACTCATAGTTAGTTCTTCACCGACCTTGTTGTCATTATCCCCATTTATCTCTTTTTTTTCAACATCTCGTGTCTCATCCAGTTGTAGATTTGGCTCGGGCACTTCATCAATCTCGGAATCCTCGTCATAACACCAATTGTTTTGAGGACAGCTGTTCAAGGCTTTGAGTATTTGATCTATCTGGTTCTGCAGATTGTGAATTGACCGCTCTTGATTTATCCTCCTTTCCTCATTTAATGCTATGAACTTGGACAACAATTCCTCCAACTTTGACTTTTCTTCTTTTAATGGAGGTTGATATGAGAAATTTGGCGTGTATGTTGGATCTGGAATAGAGTATTGGTCTTGATAGTTGTATCTCCATGAAGAATCCAGGTAATACCCCCAAACTTGATCATAATTATCATATGCATACTGATTGAGGTAGTTACCACCATACTGTACCGCCCCAAGATTGATGGTGCATTGATTACTCGGGTGATTGCCAGCACAATAGTCACAAATAATCGCAATCCTTCACTCCTTTGAGAACAAAACGTCCAACTTCATCGAAAGTTCTTCAACATGTTTGACATTGCGGAAAAAGTGTCGCGAGTCATCAATCTCCGCTCCCTCGGCTAAGTCATTCTTGCCATCCTTCGACTCCGTTGGGCTCGAATAACCTCCAACGTCTTCGAAGTTGCCTCAATTTGTATTGGCTCTATAAAAGATGTATTAAGTCCATTAATCCCTGTTTCCCTTGGTTGAGTCATGTTCGAGTATGGCCATTGATACGCAAAGTCATCCATGGTACCTGAAAAGAGAGAAATATAGGAAGAGAAAAAAAATAAAAATAAAAACAAAAATAAAAAATGTTTAATTAAGACTAATTTGATTGAAATTAATATTGGCAAAGAGATATTAAACTAATTCCCAGCCAACGACGCCAAAAACTTGTTGGTGTAAAATCTAGTTACGCACAACACGCAAGTATACGTGGTCAACAAGTAATAAAGTGAAAGTAGAGTATCGTTCCCACGAAGAATTGTTTAATAAAAATTACCAAGTACTAACCCGTAACCAACTCAATCTTATTTAAACGAATAAATTTCAAATTATATAATTAAACTACTATTAAATTACACTAGTTAAATTAAGATAACGGAGATTTAAGATCACAACTTCACTTATTGCTTCATTTAAGTTAACACACTTCTCATCAATTATTCTTTATCCTGAATTGTTAATCAAGAACACTTAAGCAGATAAAACCACCTCTCGATGCATAATACCCATATTAACCTCAATCCACAATTAAGATAGAAATTCATTAAACACCTTAATCAACTAACCCACTATATCTCTATGTGAATTACAATTGAAGAAGGTTGAAGAATAAGTTCTTTATCTGATTACATGCGATGTCAAGCATATCTCTACCTTAACACTCATCAAGTTTAAGCTACTAACAAAATCCACGAACACATGCTATCATGATAAGATCTAAATCAATACTTCATCTCTCGAGTTTCATATAGATTATCACGCAGTAATTGATGGCCAATCAATTAAACAATTAAGTCCAAATCACAATAGACAATCCTCACAATAGAATATAATAATTGATAGCGAAACATATTAAAATAAACTACACAATAAGATCCATTGTAATCTCAAACAAAGAATTAATTCATTATTATTGAATTAAAACTAAGAATCCACAATTGAATAATCATTAAAAGATAAAAATAAGAGTAGAGTAAAGAATAAATCATTGTCGAAGAAATCTCCATCTTCCTCAAACTCCTGCTCTTGATCTTCAATGGTCTTCAAGTTGCTTCAATCTCCCAATCCCATAAGAACTAGGGTTTTGATATAATTTACTCTATAATCTAATCTAATGGAATCCTCAAAACTAGCCTAGATATCTCCCTCTTTTATGTCTCTCATCATGTATTTATAGTTCTAATGGACACCCAAGCAAGTTAGGCAACTCAGAATCCTATTCTAGCTCAAATTAGACACCAAATAACCCAAAAACGATGTCTACTCACGCCTTAGCCTACCAAATACCGTCCCCCAATCCATTTGGCGGCTCCTCTTATATCGTAACAGAGGAACTGATGGACTAGCGCCTGCCCTAGATCCCATCAAGGCTGGAAGTGTTTCTGTGCGGACGTTCTTTGGTAAAACAGACATAACTTTTGATCCACTTGGAGTTACGAGGCCTGTCACCTATCAAATCGAATACATCGACGAGATCTACAACTTTCATTCTTTAACAATTGATAGATTCGGGCTGGAACAAGGAAAAAATCGAGCTTGAAGTAGATGTTGTGTAAATGGCAAGCATGACAACTCTTAACTTTGATCTTCGTTGATAAAAAGGCCATAACTTTCGCATCTGAACTCCGATTGAGACGATTCAAGATGTTCCGGAAAGCTAAGAAGTAGATCTACAATAAATTCTAAATTTCAAGCCAAGAACATGCATCCAACTTGGTGTTAAAAGTCCTTCAATATTCCCTTCTTGCATTTGTTTGCGTATTTTAGTCCAAAAGATGATTGAATTGCTTTACCTTGCTTCTTCATGCCAATGTCGTGTCATCGCCTACAAAATAACATAAAATGTATGAAAAGTAACTAAGAAATATGAGATTAAGCAAATAATTCAAGTAATAGATACCGGATAAGTACATATAAAACCTACTTATCAGTAGTGAAGTTGGGAAAATAATCTCTACTGTATGCATGAGTTACGATGATGGATTATTAATAAAAGAGGAACTGAATAAGTGAGATAGTGGACCAAGTACCAGTATTATTAATGTGAACATTGTTATTAAATGTTGTTATGTACCACCACGTGTGATATAAGAACATGTAAGTAGTAGTGGTGTGATATTTAATTGTGAATAATGTTATACAAAACTATGTTGTACAAGTAAGTAAATCATATAATTGGTTTAGATGAGTTTTTGTGTGACCTCATCATGTGTGGTGGGACAATTAAATGTGTACTTTGATATATAGAAGTAATAAATATATACTATTAAAATATTTATTTCAATAATGATGTGTAATTAAATAATAAAGTTTTATGAAAATATTGGATTATTAGTACCCAATTAAATTGTGTTCATACATGTTATAAATATTAATTGGACTAACCTAATGTACATGGATTATATGATTATGTGCATATGTGTCCATGACTAAAGTCTGAGAAATAACATTAAGTCATCAAATGTGAACTGGTAAGCCAAAAAGGAAATAAACCTAAGTGTATTAGCAACCATTTTCTACTGCAGACCAAATCAGACTCCCTGTCCCATATTAAGTGGCCCAAACAGTGTTACACTCTCCTTTACATGATTTGCAAAGCTTTGAACAGTGGCTAGCTAGGAGTGTAAGACCCCAACTTTTTATGAATAAAGATTTAATTTTCTCTAAATATTATTTTGAATAATAAGGTGTGGATTTGATATAATGTTATAGTTGTGAGTAATATTTACAAATTTTGCATGGTAAGCAAGTTGTCATAAAATATTCGTTTGGTCGGGGAATATTCGTATGACGGCACAATTATTGGTGGACCCCACAACGGAATTACTATCGGATTAAGAAAGCGATAGAAATAACCTTTTTATAAAAATAACGGCAAGACTTTTACCGTTCAACTGTTGAAATACTCAGTGATAAAAGTACAATAATACGCGTGGTTGCACAGTAGCACACGGTATTGTACAGTATATCTGGTTATTGATGCTTACGTAAGAAGTCACTCAGTTTTATTCAATTATTGCAACAATAGTTGCTACATAGTGTAAGACCCCAACTTTTATGAATAAAGAATAATTTTCTCGAAATATATTTTTGAATATTATGGTGTGGATTTAATATAATGTTATAGTTGTGGGTAATATTTTCAAATTTTGCAAAGTAAGCAAGTGGTTATATAATATTCGATTGGTCGAGGAATATTCGTTTTAACAGGGAATATTCATACGACGGCACAATCATTGGTGGACCCCACAACGGAAGTATTGTCGTAGTTAGAAAATGACAGAATTATTTTTTATAAAAATAACGGCGAAAGTTTTCTGTTAAACCGTTGTACTACTTTCGGTAGTAAAAAATACGATGTCTGGCGTGGTTGCGTAAAGAGCACACAAAGATTGATTATTGATGCTTACGTGAGAAGTCACCGGTTATACTCAATTATTGCTACGATAATTGCTTTGCGTAATATCTCTCATATTATTGATTCAATTATTGTCACAGTATCATCTGCATAATAATAATAATTATTAAATCAATAATTGAGACGACAAAGTTATTCATATTATTATTTGCAATATTGACAATGTCTGAAGTTACATCGAGGAGAGGTTTGGTCACCTAATTGCGCGCCAATAAGGAGAAATCCTTATCGAAAACCCCCTCTTTCCTGGAAACGACCTGATTGTTAAATATTGTGAGTTATAATATTAATGATGAATAAGTTGTGTTGATTAAAGATGAAATTGATAGTTCCATTGTGTTGAGATTATTAGTGTTAGTGGAAATCGACATTTATTTCGATAATAATTGATGTTTGGAGGTTATATTGACCAATCGGGTAATTAATCGGATAATTGAGCAATTAATTGCTATTATTTCATATACTTATAACTATTTGTTCACATGTGTGTACTATTGATTCACATTCATATACTATTAGGGGAGGTGGTGCAAGATTGATAATACTTGCATGACTAAATTAAAAATGGAGGTATTGATGAATGTATTATACTGTAATTAGTTTTTTCACATGATTATACTATTAAGTCACATGAATGAACTATTAATTCACATTATTTACTATTAGGGGAGGTGGTGCAAGTTTGATAATACTTGCGGGACTAAATTAAAATGAATAAAAGAGGAAGGTATTCTACTATATATATTTTGAGCCCCAAAGCGTAAATGATTGAAACTATATTTTCCTATAAATAGAAGCTCATTCTTTCTTCATTTCTCACCAATTCACTAAAGCTATATAGAGCAATTATTATAGAGAGAAATTATAGAGAGAAAAGAAGAAGAGAAGTATGCTACCTCACTATTCCAAGATCCACTCTTCTTAAGGTAAGGGTATTATTCTTTCGTATTCATGAAGAGGGTTATTTTCTTTTAATACTCGTAAGGGTTGTTATTCCATTCTTTATTATTATGTTGAATAACATGTACTGTGCAAGTACCGCATACATGGTGAAATTATTCTTATTCCATTCTTTATTATTTTGTTGGAATAACACATGCATGCGCCTATCGATGCCTTATGAATTCATTGTTATTCCATTCTTTATTATTACATTGGAATATCCATGCATCAAGGATTACGCATGACCGTTCCATTCTTTTATTATTCATTTAGAATATCCTATCTGTATGCGGTTACGCATAACTTTGATTCCATTCTTTATCATTACGTTGGAATAACTCGTGCATGCGGATTACACACGCTGGTGAATTCTTCTCATTATTCCATTCTTTATTATTCTCTTTGGAATAACTTTGCCTATGTGGATTACCGCATGCATGGTGAATGATCCTTCGTATTCATTTCTTATTAAATTATGGAAATGATCTCGTCTACGTGGATTACTGCGATGGCGAAAAAAATCCATTTGTAGTTTCATATATTCTATTATACTCAAATTGGTTAAAGTTTTGGCTTCTATACTCCATGAAATTAGTAGAATATCTTGGATATTTAAGGCTTCATCCAAAGATCTTTTCATGAAAATATTCTTCCGAGCATTCTTGAATTTTACTCCACAAAACAAAGATTATCGTGTTGACAATTTGAACGTTATTGATTTCTGGATAAATTAAATTATAAATTTTTAAAAATTTATCCTTGAACTTGTTTTATTGAATTCTTATATCATTGTCATTATCCTCATGTTTATAATATATTGAAAGTCATCTGTGGCCTGTAGTACATAGATGGACTTGGTGTGATTATGACCAAAGATTTTTCGGTATAATCATGATCGTAATGTTACAAATGATGTGGTAAAAGTCCTCATTGGCCGTAGTGCATTGATGGACAGTTGTTGGCATGATCATGACCATTGATGAATACACGAATATCCTTGGCCCGTGAAAATGGATAATTTGTGGTCATGATACTAATGAATATCCTTGGCCGTAGTGCAGGGATGATGTGGTTTATTTATTAAGCTGAGTCTTAGCGATAAAAGTGATGAAAAACCTTTTTGTTGGGAGAATGTATTCTATGATTTGATGTTTTAATGTATAAAGCTCATGATTGTTTGTAAGGTCCTTCAATGAATTTATGTACAAGGACTTAGTGATAGATCAAAGTTGTTAGGTTGGTCTAAGATCTTAACGTGTATCATTCTTTAATAGAATGTATAGATTGAAAAGATCAAAGATGTTAGATTGATCTTGAGATGTAATAGATAGGGTTCGAAGAAATCGTAGTGTATCATCTGATCAACAGTGCAGAAGTCAAGGCAGAAACATAGAGCTTAACGGATCGTAGTGTGTGCCTGCCTTGAAGGGACTTTTCAGAAATCGTAGAGTGGTCCCAACGTTTGTCGAGCCAAACTCCACGATCGCAGTGTGCTGAAGGAAACATGAAGTTTACAAGTCAACAACACGAGCAAGTAAAGATCGTAGTGTGCATGGGTTTAAGAGAAATCGGAGTGCTCTCTAAAATGATAGCATCAGATCAAGCACCAAGGCAACAAGTCACTACGATCTGAATCGTAGAGAATCATAATCCAAATCGTAGAGCATCATCTATCTCATGTCAGAAAACGTCGAGCCTCATGATTTGTGTAAAGGTAGATTTCAACATATAAGGAATGGATTCTAGACGCTGCAGTACTCATCAGTCCCAGAGTAAAGAAATATCCTTAGTATGCAACAAAGAAGCGTATTGAAGAAGCTAAGGATAGTACCATGGATAAGAGGGACAAAACACCTTTTCAGGTGGTAGGTGAGAAAGCAGTCTGCTGTGTTAGTGGGCCAGAATGCAATTTCAGAAGATGTACAGAAATGTCTCCATCACAGTATAAAAAGTTCAGACACATTTAATGCCACAACGGATGGATCCAACGGATAGTTTTCAACATCTCATATATGCAGATCAGACAGATGAGAGAGAACTAAGCAAGCATTAAACAAATAACGTGAACATCTCTCTCAAGCTCAACTCTACGATCTGAGATATTGCAAAGCTTGCTCAGCTACTTAGTTCTTTAGAACAAGTGCTTACACAGCGACTGAGTAACAACCATCAAGAACACATCATTATCAACCAACTGAAGAAGAGTACCAAGTCTCTTTGGACTTGAAGAGTTAAGAGTGAACTATAAGAAAGCCAAGTCTGGCTTGGACTTGAAGAGTTTAAGAGTGAACTAAGAAGTTCCTGCATCTGCTCGGTCTAGAAGGAATCAATGTGATTCGTGGTTGTAACAGACATCCTTAGTGGATATCCTACTCGTTGAGTAGAAGAGTGGACTAGGATCTTTAAGTGCTCTGAACCACTTAAAAATGACTGTGTCATTTACATTCATATCATAACTACTATATCTGTTATAACTGCCTCACCCTCATTACTCCATTTCTTGGTAAAGAAGATTAAAACAAACATTTATTCCGCTAAGTTTTAATCATTATCAAAGAACAAGTTTAAAGCGAAAAGATTTTTAAATATCTATTCAACCCCCTTCTAGATAACTATTGTGCCAACTAGGAACTAACAATTGGTATCGAGAAGCGGGTTCTATTTTATAGCTTATGCTTTAGTAGATCCAATGGCACTTCATTACCAAGTGAATCCAAGACCGGGGAGGCAAAGAAGCCACCAATGTGCAACAAAGATAAATTTGCTAACTGGAAAGTCGATGATCTGGCGTGCACGTGGACTCAATAGATGAAGATCTATTTGAGACCGCTCAAAATGGGCCCTATATTCCAACTAAGCTTGCACCAACCACCCATTTATCCAAACCATATCTGATTAAAGTTAAAGAAGAGTGGATGAACAACGAGAAAAGAGTCATCGAACTTGATAAGAAGGCTAAGAACATCCTGCTCCAACTCTTTAGAAACGATCTATTTGAAAATGTTGTAAACAAAAAAGCAAAAAGGAAGTTTGGGAAGCTCTCTGATCGATCATACACGAAGGAACCAAAGAAGTTAGAGAGAACAAACGGTCTCTTCTAACACACAGCATTTAAAATGTTCGCTCATGTGCAAGGAGAAAATGTAACTGCCACATATGAAAGATTCAATGTTCTGCTCAACTCTCTACGAGCATATGGAAAGGTCTATCCTAACAAAAATCTAACCATAAAATTCATGAGAGCCCTACCAAGTGGGATGCCAAGACCACTGCAATAAGAGAGTTAAAGAATCTCAACGAAATGACAGTTCAACAACTATATGGAAATCTCCAGACATACGAACTGGAGCTGACCCAACGTGCTGAAACCTTATCAGAAGGAAGAATGAAGGATAAGGGTGTTGCTCTCAAGGCAACTGAAAGTGCATCAAAGGTTAACATTGAGATTGACTCTGATGATGATGAAGACGATGATGATGACTTTGCTATGCTAGTAAAGAGACTAAGAAGGTTCATGCGACAAGGCAGAATCAGCAAGCCAAAGAAGGTCAGAAATTACAGCAGTCAAGAGCAAATGAATGACCTATGATACAACTGCAAAAAGCTTAGCCACTTCATCGCCAACTGCAACAAACCTATCAAAGAAGAACTAAAGAAGAAAACACATGCAAAGAAGGAATACAAAGGAAACAAGAGGCCTCAGAAAAGAGACAAAGGCCTGGTAGCTGGAGGATCGTGGAGTGACTCAGATAATGACTCAAATGCTGACTCCGGAGATGAGGAAGAACCACATGTGGAAAATCTGTGCTTAATGGCCAAACATGCAAAAGACAAACAAAGCCTCAACATACATGATGTAAGTCTCGACGAGGTATTTGATTTCAACTCACCTGATGTAGACATGAATGACTTAAGAACTGCACTGCATGGCATAACTACTGATCTACATCAATACATGAAGTGGTTCAGAGTCTTGTCTAAAGATCATTCACTTCTTCAAGAGGAAAAGAAGAAAGTTCAAGAAGAGCTTGAAACAGCCCTTCTAAGTACTAATCTTCTTTCCAAGCTTGAGGCTGAGAATGAGACCTTAAAACAGACAACCACACTCAATGCACAAAGAGAGTCTATTCTAACCTCTAAAGTTGAGGACCTAGAGAAGACTATCTTTGCATGGAACAAATCCTCATCGTCCATGGACTGCCTGCTCTCTAATCAGAGAAGCACTTTCGACAAAACAGGTCTAGGCTTTGGGGAATTCAACTCAGAGCCTTATGTGGAAAAGACTGTGGAAACTAGCACTAGTAATGCCTCAAGTTTTGATAGAGGCATTGCCTTTGTGAAATCCTCACAGTTGGAAGAGCCAGTTCAACCTTGTTCTACTGTTTCTAGTTATACTCAGAGAAGTAAAGTGTAATAACCCGATAATTTCTATATAAAATAAATAAGAAATTTTGCGTATAATTTTTTTTTTATTTAATGACGAGACTAAGTGTCAAGTAAAGTGAACGATAAATGCGAATACATTTATTACTTGAAAAATTAGAAATAATTTTGGAATTATTAATTACCACAAATTATATGGTAATAAATTTACATAAGTAAAATGTTTTTATTAATTATTTTCCATGAAAACATGATTGAAATAATATATGATGTGATAATTAGATTTATATAATAAATATTTTATTATATGAATTGTTCGTAATATTTAAGTTAATTATTTTAACTTGATTATTGATGATGTGTGTCGAAGAATAAGTCGAGACATGACCTAGATTGGGATTATGATCAAGAGATGAGAATAATAATATTATATTATTTTACAAATTACCATAATTATGTCTTTGGGTATGTGCAGACGAGATAATATTGAAAGCAATGACGGTCAATTAGGTCATAGCATATTACCGTCTTTGTGAAACCCTAATTATTAAACTCGCTTATGGGATATTTCACGATTAGTGATCGTGTATATGAAGTAATCATGAATAAGAATATCGGTAATTAGAAGAAACCCTAATTATCACAGACGTCGATAATTAGGACAAACCCTAATTATTATAACCCTAACCTAGGTTGAAATTAGAAACCATAACGATCGTGTTAGTAACATACACGTATAATTAAAGAACCACTAATGGTCAATTAGAAACCCTAATTGATGACGTTGAGAAACCCTAATTTTAAATACTGGGGTTTAATTTCGATATTCTTGTATAAGTGTTTTAATTTACCAAAGTATAGAAGTTAATTGGTAAATTATAAGAATTAAATCTAGTGATTAAATATTACATTTAATTGCCTTGTACAAGATTGCCCATACACTCTTAAACAAAGCCCAACCATCACCCATAACAAATCGAAAGCAAGAATCAAGAATTTTTGGCAAAAGGGTATAAGAACACTAAACCTAGAAATCCTTTGATTCGATGTTATTTGATGCAATTGATTGTTTAAAGTTGTGTAATAGAATATTAATTGATGATATGGGTTGATAAATCAAAGACCCATAACATCAAAGTGCACTGAATTTGAAGATTTAAGCAAGTTGGAAAAACCGAATTACATTATTTTTTTTACCAAATGTCGAGGCCATAACTCTTTGCTTTCGATCATGAGTTTTGTTCTTCAAAAGTTGTTATGTGTAGCCTGATATGTGGTCTTTAATCTGCAAAAAGAATCAAGTCCATATCATGTATAGATTAGAAGTTATAGATGGTCAAACATGGTTGACCGATCATGATAAAAGCTGCTTTTAGGCGATCAGTAATGGGGGCATTCTCGTCCACTTTTGTACTTTAAAAGGCCTGGGCTTTTGATATGTTGTAGTGCACTGAGTTAGGAAGCCATAGGCTTTGGAATGACCTCATTCCGACCTCGGATGAGGGAATTACGGTGATTGGAAGGAAATGTGTCAAATTTCTCAAAAGCGAAAAGTCAATAGCGGGATGTGCTATTCGGGAAACTATTTCAATCAGTTAATGTTTCCAAAACCTTATGGGCTTTTGGTATGTTATAGTACACCGAATAAGCTTTCCATAGACTCCGAAACGGACTAAATCCGATATCGGAGGAGAGAGTTATGACATTTCAAAGTAGTAGTGTCAAAACTTCCCAACAAGTGCGGTGCAGTCCATTTGAACGGAATTTCTAGGCTGATGTGTTCAGAATTTGGAAATGGTCAAAGAATAAAAGTTGTAGCCCCAGAAGTTAGCTTCGCGTGGGCTCAAGAATCGCTCAAAAATGTTTTAAAATGAAAGAGTTATGACTGTTTTAGCGAAAGAGGGTAAAGCTGAAACGAGATTGAAAACTCATTATGAGCGTCCACTTTTGACGACCTGTTTGGGCTACCTAATGAACCCGAATTGGGTAATTAAGATTTTTTAAAATAGTCTTACATACCATGTATAACATATCCAAAAATCAGATTAATCGGAGTTATGAGCAATGCGTTAGAAAATCGCATAAAGTGAGCTATTGAAAAATTAGTATAAACCAAGTCCCACATCGACTAAATTGAGAACTTCACCATTTTCTAAACCTATAAATGAAGGGGCTTGGCCTTTGTTTCATTCACCAACAATAAGGCCTCCAATTTTTGAGAAAGGCTTTGTTGTGGGAGAACTTTTTATAAAGATCTCTTTAGTTAAATTTTGACGTGGAAGTCGTATTCATCTGTGGAATTCAGATTTAGGGTATGTTCTTATTTAATTTTTGTAATGTTATTATTTTTAATTGTTAGTTAAAGTTTGAATTTTTGAAGTTTAGTTAGTGTTGTTAATAAACTAGTTAGTTTACTATGTTTATTTTGGCTTGGAATTGATTATGTAAATGAGTTATTTGTGATTACTTTTAATATTTTGTGATGAATTTCATTAATTAATAATTATTAATGATATTAAAGTTATTTAATGATTATATTAAATAATTTAGTTTAAAAATGATTTTAATATTATAAAAATCATTTGAAATGAAAATAAGGTATTTAAAAATATTTTAAGTTATAAAATATAACTTTTAATATGTAAATGATAATTTTATTAATAATTAAATATTAATGATATTAAGATAATATTAATGATATTTAGTTTATTTAATGATTAATATTAAATAAATAGTTTAAAAATGGTTTTACTTATTTAAAAACCATTTAAAGAGGATATTAAAGATTTAAAAATATTTTAAGTTATAATTAATGACTTTTAATATTTGGATAAATAGTACATTAATATTTAAATATTAATGTTAATTATTTGGGTAATATAAATGTTTTAAAATAGTTTGAGTTATTATAAATAACTTTTATATTTTAGCAATGGTTTCATTAATAGTTTAGTATTAATTAAACTATTAATGATAATGGAATTGTTTAATGTTTAAATCATTTAATTATGATTCGATATTTGAAAGTTATAAATTTACCAAACTAGTATTGACTTGAGAGAACCGATTATGAAGTTCGAATTTGAAGAAGAACACCTATAGTAACGAGCTTATATCACTATAGGCCCTTTAGTGACAGATTTGAATTATTTTAAATTTTTCAATTTCTCGAAATTGTGAAAATGATTAAAATAAGATTTCGATATTTACTGAGATGTTGAGGTATAGAATAAGAGTCTTAGACTCGGTATTTACCCGATAAAAATTTTTCGATGCAGACGCCGACAAATGTCGTGCCTTATAAAAGAAAGAAAGAGACTATCGTGTAAGAGCATGGATGAGATATTTGAAAATGTATAAAAATATTTCAAGTATAGAATAGGAACTAAAAGTATGATCACCGTGATTATGTGATTAGACTATGTCTTTGTTCGTAATAAACAGATGCTTATGTGTTAAGATATATTGTTCTAATCGAACGAATGATCCGATTATTGATAGGTTGTGATAAAGAGATAAAACCTAAGTTGAGATTTGTAATCATTGAATCGAAAAAGTATCCTACCTTTGCACTTCCTTTATGCAATGGACATGAGTAAGAAGTTTCGAATTATTCTATCCTCGCATGATTATGTACTCTTTGATTATTGACATGTTAGCTCGGATATATATTACATTCATTGATTTCTATAAATGGTTATACAAGTGTCCCCACTTGATAATCATGGCATTTGTTCACATGTTGATACACCTTTGTCAATTACCCGTATATATATGTTGAATTACATATTATTGTTGAAGCAAGATTAAAAGCCTTCTGGTTTGGAACCGTGCATGTATGAACATCCCTATATGGGAAGATTTTTATGCATGAAGTGATAGAGTGAAAGCGATGAATTTACGTTCAAGTTATGTAGTATTAATCAATCTGAGGGTACAACGAGGTCAGATCACCCTCCGTGCTACTAGTAAGTTATGACGGTTTGAGGATAGAATTCCGCTAAACCTTTTCGAAAATGAAAAGAATGTTCATAGTATGTTTCTTAAACCCTATTCAAGGGTAGAGCCAGAGCCAAATTTAAAGAATTTGAAAGAGAGTTGTTATGTGATTTTTTATCAAGATGATTACTTCACAACTTTCAATTCGTTGTAGAAGTGTTATGTAAAGAGAATACTTATATTCTTTCAGCTTATATATAATTGTTATTACTTGTTGGGCACTTAAATGCTCATCCTTGCTTAAATTAAATGTTTTCAGTTATGTATGAGCAACCTGAAGGCTCAGGCACGAACAAAGGAAAAAGGAAAGCTGATCGAATAAGTGTGTATTATGAGTTAATGGTTATAGTTGTATTGGTATCTATTCAAGTATTGTAAGGAATGTATTTGAAGGTCACACACCTGGGGAAGTAAACTTTGATGTATGTAAATTAAGTTCGAATGTATTATTATTTAGTATTATTCAGCTTAAAGAAATGGTATCGTGGAGAACCGAGTTCGGGTTTCAAGTACCTGGATTTGGGGTCATCACATAAAGGATCTCACGCTGGCCTGGGCTTCATAAAGGAGAAGAGTAACCCAACCTCTACTCACCAACCTCGAAGAATCGTAGAGTCAAACAAGACCAACTCTACGAATCAACTGGGAAGGTACAGTAGAGGTAAGGCACACTCATCACTATTTATGAAACCTAATGACATGTGGAAGAAAGAGAATCAGTTTAAAAAAAGTTTAACCAAAGAACCACACAAGTCCAAATGGAAGATGAATCATCATGCACACACAGGCATGCATCATAATAGATGTTTCATATGCAATAAATATGGTCATAGGGCCACAAAATGTTATTGTGAGACCCCGAATTTTATGAAATAAAAGTATTCAATTTTTCTATTTTGGTGAATGGTTAAATTGATAAAAGGGTAAAGTTAAGGGTGATATTTGAAAAATTTTCAAAGTAGACAAGTTGTCATAAAATACCCAGTTACTATTCACTCTAGTATCATTCATGCTGTCAAGGCTCGCCCAACCAATCCGGAAGTCAATCACTTTAAGTTGTCATGTATATATAGCAAGTACCATATTTCTCAATATGTATTGGACCGTTAAGATCAACCAATTAGATTCCCTAGATCATGACCCATGATCTCTGCAGTAATAGCTAGTGATTCGGCGCTTCGACTAGTTACCTTAATTAATTTCCTAGAATTAAGATGCTTAATTTATGAGCATGATCTGGCAAATGAATTAAGAGTAGTATCTATAATGTCATTGATTTATGCTTACCTTTTATACCTGCTGGCCGGTGTCCACATCTAACCATATATTAATTTCGCCCAAGTGAATCACTAGAATTATGGGGCGTGAATGATGTATGTGTTTGCATGACTTATGGTAATTAATCACCCTTCTTGCTCTACCGACCATTGTTTGAATCTTTAACGAGCGGGAGCATATAATGATCATGTATATTTAATTCTAGGTAATTTATCAAGTGGCATCAAGTATGAGAATGCAATTATGTAATGCACATGCCCTAGAGCCTTATTTTTGAAGGCAATAAATGCTAAGATCTTATATATATTCCTAGGGCTCAAATTTGCAAATATGCTTTTCTTTCTCCAAGGATGTCTTGGCTTTGTAATTTCTTCCTTGACGTTTTCTGAGGTTCTATATCTTTCCCTGAAATAATATGGCATTGATTAGAGAAATAATTGAGTCATCATCAAAACATGGAGTGTGACGTAAGACAACATTCTCCCCCTTTTTGATGATGACAACACAATAAATATAGCTCCCCCTAAGACTATGCACCACTTCAGGAGAGTTATAGCTCCCCCTTAGTTCATGCATACCATGTACTGCATATGTGCAGTATTTTGATCAACCCTGCAAGTACTGGTTAGGCCTCAACATGATAAGTAGAAGCATAGAACTGCAGTAATGAAAAGCATCCATCATTCATCAGATAACAAGTTTAACCCAATAGTCTTAACAAAAAACTTTTAAACCATAGTCTTAAAAAAGTTGTCTTTGGGGGGTTAAAAGAAGAAATCTTCTCTTGGCATCCATCGAAAAGGAGGGCCTGGAATGCCGAAAAGGAAAGTGAAACTAAGCATCGCCCTCCCTCAAGGTTGACATGATTGGCCTCATGAAGCTATGAAGTAGGGGCGGTGAAGTTAAGGTGCATGATTTCTTCCAGGACATGGTATTGGCAAATCTGGGGTCGAGCAATGAAGGTAGGAGGAGGTAATGGCGAGATCCGTAAAATCACCTTGATATTCACCCATCCAATTGCATTGGGCCACTTTCGGGTAGACGCAGCTTGACTTCGGTCCGCTTGCAGTTCCTCACTCAGGTCATTCATGCGTCGCTCGGTAAACCGACCCAGAGCTCCAACTTGGTTTCTAATGAACTTGAGTTCCGTGCTTTCACGGTGACAAAGTATTGCGATTCATCTTGCGTTGGAGGGCTTCTACCATTGCCCTGGTGTGCAGCTCGAAGCCAACTTGGAGGTTAATAAACTCATCTTCAACATTGCGAAACATGTTTTGGAGATCATCACAACGGATTGGCAGTTTACCTTTTTCAAGGTTGGAGAGACGGAGATGGAGGTTTTTGACATCAGAACTGATTTGAGCTTGATTGTCTGCTATGGTGTGAAGGAGAGCAAAATCTCAGGGGTAGGAGGCATGGGTTTAGGTGTATCGGGAACCAGACGGATGAATTTTCCCTTAAGCAAGGTGAGATGAGCCCCTTTGAGATAATTTGAGTCTATGGAATCAGTCAAGTAGATACAACCTTCATCATCGAGTGGGATTTGGAAATGGGTGAAGAGTTTGGTAAGGAAACAACTGTAGGGCAGACATTTTTTGGAGTGTTTAACGCAATGGATCATGTGTTTTAGCATCATGAGGGAGAAGTTAAAAGGCTGGCCAGTCATTATTAACGCCACGAGGACTAAATCTTGATACGTGAAGTCTGCTCCACCACCGAGACGGGGGAGGAGGTTGTAGCGTAAGAGTTTGTGAAGGATAATGGCAAGGGGAGACACTTCGGTGGTTTTTGGAAGAGTGACAGAGGAGACTGTTGGGTCATCCAACACAATGCGAAGCTGGACTAAGGGAGACAGAGGAGTAGAGATTGGTCTTTTGAGAGTAAAGGGCGATCACCAATGTAAGGAATGGATGAATATACTACCTAAGTTCATGGTGTAAAAAATAGATTTCCTTTTCACAAAGGAGGTGTAGCAATCACCATTGTTTTCAAGATTTGTATAAAAGCTGGGACTAATTTTGGATAAGCGATCAAGGAGGAGGAGTGCTTAAAGAGGATAGACCACATGACTCAAAAAGCGGTGTAGGGGTGAGTTTTGATAGTAAAACATGTCTATTGATTTTTCATAGACAAAGGTTTTGTGACATATGGATGATTTAAACCTAAGTTCAAAGTTGTGACCTCTAAAGAAATCATCAGGAACATCATGCAGTGAGACAAGGAGAGGGTTTACCATCAGAAGAGGAGAGCTACGGGACGGGTCCTTGATTATTCTTCGTTTAGTGACCGTGGAGGTCCCAATCGGTGGAGGAGAGGGTAGACTAGCCTCAGATTCAGTCGGAGAGGAGTTGCCGGAGATGGTTTGGACCGATGGCTGCTTCCTTTTCAAGCATCGAGAAGTAGTGGGATGAAGAGGTTGCGACGGTAGAGATATCTCATCCTTTGAGTCGTCATGTATTTGTCTGGTTCTTCGTGTTTTCATCTTTGCGGTTGGGGTTAGGGAGACGGGAAAGAATGTGATGAGGTTTGATAAGTACAGACGGCGAAGAGAGGGATGGCTTGAATTAGTAAAGTGGAGTTTACCTTTTAAAGGACATGTGTTACTTAGAGATTTGGGAAGACGTGATCTTAGTGTTTTGGGAATGAAGATTTTAAGCAGATTCAATGAGCGTCATTATGGCCTATAGATATGCCGTGGATGCTCTACTTTCCTTAACTCATTTAGATTGTGTTTATATCAGACACATCCCTAGTTCTCTTCTTAATGTACAGAACCGGTCTTCTCCTAAAGGTTTTGTAAAGGTATCTGCTAATTGGTGTTCAGTGGGAATGAATATCAATCTTATTAAACCTTTGGACACATTGTCTCTAAGAAAATGGTGACGATTTCTATATGTTTTGTCTTGGGAATGTAGTAATCGGATTTTTTGAAATATATATAGTGTTTGTATTATCACAAAGATATGGGCACACTTTCACAAGTAATATCAAAGTCGCATAATGTTTGACGATCCATAAGATTTGGGAACAACAACTTCCTACTTTGCTAAATATTAAGCCTCAGTAGTGGATAGAGCAACCGACGCCCTTTCTTCACGTGCCATGAGACAAGACTTTGTCCCAAAAATGTACATGCACCACTTGTGCTTTTTTCATCTGTTTGATAACCTCGCGATAGTCGAGATCTGAATAGCCCATTAGATCAAAATTATCGCACTTTGGGTAGAACAATCCTAAATTTGTCGTACCACTCAAATATTTAAAAATTCGTTTAACAGCCTGTAAGTGGGATTCTTTGGGTTTGGCCTGAAACCGAGCACATAGACACACACTGTACATTATATCAGGTCTAGAAGCAGTTAAATAAAGTAGGGATCCAATCATACCTCTGTATTTTGTTACCTCTACGTCTATACCTTTTTCATTTGCTGTGAGTTTTATTGATGTACTCATTGGTGTGGTCTTTGAGTTTGAATTGTCAAAACCGAATCTCTTTAGTAACTCTTTTGTATACTTGGTTTGATGAAGGAATATTCCTTCGTGATTTTGCTTAATTTGAAGGCCCAGAAAGTAGTTAAGCTCTCCCATCAAACTCATGTCAAACTCCTTGTGCATGCATTTGGAAAACCACTCACAAAGGAAATTATTAGTAGCACCAAATATTATATCGTCTACATATATTTTTACAATGATAATATCCTTATTTTGACGTTTAATAAACAGAGTGGAGTCGATTTTACCTCGTATGAACCCATTTGATAGGAGATACTTACTTAATCTTTTGTACCAAGCTCTTGGGGCTTGTTTGAGTGCATAAAGTGTCTTCTTAAGTTTGTATACGTAATGTGGGAACTTGTCATGCTCAAATCCAGGTGGCTGTTTTACATTTACTTCTTCATTTATGTATCCGTTGAGAAAGGCTCTTTTGACATCCTTTTGGTGTAGCTTGAACTTTTTGAAACATGCGAATGCTAGTAGGATACTGATAGACTCCAAGCGAGTTACTGGAGCAAATGTTTCTTCATAGTCTATTCCTTCTTGTTGATTGTATCCTTGAGAAACTAATCTCGCTTTGCTTCTCGTAATTGTTCCGTATTCGTCAAGCTTATTTTTGAAGACCCATTTAGTTTCGATAATGGACACATCTTTTGGAGCAGGCATCAATTCCCATACTTGACATCTTTCAAATTATTGAAGTTCTTCTTGCATAGCTAAAAGCCGACTCTCATCTAGTATGGCTTCTTTGGCGCGCTTTTCGTTCGATTTGGGATAGGAATGTTTGTGAAAGCACACATGTTTTGTGCTTTTTTCTTGTCATAACTCATTGTTTATGTTTCCAATAATGTTCTCAGGTGGATGGTTTTTGATATATCTTGCTGACTTTGGAAGTTGAATATCATGTATGACTTCTTCAGTAGATTCATAATTGTGGTCTTGTTGTTCATCCATTTCAGCTGGCTGGATATGCTCCTGATTCTCATATTCAAAACTTACTTTGATAGAGTCTAGAATCTGCCGCTTCTTCTATTTCCTCTTCCTGGATTGATTCCATGATCTTGCTGTTTTGCTTTATCTGGTAGGCTGGATTGGCAGCAGTTTCTAATTCTCCTGCATCTTCTTCTTTTTCTTTTGGAATATCATGATTAGATTCGTTAAATTTAATATGTATAGATTCTTCGATACACATCTTTTGCACATTATAAATCCGATATGCTCTACTATTTTGTGAGTAGCCAATGAATATTCCTGCATATGATCTAGTGTTAAGAATAAAGCATTTAGATCCAAACACTTTGAAATAACTTATGTTAGGAAGCCATTAATTAACAATTCATATGGTGTTTTTTAGAATAATTGGACCAATTAATACTCTATTTAGCACATAACTTGTCAGTGTTTACGACTTGACCAAAAATTTCTTAGGAAGTTTGCTTTCTTGAATTAGAGTTCTAGCTGTTTCTTGTAGTGTTCGATTCTTCCTTTCTACTACTCCATTTTGTTGTGGAGTTCTAGGTGCTGAAAATTCATGGGATATTCCTTTTTGATTACAAAATTTAATAAAGTCTTTTTGAAATTCGGTACCATGGTCACTTTTGATTCTAATAAGATTAAGACTATATTTGGTCTCCAAATTTTTAATCAGTTTTTCAAACTCCTTAAATGCCTCATCTTTTGTTCTAAGGAATAATACCCATGTATATCTAGAGAAATCGTCGACTATTACAAAAGCATAGAATTTTCCGTTTAGACTAGTATGCCTTTCGAGTCCAAATAAATCGAGGTGAAGCAATTGTAAGGAGAAGAAGTTGATACCATGTTTTTAGTCATGAATGACGCGTTCTTACTTGTTTTTCAAGTTGACAAGGTTCACGAGATACCTTTCTTTCGAAATTCATTTTGGGTAATCCTCTTACTAGGTTCTTTATTGACAACTTCTTGATTAGATCCATATGAACATGTCCCATCCTTCTATGCCATAGATTTGCTTCATCTTGAATGGTTGCAAAGACATAATTCTTCTTCTGTTTCTCAAAATCAAGAGTATATATATTCCTTCCTTTGGGAAACTAGAAGCGACATTATTAGTACCATGTGAAATTGTACATTTATCTTTTTCAAATTTTACTTGATGTCCATTATCCATTAGTTGAATCACACTGATAAGATTGAATTCTAAACCGTTAACAAGATGAACATTATTAATGTTAACCTTACCATTACCGATTTTTCCTTTCCCGATTATTTCGCATGGCCGATTATCACCAAATGTAACAGTTCCATGTTTCTTTTTGACATTTAGTTCCATGAACTTAGATTTGTCTCCCGTCATGTGACGTGAACATCCGCTATCAAGGATCCACTTTTGAGGATATACTTTGGCTTTGAGGCAAACACATATGAAAATTACAATTTATATTTTTGGTACCCATATCTTTTTGGGTCCACTTGTGTTAGTTGGCATCAAATCACTTTTCTTAATCCATCTTGTTTTCCTTAAATTTTTCTTTCTTAAACAGTTTATTTCTAGGTGTCCTTTAATGCCACAGTTTTTGCAAGACGTAAAAGGCGTGCAGTAATTCAATTTAATGATGATTTAGATTTTAGCATTTCAACTTCTTTCCTATGAGTTGGATTATAACCTATGCCTTGTTTATTGTAACTGGGTCTTTGTTTTCCTAGCATAACATTTAAGTTCTCTTCCCCGTGAACAAATTTAGCTAGAGATGTTTTTAAAAGACTCTATTTCCTTTTCCTTTAGAGTCATTAGTTGGAGAAGTTTTATTACTAGATTCATCGCCAAAAAGCATCAATGCACACATCTCTCATTTCTATCTCCTTTTTTAATTTTTCAACTTCGTTATTTAGATGTTTAACCTTGTTGAACAAAACTTTATTGAAATTTTCTAAATAATCATTCTTTGCTGATAAAATCTTTTCCTCATTCGTGTGTGTAGATTTTTCAAAATCTTTCTTTACATCTATGAGTGCCTCCACTTCGCTCATTAGAGTGTTTACTAGATCTTTTAAGTACATGTTTTTTTCTTTTAATTTTTCATTTTCTTGTTTCAAAATAATACTATCAGAAAAAGTTACCTCACTAGATTCACCTTCAATTCCCATGAAGCATATTTGCGCTGTTCATCGTTTGCATCTATTTCCACTTCGGATTCTTCATCATCACTCCATGTTAGAAACACTTTGTGCTTTTTGATCTCCTTGTTACCTTGCTTTCCTTTGTTTTTGAGTTGGAAACAATCCTTTTTAAAATGACCTGGTCGTCCACACTCGAAACATGTTTCCTCGGTTGGCTTGGTTTTGTATTTGTTTGTGTTGAAAGCATTTTTCCTTTGATTCTGCCTTTGAAGTAGCCCCTTAAGTCTCCTTGATATCATGGCTATCTCATCATCTGAGTTGTTTTCGAGTTCTTCTTCAATTCCTGCATTTAGAGCTAATATTTTCTTTCGAGGAACTTCTTCCTCGTCATCATATATTTTTAATTGATGTTCATATTCTTCTAGTTCACCAAAGAGAGTTAATGTATCCATAGAAGAGATGTTGATGGAGTCTTGAAGAGTGGTAATTTTAGATGCAAACCTTTTGGGCATAGCCCGAAGTAGCTTACGATTGATTTCGCTTTGTGGGATTGTCTTGTCGAGTAGCTTTAAGGAATTTATCAGTACCAAAAATCGAGCTTGAGCCATTTTGATCGTTTCCTCTTTTTCCAGTTTGAAAATTTCGAAGTCATGCATGAGCATACTTAGCTTGACTTCTCTTACTTTCGACGTTCCTTTATGACTTACAGCTAAGGTGTCCCAAATCTCCTTTGATGTGTTATATGACGAAACTTTATCTATTTCAGATTGCACCATGCCGCTGAGGAGAGTGTTCATTGCCTTTGAATCGTATGACACCATGTAAGTTTCGGTTGAGTCTATCTCGAGTAGAGTTTTTGGAGTACCATCATCTTTCCTTGGGATTACCGGTCCATTCTCTACCACCCACCATTCCCATGGGTCTCGCTTTAGATATATCCTCATCCGAAATTTCTAGAAGTTATAGTTCTCAGTTCCAAAGAGTAGTGGAGGTCGGTTTGTTGATTGTCCTTCGTGGTGAGTGCTTCCAAGTTGTGCCATGTCAGAATCTTTCCCTACAAGTCACCTTTAAGACCAAGATAAGTAGAGCCAAGCTCTGATACCAAATGAAATTTAAATAGATACACTTAGAAGGGGGGGTTGAATAAGTGTAGGCACAAACTATGTCCAATTTTTATTCTTAATGCAGTATGCTGGATTACCAAGTCAGGATATTATTGAGTTAACTGATTTTACTTATGCAGGCAGCTGGATGGAAAATATGATATAGAGTCACAGAAGACAATCACACCAACACCGGGAATTTTACGTGGTTCAACTACTACCCTCTAGAATAGTAGCCTAGTCCACGTCCAATACCAACTAGTATTGGTGGCTCACTTTTATTAAATGCTTCCAATTACAATACAAGTTTCAATAATTCGAACACCTGTGTTCCCTGTGCACCTATGCACTCCCAAGCACCTATGCTTTCCTTAAACTTGACTGCAAGAAGTTATCAATTCGAGACAAAGATTTCTATGTAATTTTGATTGAGACAGGAAATTAAAAATACACACTAGAGGTCTAATGATCAAGCAATATATTACTCACCAACTTAAGGCTCTAGTATGAAATGATATGCACGATGAATATTACCCGAGTGTTTTCAAAGCAGCACCCTTATACTCAATGCAATCGATGAAAAACAATTTCGTGGCTTGTATGCTCTAATTTTATGTGTATGTTTTTTCGTGTCTTAACACTTAACAGTTTCTGGTTATATAGGCATCCTGAGAATATATTCGTTGCACAGTTTTGATCTCTGCGATATATCATTAGACAATTACTTAGCAACAATCTTGCGATGCGAGTTGATTGTGATATACATTATCGTAATTTATGTTTTCCATAAATCGTGATATCATCTTTGTCAAGCTCGCATTAACCAATCCTAAGTCAATCACTTTAAGTTGTCATGTATATATAGCAAGTACCATATTTCTCAATATGTATTGGACCGTTAAGATCAACCAATTAGATTCCTAGATCATGACCCATGATCTCTCGCAGTCGTCTAGTGATTCGGCGCCTTGACTAGTTACCTTAATTAATTTCCTAGAATTAAGATGCTTAATTTATGAGCATGATCATCTGCAAACGTGAATTAAGAGTAGTATCTATAATGTCATTGATTTATGCTTACCTTTTATACCTATTTGGTAAGTGTCCACATCTAACCATATATTAATTTCGCCCAAGTGAATCACTAGAATTATGGGGCGTGAATGATGTATGTGTTTGCATGACTTATGGTAATTAATCACCCTTCTTGCTCTACCGACCATTGTTTGAATCTTTAGCGAGCGGGAGCATATAATGATCATATATGTTTAGTGCTAGGTAATTTATCAAGTGGCATCAAGTATGAGAATGCAATTATGTAATGCACATGCCCTAGAGCCTTATTTTGGAAAGCAATAAATGCTAAGATCTTACATATATTCCTAGGACTCAAATTTGCAAATATGCTTTTCTTTCTCCAAGGATGTCTTGGCTTTGTAATTTCTTCCTTGACGTTTTCTGAGGTTCCATATCTTTCCCTGAAATAATATGGCATTGATTAGAGAAATAATTGAGTCATCATCAAAACATGGAGTGTGACGTAAGTCAACATGACCATTAGTTAATAGTTGAATGTCTTTGGTCGTAGTGAACTGACAGACAATTGATTGGTATGATCATGACCATTGGTTTTATAGTTGAATATCTTTGGCCCGTAGTGCAAAGATAAACAACTGTTTGGTATGATCATTGTTATTACATTTGAATATCTTCAGCCTTTGGGGTAAGGATATTGAGTAAACATTCTATTGATCCTTTTGTGGCAAGGAGAAACTGTTGATTTACATGATTATAAATATGAATTGTGAACTTAATTAAAATCTTTAGTGGTTCAGGTGAAGACAGTTGATGAAAGTTCTCTTTGTCTTGGGTACAACGAAGAACTGTTGATGAGTATTACAGGAATGAAATATTAACGATGGACTTTTAATTTGGAGGAGAAAGTAGACATTATGTTCTACTTGACTCTTCTAAAGGATTGTTGATTCCGCTGCAATTATGGTTGAAAAGTTTTATTATCTACCATATGTTCTAAATCTCTGATTTATTATTGACAAAAGCTATTGATAATTTAATTATCTTTAGTTATGATATTCTTTACTTGGCTAGTTGTGCTCACCCTTTTGCTTCAAAATTCCGTTCAGGTAATAAGAGTGTAGCTGGGTCGAGCGGGGATAACAGGGAAATAGTGTGATGGTCCGAGACTGTCAAAGTTTCTCAAAACATTATAAAATGGCATGACTTACAACAGATAATTGTATTGAGGACCTAAGATATGTGTGTCGTATTTTATACGTCACTTAATAATTGATTTTGGCAAACAACAATAGGGTGATGAGAACCCGACTTTGAAAGCGTCAAAAGTACACCTCATTAGAATAAACAAGATAGTAATCTTCTTTAGGGTCTTGAAATATTTGCTGCTGTATTTTATATGGCATTGTAATAATTTGAGTTTGGATACGATCTACGAGACAATATTGTATTAAAACTCATGATTAATCATTGTCGTATCTGCATTACGACAGTTCAACAGTTGTATAAATGAAGTTTGTATTTAATTTTTATAGTGTGATATCTGGCGACTCAGAATGGGTCGGGTATACCTATTTTGGGGGCGTCACAGTTATTATAACTCCATGCATGTGAGACCCAAGATTAGACAGATTTGGGTCCCCAAAGGTACTAACAATGAAGGACCCATGCAAATATGGGTACCAAAATGAAGGTTCAAATATTTTGACGGAAAAGAGCTCCACGACCTCAACATGGTATCACGGGCCGGACAAGGATGCTCGAGGCATATGATTGAGGAACAAAGCTCTACTATCTAACTACATAGAAAAGGAAGGTCCCTCAGTCATCTTTGGAGATAACGGCTCGGGAAAGACAAGAGGATATGGCTCTGCTGGCAATGGTGCAGTATCTTTCAGCAAAGTAGCCTATGTGGAAGGTCTTCAACACAACCTTCTAAGTACCAGCCAACTCTATGACAAGGGTCATCAAGTGACATTCCTCAATAATCAATGGCAAGTCAGAGATTTTAAGACATCTGCTGTAAAGCTAACCGGGACAAGAGAAGGAAATGTCTACACAGTGGATCTTGGTCAACTAAGCTCAGATGAGACAATATGTTTTCTGGAAAAAGCATCTGAAGAAATGAGCTGGTTATGGCATAGACGGTTGTCTCACTTAAACTTCAAAAGCATTTCCAAACTGGCATCAAAAGACCTAGTAGCTGGCTTACCCAAGTTCAACTTCGTGAAGGAAAGGCCATGCAATGCCTGCCATCTTAGAAAGTAGACCAGAAACTCATTCAAGAGCAAGACTACCAACTCTATTGACAAGCCACTGCAGTTGCTTCACTTGGATCTCTTTGGGCCAATCCCAAAAACCAGTCTTGGAGGAAAAAGATACTCTCTAGTCGTAGTCGACGACTACACCAGATTCACATGGGTATTCTTCCTAACTTCAAAGGATGAAACGAGTTCCAAATTAATCAAGATGTTCAGACTGGTGATGAACAAGAAAGGAGAGAAAATCAAGGCCATAAGGAGTGATCATGGTAGAGAATTCGATTTCTCAGAAATGGATCAGTTCTGCACAGACAATGGGATCAGTCACAACTTCTCAGCTCCTCGAACTCCTCAACAAAATGGAGTAGCTGAAAGGAAGAATAGAACCTTGATTGAGGCTGGAAGAACTCTACTAGCTGCAGCCCATCTATCTGAATACTTCTGGACAGAAGCTATCAACACTACATGCTACACGCAGAACAGATCACTCATACACTCTACGATCAAGAAGACGCCCTACGAACTGTGGAAAGGAAGAAAGCCAAGTGTCAGCTATTTCCATGTCTTTGGTACAGGCATGCTACATTCTCAACAATGGAAAGCGATGTCGACAAAATTCCAAATTAAGTCGACGAAGGATCTTTCTTGGATATGCCATGATATGCAAGGCTTACGGTGGTGTTCAACAAGAAGACACTGAATGTTGAAGTCTCAATACACATCATCTTTGATGAGACTGAATTAGACAAAACAGTGCCTCAAGACACTACGACGATAGTGCAGACACTACGAATGAAGTCGTCGAGCTCAACACTACGATCGTAGTACCAGATAGTGAAATCGTATAGCATGAGAATGGGATCGTAGAGAGGTCCATGCAAGATAGCGAGCCTCCACTCCAAGAAGAAGAAATAGACCTTTAAGATTTAAGACAGGAAGGCATCAGGACAGATGTCCCAACCGGTAACAGATGGGCAAGAGATCACACTCAGGATCTAATCATTGGAGATCCGAGTGCCAGAGTCAAAACAAGAGTCTTACTCGGAATGGATGTTTTATCTAAGCTTCCCCATCCACAAATAGAGCCAAAGAAGATAGAGATGCTATGGAAGACTCAGGTTGGATAGAAGCCATGCAAGAAGAACTCAACCAATTTGAACGAAGCAAAGTATGGAGATTGGTACCAAGACCAAAGAGTCATCCTGTGATAGAAACTAAGTGGGTCTTCAGAAACAAAATGGATGAAGATGGGGTCATCACCAGAAACAAGGCAAGACTAGTGGCAAAGGGCTATTCTCAAGAAGAAGGTATCGACTACGATGAAACATTTGCACCTGTTGCCGAATCCGGAAGCCATCGTAAATCTTTCTTGCCTTTGCTGCCCATATGAAGTTCAAAGTCTTTCAGATGGATGTCAAGAGTGCATTTCTAAATAGAGAACTCAAAGAAGAAGTCTATATAGAACAACCTCCAGGCTTCATCAATCCATCACTTTCCAATTATGTCTATAGATTAGATAAAGCCTTATATGGTCTTAAACAAGCACCTAGAGCATGGTATAAAACATTGACTAACTTCTTAATCGAAAATGGGTTCACTAGAGGTAGAGTAGATACCACACTGTTCTTTAGAAAGCATAAAGATAAAGTCTTACTAGTTCAAATCTATGTTGATGACATTATCTTTGGTTCTACTGACGAAAAGTTATGCAAGAGATTCTCTAAGCTAATGCAGAGCAAGTTTGAAATGAGCATGATGGGTGAGCTGAACTTCTTCCTTGGACTGCAAGTAAAGCAGACTGAAGAAGGAATTTTCATAAACCAAGCCAAGTACATCAAAGACTTACTAAAGAAGTATGGCATGGAATCAACCTCTCCCATGAAAACACCAGTTGCTCATGCAACCAAGCTTGACAAAGATGAGAAAGGTAAAAGTATTGATATCACTCAATACAGAGGTATGATAGGCTCTCTTTTATACTTAACTGCCAGTAGACCAGACATAATGTTTGCAACATTCATATGTGCTAGATTTCAGGCTAACCCTAAAGAGTCACATTTGTCTGCTGTAAAGAGGATCTTCAGGTATCTCAAGGGTACACCTTACTTGGGGCTGTGGTACCCCAAGGAATCCTCATTTGAACTAATAGGATACACAGATGCTGATTTTACAGGATGCAAAATAGATAGAAAGAGTACCATTGGCACTTGTCAACTTCTAGGAAACAAACTTGTGTCCTGGTTTAGCAAAAAGCAAAACTCAGTGTCTACCTCAACTGCAGAAGCTGAATATATTCTTTGCTTTGGCAATTCTTTGTGCTCGAGATCCTCTGGATGAGAAATCAGCTAGCTGACTATGGGTTCGACTTCAAATCTATTCCCATACACTGTGACAACACAAATGCCACATCTATAACTCATAATCTTGTCATGCATTCTAGGACTAAGCATATAGAAATAAGGTATCACTTCATTAGGAATCATGTGCAAAATGGAACTATATCTCTACAATATATCCCTACTGAAAATTAACTTGCTGATGTTTTTAGAAAACCACTAGATGAATCCAGATTTAATAAGTTAATAAGTGAGCTAGGTATGCTAAATCTACAACCATGAAATATATGCTCTAGATTGTGCTAACCATGACAGATACAAAGGCTGAACTCAAAAATTGTAGACATGATCAAGGAAAGCTCACGATCGTAGAGCTGAAAAGAAGACTACCTCAACGATCGTAGCAAAGACTCAACTATCGTAGTGCAGACTCAACGATGACACAAGTCCCATTCACAAAGCAAAAATGTATCCTGTGATGACAAGCTTCATAACATAGCAATCTCACTAAGAGGTAGCTCAAGAACAAATCTAACCCTTAAATCTCTCCAAGAGGTTGGCCCTTCCCGAGCTGCCTTAAAAGGATGCTTTATCAAAAACTCATCACAAGGATTTGGAAAGACTCGACGATCGTAGGACAGACTCAACGAATGCTGATCAGACTCAACGACTACCATACAGACTCGACGATCATAGGACAGACTCAACGAATGCTGATCAAACTCAACGACTGCCAGACAGACTCGACGATCGAAGGACAGACTCGACGATCTCAGGACAGACTCAACGAACATAAGACTACCTTAACAATCATAGTCTTCCTAACGACACCTCAGCACTGAAAAGGCCAAGGGCAAATCAGTACATTCCTGTACAGTCAAAATCGTAGAGCCAAACAAAAATCGACACCTGTCCCACTGAGTGAAAAAGAGAGAGGGAAGTTACAAGTACAAATTGAAATCATGTTTTTGAAATCTGAAGTTCCAAAGATTATCTCTCTCATCCTCTCTCTCTCCCTCTCAAACCGAAACCCTAAATCAGCAGAAATGTGACGCCCCCAAAATAGGTATACAACACCCATTCTGAGTCGCCAAATACATGGTACAGAAAGCAAACTACAACTTCAATAATACAATTGTCGTGCAAATACGACAACACATACTGTGAGTTTAAATTACAAATATTGTCTTCTAGACAATATCCACACTCAAATAAGTCCTCGTTACAATTATTCAAACATTATTTTACGTAAATAGTGAGGATTTGCTAAAACATCTTTCTAGAACCATCACTTGCATTCTCGACTAGTTCCTGCTATGTTCTCACCTCCCCGAGAAAATGGAACAAAAAGGAAAAGGGTTAGCTCAACTAGCCCAAAGAAGAATATTATGACTAAGATAATATACAACAAATTATCGTTAGTCTTCAACAGGAAAAAAATCGATAAAATATAATAGGCAACAAGTTTTAGATCAACAAGCTGCAGTGAAATAGCAATCCATTAGAAGAGTCAAGTAGAGAATGAGTTCTACTATCTTCTAAGATTTAAAAGTCCATCATCAATATTTTATCCTCAACAACAAACAATCAATATACATCTTTAATCAAATATTCATCTTTTACTACAGGCCAAAGATATTCATTTGTATCACCAAATGGTCATGTTCATCTCAACACTGCTCATCTTTTGCACTACGGGCCAAAGATATTCATCGATTAATCATTTATCTTTGCACTACTGGTAGTCAAGATATTTAGTAATATCATCATTTAGGACCGAGGATGATAAAAATATTTTAAAGAAGATGAATCCAAAGGAAACGGAAGGACAAATAGTAGGGATTCGTATAACAGTTTATCCAAGATCAATAATACTTCATAAATACCAATTTTGAAGCAGAATTCAAAAATAAAGATCAAAACATGGATACAATCAAAGATAGTAACCATAATAGACATCTTGGACAAAAGAAGAAAATTTCATTTTTCGGTGAATAGTGCCGTATTCGTGAATAGTGCCGTATACGTGAATAGTGCCGTATACGTGAATAGTAACCCCGACACAAAAAGTTCCAAATTTGATAAAAATTCAGATCAATACTTCGGCATAATGATATTGAAGAAATAATATCATATATGAAGAAAATAACATCCCTTACCTCAAAATATCAGTACTTCTGATCGGAATATCGGATAAAAAATCAAAGGAAACTTGCAGCGATGAATAGAAACTCACAAAGTATCTAAATACTCACAAAATACACTCAATAATCTAGAGAGAAAGAGAGAAACTTGTTTCGTGTAATTTTCAATTCTAACTTAGCTCTCTATTTATAGGAAAATGTTAGCAGACTTGACTTCGCAACCCTCGATGGCTTTACTCGCTACTATTCCCACCCACCACATTTGAAATAAATTCAGCACATTTCTTCAACAACCACAAGTGGGGCCCACTCAATTCTAGAATTTTCCACCAAAATCATTTATAAACCTAATTTACGAATCACCACCTCTTAAAATTCATAACAAATCATACGTTTATTTTTAACGGTTTAAAATTTGTGGACATATACTCAACTTATATATGTATAACATATCCAAAAATTACAACGATCCAACGGTTTGGGATTAAAATTATAACTCACAATATATCTCAAAACACCGGTTTAATTTTTAATACCTCCATTCCGACAAAAATCTTGATAAAACACCTCAACATTAACTCCTTCATTTTTAACCACAATAAATATATCCAATATTTATATCCAAATAAAATAAATATTTCCTTATCATATGAATCAATAATTAATTATTCACAAATAATATTACGTAATCACATTTATGACAACCAGTAGCTCCTCAGAAAGGGGGCTTTCAATAAGAATTTCTCCTTATTGGCGCGCAATTAGGTGACCAAACCTCTCCTCGATGAACTTTCTAGACATTGCCAATAATGCTATCTAATAATATTATTCAAATAATATGAATTATTGATATGATAATGGAAAATCTTGTCAAATGACAATTATTGAAACAACAATAATATAAAATATCAACGCAACAATTATTGAATCAATAAAATAAAATATTGAGCGAGAATCATCCGTAACAATTATTGAGTAGTGCCTTCTTACGTAAGGATCAATAATTCATCAATCACTGCATCCACGCCAGATTCACGTATTTTAACCAATTTGGATATTCCAACAAAGTTAATTGGTAATAACTACTGCCAGTTATTTATAAAAACTCAAACTTGTCGTTTTTTTCATCCGATAGTTATTCTATTATGGGGCCCATAAATGAGCTCGCTGCGTCGTCGCATTTAATATTCCCAAACAACAAGAATATTCCACGACCAAACGAATATTCAAACAACAATGATTATTTTATAACCACTTGCATATTTTGCAAAATTTGCGCATTTCACCCATAAGCAGAGAATTATATCAAATTAATACCTTATTATTCACAAATATAATTAGAGGAAATTCGATTTTATTTATAATAAGTTGGGGTCTTACAAGATAGCTCAATCGTATCTCACCTCCAACTACAGAATCAATGGCTGCTTCAAAAGTGGTTTCAGGCTACAGACTCTACTTCGACGAGTTCAAGTCTGCTCCACCAAAATTTCACAAGACGCTGGCCTTACTAAAGAAGGCGGGTCTCGAAGAGGCATTGAGCACCGATACACTCATCTATCCTAAGCTAGTGAAGGAGTTCTATAAGAATGGTGTGTTAGAACATTACACCATCACTACTCGAGTAAAGGGAGTAGAAATGAGACTAAGGGAAGAGGACTTCAATCTGGCCCTAGGTTTCAAGAATGAAGGGCACCCATTCTTAGACAGCATAAACTTCTAAGAGAGTCTAAGGAAAATGCATCACAGGAAAAACCCCTCTGTAAAAGGATACAAAAAGAAGGAGTTCCCACAAAGGTATGAGTTCTTGGCTGACATTATTGGAAAATGCATATGCTGCAAAAACTCAGGTCATGACTCGGTGAATGAAACTCAACTTAAGCTCATGAGGGCATGTTTTATGGCATAAAAATCAACTATGGAGCTGTATTACTCGAATGGATCGGTAGGTGGATCCTCAACTCGAAGAAATCAAAAAGCCCTCAAAAAATGCTATATGGGTGTTTCATAAGTATCATTCTGCAATCAGCACTGGGTGACAAAATTGGGGATGAAGAGGGAGAAGCCATAAACCCAAATCGAAGAATAACCCAACAGTTGTTTGAAAATTAGAAGAGAAACCCAGCAGAGCATGTTCGGATGATGACAGAATCCAATGAAAGAACTGGGGATCTGAAGAACGCAGGCATTCCTGGAAACATGTCTGTTATCAGGGAAGAAGAACAAGAAGGAGAAATCAACAAGGAAGAACCCTCTGCCCTTTCCAGAAAAAGCAAGGGCAAGAGGAAGCTAAGAGCTTGATAGATAGAAGAGCCTCAAGGTTCTACAACTGACATTCCTATAGAGTCGTCTGATATAGAGACTCTGAGATTGCTGAGAAGGAAGCAACAACAAGATGAAGCTGATGAGGATCAAGCCACCATATCACAGATCCTAAAGAAGAACAAAGTTGGACATAAGTCCAAAAGACCATCAGTCACCTCTATCGTAGAGTCTTTGCTGCTCACTGAGACAAGACCAGGTGTGGCAGAAAAGGAGGTAGCTGCTTCAAGTATAATAGTTGTTCAGAAAGACAAAGCTAAGACTCAAGAGAGTCATGAAGTTGTGACTAAACCCAGCAAATCAAGGAGAAAGTTGGTCAAGAAATACATTCTTGAAAATGAAAAGGTGCTGATAAAGGAAGCCAAGAGTGTGGCTGCAAAAGAAGAACTGTCCCAAGCAAATAAAGAGGATGATTGCTCAAATGAGGGCGACCCACAGAAATTCTCATGATAGAGAATACACCGCCTGAGGGGGAGAAGTCTACAACTAAAGAAGATGTTACAGCTGAGGGGGAGTTTCTGAACTCTCAAGAAAATATTCCAGCTGAGGGAGATTTACTGATCTTACAAGAAGATAATCATGCTGAGGGGGAGCCTCATGATATCTCTGTGGCAGAAGAAGAGATTCCTGACCAAGATAAAAATGAATCAGTGCCAGACCATCCAGAGCCCATTGAGATAATGGAATCCTCCAATGAAGATAAAGAAGAGGAAGATGATGATGATGAGCTTGAAATCACTAGCGTGGGGAAAGATGGATATAGGAGCTATCTGTACACTCAAATGTTTTCCTACCTACCTATGATGGCATACCATCAAGCTCAAATCCTGAACTCATGGGATCACAAGTTCTAGAGCTTTAAAGAGTATCCAGCCATCTCAGTTCTGGCTCATGGATTTCCAGGAAAAGTCATCTTTGCCAAGAAGCTGCTTACAAATACCTCTTCCTCAAAAGATAAACCTGAGGTACTGTCTATCCCTACCAAATTCCGAGTTAATCACTTACCATCATCTTCATTTAGCTATTTTTATGAATTCCCTCGATGGTTGGAAGTGAGTCTCAATCCAACAAGTCAATTTCCAATTGCAGAATCCTAAAATTCTGTAACTGAAGAACCAAATAAAGTCAACTTTACTTTGCTCCCACAAATCACCACCTCTACGATTCCAGACTCCAACCACATCGTAGAGTCTCACACTGAAATCGTAGAGTCACCTATCCCAGACATCCAAACCCAAGCCCCTTCATCAGACATACCATCCTCCTCCTCAAATGACTACTTTAGTCTTGACCTTGCTCTTTACAACTTGCAAGATCAACCCCAGCATACAATCCCTCCAACCAACAATCCTCACACCAATGATACTCTCCCAAGCCTGCATACAAAGGATGACTTGAAAGAAACTTCTGAGAAAATGGTCAAGTCTATAGAAGCAAGTTTGGAATCTCACACTGATCTCATCAATATCCGGCTGAATTAAATTATCACAGCTGCAAATAATTTCCCTGGCACTATGAGTACTGAGCTTACAAAGAGGTTGAGGGATATTATTCAAGAAATTCTTAAGAGCATGAAGGACAGAGATGAAATTCACTTCCAGATAGCTGCCAAGCAAAGAGAGGCTGTTCTTGCAATGCAGCAACATCAAGACGGCCAACATACCCTGATGCTGGAGAATATCATCAACTTAAAAGCCTCTATCTATGAATTCTAGAAATCTTATGCCAATCAGGAAAAACATAATGATATGATTCTTTCAGTTCTCCAAAACAAAGAAGCAAGATCTGAAAAACAAATCAAGGAAAATAGAGAGGACATTGCTCAGACACAAAGCCAACTGAACGAGCTTGTCCAAGGTGTTAATCGACTGTCCGCCGATATTCGAACCCTTGATGCTGACATAAAGGGGGAAAATAAAGGGAAAGGAGTTCAGGGAGGACAAGGCAGAGGACAATATCATGCCCTCCTGCAAGACAATTCCCCAGTCAGACTCAACGATCTGATCAACAGGGAATTATAATGGCTATACAATTAAGCCGTCAGGAGTCAACTCCCAGCTCACAAGATGTGTCTACTGTACGTATAAGAATGCCAACTGGAGATCCTGCATTCATGCACAGGCATGAGGAGAATCCAATACTAAGTCTAAGCGAGCTTGAAGAGTTAGCCAGAAATGAGGAAGCTCAAAGAAAAAGAAGGGCTGAGGAGTACGCCAACCCACCTTCACGAAAGAGGTCAAGGAAATAGAGATAAGTTGAAACTTAAATTTCCTATTGATGTAATACTGAATTGTAATATCTTCTGATCATCAATAAATTTATGCTTATTCTCTAGAAATTTTAGCTGCTCACTGAAATACTAAGTCATGTTTAAATTTCCTGCAAATGCATCTAGTCACTAATAATCATGGCAAAAAATCTCCTTGGTTATGTCAACATCAAATAGGGGGAGATTGTTGGGAGAATGCATTCTATGATTTGATGTTTTAATGTATAAAGCTCATGATTGTTTGTAAGGTCCTTCAATGAAGTTATGTACAAGGACTTAGTGATAGATCAAAGTTGTTAGGTTGATCTAAGATCTTAATGTGTATCATTCTTTAATAGAATGTATAGATAGAAAAGATCAAAGCTGTTAGGTTGATCTTGAGATGTAATAGATAGGGTTCGAAGAAATCGTAGTGTATCATCTGATCAATAGTCACGAAGTCAAAAGTAAACGTGAGCTTAACGAATCGTAGTGTGTACACCCTTGAAGGGACTTTTCAGAAATCATAGAGTGGTCCCAACGTTTGCCGAGCCAAACTCCACGATCGCAGTGTGCTGAAGGAAACATGAAGTTTACAAGTCAACGATCGTAGTGTGCTCTTGGGAACGTAGAGTCAACAACACGAGCAAGTAAGGATCGTAGTGTGAAAGGGTTTAAGAGAAATCGGAGTGCTCTCTAAAATGATAGCATCAGATCAAGCACCAAGGCAAGAAGTCACTACGATCTGAATAGTAGAGAATCATAATCCAAATCGTAGAGCATTATCTATCTCATGTCAGAAAACTTCGAGCCTCATGATTTGTGTAAAGGTAGATTTCAACATATAAGGAATGGATTCTAGACGCTGCAGTACTCATCAGTCCCAGAGTAAAGAAATATCCTTAGTATGCAACAAAGAAGCGTATTGAAGAAGCTAAGAATAATACCATAGATAAGAGGGACAAAGCACCTTTTCAGGTGGTAGGTGAGAAAGCAGTCTGCTGTGTCAGTGGGCCAGAATGCAATTTCAGAAGATGTGCAAAAATGTCTCCATCACAAAGACAAAAAAGTTCGGGGCGCGCATTTAATGCCACAACGGATGGATCCAACGGATAGTTTTCAACATCTCATATATGTAGATCAGACAGATGAGAGAGAACTAAGCAAGCATTAAACAAACAACGTGAATATCTCTCTCAAGCTCAACTCTATGATCTGAGATATTGCAAAGCTTGCTCAGCTACTAAGTTCTTTAGAACAAGTGCTTACACAGCGACTGAGTAGCAACCATCAAGAACACAACATTATCAACCAACTGAAGAAGAGTACCAAGTCTGCTGGACTTGAAGAGTTCGTAGTGAACTATAAGAAAGCCAAGTCTACTGGACTTGAAGAGTTCAAGAGTGAACTAAGAAGTTTCTAGACTGCTGGTCTAGAAGGAATCTGTGTGATTCAGAAGTTGTAACAGACATCCTTAGTGGATATCCTACTCATTGAGTAGAAGAGTGGACTAGGAGCTTTAAGTGCTCTGAACCGCTTAAAAACGACTGTGTCATTTACATTCATATCATAACTGCTATATCTGTTATAACTGCCATAACTACCTCACCCTCATTACTCCATTGCTTGGTAAAGAAGATTAAAACAAACATTTATTCCGCTAAGTTTTAATCATTATCAAAGAACAAGTTTAAAACGAAAAGATTTTTAAATATCTATTCAACCCCCTCTTCTAGATAACTATTGTGCCAACTAGGAACTAACACTTTTAAATCATAGAAGATAGTAGATTTTATTCTCTACTTGACTCTTCTAATGGATTGCTTGTTCCGCTGCAGTTAAACTTAATGTTTGTTATATTTTATCGCTTTAACAACTTTGAAAGGCTAACGATAAATTGTTCTCGCATTATCTTAGTCATAATATTTCTTACTTCTGGGCTAGTTGAGCTCACCCTTTCTTTCACTGTTCTCTTCAGAAAATGAGAATATAGCTGGGACGAGTCGGGGAACGGATTGACGGTCCAGATGGTTGCTTTAGTAGTCCTCACTATTCTATAAAATAGTGTGACAATAAATGTAATGAGGATTCCATTGAGTGTGGATATTGTCTAGATAACAATATTCTTATTAAAACTCTTAGATTATGTTTTGTCGTATTTTACACGACTGTTGTATAATTAAGTTGTATTTGAATTTTGTACCATGTATTTGGCGACTTGAGATGGGTGATGTATACCTATTTTGGGGGCATCACGGTTGGTATCAGAGCTTAGGGATATGATCCTTGGCTGAGATGTGAGACAAGAACTAGGAGGGGAGAGACGGGAAATTCCTTCGCTAGTATGACCTACCTAAGTTTATTTGGTATTTAATTGGTCGGTCAGAGTATAGGGATAATATATGACATGTCAATTAACCCTTGTTTTGTGGCAGTATTTGAAAATGACATCCGAGAATATTGAGAATAACAATGGAGCACAGGAGATCGTTGAGTCACCACAGATCAACACCCAGGATAATGTGCATCAGAAAGGCAATAATCATCAGGTGAACAACAACACCGACCAAATAGCGAACGCCAGAATGTTTAGGAGCTTTCTGCAATTCGAACAACATCAGGCAAGAGAGACTCTTGTCCAAAATACAGGTGGAAACACTGGCAACTCTCGGACGGTCACTGCTAAACAGTTCAAGGAGCTGGGACCATCGGAGTTTCTTGGAGAAGATTGGTTTACTATTAAAACCACCACTAATGGTCTAGATTGATTTAACTTATTACACTTTAGTACCCCTAAAACTTTCCAAGTTTGCATTATTCTCCTCTAACTTTTTTAATTCACTTATCTTCAATAAACAAATTCTTAATACTTCAACAATTACTCATCACTAATATTATAACTCACAATATTTAACAACCAGGTCGTTCCCAGGAAAGAGGGGGCTTCCCGATAAGGATTTCTCCTTATTGGCGCGCAATTAGGTTACCAAACTTCTCCTTGACAGAACTTCTAGACATTGTCAATATTGTAAATAATAATATGAATAACTTTGTTGTCTCAATTATTGATTTAATAATATAAAATATTATGCAGATGATACTGTGACAATAATTGAATCAAATAACGTGAGATACTATGCAACAATTACTGTAACAATAATTGAGTAAACTGAGTGACTTCTTACGCAAGCATTAATAATCAATCTGGTAATGTTTACTATGTAACTACGCCAGACATTCTTTGTACTTTTTACTACCGGGTAGTTCAACAGTTAACGGTAAAACTTCCGCCATTATTTTTATAAAAAGATATTTATTTCATTTTCTAACTACGACAATACTTCCGTTGTGGGGTCCACCAATGATTGTACCGTCGTACGAATATTCCTTGTTAAAACTAATATTCCCCGACCAATCGAATATTCCCCGACACAACGAATATTTTATATCAACTTGCTTACTTTGCAAAATTTTCCAAATATTACCCACAACTATAACATTATATCATATCCACACTATAATATTCAAAAATATATTTCGAGAAAAATTATTTTTTATTTAAAAAAAGTTGGGGTCTTACATTTTATAAATGTTATATTATTTATACTAGTTTATGGTATATTTCAGCAAATATTCAAACAAATGTGGTAGAGTGTTATTTAACATCGTATTTGGGTATTTAAGTTAAATTATACAATGCATTTCTTTGATAAAATATGGTATATTAAACAAATTGGAAAGTTTGAAATAATTGGGATTTTTTTGAAAATTGGATGCAGTTACTAATTGTAAGACCCCAACTTTTTGATGAATAAGATCAAATTTCCTCTATTTATTATTGTGAATAATAATGTGTTAATTTGATACAATACTTTGGTTATGGGTGAAATGTGCAAATTTTACAAAATAAGCAAGTGGCTATAAAATATTCATTTTTATCGGGGAATATTCGTTTGGTCGTGGAATATTCTTTCTGCTTCAGGAATATTAAATGCGATGCGCAAGAAATCATTTATTGGGCCCTATAACGGAAAATGGTGATAATAAAAAATGACAAGTTTGAGTTTTTATAAATAACGGCAGAAGTTATTACTGCTTAACAATCGTTGAATATACCGTTGGTTAAAATATAGTAATACGCGTTGGTTGCATAAGAGCACACCAGATATTGCACAATATTTTTGAATTATTGATTTTACGTGAAGGCACCACTCAATAATTATTACGGTAATTAATCGCTCAATATTTTATTTTATTGATTCAATAATTGCTACGTTGATATTTTATATTATTATTGTTTCAATAATTCACACCTTGCAATATTTCTCATTATCAGATCAATAATTCATATTACTTGAATAATATTATTAGATAGCATTATTGACAATGTCTAAGGAAGTTCTTTCTAGGAAAGGGGTTTGGTCACCTAATTGCGCGCCAATAAGGAGAAATCCTTATCGGAAACCCCCTCTTTCCTGGAAACGACCTGATTGTCATAATTGTGATTCTGTAATATTATTTGTGAATAATTAATTATTGATTTATATGATAAGGAAATATTTATTTTATGTGGATATAAATGATGGATATATTTATTGTGGTTATAAATGAAGGAATTAATGCTGAGGTGTTTTATCAGTAATTTGTCGGAATGAAAGTTTTGAAAATCGTCCGTATGTGGATTTCGGTCATTTTTCGTTTGAAATTTGGAAAAACTTAAACTTACAAAGTTGTAGAGAATTTAATTTCCTATGGAATAGACATTAGATTCGAATTTTTCTGATAAAAGGTCTATTTATTATGAATTATTGAAGTTTCAAAAATAAATATTTTTATTAAAAATATGGTGGGCCCCACTTTTGGTTGGTGAGAAAAGAAATGTGCTGGAATTTATTTTCAAAAGTGGTAGGCTTGGATAGTAGCAGGTAAAGCCATCATGTAGCAGGTTAGTCTGTTTTGACATTCTAAGCATTTTCCTATAAATAGGGTGCTTAGTTAGAATTGAAAATCATACCAGAAATAAGTTTTCTCTGTTTCTCTCTTTCTCTATATTACCGAGCATAGTTTGTGAGTATTTAGATACTTTATGAGTTTCTATTCATCAGTGCAAGTTTCCTTCAGCCTCATAACGATATTCCGATCAGAAGTACTGTTATTTTGAGGTACGGGATGTTATTTTCTTCATAATGATGTTATTCTTTCAATATCATTTACCGAAATATTGGTATGGATTTTATTGTGGAATTTCTACCTTTTTGTGTCGGGGTTACTATTCATGTATACGACACTATTCACGTACACGACACTATTCACGAATACGACACTATTCTCAGAAATAAATGAAATTTTCTTTTCTTTGTTCAAGTTGTCTGTTATGGTCTATTTTTGATTGTATCTATGTTTTGATCTTTATTCTTAAATTTTGCTCCACAATTGATTATTATAAGGTATTTTTGAACTTGGATAAACTAAAGTACGAATCCCTAATCTTTGTTCTTTTATCTCACTGGATTCGTTTTCTTTAAGATATTTTTCATCATCCTCAGTCCTAAATGATGATATTACTGAATATCTTTGGCCTGTAGTATAAAGATAAATGATTAACTGATGAATATCTTTGGCCTGTAGTGCAAAGATGAATGATTACCTAATGAATATCTTTGGCCCGTAGTGCGAGATTTAACAAGTGTTGAGATGAACATGACCCATTTGGTGATACAGATGAATATCTTTGGCTTCGTAGTGCAACGATGAATATTTGATTCAAAATGTATATTGATTGATGTTACTGAGGATAAAATATTGATGATGGACTTTTAAATCTTAGAAGATAGTAGAATTCTTTCTCTACTTGACTCTTCTAATGGATTGTTGTTTCACTGCAGCTTGTTGATCTAAAACTTGTTGTTTATTATTATTTTTATCGATTTTTTCCTGTTGAAGACTAATGATACATTTTTGTATATTATCTTAGTCATAATATTCTTTAATGGACTAGTTGAGCTCACCCTTTTCCTTTTTGTTCCATTTTTCTTCCCAGGAGGTGAGAACACAACAACAACTAGCCGGGGTATGGAGTGATGGTTCAGGATAGTTGTATTAGTAGTCCTCAGTATTTTGTAAAATAGTGTATCAATAATTGTAATGAGGACTCCTTTTGAGTTTGTATACTCTCTATTAGACAATATTTGTATTCAAACTCACAGTATATGTGTTGTCGTATTTTGCACGACAATTGTATTACTGAAGTTGTATTTATTTCGGTACCATATATTTGGCGACTCAGAATGGGTGATGTATACCTATTTTGGGGGCGTCACACTAATTCATGATCTGGCATGTACAAAATTAAAACTTCATTCTCGATTATACGAGAATTTTTATGAAAGCCTTTCATTTGCTTCCGATTGACTATGAATGGGCTATTAAGAGTTCGAGCAAGCCGCTATGGTGAAATCATTAACAATATGATGTATTTTTTAGTATTTAGGGCTAATTCTGTTATTTAAGTATAATTATGTTGTTTAGGCTAATATATGGCATCGTAGCCAAATTATGGTATTTAGGCTATTTTATGGTATTTATACTAGTTTATGGTATATTCCAGCAAACATTCAAACAAATGTGGTAGAGTATTATTTAAGGTCGTACACTACAAGAAAATCAGGCTATAGCGACGATCGTCGACCGTCGCCAAAAAACTCCACAAAAACGCGCTTGAAGGTTTTTACCGGCGGTAAGAAAATGGATATACCGACCCCCATGACCGTCGCTATGGAAGATTTTGGCGCGAATGGCTGTGAGCTACTGCGACGGTTGTGGCCGTCGCTATAGGTGTTATGCTGCCAAAAGATTTTAGCTTTAGCAATGGTCATGACCGTCGCTATATCTTCCCCAAATTTTTAAAAAACATGCTGTTTTTATACAATAATATTTATTTATTTTTACCTGTTAAGAAACATAACTACATTCAACCATCCAATCTGAATATAACATTTACAACTAAAAGAACAAAACAAATAAAGTCTATTAATGTATAATATCATGTAAATATACATAATCATCCAAAATACTGTTACTATGTATCAAAATAGTACACAACCAGTAGCACATTTAACATATTTTCAGTATCACATCTAACAAATTTTCATCAAAAATAGTGTTACATCTAACAAATTTCCAGCAGCACATGTAACATATCTCTAGCAGTACAAGACATGTCATAGGTCCTCTATAAGATTATTTGATCCACTAATATCACCATTATCTCCTTCTGTGTATCGATCCTACAAATTAATTATCAAGTGAACTTGTTAATCCATAAAAATAGAATGATAGCCACAAAAATTTAAGTATAAGTGAAGTGAGAGAGCAACACCTGATTGTTGGAATGAGTATTTGGAACTGATGAATTCTTCATAAATTTTGTCATCATTAATAATAGTTCATCCACTTTCCTTGCAGTATCGTCTCCTTTTTCCCGCACCTTTTTCAACTCAGCTTTCAATTCTTGATTCTCACGTTGTACCTCATTATTTGTGTCACGAGGCCCCCAAGTGTTTGTAGCTGTGGCACCAACTCCACCTTGTCGAAGTCTACCATGTCGCTCTGGTCCAAGAACTTGTGCAAGTATATCATTTCGTCCTGTGAAAATATAAACAAAATAGGAATTTAAAGAGTTAACGGTCCCATTCTCTACTATCATAAACAAAATAAGAATTTAAAGAGAACACCACATGTATAATTTGAAATTCAAACAAGCTTAAGCATGTTAGTATTTCTTTAAAAATAATTTATTTAAAATACAGGTAGCTTATGTTTATTTGTTCATAGAAATATATATCTAATAAGTGCTATTTTCATATTTCATGCCCACCTATATATATAAGAATAAAAAATATGTCGACCTTCCTTTCCTAAGAGAAATTGGCCAGTTAAAGGCCTCATGAACTCATCAACAATTGTAAACAAATATAAGAATAAAATAATAATTTAATCATTAAAAAAATAAAATATTATACTAAAAAAAATCGCAATAAAAACATGTCAATTTTTGTTGTGTATGAACATATCAAACAGTTATATTCGATCATATATATGTTTATATTAATTTATATACTATGTCATTGTGTTTAATCAACAACATACAGAATGATGAAGTAAACATGCAATATGCAATGATGTAGTATGTAAAAGGAAGAATACATTCAAAGAATGCATTTCAATATGTCCCCTTATTAAATACTCTCCCTCTATTTCAACACAATGGTTTAAATTCATGTAAATGAATGCTCTAAAACAAACCCACACACACATACAAGGATAAAGAGTTAAAAAAACCCCATTGTTTGAGGATTGATAAATACGTACCACATTCGAGGATGCTCCCGGTAAAATTGAGTTATCACTTCGAGTGTGGGACTATATATACATATCCGCTCGATCAATCTCTTTTTTATTTATTTGGTACTATAAATAAAACAAAAAATAGTACATAATTCAAGAAATATTCTATTTATAGAAGTCTAATACATGATTAACGATACAAAATATTGAATAACATCAAATATTACTAATTCATGCTTCTTTTTTGGAATTGATTTAGTGCCCAACGTATGACCTACCAACAATTTTTTTCCGATTTTCACAATTTTTTGTTGCTATATCCTGCATTGCATGTATTTATAAATTAATAATAATATATAACAATAAGTAAGAATTGATAATACATAAATTAGAATAAACACAACCTGTGCATCATCAGTTAGCCAATAATCAACCAACGCAGCCCATTGATTAGGATTTACTCGATCATTGTTGATAGTATTCGCTATCGATTTGGCATACCACCGTGCACAAAATTATTACTCTTTAAGTTAGACTTCCAATCTCTCCACCTATTGTTCATGATAGCCATTAGTTTTCTCTTAGCATTGGGGTGATCATGGTAAATCGCTTCTACAACAAACAAATTTACATATATTAAATTACCTTCAAAGTGCTTAATGTCAAATTCTATAAAATGCTATGATTAATAACCTTGAATTTCATCCCAAGCCCTTGTCATGTTAGCCTCTCATCATATTGGACCATGTTGGAGTACTTATTGGAAAAAATTCTCCATTGCGAGCAAGACACCCGAGAACAGTGGTTAACTTATTGGCCTCTCCCCCAACAGGATGACCATTTGCATCATAAATTACTTTCTTGAGTGCATCAATATTTGACCATAACTTTTCTCCCATCGTTGGTCCACGTTTCCTCTTAGGTCGAGAACCTAAAATAGAGAAAGAATCAAGATATATGAACTAAACATTTGACCATAGCAGTCCATATTTAGGCACAGTTTTAGCTATAAATTTACAAACAGTCCATAATAGAACTCAAAAGAAAACTCATTATTATTAGAAAGCTAGGAGTATTGCAAGTGCCCTGTATATAACTCCATATGAGTATTATTAGAAAGCATATTACAGCTGTAGCCAAAGCCAAATTAGAGCATTCATAATATTTTACCATACTGTTTGTGATAACAAGTTTCACAAATTAAGCGTAAGCGAATTAGTCATTTGGAGTTCTCGCAATATTAATAGTATTATTATTATTATTCCTTCATTTCTCTCGCTCTCTTCTTCTCTATAGAATGTATTTGTTTTCAATTCATAACTTTTGCATTGGTTTTATAGGCCAACAAGGCAAAGGAAAGGTTGTCTCAAGGAAGATCCAAGATGCAGATGATAAAGATATCTGATAGTCGATGAGTCACTACTATATAATTTGATCATATGACACTAGCTAGTATCTGCTAATCCCCATTAAAACCCAATGAAGAGTGTAAAAGTTGTCATTCAAGTGAAGAAAACGAAGTGTGTAAAAGTTGCCTTCATGACAATGCAAGTATAAGTGTAGATATATGCATGGTACCTTCAACATTCTCATGAATACTTTCCTCCTCTACATGTGGTTCATCGGCATGGATCTCATTATCATTAATTTCCGGGCCATTGGAACAGTTAGCACGAGATCTAGACGTTCTATTAGAAGCCATTAAAGCAACCCGAGAAACAAAAATATGAATGTGACACTCGTAAGCATGTGATAAATGTGACTCATTACTTTTAGACACAACTATGTGAAAAATGTTGCTGGGAAGCCTGTGAGTGAATTTACCTTGTAAACTGGCCCAAATCCACCTTCACCGATCTTAGTTGCAGGGTCAAAGTTATTGCTAGCAACTTTGATTTGTCTTAAACTAAAATAACCTGTTTGTAATTCTATTACTCCTCGCAGTTCTGTAATAAGGACATAATTAGAAATTGCTCAAACTGCAGAGTCAGTACACAATATTTTTTCAAAATCAAGACATAAACAACAAAAGTTCTTAGTTTCTGTTCTTTACATTCAAATGATCCAGACATTGCAGTAGCACGAGTTCATCTGCAGGCATCTTATGCCTGATTTACTTATTTTATAACTCATTCAATCAAATGAACTGTTACCATGTTATTTTCTTTGAAAGTTGAAATTTTTTTTAAGGGAAATGAACTATTTTTACATGGTTTCAAGCTCTTTCTCTTTGTTCATTTTCCAAGGACTTTATGAACTGTTCAGAAGAGAAGATAAGGAGATTGATTGATTTTTATGTGAATCAGCTGAAGTTTAAGCCTTCTTTGATTTCCAGGAATCCCAATCTTCTGCTATTTAGCTTGGAGAAAAGGATTATTCCAAGATGTTCAGTTTTGCATCTTTTGATGTCTAATAATCTTATAAAGGAAAATTTAAGCATAGTTTATGCATTCACAATGACTGAAAAGATATTTGTGCAGAGGTATGTCTGCAAGTTTCATTCTGTGATGACTGAAGTTGCTGAGGCATATCAAGGCAAGATGCAGGTTTTGTAGCCTATGTTTGGGGCCAAATATCAGCGTGGCACAACAATTACTGCATGATCTTCAAATCTACTTACATTGAAATGTTGACAAAGAAGTGTGTTTAAAACACTAATAAGATGACGTAGAAAACAAAGTAAAAGATATACTAGATCTTTTGATATTTGCTAGATATTTGCTAATAGTACAAGGAGCACCAAGATATCCTCTTCATTCTTCGTCATCTTCATTTTCCTCACTATCACCCTCCTCTTCATCTTCGGGACCCTCATCTTCTCCTTCATCTTCGTCTTCGTCTCCATTCTCATCTTCATTTTCATCAACAATATGTTCAATCATTCATCTTTTGAAATGAGATGTATCAATTTGAGATCCTGTTTTTCGCTTACTTTTCAGTCTTTTTCGTCCATTTTCAACTAATTCAGCATCAACGTCATTCCTAGCCCAATTTATGTTTTCAATATCAACTTCTGCAACTGGAGTGATGAATTCTTCATTGGTATTGGGTAACTCGTCACTATCAGAATCTACATCATCATCTTCACATAAATCTCTCGGCTTTGTTCGTATAACCACAAGCCAATTGTTATCCCTTTGATCATCAACATGAAATATTTGTTGAACCTGAGCAGGCATTACAAAGGGCTCATCGGTTGAACCAAACTTTTGATAATTTACAAGCGTGAAGCCATAGTCATCGGGCCAATTCCCTCTATCACGTGCTTAAAGCTGTCATACCACTTACATTTGAATAGAACAACTTTTCCGATCCATAATAATCTAATTCAACAACATCTTCCAAAATACCAAAGTATTCAACTACATCTTCCTTAGGATTTCTGGTCTCTGGCAGATGAATATCCACGGTAGTTCTTACCATATATACCCCACTATTCTCAAGTTCTCTCTCTTTACTCTCACAAGTTGTCGAATGGAATCGATACCCATTTACCAAATAACCATCTCCTCTCTCCTCTTTATCAAATTTGGACCAAATGCAAGAGCTTGAACTTCCTTTGAAGCATCGTTATTCATAGTTACCATCTATAAAATGGTAGCGATATAAGCAAATTCCATCCATTTATTATTAATAGCCATTACAAAATTTTGCATAAAATTACGTTCACATAATGTAGTACTTACATAATTCTTAAACCATTCAGGAAATTCCTTTTTCTTAGCATTGTCAATTTCCCTTGGCGTCGGTTTTTGCTTACGCTTTCCACGTCGCAACATATATGAATCTTGCCAAATACTACAAACAAATAAACAAACAATTTTTTTTGTCATAGCTAGCTGGCTAACATAAGTTATTAATATTTCGAACAATAAATGTCATTCTTTATTTACTCACCTTAGATATGACTCAACCTCTCATATAATTGAATAACACATACAGTGTGCACTCTTGACATCATCGCCACATAGAGTACAAACTTTGGGATATTAAGAAATCGACCTATGTTTCTAAATACAGAGAGAATCTCTTTTCCTTGTTCGTATCCTGCTTCATTTCTTCTAACTCGTTTCCATGCAAAGATTGTTTTGACTCAAATATCTTGAGCAAAATGTAACACATTCTTCAATAATATACCCTTCAATAATTGATTGACATCGGGCGACTTACATTGCGAATATACCCTTTTAACTTGCCCATGTATTTTTCAAAAGCCCACATTTGTCGATATTTCACATTTCCAGCTATCTTCGCCTCTTCAGCAAGGTGGACACATAAATGTACCATTATATCAAAGAAAGCATGAGGAAACACCATCTCAAGCTTGCAAAGTATTAACGGAATTTTTTTGTTCAACCGTTCATAATCTTCCGATGTATTATAGTTGGAGCATAATTCTCTTAAGTAGTTACAAAGTTCAATTATTATTGAGCAGACATGTCTAGGCAAGTTGGTACATCGTATTGCTATTGGAAGTAATTGTTGCATTAAAATATGGCAGTCGTGACTTTTAAGACCTGAGATCTTGCCCCCCTTTAAATTGATGCAACGTGAAATATTTGAAGCATATCCATCAGGCACCTTAACATTTTTCAACACTTGCAAGAAATCATGTCTTTCTTTCTTTGACATTGAGTAGCTTGCAGCCGACAAAATGTACTTTGAATTGCTTGCTTGCACGGGTATTGGATGGAGCTCTCTTCTTATACCCTTTTTCATCAAGTCCAATCGTTCTTTTAAATTATCTTTTGACTTTCCTTGCACACTCAACAATGTCCCAATCAGGCTATCACAAATGTTTTTGGCAATGTGCATTCCATCTAGATTATGGCGCAACAAAAGTATCCGCCAATATGCCAATTCAAAGAAAATAGATTTCTTCCTCCAATTATGTTTTGAGTCATGGGGAATGGTCTTCGTGCTAGTGGGTGTCTTTCCAAAAGTGACATTAATGGAATTAACTTGTTAAAGAATATCAAATCCTGATGGCACCACCGGAGCTTCACTATGGTCACATTCTCCATTAAATCTTCGTGTATCAAACCTATAACTATGACCCAACTCCAGAAAACAACGATGCCCGATATAACATTCCTTACTTTGTAATCTACAAGAACGAGTGTTCATTTGACATATTGGACAAGCCAACTTACCTTTAGTGCTCCAACCAGACAACATAACAAGAGCTGGAAAATCACTAATTGTCCACAACAGTGCCGCACGCATTTGGAACTTTGTACCGGTAGATGCATCATACTTTTCAACCCCATTACTCCATAGTATCTTCAACTCCTCAATTAAAGGTTGCATATACACGTCAATATCATTACATGGAGAGTTTGGACCAGGTATTAACAACGACATGATAAAATACTCATGCTTCATACACGTCCATGGTGGTAAGTTATATACAACAACAATCCTTTGGCCCATATACTATCTGAGGTGACCCATGGGTAAAGGGACTCATGCCATCAATTGGACGGTCATCAAGTCTTACATTTCGATGTTCTTGAGAGAATGTAGGGTACATTGTATCCAAATGCTTCCAAGCTGTAGAGTTAGCTGGATGACGATTCACTCCATCTTTCCGTCGCTTTACATGATGCCACACCATGTATTTTGCAGTTTCTACAGACATAAATAGCCTCTGCAATCTCAGAATTAATGCTAAATAACATAATTGCTTCACAGCTACTTTGCTCCTCTTAGTTTTTGAATCTATTTGTGTCTTCTCTGGTACAACCATCTCAGTCATTTTCCATCTCAATGATTTGCAAACTGTACAAGACTCTAATTTTTCATTCTCCCTCCAAAAGAGCATACAATCATTCTTGCATGCATCAATCTTCTCATAACCAAACCCTAAATTTCCAACCATTTTCTTTATTTCATAAAAATTATCAGGCAAGTTTGTAAATGATGGAAATGATGACTTGAACTTACGGAGCAAACCATCAATGGACACAATAATCCATTAGATAACATTTTTATGATTGAAAATCCATACAACGAATAAAAGGACTGTCTCATTTTCACATCAAGGATATAAAGGTTGATTGGCCTCTGACATGTACTTTTGGTATTTTGAAGCTTCAACCGACGAATCCACACCGTAATCCCTAAATATATCATTTATCATCTCAGGCATACGATGATCATCTTCGGATTGTGATGGTTCGTCATGAACATCATCATTGCTCACATCCCTGACAATCTCATCTTCCCCGTGATGCACCCAATTCGTGTAGCCAAACATAAATCCATCACAAATCAAATGTTCACGAATAGTTGTTCGAATCTGGTATCTTCCATTCACGCAATTCTTACATGGACAAGGAATTCTTCACGTGACCATGCCCACTTTTTCGAAACCAAAGTTCATAAATCTTTCAAGGCCTGCAAGATATTCTCTGGAATATCTTGGTAATTCCATCCACCCCTTATCCATGATATTGTGTCCCTAATTCAAAATGAACAACCACATGAATGATATTGTGTGACACCCTCAAAATAGGTATACATCGCCTATTCTGAGTCACCAAATACATGGTACAAAATACAAATACAATCTCTAATATACAACAAGAGAGCTGTGAGTTTTAATACAAATACTGTCTCCTAGATAATATCCACTCTCAGAATAAGTCCTCATTACATTTATTGTCACACTATTTAACAGAATAGTGAGGACTACTAGCTAATACTATCATCCCACCATCACTCCGTTCCCCGACTCGTCCCATTCGTTCTCATTTCACGAAGAGAATAGTGAAAAGAAAGGTGAGCTCAACTAGCCCAAAGAAGAAATATTATGACTAAGATAATGCGAGAATAAATTATCATTAGCCTTCAAGGTGTTAAGCGATAAAATATAACAAACATCAAGTTTAACTGCGATTGGAACAAGCAATCCATTAGAAGAGTCAAGTAGAGAATAAAATCTACTATCCTCTATGATTTAAAAGGTTTTCATGACTTTTATCACGAGACTCGACAATAAATAATTCACATCATCGAATCACCCCCTGCACTACTACCAAGGATATTCTTTAGTATCACGACCACAATTATCCATGCACTACGGACCAATAATATTTGTGTATTCATTAATGGTCATGATCATGCCAACAATCATCCATTAATGCACTACGGCCAATGAGGACTTTACCACATCATTTGTAATATTACGGTCATGATTACACCGAATAATCCACGGTCATAATCATACCAAGTCCATCTATGCACTACAAATACAGATGACTTTCAACATAATATAAACACGAGGATGATGACAATGATATAAGAATTCAATAAAATAAGTTCAAGAATTAATTTATCTAGGAACTAATAACGTCCAAATTGTCAACATGATCTTTGCTTTGTAGAGTAAAATTCAAGAATGCTCGGAAGAATATTTCCATGAAAAGATCTTTGGATGAAGAGCAAATATCAAGGATATTCCACTAATTTCATGGAGTATAGAAGTCAAAACTTTAACCAACCGAGAATAATAAAGAATGGAATAACAAAAGAAATCACCATGCATGCGGTGCTTGTGTGATGCAGTGTTATTCCAACAGAATACTAAATAACGGAACCAAGTCGAGGCAAAATTCGCATGCACCGACAAGATGTTCCAATGTAATAATAAAGAATGAAATAACAACAAAATCACCATGTATGCGGTGCTTAGCATAAACAAAGTTATTCCAATAGAATACTAATAAGGATTTTAATCGGTCCCAGCGTAAAAACGCATGAATGAGGATATTCCAATGTAATAATAATAAAGACGGAACCAGTCCCACAGAAAATGCATAGACATGATATTCCAACAGAATAATAATAAAGATTATCGGAAGTCCCAGCAGAAACGCATGACATGTGATATTCCAAATGTAATAATAAAGACTTTTAATAATAGAAGAATATCACCAAGTATAGGGTAGCTCATGCAGATACAAAGTTATTCCAATAGAATAATAAAGAATGGAATAACATAAGTTTTCTTCATGAATATAAAAGAATAACACCCTTTACGAGTACAACAAATAATATTCCCTACCTTAAAAAGAAGAAAGTCTTTGGATATATAAGTAGTGAAGTAGCGTAATACTTTCTTCTTTCTCTTTATAGTTTATCTCTAGAGTTTAAGTGAATTAAAAGAAAATAATGAAGGAATGAACTTCTATTTATAGAAAAATGGATCTGCATAGTAACTAACTCATGAACGGTCCGTTGATTGATTTACTTTAATCGACGGTCCATATTTAAAGCAAAATCTTTTAAATAAAATATAATATATTCTATTTATAATCTAATAAAACGAATAACTTTATAAAAGATTTTACTATCTGCAAACACTATCACGAGCACTATGCAAACACTATGCATAATAAAATATAATATTTTCTAATTATTGTCTAATAAAATGTATAACTTTATAAAAGTATTCATTTTTATATAAAAAAAGATTTTACTATGCAAAACACTATGCAGATACTTATGCAACACTATGCATAATAGAATATAATATATTCTATTTATAGAATAACTTTATAAAAGTATTCGCTTTATATAAAAGATTTTCTCGTATTATTACGTTAATAATACCAACAAAAGCTGAGTGACTTATCACGTAAGCATCAATAATTAATACTTGTGCTACTTGTGAAACTACGCCAGATTCTCGTATTTTTAACACCTTGGTGTTTCAACAGATTAACGGTAAAACTTCCGTAGTTATTTTCATAAAAAATATTTTTTGTCGTTTTCTCAAAAAAGACAATAATTCCGTTAGGGTCCACCAATGATTGTGCTGTTGTCACGAATATTCCTGTTAAAACGAATATTCCCCGACCAATCGAATATTATATAACAACTTGCGTGCTTTTGCAAAATTTATAAATATTACCCACAACTATAACATTATATCAATTTCACTCCATAATATTCAAAAATAATATTTATAGAAAATTCATCTTTATTCAAAAGTTGGGGTTTTACAATCTCCCTTCTTATGAATGAACTTTCGCCCTCGAAATTAGGGTGCGATACTGGTATGTCAAAGAGGTAAGGATACCTTGATTTCATTTCAGATTCTAACTCCCAAGTCATTTCCTCAACATCGTGGTTTCTCCACAAAACTTTGACTTGAGATATAACCTTGGTACGTAGAATATGTTCCTTCTTATCCAAGATTTGAACAGGAACCTCTTCATACGTCAAATCTTCCACTTTTTCGTCCGGTTCTAACTCAATAATGTGGTTTGGGTCTTCCACATATTTACGTAGCATGGATATGTGAAAAATGTTATGAACACGAGACATACTTGGTGGTAAAGCGAGTCTATAGGCCATAGTTCCTACTCGATCGAGGATTAAAAATGGACTGATGAATCAAGAATTGAGCTTTCCTCTCTTTCCAAATCTCATAACTCCTTTCCATGGAGCAACACATAACAACACATGATCTCCTATATCGAATTCCACATCCTTTCGATTAAGATCAGTATAACTCTTTTGTCGATCTTGTGAGGTTTTTATACGTTGCCGGATCGTTTGAATCTTTTCTGTAGTCATACATACCAACTCCGGTCCCAACAACTTTGCTTCTCTCAACTCATCCCAAAGATCTTTGGAAGCGACACTTTCTTCCATTCAACGCTTGAATGGAGCCATGCCAATACTTGCTTGATAAGCTGTTGTTGTAGGAAAACTCCACCAATGGTAAGAACTTGTCCCAACTTCCTTGAAATCAAGGATCTGAGTCTTAATAGATCTTCAAGAGTTTAAATAGTCCTCTCCATTCGTCCGTCCGTCCGAGGATGATATCTTAGAAGCTAAATCGTAAATCTGTGCCCATAGCTTTCTGCAAACTAACCCAAAATCGTGAAGTGAATCTGGGTCTCGATCAGAAACTATGGATACGAGCAAGACGTTCAAGTGTATAAGTTTATTGTATCGATAAGAAATGAGCAGACTTGGTCAATCTATCAACAATGAACCAAATCGCATCTATACCTTGAGAAACCTTAGGAAGACCGGTAACGAAATCCATGGTAATGTGCTCCCACTTCCAATCTAGAATTTCAAGTGGTTACAATGGACCTTTTGGTACTTGATGCTCCGCCTTGACTCGTTGACACGTTAGACACCTTGAGATAAACAACGCTATCTCTCTCTTCATATGCCCCACCAAAATGTATGTCTAAGATCATGATACATTTTGGTACTCCCAGGATGGATTGCAAACGGTGTGTTGTGCGCCTCAATCATGATTTTATACTTTAAATCAGGGTCGTTAGGAACACAAAGTTTGGAGTTGACTCGAAGTAATCCTTCTTCATCGATTCATGCTTCCTAAGCTTAGCACCTTCTTGCACTTTCTTCCTCATAATACATCGCTCCGTGTCTCAGAGCAGCAGCAGCGACTTTAACTTTATCAATTAAAGTCGGTTCTACTCAGTATATTCGCCATCATCACATGGGTCCCTCGGAGTCTTTAACTCTATCTCCATCCTTTGCAAGTCACACAAAATGGGCCTTTGTGTTGACAATATCATACTCGTGACTTGCATATGATCTTCTACTCAATGCGCGGCTACCACGTTAAGCTTTTCCGGGATGGTATTGGATGGTATGATCATAATCTTTCAACAGTTCAAGCCAACATCGTTGTCGCATGTTGAGTTCCTTTTGAGTGAAGAAATATTTGAGGCTTTTATGATCCGAAAAGATCTCCACCTTCTCCCCATACAAGTAATGCCTCCAAATTTTAAGTGCGAAGACAACAAATTGCTAACTCTAGGTCATGAGTAGGATAATTCCTCTCATATTCTTTGAGTTTTAATGAGGCATAGGCTCGACTTTCCCATGTGTTGCATGAGAACACATCCTAACCCTTTGCCCAAGCATCACTTGAGATGACAAATCCTCCGAACTAGATGGTATTGTTAGAACAGGTGCTGAAATGAGTCTCCTCTTGAGTTCTTGAAAACTCTCCTCACATTCTTCGCTCCAACTGAACTTTGTATCTTTTCGAGTCAGCTAAGTTAGTGGAGTAGCGATTCGAGAAAACCTTCTACGAATCTCGATAATAACCAAATAAGCCAGAAAGCTACGTATTTTTTGATCATCGGGTTTAGGTTGCTCCCACTTTTGAATAGCTTCAATCTTTCTTTGGTCAATGATATTCCATGACTTGATACCACGTGCTCAAGGAATGCTACTTCCTCAAGCCAGAACTCGCATTTCTTCAACTTGGCATAAAGCTTGTATTCACAAAGCTTTTGGAGTATCAGCCTCAAGTGTTGCTCATGATCTTCACGGCTTTTGGAATAAATAAGGATGTCATCAATAAAGACGACCAAAAAGTGATCCAAATATTCCTTGAATATTCGGTTCATCATATCCATGAAGGGAACATGAGCATTAGTCAATCCAAAGGACATGACTAGGAATTCATAATGCTCGTATCGAGTTCTGAAAGCCGTCTTTGGAATGTCATCGGTTCTAATCTTCAATTGGTGATATCCGGAACGAAGATCAATCTTTGAAAAGAATTTGGCTCCTTGCAACTGGTCAAACAGGTCATCAATACGTGGCAATGGGTAGCTATTTTTGATGGTGACATGATTCAACTCCCGATAATCAATACAAAGTCGCATACTCCCATCTTTCTTTTTCACGAATAGAACAGGAGCACCCCAAGGAGAAGTACTAGGACGAATGAAACCGATGTCTAACAATTCCTGTAGTTGGGTCTTTAACTCCTGAAGTTCAATAGGAGCCATTCGATATGGGGCTTTGGAAATAGGTTTTGTACCAGGTTCAAGGACGATACAAAATTCAATTTCACACTCTGGGGGTAGGCTAGGAAGTTCTTCAGGGAATACGTTAGGAAATTCATTAACAATAGAAATATCATTCAAAACTGACGTATTTTTGTTTAGATCCGTGACATGAGCTAAGAAAGCTTGACATCCATTTTTCAATAAATGAATAGCTTTATGGCTTGAGATGACAGTGATTGATTTTAATGGTTTGGTCGCTTGAATTCGCATAATAGGTTGATTAGGAATATGAAAGCTAACAACCTTATGAAAACAATTAATTTTTGCATGATGAGTAGTTAACCAATCAATCCCTAGAATTACGTCAAATGTAAGTATTTTTAATGAAATAAGATCGACGGTAATAATATGAAGTGCCGATTTGAACCAAACAAGACTTATAAACAGTGGATATAATGAAGGTTTCTCCCAACGGAGTTTCTACAGATAAGTCAAAGTCTAATTTCTCTGTAGTCAAATTTAATTGTTGAGCGCAAGTAGGAGAAATAAAAGATTGGGTAGAATTGGTATCAAATAAGGTATAGACTTCGCTAGAGTTTATGATAAGCTTACCCGTGATGACCTCGTTCGGGTTCCTTACTTTCAGGGAGGTCACAACAAATGCTCTCCCTTGCACCACCGGCTTTGACTTTTCTGGGACGGCCTTTGGTGCCTCCATCCTAGTTGAACTTGTCTTCAGTGAACGAAAAAATCGGGCTAGGTGACCTTCTCTTCCACAATTACAACACGCTTTGGATGGCATCGCGCAGTTTAGACTGATATGTCCCTCCCTTCCGCATTTGAAGCATATAATAGGTGGTCGTTCTCCTTCCTTAACCACGGTTGCTGGTGCTAACGTCTTTCCATCATTGTTGAATGTCCTTTTCTTGAAATGTCCATTTTTAATGTCTTGGCCATGATTAACACCAAAGTGGTTACTATTTCTGGCATGTTGATTCTCTCCACGTTTGTTGTCACCGCTTCGATGACTAATACCACTGGTATTTTATCTTTGTCACGTACCGCTTTCTCTCTTGGTTGCGTTGACTCGTTACCGCGCTCTAATAACTGAGCCCTATTTACAACATCTGAGTACAAACACAGTTTATGAGAAATAAGATATTGACGTATCTCCGGTTTCAAACCTCTTAAAAACATTCGCGTCATTCGCTCATCATTATCGACCAAATGGGATGCAAACCGGGATAACTCCGCAAATTTAGTCTCGTATTGCGACACGGTCATATTGTTTTGTTCCAATTTGATAAACTCCACTTCTTTCATGTGACGAATACTCTCGGGAAAGTACTTGTCGTTGAATAGCTCTTGGAACTTCTCCCAAGACATCTTGAGTGCGTCAGGCTGGGTACGTTTTACATATTCCCACCAGTAATCTGCCTCTTCACGTAACATAAAGGTGGCGAAGGGAACCTTTTGCTCCTCGGAGCATCCCAAGACATCAAATATCTTGGTGATCTGCTTTATCCATGCTTCCGCCTTAAGTGGTTTTGGTCCCAGCTCCTTCAACTGTTTAGCGGTGACCGTCCGAGAGTTTCCAGTGTTTCCACCTATATTTTGGACAGGAGCCGCTCTCGCCTGATGTTGCATGAATTGTATAAAGCCTCTGAACAATCCATCATTCATCATTTGGTCAGTGTTGTTGTTTGAATGAGGATTGTCGCCTTCCTGATGCACATTCTCCTGATTATTGATATGTGGAGACTCAACGGTCTCTTGAGGTCCATTGCTATTCTCAACATTCTCGGATGTCATTTTTAGATACTGGCACAAAACAAAGGTTAATTAACATATAACATATCATCCCTATACTTTGACCGACCAATTAAATACCAAATAAACTTAGGTAGGTCATACTAGCGAAGGAATTCCCCGTCTCTCCCCTCCTAGTTCTAGTCTCATATCTTAGCCATGGATCATATCCCTAAGCTTTGATACCAACTATGACGCCCCCAAAATAGGTATACATCACCTATTCTGAGTCGCGAAATACATGGTACAAAATACAAATACAATCTTTAATATACAACAAGAGAGCTATGAGTTTTAATACAAATACTGCCTCTGTAGACAATATCCACTCTCGAGAATAAGTCCTCATTATATTTATTGTCACACTATTTAATGAGAATAGTGAGGAGTACTAGCTAATACTATCATCCTGGAGCATCACTCCGCTTCCCGACTTCGTCCCATTTCGTTCTCATTTCACAAGAGAACGAAGAAAGAAAGGGTGAGCTCAACTAGCCCTCAGAAGAAATATTATGACTAAGATAATTGAAATAAATTATCATTAGCCTTCAACAAAAGTTAAACCGATAAAATATAACAAACATCAAGTTTAATCAAGAATCGGAACAAGCAATCCATTAGAAGAGTCAAGTAGAGAATAAAATCTACTATCTTCTATGATTTAAAAGGTTTTTCATGACTTTTATCGGCGAGACTCGACTTAATAAATAATTCACATCATCGAATCACCCACACTTTACGGCCGAGGATATTCTTTAGTATCACGACCAAAATTATCTATACACTTCACGGGCCAAGAATATTTGTGTATTCATTAATGGTCATGATCATGCCAACAACTCGTCCCATCAATGCACTACGGGCCAATGAGGACTTTTACCACATCATTTATAACATTACGGTCATGATTACAATCAATAATCCTCGGTCATAATCATACCAAGTCCATCTATGCACTACGAGCCACGATGACTTTCAACATAATATAAACATGAGGATGATGACAATGATATAAGAATTCAATAAAACAAGTTCAAGAATTAATTTATCTAGGAACTAATAACGTCCAAATTGTCAACATGATCTTTGCTTTGTAGAGTAAAATTCAAGAATGCTCGTAAGAATATTTCCATGAAAAGATCTTCGGATGAAGCGCAAATATCAAGGATATTCCACTAATTTCATGGAGTATAGAAGTCAAAACTTTAACCAACCGAGAATAATAAAGAATGGAATAACAAAAGAAATCACCATGCATGCGGTACTTGCATAGGCGAGTTATTCCAACAGAATACTAAATAACGGAACCAGTCGACGAAATTACATGCCAACAAGATGTTCCAACAGTAATAATAAAGAATGGAATAACAACAAATCACCATGTATGCGGTGCTTGATGCATAGACGAGTTATTCAAATGAATACTAATAAGGATTTTAATCGGTCCCGTAAAAGCGCATGAAACAGGATATTCCAATGAATAATAATAAAGATGTAGAACTAGGTCCGGCGTAAAAGCGCATGCATGCATGGGATATTCAACAATGAATAATAAAAAGACGGAATCAGTCCGACGTAAAACGCAAAGACATGATATTCCAACAGAATAATAAAAACGGAATAATAAAAGAATGTCACCAAGTATAGGGTAGCCCACGTATACAGGTTATTCCAACAGAATAATAAAGAATGGAATAAAATAAGTTCTCTTCATGAATACAAAAGAATAACATCCCTTACGAGTACAACAAATAATATTCCCCACATTAAGAAGAAGAGTTCTGGATATATAAGTAGTGAAGTAGCAGAATACTTTCTTCTTTCTCTCTATAGTTTATCTCTCTAGAGTTTTAGTGAATTAAATAAGAAAATAATGAAGGAATGAGCTTCTATTTATAGAAAAATGGATTTGCATAGTAACTAACTCATGAACGGTCCAGTTGATTTACTTTAATCGACGGTCCATATTTAAAGCAAAATCTTTTAAATAAAATATAATATATTCTATTTATAATCTAATAAAACGAATAACTTTATAAAAGATTTTACTATGCAAACACTATGCGCACGAGCACTATGCAAACACTATGCATAATAAAATATAATATTTTCTAATTATTGTCTAATAAAATGAGATAACTTTATAAAAGTATTACATTTTATATAAAAAGATTTTACTATGCAAAATACTATGCGGACACTATGCAACACTATGCATAATAGAATATAATATATTCTATTTATAGAATAACTTTATAAAAGTATTACATTTTTATATAAAAGATTTTACGTATTATTACATTAATAATACCAACAAAACCGAGTGACTTATCACGTAAGCATCAATAATTAATATCGTATGCTACTATGCAACCATGCGTATTACTATACTTTTAACACACGGTGTTTCAAATAAATTAACAGTAAAACTTCCGCCAATTATTTTCATAAAGTATTTTTGTCGCTTTCTCAATCCGATAATAATTCCGTTAATGGTGTCCACCAATGATTGTGCTTGGTTGTATGAATATTCCCTATTAAAACGAATATTCCCAAGCCAATCTAATATTATATAACAACTTGCGTACTTTGCAAAATTTATAAATATTACCCACAACTATAACATTATATCAATTTCACTCCATAATATTCAAAAATAATATTTATAGAAAATTCATCTTTATTCAAAAAGTTGGGGTTTTACATATTGCGTATAGAAATCTATCATAATTAATTATGATAATTAATTATCAGAATTAAGTACCTTGAATGCCAACCAAACTCCCAGTTCACTCAAACAAAACAAAAAAGGTCGTAGATAATTTAGGTAATAATTAAGGGTGACTACACCAAAACATCACATTCAAGGTCTCAATGTTGGACATGGAAGTTCTTTTTAATTATAAGCCTCAAATATTCTAACAAATTAATTGCAGGTATGTTTGTCTTGCCTGTTAGATACATTTAACATACTCTGCCCTTCAAACAACTGTCATTCTTTAATATGTCTGCTGGTTACAGTAAAATGGTTTAACATCCTGTTGGATTCCTTCTTGTCCAATTAATAGAAGGAAGTTAAATACTTCCTTTCCACAAGGGTTACGTTTTGATCCATCTTATCACTCCTCATTTGACCCAAGACCACCACCCGACCCGGAGCTCGAACTACCCCCATCGCCCATTTGAACAAATGTCACACGAGAGAGGACCACAAATTCCATCCCCGGAGGTCGCCAAACTTCGGAGGGTCCCCATAAGAACCTGGTTATATTAATTCTCCTTTTATTCTTACTAAAACCACGAGAACACATGGGATTATATATCGTAACACACAATAAACTAATTAAGCCTTGAAGGGATACGGGTTTGAAAGAGGTGAGATGATAAGAAGTGTTTGTAAAATAATCATCCAATTTAGTTCGAACCTGGTTTGGAAAATGGTCGATCGACGACCGGCGTGCATTTGGTTAAGTATAAAGTATCTGAATCGAAAGCGTGAAAGAAGCTATTTCTCTAGATGATTTTGATCTTAGTGCAACAGCCATGGGATTTTGGGGGTAAGGAAACTGTTGTAACAAATAGACTCTACAATTGTAAGCCTGTTAATGAAATTGTTCCTGGTTCTTGCTGCGTGGGATATATTTATCTATTAGTAGTTTTTGTCCTTTCACAGCATAGACTTCTCATCACTTTCAAGTACAAGAATTAGAGGTTAAGAGATGTTAGGCTGCTTTTCTTTTTGTAATGTAAAGATATTTAACTGCCTTCACTTCGTTAATCTCTTTTGTTAATGATTGTCATTTGCTCCTTGGCTTGATCTGGCTTAATAATTTAGGGGTTGAACATTGGTAATTATTTTAGACAAAAATAGATTGGCAAAAGCCATCCCCATAACTTGGTAGAGGCCATATGCCGAATCAAGTTTACCACACGGTTACCGCAATACATAGAATCATTTTAAAAAATACATACAGGCTAAAACTGATACTAGCTATGAAACATAGTGGCCAACATACCACTCAAAACAAGTTACTGAAAAGGCATGGTCCACAAGTTTAATAATTAACAGATTCAGAAAAATGACATGTTACACTTCCCTTTTAAATCTTAGAATCGCCATCCATTAGTAACGATATACAAGACTATACAAACCAGTTTTTGAGGGGGAAGGCCACACAAATAAGTTTTTTAAAATCCAAGTTAATCTTAATTATAATATCAATTACTATAAGATAGAGAAAACTAGATAACCTAGATCCGGAGTCTTAGATAAGTTTTCTAAGATAAGTTTTCTCTAAGATAAGTTTTCTAAGATAAGTTATCTATTCGGAACAATTACTATAATATCAATTACTATAAGATAGAGAAAACTAGATAACCTAGATCCGGAGTCTTAGATAACTTGACGGATCAATTACGATATCAATTTTGACTTGACTGTCACCGGAGTCTTAGATAACTTTGAATATTACTTAAAGCATGTTGCAAGTTTCCGATATTGATATTAATACTATAAGGAAAAAATTATCAAAAAGCTATCATGTCTCACTACCAAGAGACTCTACAATTGCATATTAGCAGATAAAACAATAGTTAGTAGCAGGACTAAGATAAAAATACTCAAAGTTAAAGTTGTTCCCTTATTATATTCAAAAAAATCATACATAGCTTCAAACTTTATATATAACCAAACAAGCAAGGAAATGAAACGAATTCACCAAGATATAATATCACTGTAAGTACCAGCAAATAAAAAATATCACTCAAAATAGCACTGTAAATGCTAGTCGGTATAAACCAATATAAAAACTCTACTTACCTAGAAAAATGCTAGTCTAATCAAGTTCCGAATTTCTCAAATACTCGTCACAGCTAAACTAGATCCGCGCTGAATCTTCCTTTTGAAAACTTATCTAAGACTCCGGTGACAGTCAAGTCAAAATTTAGGGCTTGTTAGATGGAGGAGAGAAATAGAGGAAATAATAACTTAGGGTTAAATATAAATCGAAGCTCAAATTACCTCCTTTCAAATAGTTTCAATATGCAAGAATGCATTCAAGCTTTGACGGAGAGATAGAGTGAGATGAGATGCAGTGACAAGAGATGAAGTGAGACCATATGACATGCAGTGACGGAGAGATGGAGTGACAAGAGATTTGATCGACTGACTAAGATGCTAATGTCGATTTGGGCAAGAATTGTCTGGTATTGATTTTGGGGAAAATATGGGAGGGATGTGTGCGCGCCCAAACTGAATAAACAAGCCCTAAATTCCAAAATGAAAAGCTCCCTTATGACTCTTGTTAAAAACCCAAACAAAAGTCCTATACCGACGACCAATTTGTGACCCTCGAGCAGATTCCTTCAAAGAGATATACCTGACGGTCATTCCATGATCATCATTATATAATCCCTATAAGCGAGGGTTCCGTTAAATTCGACTACGCTATAGCTCGTCGCTATATGTCGAATTTCTAGTAGTGGTATTGGGTATTTAAGTTAAATTATACAATGCATTTCTTTGATAAAATATGGTATATTAAAGAAAAATTTCATATTTACACATTCGTGTTACCGTTAACAATATGATGTATTTTTTTAGTATTTAGGGCTAATTCTGTTATTTAAGTATAATTATGTTGTTTAGGCTAATATACGGTATCGTAGCCAAATTATGGTATTTAGGCTATTTTATGGTAGTTTATAAATGTTATATTATTTATACTAGTTTATGGTATATTCCAGCAAACATTCAAACCAATGTGCTAGAGTATTATTTAAGCTCGTATTTGGGTATTTAAGTTAAATTATACGATGCATTTCTTTGATAAAATATGGTATATTAAACAAAAATTTCATATTTACACATTCGTGTTACCGTTAACAATATGATGTATTTTTTAGTATTTAGGGCTAATTCCGTCATTTAAGCATAATTATGTTGTTTAGGCTAACATATGGTATCGTAGACAAATTATGGTATTTAGGCTATTTTATGGAATTTTATAAATGTTATATTATTTATACTAGTTTATAGTTTATTCTAGCAAACATTCAAACCAATGTGCCACCCTTGTTAATCCTTTAGTTTTTACATGTGTCACGATACCAGTTAATAACACCATGCCCACTTTGGCATGCTGAACAGTGTCACTGTCCAGCTAGTTCATTGATCTGCTCTACCATCAAACTATCCAAGATTAAAAAAAAAAGACTTGAATCACTTGCTCTACTTACGTGTCTCATGGCCCTTTTGGCTTTCATCTGAATCCAAAATAACAAATGATTTTGTGAACAGCTCGAAGAGAAGGATAAACAATTAAAAATGTTGTCTGACGAGTGGGAATCAGTGGCAAGATGATATATATTTTTTGCATAATTCAGTTTCCAATTTACAAAATATTTTGGACACAACAAATGTGGAACTCAATCAACTCCAACTTTGTGAATCCGAACTTAAGGATGCATTCAGCTCAAAAACTCATGATTTTGATAAAGTCTATACTTTGAAAGAAGAGAATGTTTTCTTCAAGATTGAACTTAAATCCCTTAAGCAGAATAAAGATGAAGCCCTTAGCAGCTTGTGCATGGGGAAGAGGAGCTGTGCCACTGTTGCTTTTCGTGGTTATAAGTAGATTTTCTGAGATAATTTATGAGTACCTTAATGCATCGAAGCATAAGAGGAGCTGAAGGATATAGTTTCACATGTCTAGACCACTTTTAAGGAGGATTTTATTTTTGTATCCTCCGATTTCCTCTGCCTAAAGTATGAACTACATTACTCGACTAAGTTGATGCAGTCATGGGTCGAGGACATCTGGTCTGAGATTATTGTTGGTTGGCGACATCGCTTCTCTTTTTTTAGAAAAAGTACCCATTCTATGAGAACTACCCATCTGAGGAATTCAAAGTGGTGAGAAGCTGCTTATTTCATGGATTGGACCCATATTAGGAGATGGTTCATTCAATCTCTAGTAGAGAAGTGATCGTTCGTTCATCTAGAGGGTTGACTAAACCTAAAATTTTATTCAAGAACTTAATGGTCGTCCTTTTTTACTACTTTTGAACATAATTTAACATTCTTGCCTTTGGCAAGAATTGATCCTATAAGTCATTTTAAAATAAGTCACAAATAGTTACAATATCATTGAGAAGGCGCCGCTTTACGTCCATCCGCCCATTCATGCCATCTGCGCCCACGCGCCCCCACCACCTCAGCGTCCTTATGACCGCACCATCCGTCAGTGCCCATGCACCTCCTCAGACATCCATGTGCGCCCCTATGCCCTATGTTCCAACTACTTTGGTTCAAGAACAAAGTTGCAAAAGAGAAAAAACATTCAAAAGCTCTTAAAGAGTATTTTGGCATTGTGAGTAAGAAGTTTTAAATTGTTGTACAGATCACAACAATTGCTTCATGTTCTTCAGCAAGGGCTTGTGCCATGTGCACCCCTATGCCCTATGCTCCAACTACTTTGGTTCAAGAACAAAGTTGCAAAAGAGCAAAAATATTCAAAATCTCTTGAAGAGTCTTTTGGCATTGTGAGTAAGAAGTTTTAAATTGTTGTACATATCACAAAAATTGCTTCATGTTCTTCAGCAAGGGCTTGTGCCATCTGAAACTCCTTCAACAATCTCTTGATATGGGTCCAGTCCATGAAATACTAGCATTTTCACATGCCTTATATACTTATCCAATTACAACTCTATCAGTTCATTGTAAGACGGCCGCAAATGACAGGGCAAAGGGGAAACATTCTGAATTTGGGTGTGAATAGTGTCTAGAACGTCATTCAAAACAAAAAAATCTTACCAAAGAAGATATAAGTGATAATATCATTGAGAATGTTTGAATTGATACACAGATCACAACAATTGCTTCATGTTCTTCAGCAAGGGATTGTGTCATCGGAAACTCCTTCAACCATCTCTTGATTTGGGTCCAGTCCATGAAATACTGGCATTTTCACATGCCTTATATGCTTATCCAATTACAACTCTATCTGTTCATTGTAAGACAACCGTAAATGACAAAGGAAAGGGGAAACATTTTGAATTTGGGTGTGAATACTATATAAAACGTCATTCAGTACAAAAAAATCTTACCAACGAAGATAGAAGTGACAATATCATTGAGAAGGCGCCACTCCACATCCATGCGCCCATTCATGCCATCCGCGCCCACGCGCCTTAGCACCTCAGCGTCCATGTGCCTGCACCATCCGTCATCGTCTATGCACCTTCTCAGACATTCATGCGCACCCCTGTGCCCCTATCCAATTACAACTCTATGATCAATTCATTGTAGGGCGGCAAATGAAATGACGAGCAAATGGGAAACATTCGAATTTGGGTGTGAATAATGTCTAGAACGTCATTCAGAACAAAAAAATCTTACCAAAGAAAATAAAAATGACAATATCATTGAGAAGGCACCGCTCCACATCCATCTGCCCATTCATACCATCTGCATACCTTCGCCGCCACAAAGACTCTCAGCGTCTTTTTTTTGCACCATCTGCCAGAGCCCGTGCACCTCCTCAGACATCCATGCGCACCCCTGTGCACCTCAGCGTCCTTGCGCACACACCATCTGCCAACGTCCGTGCTATCTATTTCATGGACTGGACCCATATTAGGAGATGGTTCATTCAATTTCTAGTAGAGAAGTGATCGTTCGTTTATCTAGAGGGTTGACTAAACCTGAAATTTTGTTCAAGAACTTAATGGTCGTCCTTTTTTTGCTACTTTTGATCATAATTTAACATTTTGTCTTTGGCGATAACGGATCCGAAGACCCCTCATGCACCCAAGCCTTATAATTAGTTTTTTTAATGGTTGGCATTCATGATGTTGTCATCTGTTATGATGGAATGTGAGGCATGCCTATAGTAATTCAATTATTCAAATTGAATATGGAACACAAACAGGAACTACGACCCACACTTATTTTGCGGCCGAAGACTAATTGGAGTATTAGTTGCAACTGCTATGTCGAATCATGCATACAAGGCAATTCTTGACTCTTCTCCTAGTAGTAATTCCTCCTCAGCTAACACGAACCCCAAAACCCTAGCAAGGTACGATATCTTTCCCCACACAAGGTAGTTCAAAAATTGGTTTTTTAGGTATGTTACTTTCTGATAAGGGTATATTTTATTCAAAGATCTTGGTTGGCGAAAAAAGATGAAGCCCTTAGCAGCTTGAGCTTGTCCATCTTGGCATCCCTCAAACACATGTCCACAGGCCCCAAACTGTATCAGTTTGAAACTGCAGTGTGGTATCCACTTCAATCATCACAGGAGTGTGCCTCTCGATAATCAATTCCTACATAAATGCCTCGACAATCACCAACAAGTATGACAGAAGTTCCCCTCCTACGCAGCTCCCCGTCCAAAAGTTTAGCTAGTTCTCTATAAAGCTTCGCCCTTGTTGATCCTTTAGTTTTTACATGCTTTATAAGGGGTTGCAGACCATGATACCAGTCAATAGCACCAGGCCCACCTTGGCATGCTGAGCAGTGCCACTATCCAGATAGTTCATTGATCTGCTCCACCGTCAAACTATCCGAATTTTTTTAAAAAAAGACTTGAATCACTTGCTCTTCTTACGTGCCTCATGGCTCTTTTAGCTTTCATCTGAAATCATAACTCGTCCAAAAGTTCAGCAAGTTCTCTATGAAGCTTCACCCTTATTGATCCTTTAGTTTTTACATGTGTCACGATACCAGTCAATAGCACCAAGCCCACTTTGGCATGCTGAACAGTGTCACTGTCCAGCTAGTTCATTGATCTACTCTACCGTCAAACTATCCAAGATTTTAAAAAAAAAGACTTGAATCACTTGCTCTACTTACGTGTCTCATGGATCTTTTGGCTTTCATCTGAATCCAAAATAACAAATGATTTTGTGAACAACTCGAATAGAAGGATAAACAATTAAAAATGTTGTCTGACGAGTGGGAATTAGTGGCAAGATGATTTTTTTTTTTTGCAGAATTCAGTTTCCAATTTACAAACTATTTTGGATACAGCAAATGTGGAACTCAATCAACTCCAATTTTGTGAATCTGAACTTAAGGATACATTGAGCTCAAAAACTCACGATTTTGATGAAGTTTATACTTTGAAAGAAGAGAATGTTTTTCAAGACCGAACTTAGATCCTTGAAGCGGAATAAAGAAAGATGAATCCCTTGGTATCCACTTTGGCAATCGTCCTACATAGAGTGTTCCTCTTGGCAATCAATTCCTACATAAATGCCTCGATAATCACCCATCCTTTAGTTTTTACATGTTTATAAGGGGTGAAGTTCCCTCCTACACAGGCCCACTCCATCTTTGACGGTGTCATTTGTCCAAAAGTTTAGCTTAGTTCTCTATAAAGCATCACCTCTTGTTGATCCTTTTTTAGCTTTTACATCATTTTATAAGGGAAGCTTCACCCTTGTTGATCCTTTAGTTTTTACATGTCACGATACGATCAATAACACACTGTGCCCATTTTGGCATCTTTGAAAAGTAACTTTTATGAATAAAGAATAATTTTTTTGATTATATTTTTTCACGAATATTATGGTATTGATTTGATATAATGTTATAGTTGTGGGTAATATTTATAAATTTTGCAAAATCTGTGAGTTGTTATATAATATTAGATTGGTGGGGAATATTCGTTTTAACGAGGAATATTAAATGCAATGGCACAATCATTGGTGGACCCCTAGCGGAATTATTGTCGGATTGAAAAAGCGACAAAAATACTTTATGAAAATAACGGCGGAGGTGTTCTTTATTAAAAGCTGTTGAACTACCGGTAGTAAAAGAAATGCGATGTCTGGCGTGGTTACCTGATGGCACACGGTATTGATTATTGATGCTTACGTGAAAGTCACTTTCGGTTATACTCAATTATTACTTTCGATAATTCTTTGCATCATATTTCTCATATTATTGATTCAATTATTATTACGATTATCATCGCATTATATGATATATTATTAAATCAATAATTGAGGCGACAAAGTTATTCATATTATTATTTGCAATATTGACAATGTCTAGAAGTTACATCGAGGAGAGGTTTGGTCACCTAATTGCGGCATGATAAGGAGAAATCCTTATCGAAAGCCCCTCTTTCTTGGGGAGCGACACGGTTGTTAAATATTGTGAATTATAATATTAATGATGAATAAGTTAAATGTTGATTAAAGATGAATTTTATAGTTCCATTGTGTTGGACTTATTTGTGTTAGTATAATTGATGTGCGGAGGATATATTGTTCGATTGGGTATTGGGACACTTTTAGGTATGGAATCTTTTCACGAGTTACTATTCATTTACTTCACGAGTTACTATTCACTTATTTCATGAGTTACTATTCATGAGTTCTTATTCACGAGTTATTCACGAGTTCTTATTCACGAGTTACTATTCACGGTTCTATTCACGTAAGATATATTTATTTTTGGTCCAAATCATTTTTTGGGTACAATATTATTCCATGAGGAGATGTCTTAATTTTTTGAATAGTTGGTTGAAGATATAATAGTAAATCAATATGGATGGTGGTGGAAGTTATAATAGTAAATCAATATGGATCATTTGGTTTAAAGTTTTAATAGTAAATCGGTATGGATAGTTGTTTTAAGTTTTAATAGTAAACCAATCTGGATCGTCCGTTTAAAGTAAATCAATCTGGATAGTTCATAAGTTAGTTACTTATGCGGTCCATTCTTCTATAAATAGAAGCTCATTCCTTCATTATTTCTTACGAATTCTTTGAAACTCTAGAGAAAATTATAAGAGAACTATATAAAAGTATTACTGCTACTTCCCTACTCTTATATTCGGTTTCTTTTACGGTAAGGGATTTATTTCTTTTACTATTCATGAAGAGAACTTACATTATTCCATTATTTATTATTACATTGGAATAACTTTTGTCTGTGAGCTACCTATACATGGTGACATTCTTCTTCTTTATTATTATTATTGAATATCTTTTTATTGGGACTATTATTTATTATTACGTATATCACATACGTGCGTTTCTGTGGGACTGGTTCCATTATTTATTATTACATCAAATATATCACATGCGTGCGTTTCTGTGGGACTGGTTCCATTATTTATTATTACGTTGAAATATCACATGCATGCGTTCTGGCGGGACTGGTTCCATCCTTTATTATTACATTGGAATAACTTTTTGTCTGCGATACATCGCATGCATGGTGATTTCTTTTGTTATTCCATTCTTTATTATACTCGGTTGGTTAAAACTTTGACTTCTATACCCATGAAATTAGTGGAATATCTTTGATATTTGCGCTTCATCGATATCTTTTCATGGAAATATTCTTACGAGCATTCTTGAATTTTACTCTACAAAAGCGATATCATGTTGACAATTTGGGCGTTATCGGTTCTAGATAAATTAATTCTTGAACTTGTTTTATTGAATTCTTATATCATTGTCATCATCCTCATGTTTATATTTTGTTGAAAGTCATACATGGCTTTTGTGGTGCATAGATGGACTTGGTATGATTATGACCGAGGATTATTGATTGTAATCATGGTAGTAATGTTACAAATGATGTGATAAAAGTCCTCATTGGCCCGTAGTGCATTGATGGACGATTGTTGGCATGATCATGACCATTAATGAATACGAATGTCCTTGGCGTAGTAGTGCATGGATAATTTGTGGTGCGTGATACTAAAGAATATCCTTGGCCGTAGTGCGGGGGTGATTCGATGATGTGGATTATTTATTAAAATTTGAGTCCCGATGATAAAAGTGATGAAAAACCTTTTAAATCATAGAAGATAGTAGATTTTATTCCTACTTGACTCTTTACAATGGATTGCTTGTTCATTGCGATTAAACTTGATAGTTATTATATTTTATCGGTTTAACATTTGTTTGAAACTAACGATAAATTATTACGCATTATCTTAGTCATAATATTTCTTCTTTGGGCTAGTTGAGCTCACCCTTTCTTTCCTTTGTTCTCTTGAGGAAATGAGAGCGTGGCTTTGGGACTAGTCGGGGAGCAGTGATGGTCTAGATGGTGCATTAGTAGTCCTCACTATTACGTGAAATAGTGTGATAATAATTATAATGAGGACTCCTTTTGAGTTTGTATAATCTCTAGTAGACAATATTTGTATTCAAACTCACGATTTATGTTTTGTCGTATTGTACCTGACGATTGTATTATTAAGTTGTATTTGAATTACATACCATGTATCTGGCGACTCAAGATGGGTGATGTATACCTAATTTTGGGGGCGTCACGGTTGGTATCAAAGCTTAGGGATATGATCCACAGCTAAGATGTGAGAATAGAACTAGGAGGGAGCGCGGAATTCCTTATTTAGTATGACCTACCTAAGTTTTTTTTGGTATTTAATTGGTCGGTCGAAATATAGGGATAATATGTTACATGTCGATTAACCTTTTGTTTTGTGTGGCGATGTCTGAAAATGACATCTGAGAATGTTGAGAATAGCAATGGAGCCAGAGAGACCAGTTGATTCACCACATATCAATAATCGAGGATAATGTGCATCGAGGAAGGCGACAATCCTCATGCAAACAACAACAACGACCAAATGATGAATGATGGAATGTTCGGAGGCTTTATGCAATTCATGCAACAGCAGCGGAAGCGGCGGCTCTGTCCAAAATGTAGGTGGAAACACTTTGAAACTCTCGGACGGTCACCTGCTAAGCAGTTCGAGGCTGGGACCACCGGAGTTTATTGGAGAAGCCAAAACCACTTAAAGGCGGAAGCATGGATAAAAGCGAGATCACCAAGATATTTGATGTCTTGGGATGCTCAGAGAGCAAAAGTTTCCTTCTTAGCCTTTATGTTGCGAGGAGAGCGATTCTTGGTGGGAATCGGTAAAAGCGTACTCGACTGCCCTTGCCTTGAAGATGTCTTGGGAAAAGTTCAAGAACTATTCAACGACAAGTACTTTCAAAAGTATTAAATCATATAAAAAAGGTAGAATTCATCAAGTTGGAGCAAAATAATATGGCCAGTATAATATGATGCAAAGCCAAGTTTGCCGAGTTGTCGGTTTGCGTCCCACTTGGTGGATAATGAAGAGAATGATGGCGGATGTTTTTAAGAGGTTTGAAGCGGGAATCGTCGACATCTTATTTCTCATAAAAGTGTTTGTATTGAGATGTTGTAAATAGGGCTCGATTAGTGGAAGCGCGATAACGAGTCAACGCAACCAAAGGAGAGCGATCGTGAGCGGTGACAACAAGCGTGGAGGAATCAACGGGCGAAAAATGGTAACCACTTGGTGGTAATCGAGGCCAAAACAATAAGAATGGACATTTCAAGAAGAGGAGATTCAACAATGATGGAAGGGCGTCGGCACCGACACCGTTGTTGTTAAGGAAGGAGAATGACCACCTATCATATGCTTCAAATGCGGAGGGAGGGACACATCGGTCAAAGCTGCGCGATGCCATCAAAAGCATTATAATTGTGGAAGAAGGTCACTTAGCCCGATTTTGTCGTTCACCAGAAGACAAGTTCAACTAGGATGGAGGCACAAAAGTAGTCCCGAAAAAAGTCAAAGCCGGTAGTCTGAGGAGGCGTTTGTTGTGACCTCCCGAAAAGCAAGGAACCGAATGAGGTCATCACGGGTAAGCTTATCATAAACTCTAGCGAAGTCTATACTTTATTTGATCTGGGTTCTACCCATTCTTTTATTTCTCTACTTGCGCTCAGCGATTAAATTTGACTCAGGAGAAATTAGACTTTGACTTATCTGTGGAAACTTCGTTGGGAGAAACCTTCATTACATCCACTTTGTTTATAAGTCTTGTTTGGTTCAAATCGGTAACACTTACATTACACATCGATCTTATTTCTTTAAAAATACTTGCGTTTGGCGTAATTCTAAGGGATTGATTGGTTAAATACTCATCATGCAAAAAATTGATTGTTTTAAATAAGGTTGTTAGTTTTCATATTCCTAATCAACCTATTATGCGAATTCAAGCGACCAAACCATTAAAATCAATCACGGTCATTTCAAGCCATAAAAAGCTATTAGTTTATTGAAAAAGCGGATGTCAAGCTTTCTTAGCTCATATCCTGATTTAAACAAAAATAAATCGGTTTTGAGCGATATTTCTATTGTTAATAAATTTCTGACGTATTCCACGAAGAACTTCTGGCCTACCCCGGGCGTGAAATTGAATTTTGTATCGACCTTGAACTTAGTACAAAACCCATTTCCAAAGCCCCATGTCGAATGGCTCTATTGAACTTGAGGAGTTAAAGACCCAATTCTGCGAGAATTGTTAGACATTGGTTTCATTAAGTCTGAATCGTCTCCTTGGGGTGCTCTGTTCTATTATTGAAGAAGAAGAAAGATGGGAGTATCGACTTTGTATTGATTATCGAGGAGTTGAATCATGTCACCATCAAAAATAGGTACCCATTGCCACGTATTGATGACTGTTTGACCCGTTGCAAGGAGCCAAATTCTTTTCAAAGATTGATCTTCGTTAGGATATCACCAATTGAAGATTAGAGCAGATGACATTCAAAAAGCGGCTTTGGGAACTTCGATGCGGGCATTATGAATTCTAGTCATGTCCTTTGGATTGACTAATGCTCTCTGTTGCCTTCATGGATATGATGAGCAAGTATTCAAGGAATATTTGGATCACTTTGTGGTGCGTCTTTATTGATGACATCCTTATTTATTCAAAAGTCGTGAAGATCATGAGCAACACTTGAAGTGACACTCCAAAAGCTTACGTGAATACAAGCTTTATGCCAAGTTGAAGAAATGCGAGTTACGGCTTGAGGAAGTAGCATTCCTTGGGCACGTAGTATCAAGTCATGGAATATCTGTTGACGGCAAAGATTGAAGCTATTCAAAGTGGGGAGCAACCTAAATCGATGGCCAAAAATCGTAGCTTTCTCGGTTTAAATTTGGTTATTATCGGAGATTAAGTGGAAGGATTTTCTCGAATCGCTACTCCATTAACTCGGTGACTCGGAAAGATACAAAGTTTGGTTGGAGCGAAGAATGTGAGAAGAGTTTTCAAGAACTCGAGAGGAGACTCATTTACTTTGTTACGACAATACCATCGGCTCGGAGGGATTTGTCATCTCTGATGATGCTTGAGCAAAAAGGGTTGGGATGTGTTCTCATGCAACATGGGAAAGTCATAGCCTATGCCTCGAAGACAACTCAAAAGAATATGAGAGGAATTATCCTACTCATGATCTAGAGTTAGCGGTTGTTGTCTTCGCACTTAAAATTTGGAGGCATTACTTGTATGGGGAGAAAGTGGAGATCTTTACGGATCATAAAAGCCTCAAATATTTCTTCACTCAAAAGGAACTCAACATGCGACAACGACGTTGGCTTGAAGCTGTTGAAAGATTATGATCATACCATCGAATACCATCACGGAAAAGCGAGCGTGGTAGGCGGCGCGTTGAGTAGAAGATCATATGCAAATCTGAGTGCGATATTGTCAGCATGAAAGGCCCATTTGTGTGACTTGCAAAGGATGGAGATAGAGTTAAAAACTCCGAGGGACCCATGTGATGATGGCGAATATCTGAGTAGAGCCAGACTTTAATTGATAAAGTTAAAAGTGCTCGAAACTCTGAGACCGGGTGATGCGTATGAGGAAGAAAGTGCAAGAAGGTGCTATCTTAGGAAGCAAGAATCGATGAAGAAGGAATACTTGAGTCGACTCCGGACTTTGTGTTCTAACGACCACGATTTAAAGTATAAAATCATGATGGAGACACACAACACAGTTTTGCAATCCATCACAGGGAGTACCAAAATGTATCATGATCTTGACATACATTTTGGTGGAAGCAATATGAAGAGAGAGATAGCGGAGTTTATCTCAAGGTGTTTAACTTGTCAGCGAGTCGGCGAGCATCAAGTACCAAAAGGTCCATTGCAACCACTTGAAATTCGAGAATGGAAGTGGGAGCACATTACCATGGATTTAGTTCTGGGTCTTCCCAAGGTTTCTCGAAGGCGTAGATGCGATTTGGGTCATTGTTGATAGATTGACCAAATCTGCTCATTTCTTACCGTCTGAGAAACTTATACACTTGAGCGTCTTGCTCGTATGTATATAAGCGAGATTATAAGGCGCATGGTATGCGGTATCCATAGTTTACGATCGAGACCCAAGATTCACTTCACGATTTTGGGTTAGTTTGCAAAAAGCTATGAGCGCAGGACTTACGATTTAGCTCGGCATATCATCCTCGAGACGGACGGACGATCGGAGAGGACTATTCAAACTCTTGAAGATCTATTAAGACTACTGTGTCCTTGACTTCAAGGAAGTTGGGACAAGTTCTTACCATTGGTGGAGTTTTCCTACAACAGCAGTTATCAAGCAAGTATTGGCATGGCTCCATTTGAGGCGTTGTATGGAAGAAAGTGTCGTTCTCGGTATCTTTGGGATGAGGTGGGTGAAACAACGTTGTTGGGATCGGAGTTGATGCGTATGACTACGAGAAAAGATTCAAGCGATCCGACAGCGTATAAAAACTTCACAAGATCGACAAAAGAGTTATCTTGATCTTCATCGAAAGGGCGTAGAATTCGATATTGGAGATCATGTGTTTGTTACGTGTTGCTCCATGGAAAGGAGTTACGAGATTTGGAAAGAGAGGAAAGCTCGATCCTCGGTTCATTGGCCCATTTTAATTCTTGAGCGAGTGGGAGCGGCCTATAGACTACGCCTTACCTTAAGTATGTCTACGTGTTCATAATGTTTTTCACATATCTATATTACGTAAATATGTGAAAGACCCAAACCACATTATTGAGTTAGAACCGGACGAGATAGAGGAAGATTTAACGTATGAAGAGTTACTGTTAAAATCTTGGATAAGAAGGATCATGTTCTACGCTCGAGGTTATACCTCAAATCAAAGTTTTGTGGAGAAACCACGATGTGGAGGAAATGACTTGGGAGTTAGAATCGAGATGAAGTCAAGGTATCCTCATCTCTTGACATACGGTATGTACCCTAATTTGAGGACAAAATTTCATAAGAAGGGAGGTTGTAAGACCCCAACTTTTATGAATAAAGAATAATTTTTTGAATTATATTTTTGAATATTATGGTATTGATTTGATATAATGTTATAGTTGTGGGTAATATTTATAAATTTTTAAAAAATATGCATGAGTTGTTATATAATATTAGATTGGTGGGGAATATTCATTTTAACGGGGAATATTAAATACAACGACACAATCATTGGTGGACCCCTAGCGGAATTATTGTCGGATTGAAAAGCGACAAAAATACTTTATGAAAATAACGGCGGAGGTGTTACCATTAAAAAAGCTGTTGAACTACCCGGTAGTAAAAAATGCGATGTCTGGCGTGGTTACCGCGATGCTTTGCACGGTATTGATTATTGATGCTTACGTGAGAAGTCACTCGGTTATACTCAATTATTACTCTGATAATTCTTTGCATCATATTTCTCATATTATTGATTCAATTATTATTCTGATATCATCTGCATTATATGATATATTATTAAATCAATAATTGAGGCGGCAAAGTTATTCATATTATTATTTGCAATATTGACAATATCTAGAAGTTACATCGAGGAGAGAGGTTTGGTCACTAATTGCGCGCGATAAGGAGAAATCCTTATCGGAAAAGCCCCTCTTTCACAGGAGCGACACGGTTTGTTAAATATTGTGAATTATAATATTAATGATGAATAAGTTAGTGTTGATTAAAGATGAATTTTATAGTTCCATTGTGTTGGACTTATTTGTGTTAGTATAATTGATGTGCGGAGGATATATTGTTCAATTGGGTATTAGGGACACTTTTAGGTGTGAAGTACTATTCACTATTCACGAGTTACTATTCATGAGTTACTATTCACGAGTTACTATTCATTCATTCTTATTCATTAATTACTATTCACGAGTCTTATTCACACTAGTAAGATATATTTATTTTTTTTGGTCCAAATCATTTTTGGGTACAATATTATTCCATGAGGAGATGTGCTAATTTTTTAGAATAGTTGGTTGAAGATATAATAATAAATCAATATGGATGCCATTGGTGGAAGTTATAATAAATAAATCAATATTTTAATAGATCATATGGTTTAAAGTTTTAATAGTAAATCGGTATGGATAGTTGTTTTAAGTTTTAATAGTAAACCAATACGGATCGTCCGTTTAAAAAAAATCAATCTGGACCAGTTCATAAGTTAGTTACTATGCGATCCATTCTTCTATAAATAGAAGCTCATTCCTTCATTATTTCTTACGAATTCATTGAAACTCTAGAGAATTATAAGAGAACCTATAGAAAAGTATTACTACTTCCCTACTCTTATATTGATTTCTTTTACGGTAAGGGATGTTATTTCTTTTGTATTCATGAAGAGAACTTACATTATTCCATTATTTATTATTACATTGGAATAACTTTTGTATCTGTGAGGCTACCCTATACATGGTGACATTCTTCTAATATTCCGTTCTTTATTATTACATCCGAATATCATCATGCATGCGTTTTACTGGCGGACTGGTTCCATTATTTATTATTACATTGAAATATCACATGCGTGCGTTTACTGCGGGACTGGTTCCATTATTTATTATTACATTGGAATATCACATGCATGCGTTTACATGGGACTGGTTCCATCCTTTATTATTACATTGGAATAACACCTTTTTATGTCTGATCTATCGCATGCATGGTGATTTCTTTTTGTTATTCCATTCTTTATTATACTCGGTTGGTTAAAACTTTGACTTCTATACCCATGAAATTAGTGGAATATCTTTGATATTTGCGCTTCATCGATATCTTTTCATGGAAATATTCTTACGAGCATTCTTGAATTTTACTCTACAAAAAGCGATATCATGTTGACAATTTGGGCGTTATCGGTTCTAGATAAATTAATTCTTGAACTTGTTTTATTGAATTCTTATATCATTGTCATCATCCTCATGTTTATATTTTGTTGAAAGTCATCACATGGCACATAGTGCATAGATGGACTTGGTATGATTATGACCGAGGATTATTGATTGTAATCATGGCCGTAATGTTACAAATGATGTGATAAAAGTCCTCATTGGCCCGTAGTGCATTGATGGACCGATTGTTGGCATGATCATGACCATTAATGAATACCACGAATGTCCTTGGCGTAGTGCATGGATAATTTGTGGTCGTGATACTAAAGAATATCCTTGGTAGTAGTGCGGGGTGATTCGATGATGTGGATTATTTATTAAAATTTGAGTCCAATGATAAAAGTGATGAAAAACCTTTTAAATCATAGAAGATAGTAGATTTTATTCCTACTTGACTCTTCTAATGGATTGCTTGTTCATTTTGCGATTAAACTTGATAGTTATTATATTTTATCGGTTTAACATTGTTTGAAGGCTAACGATAAATTATTACGCATTATCTTAGTCATAATATTTCTTCTTGGGCTAGTTGAGCTCACCCTTTTCTTTCTTTGTTCTCTTGAGGAAATGAGAGCGTGGCGGGACTAGTCGGGGAATAGAGTGATGGTCTAGATGGTGCATTAGTAGTCCTCACTATTACGTGAAATAGTGTGATAATAATTGTAATGAGGACTCCTTTTGAGTTTGTATAATCTCTAGTAGACAATATTTGTATTCAAACTCACATGTTTTATGTTTTTTGTTGTAATTACGTATTGTATCCAGCGACTTGGGTGTATTATTTTAAGTTGTATTTGATATTCGTCCCGCGTAAAACGCATGCATGAACCCAGGATATTCCAATGAGAATAATAAAGAGAGAATATTAGAAGAATGTCACCAAGTATAGGGTAGCTTGCAGCGTATCTGAGTTATTCAATGAATAATAAAGAATGAAATAACATAAGTTCTCTTGATGAATACAAAAGAATAACACCCCTTACGAGTACAACAAATAATATTCCCTACCTTAAGAAGAAAATCTTGGATATATAAGTAGTGAAGTAGCGAAATACTTTCTTTTCTCTCTATAGTTTATCTCTCTAGAGTTTCAATTGAATTAAAAGAAAATAATGAAGGAATGAGCTTATTTATAGAAAAATGGACCTGCATAGTAACTAACTCATGAGCGGTCCAGTTGATTTACTTTAATCGGACGGTCCATATTTAAAGCAAAATCTTTTAAATAAAATATAATATATTCTATTTATAATCTAATAAAACGAATAACTTTATAAAAGATTTTACTATGCAAACACTATGCGAGCACTATGCAAATACTATGCATAATAAAATATAATATATTCCAATTATTGTCTAATAAAATGTATAACTTTATAAAAGTATTACATTTTTTTATAAAAAAAAGATTTTACTATGCAAAATACTATGCTATATGTAACACTATGCATAATAGAATATAATATATTCTATTTATAGAATAACTTTATAAAAGTATTTTTTTTTATATAAAAGATTTTACGTATTATTACATTAATAATACCAACAAAAGCTGAGTGACTTATCACGTAAGCATTAATAATTAATACTGTGTACTCTTACTATGCAACCCACAGCGTATTCTTGTACTTTTTAACACCGGGTGTTTCAACGAGTTAACGGTAAAACTTCCATAGTTATTTTCATAAAATATTTTTGTCATTTTCTCATTAAAATGATAATTCCGTTGTGGAGTCCAAAGAATGATTGTCTTGGTTTATACGAATATTCTCTGTTAAAGCGAATATTCCCAGACCAATCGAATATTATATAACAACTTACGTACTTTGCAAAATTTATAAATATTTCCCACAACTATAACATTATATCAATTTCACTCCATAATATTCAAAATAATATTTATAGAAAATTCATCTTTATTCAAAAAGTTGGGGTTTTACAATCTCCCATTCTTATGAAATTTAAGCCCTCGAAATTAGGGTGCGACACGGTATGTCGAAGAGGTAAGAATACCTTGATTTCATTTGATTCTAACTCCCAAGTCATTTCCTCAACATCGTGGTTTCTCCACAAAACTTTGACTTGAGGTATAACCTTGGTGCATAGAATATGTTCCTTCTTATCCAAGATTTGAACAGGAACCTCTTCATACGTCAAATCTTTCGCTATTTCATCCGGTTCTAACTCAATAATGTGGTTCGGGTCTTCCACATATTTACGTAGCATGGATATGTGAAAAACGTTAGGAACACGAGACATACTTGGCGGTAAAGCGAGTCTATAGGCCATAGTTCCTACTCGATCGAGGATTAAAAATGGACCGATGAATCGAGGATTGGGCTTTCTTCTCTTTCCAAATCTCGTAACTCCTTTCCATGGAGAAACATGTAACAACACATGATCTCCTATATCTAATTCCACATCCTTTCGATGAAGATCAGTATAACTCTTTTGTCGATCTTGTGAGGTTTTTATCGTTCTTGGGATCGTTTGAATCTTTTACGTAGTGTCACGTACCAACTCCGGTCCCAACAACGTTGCTTCTCCCAACTCATCCCGACATCTTTGGAGAACGACACTTTCTTCCATACTGGCCTTCAAATGGAGCCATGCCATTACTTGCTTGATAAGCTGTTGTTGTGGAAAACTCCACCAATGGTAAGAACTTGTCTCAACTTCCTTGAAATCAAGGATACTGAGTCTTAATAGATCTTCAAGAGTTTAAATAGTCCTCTCCAACTGTCATCCGTCCGTCGAGGGATGATATATGCCGAGCTAAATCGTAATCATGCCCATAGCTTTCTGTAAACTAACCCAAAATCGTGAAGTGAATCTTGGGTCTCGATCGAAACTATGGATCTTGGCATACCATGCGATCTTACAATCTCGTTTATGTACATACTCTGAACAAGGCGTTCAAGTGTATAAGTTTCTTGTATCGGTAAGAAATGAGCGGAGACTTGGTCAATCTATCAACAATGAACCAAATCGCATCTATACCTTGAGAAACCTTAGGAAGACCGATGCTTGAAATCCATGGTAATGTGCTCCCACTTCCATTACGGAATTTCAAGTGGTTACAATGGACCTTTTGGTACTTGATGCTCGCCCTTGACTCGTTGACACGTTAGACACCTTGAGATAAACAGTATTTATCTCTCTCTTTCATATTGCCCCACCAAAATGTATGTGAAGATCATGATACATTTTGGTAAATACTCAGATGGATTGCAAACTGGTGTGTTGTGCGCCTCCATCATGATTTAATACTTTAAATCAGGGTCTTTAGGAACATAAAGTTTGGAGTTGACTCGAAGTATTCCTTCTTCATCGATTCTTGCATCTGGTATAGCACCTTCTTGCACTTTCTTCCTCATACGCATCGACTCCAGTGCAGAGCTTGAAGCGGCTTTAACTTTATCAATTAAAGTCGGTTCTACTCGTATATTCGCCATCATCACATGGGTCCCTGGAGTCTTTAACTCTATCTCAATCCTTTGCAAGTCACACAAAATGGGCCTTTGTGTTGACAATATCGTACTCATACTTGCATATGATCTTCTACTCAATGCGTCAGCTACCACGATCGCTTTTCCAGGATGGTATTGGATGGTATGATCATAATCTTTCAACAGTTCAAGCCAACGTCATTATCACATGTTGAGTTCCTTTTGAGTGAAGAAATATTTGAGGCTTTTATGATCCGAAAAGATCTCCACCTTCTCCCCATATAAGTAATGCCTCCAAATTTTAAGTGCGAAGACAACAACTGCTAACTCTAGGTCACGAGTAGGATAATTCCTCTCATATTCTTTGAGTTGTCGTGAGGCATAGGTTATGACTTTCCCATGTTGCATGAGAACACATCCTAACCCTTTGCCCGAAGCATCACTGTAGATGACAAATCCCTCCGAACCAGATGGTATTATCAGAAAAGGTGCTGAAATGAGTCTCCTCTTGAGTTCTTGAAAACTCTTCTCATATTCCTCGCTTCAACCGAACTTTGTATCTTTCCGAGTCAGCTGAGTTAGTGGAGTAGCGATTCGAGAAAACCCTTCTACGAATCTCCGATAATAACCAGCTAAACCGAGAAAGCTACGTACTTCGATCAGTGATTTAGGTTGCTCCCAGCTTTGAATAGCTTCAATCTTTCTTTGGGTCAATGATATTCCATGGCTTGATACTACGTGCCCAAGGAATGCTACTTCCTCGAAGCGAACTCGCATTTCTTCAACTTGGCATAAAGCTTGTATTCACGAAGCTTTTGGAGTGTCAGCCTCAAGTGTTGCTCATGATCTTCATGGCTTTTGGAATAAATAAGGATGTCATCAATAAAGACGACCACAAAGTGATCCAAATATTCCTTGAATACTCGGTTCATCATATCCATGAAGACAACAGGAGCATTAGTCAATCCAAAGGACATGACTAGGAATTCATAATGCCCGTCTGAGGAGTTTGAAAGCCGTCTTTGGAATGTCATCGGTTCTAATCTTCAATTAGTGATATCCGGAACGAAGATCAATCTTTGAAAAGAATTTGGCTCCTTACAACTGGTCAAACAGGTCATCAATACGTGGCAATGGGTACCTATTTTTGATGGTGACATGATTCAACTCTCGATAATCAATACAAAGTCGCATACTCCCATCTTTCTTCTTCACGAATAGAACAGGAGCACCCCAAGGAGACGTACTAGGACGAATGAAACCAATGTCTAACAATTCCTGCAATTGGGTCTTTAACTCCTGAAGTTCAATAGGAGCCATTCGATATGGGGCTTTAGAAATGGGTTTTGTACCAGGTTCAAGGTCGATGCAAAATTCAATTTCACGCTCTGGGGGTAGGCCAGGAAGTTCTTCAGGGAATACGTCAGGAAATTTATTAACAATAGAAATATCGTTCAAAACTGACGTATTTTTGTTTAAATATGTGACATGAGGTAAGAAAGCTTGACATCCGTTTTTTAATAAACGAATAGCTTTATGGCTTGAGATGACAGTGATTGATTTTAATGGTTTGGTCGTTTGAATTCGCATAATAGGTTGATTAGGAATATGAAAGCTAACAACCTTACGAAAATAATCAATTTTTGTATGATGAGTAGTTAACCAATCAATCCCTAGAATTACGTCAAATGCAAGTATTTTTAATGAAATAAGATCAACAGGTAATGTGAGGGTACCGATTTGAACCAAATAAGACTTATAAATAGTTCATGTAATGAAGGTTTCTCCCAACGGAGTTTCTACAGATAAGTCAAAGTCTAATTTCTCTGGAGTCAAATTTAATCGTTGAGCGCAAGTAGGAGAAATAAAAGAATGGGTAGAATTGGTATCAAATAAGGTATAGACTTCGCTAGAGTTTATGATAAGCTTACCCGTGATGACCTCGTTCGGGTTCCTTACTTTCAAGGAGGTCACAACAAATGCTCTCCCTTGCACCACCGACTTTGACTTTTCTGGGACGGCCTTTGGTGCCTCCATCCTAGTTGAACTTGTCTTCAGTGAACGACAAAATCGGGCTAGGTGACCTTCTCTTCCACAATTATAACACGCTTTGGATGGCATCGCGCAGTTTAGACTGATATGTCCCTCCCCTCCGCATTTGAAGCATATAATAGGTGGTCGTTCTCCTTCCTTAACCACGGTTGCTGGTGCTAATGTTTTTCCATCATTGTTGAATGTCCTTTTCTTGAAATGTCCATTTTTACTGTCTTGGCCATGATTAACACCAAAGTGGTTACCATTTCTGGCATGTTGATTCTCTCCACGTTTGTTGTCACCGTTTCGATGGTGATACCATTTGGTATTTTTATGTTTTTACCGCTTTCTCTTGTTGCGTTGACTCGTTCTGCGCTCCAATAAGCGAGCCCTATTTACAACATCCCGAGTACAAACACGGTTTATGAGAAATAAGATATTGACGTATCTCCGGTTTCAAACCTCTTAAAAACATTCGCGTCATTCGCTCCTCATTATCGACCAAATGGGATACAAACTGGGATATTAGCCTCGTATTGCGACATGGTCATATTATTTTGTTTCAATTTGATAAACTCCACTTCTTTCATGTGACGAATACTCTCGGGAAAGTACTTGTCGTTGAATAGCTCTTGGAACTTCTCCCAAGACATCTTGAGTCGTCGTCGAGTTGGAGTACGTTTCTGATTCCCACCAGTAATCTGCCTCTTCACGTAACATGAAGGTGGTAAAGGGAACCTTTTTCTCCTCGGAGCATCCTAAGACATCAAATATCTTGGTGATCTGCTTTATCCATGCTTCCGCCTTAAGTGATTTTGGCTCTCCAATAAACTCCGGTGGTCCCAGCTCCTTGAACTATTTAGCGGTGACTGTCTGAGAGTTTCCAGTGTTTCCACCTACATTTTGGACAGGAGCCGCTCTCGCCTGATGTTGCATGAATTGCATAAAGCCTCTGAACAATCCATCATTCATCATTTGGTCAGTGTTGTTGTTTGTATGAGGATTGTCGCCTTCCTGATGCTCATTCTCCTGATTATTGATATGTGGAGACTCAACGGTCTCTTGTGCTCCATTGCTATTCTCAACATTCTCGGATGTCATTTTCAGATACTACCACAAAACAAAGGTTAATTAACATATAACATATCATCCCTATACTTTGACCGACCAATTAAATACCAAATAAACTTAGGTAGGTCATACTAGCAAAGGAATTCCCCGTCTCTCCCCTCCTAGTTCTAGTCTCACATCTTAGCCAGGGATCGTATCCCTAAGCTTTGATACTAATTGTGGCGCCCCAAAATAGGTATACATCACCTATTACGAGTGCATGCCAAATACATGGTACATAATACAAATACAATCTTTAATATACAACAAGAGAGCTGTGAGTTTTAATACAAATACTGTCTCCTAGACAATATCCACTCTTAGAATAAGTCCTCATTATATTTATTGTCACACTATTTAACAGAATAGTGAGGAGTACTAGCTAATACTATCATCCGGAGCATCACTCCGTTCCCAAACTAAATCCCTTACGTTCTCATTTCACAGAGAAAGCGGTGAAAGAAAGGGTGAGCTCAACTAGCCCTGTAAGAAATATTATGACTAAGATAATGCAGAATAAATTATCATTAACCTTCAATAGTGTTAAACTGATAAAATATAACAAACATCAAGTTTAATTGCAGGTGAACAAGAAATCCATTAGAAGAGTCAAGTAGAGAATAAAATCTACTATCTTCTATGATTTAAAAGGTTTTCATGACTTTTATCACGAGACTCGACAATAAATAATTCACATCATCGAATCACCCACACTTTTACGACCAAGGATATTCTTTAGTATCACGACCACAATAATCCATGCACTACGGGCCAAGAATATTTGTGTATTCATTAATGGTCATGATCATGCCAACAACATCCATCATCATGCACTACGGGCCAATGAGAACTTTTACCACATCATTTATAACATTACGGTCATGATTATTACCGAATAATCTCTGGTCATAATTATACCAAGTCCATCTATACTTTCTACAAAGGCCCTGACGATGACTTTCAACATAATATAAACATGAGGATGATGACAATGATATAAGAATTCAATAAAACAAGTTCAAGAATTAATTTATCTAGGAACTAATAACGTCCAAATTGTCAACATGATCTTTGCTTTGTAGAGTAAAATTCAAGAATGCTCGGAAGAATATTTCCATGAAAAGATCTTTGGATGAAGCGCAAATATAAAGGATATTCCACTAATTTCATGGAGTATAGAAGTCAAAACTTTAACCAATTTGAGTATAATAAAGAATGGAATAACAAAAGAAATCACCATGCATGCGATACTTAGCATGACATGAGTTATTCAACGAGATACTAAATAACGGAACCGAATCGGATGAAATTACGCACCAAGCGGGATGTTCCAACAGAATAATAAAGAATGGAATAACAACGAAATCACCATGTATGCGGTACTTGCATAGACGAAGTTATTCCAACGTAATACTAATAAGGATGGAATCGAGTCCGGCGTAAAAGCGCACAAAGAGGATATTCCAATGAGAATAATAATAAAGATGGAACCGTGTCCCACGTAAAATGCATGCAGACGAGGATATTCCAATGTAATAATAAAGAGCGGAATCGGTCCGGCGTAAAACGCATGTGCATATTGATATTCCAACAATAATAAAAAAGCGAATAATAAAAGAATGTCACCAAGTATAGGGTAGCCACAGATATCTGAGTTATTCCAATAGAATAATAAAGAATGGAATAACATAAGTTCTCTTCATGAATACAAAAGAATAACACCCCTTACGAGTACAACAAATAATATTCCCTACCTTAAGAAGAAGAGTTCTGGATATATAAGTAGTGAAGTAGCAGAATACTTTCTTTTTTCTCTCTATAGTTTATCTCTCTAGAGTTTCAGTGAATTCGTAAGAAAATAATGAAGGAATGAGCTTCTATTTATAGAAAAATGGACTGCATAGTAACTAACTCATGAACGGTCCAGATTGATTTACTTTAATCTGACGATCCATATTTAAAGCAAAATCTTTTAAATAAAATATAATATATTCTATTTATAATCTAATAAAACGAATAACTTTATAAAAAATTTTACTATGCAAACACTATGCATAATAAATATAATATTTTCTAATTATTGTCTAATAAAACAGATAACTTTATAAAAGTATTCTGTTTTATATTAAAAGATTTTACTATGCAAAATACTATACTGATTACTATGCAACACTATGCATAATAGAATATAATATATTCTATTTATAGAATAACTTTATAAAAGTATTACATTTTATATAAAAATATTTTACGTATTATTACATTAATAATACCAACAAAAGCTGAGTGACTTATCACGTAATCATCAATAATTAATACCGTGTATGCTACTCGCAACCACGCCAGCATCGTTCTTTTTAACAACACCCTGTTTCAAATCAGCGTTAACAGTAAAACTTCCATGAGTTATTTTCATAAAGTATTTTTGTCGCTTTTCTCAATCCGACAATAATTACATTAATGTGGGGTCCAAAGATGATTGTGCTGGTTGTATGAATATTCCACTGTTAAAACGAATATTTCCCGACCAATCGAATATTATATGACAACTTGCGTACTTTATAAAATTTATAAATATTACCCACAACTATAACATTATATCAATTTCACTCCATAATATTCAAAAATAATATTTATAGAAAATTCATCTTTATTCAAAAAGTTGGGGTTTTACAATAAACATGAGGATGATGACAATGATATAAGAATTCAATAAAAACAAGTTCAAGGATAAATTTGTAAAGATTTATAATTTAATTTATCCAGAAATCAATAACGTCCAAATTGTCAACATGATACTACTTTGTGGAGTAAAATTCAAGAATGCTCAGAAGAATATTTCCATGAAAAGATAATGGATGAAGCGCAAATATCAAGGATATTCCACTAATTTCATGGAGTATGGAAGCCAAAAACTTTAATCAACTGAGTATAATAGAATATATGAAACCGCAAATGGATTTTTGTCGCCATGCGGTAATCCACGTAGATAGATTATTCCAACAGAATAATAAAGAATGGAATAATGAAGAATCTCACAAAGGTGCGCGTAATCCGCATGAGACGAGTTATTCCAACAGAGAATGATAAAGAATGGAACCAGTCATGCGTAATCTGCATGCATACATGATGTTCCAACGAATAATAAAGAATGGAACCAGTCATGCGTAATCCGCACGCATGTGATGTTCCAATGAATAATAAAGAATGGAACCAGTCATGCGTAATCCGCACAGCATGTGATGTTCCAAATGTAATAATAAAGAATGGAATAACAACATAATTCACCGCATGCGATAGATCGCATGAGATAGGTTATTCCAATGTAATAATAAAGAATGGAATAATGTAAGAATTTCACCATGTATGCGGTATTAGATAGACAAAGTTATTCCAACATAATAATAAATAATGGAATAACAACCCTTACGAGTATTGAAAGAAAATAACTCTCTTTCATGAATACGAAAGAAATAATACCCTTACCTTAGAAAAACTGGATACCTAATAATAGTGAGGTAGCGGACTTCTCTTCTTCTTTCTCTATAATTTCTCTCTATAATAATAGCTCTAAAGCTTTTGTGAATTGGTGAGAAATGAAGGAAGAATGAGCTTCTATTTATAGGAAAATATAGTTTCGATAATTGCACGTTTTGGGGCTCGAAATATTACAGTATAATACCTTCCTCTTTTTCTTAATTTTTAAATTAGTCCTGCAAGTATTATCAAACTTGCACCACCTCCCCTAATAGTAAATAATGTGAATTAATAGTTCATTCATGTGACTCAATAGTATAATCATGTGAAAAAAACTAATTACAGTAGAGTAACTTCAACTATACCTCTATTTTTAATTTAGTCATGCAAGTATTATCAATCTTGCACCACCTCCCCTAATAGTACACGAATGTGAATCAATAGTACACACATATGAACAAATAGTTATAAGCATGTAAAATAATTGTAATTAATTGCTCATTTATCCGATTAATTACCCGATTGGTCAATATAACCACCAAACATCAATTATTATCGAAATAAATATCGATTTTCACTAACACTAATAATCCCAACACAATGGAACTATCAATTTCATCTTTAATCAACATAACTTATTCATCATTAATATTATAACTCACAATATTTAACAACCAGATGGTTCCCAGGAAAGAGGGGGCTTTCTGATAAGGATTTCTTTTTATTGGCGCGCAATTAGGTGACCAAACCTCTCATTGACAGAACTTCTAGACATTGTCAATATTGCAAATAATAATATGAATAACTTTGTTGTCTCAATTATTGATTTAATAATAATAAATATTATGCAGATGATACTGTGACAATAATTGAATCAATAATATGAGAGATATGATGCAGCAATTACTATAGCAATAATTGAGTATAACTGAGTGACTTCTCACGTAAGTATCAATAATCAATACCGTGTGCTACTATGCAACCACGCGTATTACTATACTTTTACTACCGGGTAGTTCAACAGTTTTAACGGTAATACTTTCGCCGTTATTTTTATAAAAAGATAATTATGTCGTTTTCTAACTACGACAATACTTCCGTTGTGGGGTCCACCAATAATTGTACCATCGTACGAATATTTCCTGTTAAAACGAATATTTCCCGACCAATCGAATATTATATAACCACTTGTTTACTTTGCAAAATTTGTAAATATTACCCACAACTATAACATTATATCAAATCCACACCATAATATTCAAAAATATATTTCGAGAAAATTATTCTTTATTCATAAAAGTTGGGGTTTTACAACCTCCCATTCTTATGAAATTTCGTCCTCAAAATTAGGGTACGTACCTGGTATATCGAAGAGGTGAGGATACCTTGATTTCATTTCAGATTCTAACTCCCAGGTCATTTCCTCAACATCGTGGTTTCTCCACAAAACTTTGACTTGAGGTATAACTTTAGAGCATAGAATATGATCCTTCTTATCCAAGATTTTAACAGGTAACTCTTCATACGTTAAATCTTCCTCTACCTCGTCTGGTTTTAATTCAATAATGTGGTTCGGGTCTTTCACATATTTACGTAACATAGATATGTGAAAAACGTTATGAACACGAGACATACTTGGCGGTAAAGCGAGTCTATACGCCACATTTCCTATTCGATCGAGGATTAAAAAGGGCCAATGAATCGAGGGTTGAGCTTTCCTCTCTTTCCAAATCTCGTAACTCCCTTCCATGGAGCAACACGTAACAACACTTGATCTCCAATATTGAATTCCACGTCCTTTCGATGAAGATCAGCATAACTCTTTTATCGATCTTGTGAGGGTTTTATACTTTGTCGGATCATTTGAATCTTTTCCCTAGTCATACGTACCAACTCCGGTCCCAACAACGTTGCTTCACCCACCTCATCCCAGCATACTGGAGAACGACACTTTCTTCCATACAACGCCTCAAATGGAGCCATGCTAATATTTGCTTGATAACTGTTGTTGTAGGAAAACTCCACCAATGGTAAGAATTTATCCCAACTTCCTTTGAAGTCAAGGACACAGAGTCTTAATAAATCATCAAGAGTTTGAATAGTCCTCTCCGATTGCCCGTCCGTCTGAGGATGATATGTCGTGTAACACCCCAGTCCTACATCGAAAGATAGGGGAAAAATTTGTCTGCATATAAGAAAATAAGTTACTACCAATAGTACCTTCAAGTCATGACATTTTGGGAGCCTGTGGTGGGCTACGATGACCCAAAAAGATACTATTGGGCCAGTGGTTTAAGGACCTTATTTGGATGGATTTGATTCGATTCGGACTTGGGATTTGACCCAAGATTTGTTCCGGACTCGGGATTTGACCCAAGATTTGTTCCGGACTCGGGATTTGACTTGGGTTGTTTCATATGGTATCGGTGACTCTCGGCTCGTGGGCCTGGTTATCCGATCAGGTCTTGGGAGGTGGGGACACGAAGGTCGGGTGATATTATCCCACAATAGAGATGGAGGTCCTGAGGTGGGGACACGAAGCCGGCCGGTATTATCCCACAATGGCTAGAGAGGCAAAGATCTTTGGGCCGTGTGTGTGATCGGTTATGACGGGGACGTCGGAAATTTAAGTGGGGGAGTTTGTACCACCCCAGTCCCACATCGAAAGATAGGGGAAAAATTTGTCTGCGTATAAGGAAACAAGTTACTACCAATAGTACCTTCAAGTCATGACAATTTGGAAGCCTGTGGTGGGCTACGATGACCCAAGAAGATACTATCGGGTCAGTGGTTTAAGGAGCTTATTTGGATGGATTTGATTCGATTCAGAGTTGGGATTTGACCCAAGATTTGTTCTGGACTCGGGATTTGACCCGGGTTGTTTCATGCCGAGCTAAATCATAAATCTGTGCCCATAGCTTTTTTGAAAACTAACCCAAAATCTTGAAGTGAATCTTGGGTCTCGATCAGAAACTATGGATATTGGCATACCATGCGACCACAATCTCGCTTATGTACATATACAAGCAAGAGGTTCAAGTGTATAAGTTTCTCGATAGGTAGGAAATGAGCGGACTTGGTCAATCTATCAACAATGACCCAAATTGCATCTATGCCTTGAGAAACCTTGGGAAAGACCAAAGAATAAAATCCATGGTAGTGTGCTCCCACTTCCATTCTAGAATTTCAAGTGGTTGCAATAGACCTTTTGGTACTTGATGCTCCGCCTTGACTCGTTGACAAGTTAAACACCTTGAGATAAACTCCGCTATCACTCTCTTCATATTGCTCCACCAAAATGTATGTCGAATATCACGATACATTTTGGTACTCCCATGATGGATTGCAAACGGTGTGTTGTGCAACTCCATCATGATTTTATACTTTAAATCAGGGTTGTTATGAACACAAAGTCTGGAGTTGACTCGAAGTATTCCTTCTTCATCGATTCTTGGTTGCATAGCACCTTCTTGCACTTTCTTCCTCATACGCATCAGACAACTTTAACTTTATCGATTAAAGTCGGTTCTACTCGTATATTCGCCATCATCACATGGGTCCCTGAAGTCTTTAACTCTATCTCCATCCTTTGTAAGTCATATAAAATGGGCCTTTATACGACAATAATGCACTTCACTCCAAGATATGATCTTCTATTCAATGCATCAGCTACTACGTTCGCTTTTCCAGGATGGTATTGAATGGTATGATCGTAATCTTTCAAAAACTCAAGCCATCGTCTTTGCCTCATGTTGAGTTCCTTTTGAGTGAAGAAATATTTGAGGCTTTTATGATCCGTATAGATCTCCACCTTCTCTCAATACAGTAATGCCTCCAAATCTTAAGCAAGGAACGACAAATGCTAACTCTAGATCATGAGTAGGATAATTCCTCTCATATTCTTTGAGTTGTCGTGAGGCATAGGCTATGACTTTCCCATGTTGCATGAGAACACATCCTAACCCTTTGCCCGAAGCATCACTATAGATGACAAATCCTCTCGAGCCGGATGGTATTGTCGAATAGGTCTTTGAAATGAGTCTCCTCTTGAGTTCTTGAAAACTCTTCTCACATTCCTCGCTCCAACTGAATTTTGTATCTTTTCGAGTCAGCTGAGTTAATGGAGTAGCGATTCGAGAAAACCCTTCTACGAATCTCCGATAATAACCAGCTAAGCCGAGAAAGCTACGTACTTCGGTCACTAATTTAGGTTGCTCCCAGCTTTGAACTGCTTCAATCTTTGCTGGGTCAATAGATATCCCATGATTTGATATCAGGTGCCTAAGGAATGCAACTTCCTCAAGCCAAAACTCACATTTCTTCAACTGGGCATATAGCTTGTTTTCACGAAGCTTTTGGTGTATCAGCCTCAAGTGTTGCTCATGGTCTTCACGGGTTTTGGAGTATATGAGGATGTCATCAATAAAGACGACCACAAAATGATCTAAATATTCCTTGAATACTCGGTTCATCATATCCATCAAGGCAGCAGGAGCATTAGTCAATTCAAAAGACATGATTAAGAATTCATAATGCCCGTACCGAGTTCTAAAAGCAGTCTTTGGAATGTCATCAGTTTTAATCTTCAACCGATGATATCCTAACGAAGATCAATCTTTGAAAAGAATTTGGCGCCTTGCAACTTGTCAAACAGTCATCAATGCGAGGCAATGGTACCTTTTTTTTTGATGGTGACATGATTCAACTCCCGATAATCAATACAAAGTCGTGATACTTCCATCTTTCTTCTTCACGAATAGAGCAGAGCACCCCAAGGAGACGTATTTCAGACGAATGAAACCGATGTCTAACAATTCCTGCAATTGGGTCTTTAACTCCTGAAGTTCAATAGGAGCCATTCGATATGGGGCTTTGGAAATGGGTTTTATATCGGGTTCAATGTCGATAAAAAATTCAATTTCACGCTCTGGGGGTAGGCCAGGAAGTTCTTCAGGGAATGCGTCAGAAAATTTATTAACAATAGAAATATCTTTCAAATCTGACGTATTTTTGTTTAAATCTGTGACATAAGCTAAGAAAGCTTGACATCCATTTTTCAATAAATGAATAGTTTTATGGCTTGAGATGACCGTGATTGATTTTAATGGTTTGATCGCTTGAATTCGCATAATAGGTTGATTTGGAATATGAAAGTTAACAACCTTATGAAAATAATCAATTTTAGCATGATGAGTAGTTAACCAATCAATCCCTAGAATCACGTCAAATGCAAGTATTTTTAAAGAAATAAGATCGACAGGTAACGTGCAATTACCGATTTGAATCAAACAAGACCTATAAACAGCTGATGTAATGAAGGTTTCTCCCAACGGAGTTTCAACTGATAAGTTTGTAACGCCCCGAAATCCGGTCTATCTTCACACCCGGATTCCATGCGTCACTAGAACATCCTTCATCCAACATACATCATTATATACTGAAATATAACAACATACACTCTCAAATCCCAGGTTCTCGAAACCTTAGAACCTCTTTAATTACAAATAATGATAATTACATTATTCATTTCATCTTACAAGAGTGACTTTTATCTGCCACCAAGGATACATACAGTTCATTAAACTAGTCTATAGTTTAATTTTCTTCTTTCTACATTACAAGTCTTCACTTGATCTTCTCGCTCATTCACATTCTGAATGGCACTTCATCTGGATACCGTCAGCTTGATCTATACGGGATCCTTAAGTTCTTCTAACATCGTTCAATTGAAATATTTTTCATTTAAAGCAAGTGTGAGCATTCAATTGCCCAAAGAAGTCATAATAATGAACAAACAACTTCAAGAATTTAAACATTCTTTTCGGACTTCAATAATCGAACAAAGGTTACTGAAGCGGCTTGAATAATAGGAATAGTCTTGATTCCTATCATCTTAAAACATTAGTTACATGCACTTTGAAATACTTTCATTCTCTACTCTTTCATACACATTACATGCTGCTAGAATCAATATAGCACAGACTTAACAATAATGGTTCATGTATAAATGAACATTGTTTTATTGAACAGTTCAAACATAGAACAGTTCATCTCACGTAAACACCGTGTTCACATTGTGGCACAAGGCCTCATACGTTCTACCACCTTGTACAAATATCACACATTCAACATACAGACGTAACTTCTCAAGTTCAACATCCGAGAAGTTTTAGAAACTAGCATTCATTTAAAATATATGAATGACGTTAGGAAACTTGCCTTTTACGTGACAGCTCGACTTACATTTGAATCGCTCATTCCAATCCCTATAACACATAAGGAAACAACCAATGCACCAATTAGTCATATACTTGACTTACACATTGGTTTACTTAACTTTACGCCTTAAGGTTCACGTTCTTACAACTAAGTTTACGCTACCAACTTTCTTTACCGCTTACTTTTGCTTTATGACATACGGAGATGTCTTTACTCAACATGTTCATCATTTTGATGATTCACATTCTTATCTTCTTCAGATACTTCTCTAGGACTCGAAGACACATCGCTTCTCTGCTAGTAGTCCATATGGTACTCTCGAGTGGTTTCCCACAAACAACCAACAAACAAGTTCCCGTCTCATCTACACCGCCATCACAATTGAGTTAGATCGATTTGCGCTTCAGATATACCTTCGCTCCTCAAGGAATTGTTTAGCCCAAACTCCCATATGTCAACCATCAAAGATTACGATTGTACCACAACCTAACTTTCTTTTAACTTATACGAATTATTAAATTATAATGTTCGTTAAGTTAATTTCTTATTCCTTTTGGCTTTCTGTCAAGTAATTGCCATACCTCAGGATTCATTCTTATCCGATTCACATTCGACTTTCATTAATCTCTTTACCATTCGATACGGCTTTCTTGATACCATTCGTATCTTACTTACTACATTCATCAATGTCTAAGTCATACAACCAGGGTATACTTAGCACGTTCGTCAAATGCGAATACGATTCACGAGGATCGTTTACGTATTCAACGTTCACGTTGCTCGTCTCTTAATCTCTCATTCAACCTTTACTTAAGGTTTTAATTGCTTTCGATCGTTATCCATCCCATGAACCCCATGTTCATTATTCTTTCTTAATGTTAAAGCCATACGGTTCACTGTATACTAAGACCGCTCGTCCATTGCAATAACGTTGCGTTCACAGCGTCTAAATGTTTTACATTCATCTCTACATGCTATGTCATAACATCAAAATGTTATACATTAATATCGTCAACCAACGTCTAAGGAATCACAACCATAGCAATCCCTCACGTTCGTTTATCGCACCTACGGTCCCCGGACATCGGTTCCGTAACTCGCGTCCACATTCTTTATCTTTTAAATCTCGTTTAATCTTTTCATTCAACCTTTATTAAAGTTTTAAAACACTTGACTAAGTGTTACATTAGTTGAACATTATGTTCATACTTCTTTCTTGCACATCCCCCGAGAATTTGAGCAATTAAAATCTCATTTCTGGGTATTTCCCTGCACTGGCGCTGCGGCGCCATGCCTTTCCTCTCTTTCTCGCGCTGCGGCGCGACCTACGTCTCCTTCTTCCTTTGTCTGGCATTGCGGCGCCAAACCCTTCGATATCTCTCACTCATACTGCGGCCGCCTAATTACCTCGGACCTCGAGCTCGATTGGCGGCTACTTAGCCAAAACCCTAGAAAATTTTCTAAGTCTTTACAAGCTTGAGACACTCGATTTGAAATCTCATAACTTCTTCGTTATAACTCCTAACGCAGGTCGTTCCAAAAGCCATTTTCTTCCTTATCTTACGTGCTTTAATATGCTCTCGCATGTAACTTCGCTCAATCATTAACATGACATTCAATAGAAAACCAAAGTTAGGGGCAAAATAGTCATTTCACCCCTAAAGTCACTATTCCCACCTCTTTAACAACTTAGCCACCAAGTTTACTTGGCCACCACCCTTACTTGGTGGCCAAGTGGCAGCCCCTTATGCCCATGGGTCATCCCCATGGGTTGCCCCATGGGTTTTACCCATCCGGTGACTCATCGGTTCGATCCGCGGTTAATTTTTTTGGATCGGGCTTAATCTTAATTCTTCTTGGGCCTAACTTGGGCTTAACTTCAAAAATCATTGGGCTTGACATAATCCAAGTCCAATTGGATTCTACAAAAGTCTATGAACACAAAGTCCATTAAGACTAATCGTATTCTACGCATTCCTTTCTCGTAATCTCGTAATCTCTTCGTATTTAACTCGTACGATATTCGTATTATACGTCGTACTAATCTTAAGTAATATACTCAGATAATAACTCGTATCATACTTTCAGATTTCTCACGCATAATAACCCTAGTTATTATACGTCGCATTACATTCTCTAACTCACTTTCCTAATCCCTTAGGTTTTGAGTCCGCAGGCGAAAACTTCATTTTTGCCATAACTAAAATATTATTGAATATTTCATCACGTCTCAAGATTTCACGCAATCAATAACTTCTCGGAATTTCAAAATAAATCTCCGAAAGTAAAACGAGTGAATAATTACTCTATTTCTTCTTTTTCCCGAAAATATTTTTGTTCCTTTAAATATTTTATTTTCGTCTTGAAAATTCTTACTGCTCACCAAATTTCGTAGCCAGAATCCTCCCGATTAATAATCATTCTAGGTTATAGAATGATTAATGAACACATAGCACATAATAGTATTAATAAAAATTCATTTTATTAATGACTAATTCTTTAAACCTAAATTCTGGATAATCCAAAATTCCGGGTTGTTACAAAGTCAAAGTCTAATTTCTCCGGAGTCAAATTTAAACGTTGAGCGCAAGTAGGAGAAATAAAAGAATGGGTTGAACTGGTATCAAATAAGGTATAGACTTCACTAGAGTTTATGATAAGCTTACCCGTGATGACCTCGTTTGGGTTCCTTGCTTTCTGGAGGTTACGATAAATGCTCTCCTCGAACTACTGGCTTTGACTTTTCGGGACTGACTTTTGGTGCCTCCATCCCACCGGACTTGTCTTTGGTGCACGACAAAATCGGGCTAGGTGACCTTCTCTTCCACAATTATAACACGCTTTTGGTACGTGATCGCGGTTTTGACCGATATGTCCCTCCCTCCGCATTTGAAGCATATGATAGGTGGTCGTTCTCCTTCCTTAACAACGATTCAGTCGACCTCTTTCCATCATTGTTGAATCTCCTTTTCTTAAAATGTCCATTTTTACTGTCTTGGCCATGATTACCACCGAAGTGGTTACCATTTTTGGCATGTTGATTCCCTCCACGTTTGTTGTCATCGCTTCGATGACTGCTACCACTGGTATTATCATTTTACCGACTGCTTTCTCTTGGTTGAGTTAACTCGTTATCGCGCTCCAATAATTGAGCCCTATTAACAACATCTAAATACAAACACAGTTTGTGAGAAATTAAGTATTGACGTATCTCGGGTTTCAAACCTCTTAGAAACATCCGTGTCATTCTCTCCTCATTATCAACCAAGTGAGACGCAAACCGGGACAACCCGGCAAACTTAGCTTCGTACTGTGACACGGTCATATTGTTCTGCTCCAACTTGATGAACTCTACCTCTTTCATGTGACGAATACTTTCGGGAAAGTACTTGTCGTTGAATAGTTCTTGGAACTTCTCCCAAGACATCTTCAAGGCGGCGAGTTGAGTACGCTTTTACCGATTCCCACCCAAGAATCAGCCTCTCCTTGCAAACATAAAGGTGGCAATGGAACCTTTTGCTCCTCGGAGCATCCCAAAACATCAAATATCTTGGTGATCTGCTTTATCCACGCTTCCGCCTTAAGTAGTTTTGGCTCTCCAATAAACTCCGGTGGTCACACCTCCTTAAACTGTTTAACGGTGACCGTTCGAGAGTTTCCAGTGTTTCCACCTATATTTTGGACAGGAACTACTCTCGCCTGATGTTGCATGAATTGCATAAAGCCTCTGAACATTCCATCGTTCATCATTTGGTCAGTGTTGTTGTTTGCATGAGGATTGTTGCCTTCCTGATGCACATTATCCTGATTATTGATCTGTGGAGACTCAACGGTCTCCTGTGTTCCATTGCTATTCTCAACATTCTCGGATGTCATTTTCAAATACTACCACAAAATAAGGGTTAATTTACATGTCACATATTATCCCTATACTCTGACCAACCAAATAAATACCAAATAAACTTAGGTAGGTCATACAAGTGAAGGAATTCCCCGTCTCTCCCCTCCTAGTTCTTGTCTCATATCTCAGCCAAGGATCATATCCCTAAGCTTTGATACCAACTGTGACGCCCCCAAAATAGGTATACATCACCCATCTTGAGTCACCAAATACATGGTATAAAATTCAAATACAACTTTATTATACAACAGTCGTGTAAAATACGACAAAACATAATCTAAGAGTTTTAATAAGAATATTGTCATCTAGACAATATCTATACTCAACGGAGTCCTCATTACATTTATTGTCACACTATTTAACAGAATAGTGAGGACTACTAATGTTATCATCTGGACCGTCACTCCGCTTCCCCAAGACTAGTCCCGCCACGCTCTCATTTCCTCAAGAGAACAAAGAAAGAAAGGGTGAGCTCAACTAGCCCAAGAAGAAATATTATGACTAAGATAATGCAGAATAAATTATCATTAGCCTTCAACAGTGTTAAACTGATAAAATATAATAAACATCAAGTTTAACTACAGTGGAACAAGCAATCCATTAGAAGAGTCAAGTAGAGAATAAAATCTACTATCTTCTATGTATAAAGGTTTTCATCACTTTTATCACGAGACTCCTACTTAATAAATAAACCACATCATCTCCAAGACTACGACCAATGATATTCATTAGTATAACGACCACAAATTATCCATGCACAACGGGCCAAGGATATTCGTGTATTCATCAATGGTCATGATCATGCCAACAACTGTCCATTAATGCACTACAGCTAATGAGGACTTTTACCACATCATTTGTAACATTACGGTCATGATTATACCGAATAATTCCTGGTCATAATCATACCAAGCCCATCTATGCACTACCGGCCACAGATGACTTTCAACATATTATAAACATGAGGATGATGACAATGATATAAGAATTCAATAAAACAAGTTCAAGGATAAATTTGTAAAGATTCATAATTTAATTTATCCAGAAATCAATAACGTCCAAATTGTCAACATGATACTACTTTGTGGAGTAAAATTCAAGAATGCTCAGAAGAATATTTCCATGAAAAGATAATGGATGAAGAGCAAATATCAAGGATATTCCACTAATTTCATGGAGTATAGAAGCCAAAACTTTAATCAACTGAGTATAATAGAATATATGAAATCGCAAATGGATTTTTGCCGCCATACGATAATCCACGTAGACAGATTATTCTAACAGAATAATAAAGAATGGAATAACAGAAGAATTCACCAGGTGTGCGTAATTCGCACAGACAGGTTATTCCAACATAATAATAAGGAATGGAATAACAACCCTTACGAGTATTGAAAGAAAAATAGCTCTCTTCATGAATACGAAAGAAATAATACCCCTTACCTTAGAAAAAACCGGATACTCGGAATAAGGAGGTAGCGGAGCATTTCTCTTCTTCTTTCTCTCTATAATTTCTCTCTATAATAATTGCTCTAAAGCTTTTGTGAATTGGTGAGAAATGAAGGAAGAATGAGCTTCTATTTATAGGAAAATATAGTTTCAATAATTGCACGTTTTGGGGCTCGAAATATTACAGTATAATACCTTCCTCTTTTTCTTAATTTTTAAATTAGTCCTGCAAGTATTATCAAACTTGCACCACCTCCCCTAATAGTAAATAATGTGAATTAATAGTTCATTCATGTGACTCAATAGTATAATCATGTGAAAAAACTAATTACAGTATAGTAACTTCAACTATACCTCCGTTTTTAATTTAGTCATGCAAGTATTATCAATTTTGCACCACCTCCCCTAATAGTACACGAATGTGAATCAATAGTACACATATGTGAACAAATAGTTATAAGCATGTGAAATAATAGCAATTAATTGCTCATTTATCCGATTAATTACCCGATTGGTCAATATAACCTCCAGACATCAATTATTATCGAAATAAATGTTGATTTCCACTAACACTAATAATCCCAACACAATGAAACTATCAATTTCATCTTTAGTCAACACAACTTATTCATCATTAATATTATAACTCACAATATTTAACAACCAGGTCGTTCCCAGGAAAGAGGGGGCTTTCTGATAAGGATTTCTCCTTATTGGCGCGCAATTAGGTGACCAAACCTCTCCTTGACAGAACTTTTAGACATTATCAATATTGCAAATAATAATATGAATAACTTTGTTGTCTCAATTATTGATTTAATAATAATAAATATTATGTAGATGATACTGTGATAATAATTGAATCAATAATATGAGAGATATGATGCAGCAATTATTGTAGAAATAATTGAGTATAACTGAGTGACTTCTCACGTAAGCATCAATAATCAATACTTTGTGTGCTACTATGCAACCACGCGTATTCATCGTGTTTCTTTTACTACCGGGTAGTTCAATCAGCTTTTAACGGTAATATTTTCATTAAGTATTTTTATAAAAGATAATTACATCATTTTCTAACTGCCACAATACTTTCGTTTTGGGGTCCACCAATGATTGTTCCGTCGTACGAATATTCCCTGTTAAAACGAATATTCCCCGACCAATCGAATATTATATAACCACTTGCTTACTTTGCAAAATTTGTAAATATTACCCACAACTATAACATTATATCAAATCCACACCATAATATTCAAAAATATATTTCGAGAAAATTATTCTTTATTCATAAAAGTTGGGGTCTTACATGAAGGATATAGTTTCACATGTTTAGACCACTTTTAAGGAGGATTTTATTTTTATATCCTCCGATTTCCTCTGCCTGAAGTATGAACTACATTACTGGACTAAGTTGATGCAGTCATGGGTCGGGGACATCTGGTCTGAGATTATTGTTGGTTGGCGACACTGCTTCTCTTTTTTTAGAAAAAGTACCCATTCTGTGAGAACTACCCATCTGAGACATCTGAGGAATTCAGAGTGGTGAGAAGCTGTCTATTTCATGGACTAGACCCATATTAGGAGATGGCTCATTCAATCTCTAGTAAAGAAGTGATCTTTCATTCATCTAGAGGGTTGACTAAACCTGAAATTTTGTTCAAGAACTTAATGGTCGTCATCTTTTTTTTACTACTTTTGAACATAATTTAACATTCTTGCCTTTGGCAAGAATGGATCCTATAAATCATTTTAAAATAAGTCACAAATAGTTACAATGTCTAGAACGTCACGTCATTCAGAACAAAAAAATCTGACCAAAGAAAATAAAAGTGACAATATCATTGAGAAGGCGCCGCTCTACGTCCATCCGCCCATTCATGCCATTCATACCACGCCCTCCGCCCCTTCACCACCTCACCTAATCCTTGCGCCCAAGACCATCCGTCAAATACCATGCACCTCCTCAGACATCCATGCGCACCCCTATGCCCTATGTTCCAACTACTTTGGTTCAAGAACAAAGTTACAAAAGAGAAAAAGCATTCAAAAGCTTTTGAAGAGTCTTTTGGCATTGTGAGTAAGAAGTTTTAAATTGTTGTACAGATCACAATAATTTCTTCATGTTCTTCAGCAAGGGCTTGTGTCATGCGCACCCCTATGCCCTATGCTCCAACTACTTTGGTTCAAGAACAAAGTTGCAAAAGAGCAAAAACATTCAAAAGCTCTTGAAGAGTCTTTTGGCATTGGGAGTAAGAAGTTTTAAATTGTTGTACAGATCACACCAATTGCTTCATGTTCTTCAGCAAGGGCTTGTGCCATCTGAAACTCCTTCAACCATCTCTTGATATGGGTCCAATCCATGAAATACTAGCATTTGTACATGCCTTATATACTTATCCAATTACAACTCTATCAGTTCATTGTAAGACGGCCGCAAATGACAGGGCAAAGGGGAAACATTCTGAATTTGGGTGTGAATAGTGTCTAGAACGTCATTCAGAACAAAAAAAATCTTACCAAAGAAGATAGAAGTGATAACATCATTGAGAATGTTTGAATTGATGCACAGATCACAACAATTGCTTCTTGTTCTTCAGCAACGGCTTGTGCCATCGGAAACTCCTTCAACCATCTCTTGATTTGGGTCTAATCCATGAAATACTGGCATTTTCACATGCCTTATATGCTTATCCAATTACAACTCTATCAGTTCATTGTAAGACGACCGCAAATGACAAAGCAAATGGGAAACATTTTGAATTTGGGTGTGAATACTATCTAAAACATCGTTCAGTACAAAAAAAATCTTACCAAAGAAGATAGAAGTGATAATATCATTGAGAAGGCGCCAATCCACATCCATGCGCCCATTCATGCCATCCGCGCCCACGTGTCCCAGCACCTCAGCGTCCATGTGCCTGCACCATCCGTCATCGTCTATGCACCTCCTCAGACATTCATGTGCACCCCTGTACCCCTATCCAATTACAACTCTATGATCAGTTCATTGTAGGACAACCGCAAATGACAGAGCAAATGGGAAACATTCTGAATTTGGGTGTGAATAATGTCTAGAACGTCATTCAGAATAAAAAAATCTTACCAAAGAAAATAAAAGTGACAATATCATTGAGAAGGCACCGCTCCACATCCATCCGCCCATTCAGTGCCATCTCATACCACGTGCTTCAAAGACCTCAAATGGTTCTTGTGCCCGCACCATCATCAAATCCGCAAGCCAGCACCTCCTCAGACATCCATGTGCACCCCTGTGCACCTCAGCGTCCTTGCGCCCACACCATCTGCCAACGCCAGTGCTGTCTTTTTCATGGACTAGACCCATATTAGGAGATGGTTCATTCAATTTCTAGTAGAAAAGAGATCGTTCGTTCATCTAGAGGGTTGACTAAACCTGAAATTTTGTTGAAGAACTTAATGGTCGTCCTTTTTTTTTACTCCTTTTGATCATAATTTAACATTTTTGTCTTTGGCGATAACGGATCCCAAGACCTGATAAGTGGGTTTTATACCTAAGTGGGTTTTATACCTACTTATGGAGTACCAATTCATGCGAACTATGCCCATCTCAAGTACATTTTAGTATGTTTTAGCTGCATTTCATGTTAGTTTGCATTGCATATACTTAAAACTCTTTTTGGTGAATAAGTGCAGGAATCGGCCTAATTTGGTGGTATTATAGGGCACGAGGCTAATGGACGCATGAGGCGAGGCAAAAGATAGGATATGCATTGATGAGGATTGAGAGGAGCGTGGATGGACAAGCATGGATGGACATAGGACATTTCAGTAGCATCAGCAACAAAGCAGAACCAAACTCAATAGCAGCACAAGAATGCATCAACTGCAAGCCGCTGACGATGATTCTTGAGGCGCAAGGCCGCTCATGTAGTACCTAGCCAGACATTATTACCATCACAAGTTGCTGTGCGCGAGCATGATATAAGCATAGGGGCGACGCGCTTGCATGCGAGAAACGGCTGAGACATCATAACTTCATCGCATGCGCTAAATATTAATAGTGGATTCTATTCAGCAATTGGGTTTGATAGTTCTATCTTTCATCTTTCAATTGTTTGTTTATTAATCATGTTTAGATTTGATCCCATGATGGCTTTTGGTTCACCATGAACTAAACTCCATTATGGGATTCTAACGGATTTTAATATGTAGTTTGATTGCATGCTTGAATCTTTGGATTGTTTTACATATCATATGGGATGTCTATCATGATTGTTTTGCATGTATGAATGCTTGATCACCATTCGTTTGAAAGATTTGTATGGAATTGACAATGAACATGCAAGTATAGATTGTAATTATGATAGTATACGTATATGGGGTTGTTTTATATGGCTTGTGTATTTCGTGAACCAGATAGACATATACTGTTTCACCGTATCAGTTAGAATAAGGGATTGAACTTAAATTCAATATATTTGCAATTTCACATAGACATATAGTGATTTTGATTATATTTATCATTACATAGAGTCTATCATCTGTGGATGTTGTGTAAGTAAGTCTTAGTGCATTGAAAAATGGCTAAAACTCTTTTAGTGCTCTTGGCTACTTTTCTGTAATATGTGAACAAGTCATGCATGATAGTGGCGATTGAATGAAGTATTAAATGAAGTTACGATCCCATTATTTCCAGATTTTATTTATTCCGTGTTATTATTGTTTTAGTTGTTATTCGCGATTCGAGAACAAACCAATCTTAGTCATTAGTTTGAGCATATAAATATAGTGATTTAATTAATGCATAGTGATTTAAATTAAACAACTTTCTATATGGGATCGATATTTTACTTGCTCTGTATTGCTTGTTAACACATGTATGCTTGTATGAGTTAGAGCTCTTGTTAAGACTAAAAAAGAGGCAACAAGTTTTTGGCACCGCTACCGGGGACAGGCGTTTAATTTAGTATTATTATCATTAGTTTCAAGCTATATTGTATGACTTAGACAATTCTAGTCTTATCTCATTTCAATTTTTGTTTTTTTTGTTTCAGGAATTTGGATAAATTTTTATGCACACGCGATCATCCAACCCCGACTTAACACTGCTTGTGATAACATAAACGGAGAGGTTGGAAGCGAGTGTTCGAGAAATTTACAAGCACGGTTGGAAAGTACGATACTAATATGGCAAATAGAGGCACAAGGAGAAGAAAGCAAAGAGAAAGCATTGGGCTCAAGGAATATTCCATGCCCAATATTAATGGATTACTGATCCAAAGATCGTAGACCCGATGATAGCGAATGCCAATATATTTGAGATAAAAAGCGCACTATTCGGATGGTACGAAATTGATGCGATTTGGGGTGTTGTTATCTGAGATGATCCGAATGAACACTGTTGAGTTTCATCAAAATCATGATACATTCGGAGATACAATGGTGTGACGGAGGATGCTATCGTGACTTAGGCTATTCCCATTCTCATTGAGGGATAAAGCAAGAAGTTGGCTTCATTCTTTGCCAGCAGGATCTATAACTACATGGGAGGACTTAGCACAGAAGTTCTTAGCCAATTTCTTCCCGATGGCTAAGACTGCAAAGATGAGGACATCGATCTCTCAGTTTGAGAAACAATAGGGCGAGTCCTTATATGAAGCATGGGAGAGATACAAAGAAATGCTAAGGAAGTGTACAAAGAAATACAAAGAAATTCTTATTGGAAAGCCCCATCTTTTCTGGGAACGGTCTGGTTGTCATAAATGTGATTCTGTAATATTATTTGTGAATAATTAATTATTGATTCATATGATAAGGAAATATTTATTTTATGTGGATATAAATGTTGGATATATTTATTGTGGTTAAAAATGAAGGAGTTAATGTTGAGGTGTTTTATCAGTATTTTTGTCGGAATGAAGGTATTAAAAATTAAACCAAAGATTTTTGAGATATATTGTGTGAGTTATAATTTTTAATCCGACCGTTGGATCGTTTTAATTTTTGGATATGTTATACATATATAAGTTGACTATATGTCCACAAATTTTGAACCGTTAAAAATGAATGTATGATTTGTTATGAATTTTAAGAGGTGACTGATTCAGAAATTAGGTTTATAAATGATTTTGGTGGAAAATTCTAGAATTGAGTGGGCCCCACTTGTGGTTGGTGAAGAAATGTACTGAATTTATTTCAAATGTGGTGGGTGGGAATAGTAGCAAGTAAAGCCATCAGGTTGTAGGTCAAGTCTGCTAACATTTTCCTATAAATAGAGGGCTAAGTTAGAATTGAAAATCACACCAGAAACAAGTTTTCTCTTTTTCTCTCTCTAGATTATTGAGTGTATTTTGTGAGTATTTAGATACTTTGTGAGTTTCTATTCATCAGTGCAAGTTTCCTTCAGCCTTATACCGATATTCCGATCAGAAGTACTGATATTTTGAGGTAAGGGATGTTATTTTCTTCATATTTTATATTATTTCTTCAATATCATTATGCCGAAGTATTGATCTGAATTTCTATAAAATTTGGAACTTTTTGTGTCTCTGGTTATTATTCACGATACTAAGACTATTCACGAATCTTGCACTATTCAATTTAAAAAATGAAATTTTCTTCTTCGTTTGTCCAAGATGTCTATTATGGTTACTATCTTTGATTGTATCCATGTTTTGATCTTTATTTTTGAATTCGCTTCAAAATTGGTATTTATGAAGTATTATTGATCTTGGATAAATTGTTATATGAATCCTACTATTTGTCCTTCATTTCAATCGGATTCGCTTTCTTTAAAATATTTTTCATCATCCTCATTCCTAAATGATGATATTACTAAATATCTTCTACCAGAGTGCAAAGATAAATGATTAATCGATGAATATCTTTTTGCCGTAGTGCAAAAGATGAGCAGTGTTGAGATGAACATAACCAACTGGTGATACAAATGAATATCTTTGGCCTGTAGTGCAAAGATGAATATTTGATTAAAGAGGTATATTGATTGTTGTTACAGGGATAAAATAGTGATGATGGACTTTTAAATCTTAGTAGATAGTAGAACTCATTCTCTACTTGACTCTTCTAATGGATTGATGTTTCCGCTGCAGTTGTTGATCTAAAACTTGTTGGCTATTATATTTTATCAGATTTTTCCCTGTTGAAGACTAATGATAATTTGTTGTATATTATCTTAGTCATAATATTCTTTATCGGGCTAGTTGAGCTCACCTTTTCTTTTTTGTTCCATTTTCTCGTGGAGGTGAGAACATAAGCAGAACTAGTGGGTAAGGTGCGAGTGATGGTTATAGAAAGATGTTTTAGCAGATCCTCACTATTTCGTAAAATAGTGTTTGAATAATTATAACGAGGACTTATTTGAGTGTGGATATTGTCTAGAAGATATTATTTGTATTTAAACTCACAAGATGTGTTATCGTATTTTATGCGACAATTGTATTATTGAAGTTGTAGTTTGCTTTCATACCATGTATTTGGCGACTTCGAATGGGTATTGTATACCTATTTTGGGGGCGTCACAGTTAATATCAAAGCTTAGGGATATGGTCTCCAAGCGGAGATCGGGGAATAGAACTAGGAGGAGAGATGAGTAAATCATTCGCTAGTGTGTCTTATCTAATCTTATTTGTTGGTCACCATAATATAGGGATATTATGTGATATGTTAATTTGTTTAATTAACCCTTGTTTTATGATGATATTTAAGAATGGCCACGAGAACGTTAACAATGGAGTGTATGAGACTATGGAACAACCTTTGAATTACAAACCGGAGAGAACGCAGCAACAGAAGGCAATATTCCTCTTGTAAACAACACTACTGAGCAAACGATGAATGATGGAATATTTAGGAGCTTTTGCAGTTCATGTAAAACCGGATGAGGGAGACTCGTGCACAAAATACGGTGGAAATGATAGTAATGCGCGACTTGTCACAAACAAGCAAGCGATTCAAGGAGTTAGGGACTACTGTAATTTAAGGGAAAGCGGATCCGATCATGGCGAAAACATGGGTCAAGCAAATTACCAAGATATTCGATGTCTTGGGATGCACGGAGAACAGAAGGTTCCATTCGCCACCTTTATGTTCTCGGTGAGGAGGAGACTCTTTGGTGGTGGAGTCATGGAGCGTACTGACCAAATTTTTCAAAGATGTCTTGGGAAATGTTTGAAACTATTAAATGACAAGTACTTTCCGAAAGTATTAAATCATATGAAGGAGGTGGAGTTTATCGATGGAACAAAATAACATGACGGTTGTCTCGAGCACGAGGCTAAGTTTGCAGAGTTATCAGTTTGCACCTCATTTAGTCGAAAATGAGGAAAGAATGACGAGGATGTTTACTAGAGGTCTAAAGCCCTAGATTCTAAGCAATATCTTATATCTCATAAATTTTCTTTATATTCGGATGTTGTAAGCAGGCTCAATTATTAGAGTGAGATAATGAGTATGTTCAACCGAGGGACCACAACCGAGTCATCTACCGGTGATGAGTCATCGAGCGATGATAACCAATGAGGAGGAAAATATACTTAACAAAGCGGTAACCACTTTCTGGGTGGTCATCGTGGCCCATGATAATAGGAGAGGTGAGTCAAGTGGAAATTTCGAAAAGAGGAGATTCAACAATGACGGGAAGACATCAACAAAGACAGACCAAGACCAACAACAAATTCTAGGGGAGGAGAACGACCGCCATTTAGATGTTACAAATGCGGGAAGAGGACATATCATTAAACCGTCACAACAATCCAAGGTATGTTACAACTATAGAAAGGAAGGCCACATAGCTCGGGATTGTTCAGAGCAAAACCAAGTTCAACGAGGATGGTGACTCCAAGGGTCATCCGGATAAGTCGAAATTAGCGGTTCCTGGAAGAGCGTTTGTCGCGATCGCCAAAACGCAGGGAACCTGAATGAGGTGATTACGGGTAAGCTAATCTTGAACTCTTGCGAAGTTTATACCTTACTAGATACCGGTTCTACCCATTCTTTTATCTCTCCTACTTATGCTCAATGTTTAAACTTGACTCCGGAGAAATTGGACTTTGACTTATCTGTTGAAACTCAGTTGGGTGAAACCTTCGTTACATCTACGTTATAAATCTTGCATGATCCAAGTTGGCACTATCACATTACACATTGATCTTATATCTTTAAAGATACTTGCTTTTGATGTGATTTTAGGAATTGATTGGCTAACCACTCATCATGCCAAAATTGATTGTTTCGTATGGGTTGTTAGTTTTCATATTCTAACCAACCATCATACTGAATTCAAACAACTAAACCACTAAAATCGATCCACTATCATATCAAGCCATAAAGCTATTCTTTTATTGAAAAATGGATGTCAAGCTTTCTTAGTCCATGTTATGGATTTGAACAAAGACAAGTCAGATTTGAATAATATTTCTATTGTTAGAGAATTTTCTGATGTATTTCCTAAAGAACTTCCCGGTCTACCCCGAACGTGATGTTGAATTCTTTATTGACCTTGGTAAATTACAAAACCCATTTCTAAAACCCCATATCGAATGGCTCTATTGAACTTGAGAGTTAAAAGTCCAACTACAGGAATTGTTAGACATAGGTTTCATTCGTCCTAGTACATCTCCTTGGGGTGCTCCTGTTTTATTCGTAAAGAAGAAAGACGGGAGTATGCAACTTTGTATTGACTACCGAGAATTAAACCATGTCACCATCAAGAATAGGTATCCGCTACCTCGCATTGATGACCTGTTCGACCAGTTGCAAGGAGCACAATTCTTTTTAAAGATCGATCTTCATTTTAGATATCATCACCAAGATTAAAAGCGAGGATATTCCAAAGACCGCTTGAACTTCGACGCGGGCATTATGAATTCTTAGTCATGTCTTTTCGATTGACTAATGCTCCTGCTGCTTTCATGGATATGATGAACCGTGTATTCAAGGAATATTTAGATCAGTTTGTTGCTGTCTTTTTGATGACATTCTCATCTATTCCAAAAGCCGTGAAGATCATGAGCACCATTTGAAGTCGATACTTGAAAACTTCGTGAAAACAAACTTTATGCCAAGTTGAAGAAATGCGAGTTCGCTTTGAGGAAGTAGCATTCCTTGGGCACGTGGTGTCAAAACATGTAGTATCTGTCGACCCGGCGAAGATTGAAGCGAAGACAAAGTTAGGGAGCAACCAAAGTTGGTGACCGGTCGCGTAGCTTTACGGGCTTAATTGGTTATTATCGGAGATTCGTGGAAGGATTTTCTCGAATCGCTACTCCGTTAACTCAGTTGACTCGGAAAGATACAAAATTTGTATGGAGCGAGGAATGCGAGAAGGGTTTCCAAGAGCTCAAGAGGAGACTCATTTCGGCACCTGTTCTGGCAATACCATCCGAATGCGGATGGATTTGTTATATCTGGCGATGCTTCGAGGGCAAAGGGTTAGGATGCGTTCTCATGCAACATGGGAAAGTCATAGCCTATGCCTCATGACAACTCAAAGAATATGAGAGGAATTATCCTACTCATGATCTAGAGTTGGCAGCAGTCATATTCGCGTTGAAAATTTGGAGATACTTGTATGGGAGAAAGTGGAGATTTATACGGACCATAAAAGCCTCAAATATTTCTTCACCCAAAAAGAACTCAACATACGGCAACGACGTTGGCTTGAACTATTGAAAGATTACGATCACACTATTCAATATCATCCTAGAAAAGCGAACGTAGTAGCTGACGCATTGAGTAGAAGATCATATGCGAGTACGAGTGCGATATTGTTAATACAAAGGCCTATTCTGTATGACTTGCGAAGGATGGAGGTAGAATTAAAGACTCCAAGGAACCACATGATGATGGCGAATATACGAGTAGAATCGACTTTAATCGATAAAGTTAAAGCTGCCCAAGCTACGGACCTGGAGCTGATACGTATGAAGAAGAAAGTCCAAGAAGGAGCTATTCCAGAAGCGAGAATCGATGAAGAAGGAATACTTAGATTCAACTCCAGACTTTGTGTTCCTAAAGATTCTGACTTGAAGCATAGAATCATGATGGAGGCACACAACACCCCGTTTGCAATCCATCTTGGGAGTACCAAAATGTATCATGATATTCGACATACATTTTGGTGGAACAATATGAAGAGAGAGATCGCGGAGTTTATCTCGAGATGTTTAACTTGTCAACGTGTAAAGGTAGAGCATCAAGTGCCAAAGGGTCCATTACAACTACTTGAGATTCCAAAATGGAAGTGGGAACACATTACCATGGATTTCGTTACAGGTCTTCCCAAAGTTTCTCAAGGCATAGATACGATTTGGGTTATTGTTGATAGATTAACCAAGTCTGCCCATTTCTTACCGATACGTGAGACTTATTCCCTTGAACGTCTTGCTCGCATGTAGTGAATGAGATTGTGAGATTGCATGGCATGCCAAGATCCATAGTTTGGATCGTGACCCAAGATTCACTTCATGATTTTTGGTTAGCTTGCGAGAAAGCTATGGGCGCAGTTCTGATTCAGGCTTGCATACCATCCTCAAGCGGATGGACAATCGAGAGAGGACTATTCAAACCCTTGAAGATCTATTAAGACTTTGTGTCCTAGATTTTAAAGGAAGTTGGGATAAGTACTTGCCACTGGTGGAATTCTCCTACAACAATAGTTATCAAGCAAGTATAGGCATGGCTCGATTTGAGGCGTTGTATGGATTTAAAGTGTCGTTCTCCAAAGATATCTTTGGGGAGGTGGGAGAAGCAACATTGTTGGGACCAGAATTAGTACGCATAACTACAGAAAAGATCCAAATGATTCGACAATGTAGACAAACGGCACAAGATCGACAAAAAGAGTTATGCGGATCTTCATCGAAAAGACGTGGAATTTAATATTGGGGATCATGTATTGTTACGTGTTGCACCATGGAAGGGAGTTACAAGATTTGGGAAGAGAGGAAATCTCAATCCACGATTTGTTGGTCCATTTGAGATTCTTGACCGACTAGGAAATGTGGCCTATAAACTCGCATTACCTCCAAGTATGTCTCGTGTTCATAATGTTTTTCACATATCCATGCTTCGTAAATATGTGAAAGACCCGAACCATATTATTAACGTTAGAACCGGACGAGATAATAGAAAGATTTAACGTACGAAGAAGTACCTGTTAAGATCTTGGATAGGAAAGAGCATGTCCTACGCACCAAGGTTATACCACAAGTTAAGGTTTTATGGAGCAACCATGCTATTGAAGAAATGACCTGGGAGTTGGAATCAAAAATGAAAGCGAGGTATCCTCACCTTTTCGAAACACCAGGTACGTATGTTAATTTCGAGGACGAAATTTCATAAGGAGGGGAGGTTGTAAGACCCCAACTTATTATAAATAAAATTGAATTTCCTCTAATTATATTTGTGAATAATAAGGTATTAATTTGATATAATTCTCTGGTTATGGGTGAAATGTGCAAATTTTGCAAAATATGCAAGTGGTTATTAAATAATCATTGTTGTCGGGGAATATTCGTTTGGTCGTGGAATATTTTTGTTGTCGGGGAATATTAAATGCGACGGCATAGTCATTTAATGGGCCCCATAATGTAATAAGCTGCTTTGGATGAAGAAAATGACAAGTTTGAGTTTTTATAAATAACAGCGTAGTTATTCTGCTAACAACTTGTTGGAATACCCTTGATTAAAATACGATGTCTACGCGTGGATGCAGTATTGATGAATTATTGATCCTTACGTAAAGAAGGCACTACTCAATAATTGTTACGATGAATTCTTTGCTCAATATTTTATTTTATTGATTCAATAATTCTTTGCATTGATATTTTATATTATTGTTGTTTGATAATTGTCACAAACCTGATGTTTCCCATTATCGGATCAATAATTCATATTATTTGAATAATATTATTAGATAGAATTATTGGCAATGTCTAGAAAGTTACATCGAGGAGAGGTTTGGTCACCTAATTGCACGCCAATAAGGAAAAATTCTTATTGAAAAGCCCCATCTTTCCCAGGAACTATGCGGTTGTCATAAATGTGATTACGTAATATTATTTATGAATAATTAATTATTGATTCATATGATAAGGAAATATTTATTTTATGTGGATATAAATGTTGGATATATTTATTGTGGTTAAAATGAAGGAGTTAATGTTGAGGTGTTTTATCGATATTTTTTGTCCGAATGAAGGTATTAAAATTAAACCAAAGATTTTTGAGATATATTGTATGAGTTATAATTTTAATCCGACCATTGGATCGTTATAATTTTTGGATATGTTATACATATATAAGTTGAGTATATGTCCACAAATTTTGAACCGTTAAAAATGAATGTATGATTTGTTATGAATTTTAAGAGGTGACTGATTCAGAAATTAGGTTTATAAATGATTTTGGTGGAAAATTCTAGAATTGAGTGGGCCCCACTTGTGGTTGGTGAAGAAATGTGCTGAATTTATTTCAAATGTGGTGGGTGGGAATAGTAGCAGGTAAAGCCATCAGGTTGCAGGTCAAGTCTGCTAACATTTTCCTATAAATAGAGGGCTAAGTTAGAATTGAAAATCACACCAGAAACAAGTTTTCTCTCTTTCTCTCTCTAGATTATTGAGTGTATTTTATGAGTATTTAGATACTTTGTGAGTTTCTATTCATCAGTGCAAGTTTCCTTCAGCCTTATACCAATATTCTGATCAGAAGTACTGATATTTTAAGGTAAGGGATGTTATTTTCTTCATATATGATATTATTTCTTCAATATCATTATGCCGAAGTATTGATCTGAATTTTTATCAAATTTAGAACTTTTTGTGTCGGGGTTACTATTCACGTATACGACACTATTCACGTGATTATGACTTTATTCACGAATCTATGACTATTCACCAAAAAAATGAAATTTTCTTCTTTTTATCCAAGATGTCTATTATGGTTACTATCTTTGATTGTATCCATGTTTTGATCTTTATTTTTGAATTCTTCTTCAAAATTGGTATTTATGAAGTATTATTGATCTTGGATAAACTGTTATACGAATCCCTACTATTCCCCTTCCATTTCACTTTGGATTCGTTTTCTTTAAAATATTTTTCGTCATCCTCACCCTAAATGATGATATTACTAAATATCTTCTTTACCAGAGTGCAAAGATAAATGATTAACTGATGAATATCTTTGGCCCGTAGTGCAAAGATGAACAGGTGTTGAGATGAACATGACCAACTGGTGATACAAATGAACATCTTTGGCCTGTAGTGCAAAGATGAATATTTGATTAAAGATGTATATTGATTGTTGTTACAGGGATAAAATATTGATGATGGACTTTTAAATCTTAGAAGATAGTAGAACTCATTCTCTACTTGACTCTTCTAATGGATTGATGTTTCACTGCGAGCTTGTTGATCTAAAACTTGTTGGCTATTATATTTTATCAGATTTTTCCCTGTTGAAGACTAACGATAATTTGTTGTATATTATCTTAGTCATAATATTCTTTACTGGGCTAGTTGAGCTCACCCTTTTCCTTTTTGTTCCATTTTTCTCGGGGAGGTGAGAACATATAGCAGGAACTAGTCGAAACGGAGTGATGGTTATAGAAAGATGTTTTAGCGGTCCTCACTATTTACGTAAAATAGTGTTTGAATAATTGTAACGAGGACTTATTTGAGTGTGGATATTGTCTAGAAGACAATATTTGTATTTAAACTCACGTTATGTGTTGTCGTATTTTCATGACAAATTGTTTTATTGAAGTTATAGTTTGCTTTCATACCATGTATTTGGCGACTCGAATGGGTGTTGTATACCTATTTTGGGAGCGTCACGATAGCCTTGAGGAAGAATGCAGGTCAAGATTTCCGCAGCTTACCTCCGAAGTTGAAGGATCCGGTAGTTTCACAATACCGCGCACAATCTGAAGATGAATTTTGAAAAATGTTTGTGTGATCTTGAAGTAGCATAAATTTGATGCCTTTATCATTGTTTAATCAATTGGGACTACCGGATCCAAAGCCAACAAACATTTCTTTGCAGTTAGCTGACAGATCCATCACGTATCCACGGGGAATTATTGAGGATGTATTAGTGAAGGTGGACAGATTTATCTTTCCGGCTGACTTCATTATTTTGGATTACGAGGAAGACAAAAATATACCAATCATACTGGGAAGACCATTTTTAGCCACAGGCAAGACTCTAATTGATGTTCAGAAGAGGGAACTCACTATGTGTGTTCATGATCAAGAGGTCACCTTTAATGTCTTTTGTGACGCCCCCAAAATTGGTATACATCACCCATCTTGAGTCGCCAAATACATGGTACAGAATTCAAATACAAACTTAATTATACAACATGAGTTGTGAGTTTTAATACAAATATTGTCTTCTAGACAATATACAAACTCAATGGGGTCCTCATTACATTTATTATCACACTATTTCACAGAATAGTGAGGACTACTAATGCACCATCTAGGACCATCACTGCTTCCCCCACTAGTTCTCGCCACGCTCTCATTTCCTGAAGAGAACAATGAAAGCAAAAGGTGAGCTCAACTAGCCCAAGAAGAAATATTATGACTAAGATAATACGAAATAATTTATCGTTAGCCTTCAATTCAAGTTAAACCGATAAAATATAATAAACATCAAGTTTAATCTGCAATGAACAAGCAATCCCTTAGAAGAGTCAAGTAGAGAATAAAATCTACTATCTTCTATGATTTAAAAGGTTTTCATTACTTTTATCGCTGAGACTCAGCTTAATAAATAATCCACATCATCAAATCATCCATGTACTACAGGCCAAGGATATTCTTTAGTATCACGACCACGAATTATTCATGCACTACGGGCCAAAGATAATCGTGTTTTCATCAACGGTCCTGATCATGCCATAAAATAATTCATCTTTGCACCCTTGGCCGAAGAGAATCCATAGCCATAATCATACCAAAAACTGTCCATCAATGCATTACGGACCAATGAGGACTTTTTCCACATCATTTGTAACATTACGGTCATGATTATACCGAAATAATACCTAGTTATAATCATACCAAGTCCATCTATGCACTACAGGTCATAGATGACTTTCAACATAATATAAACATGAGGATGATGACAATGACATAATAATTCAATAAAACAAGTTCAAGAATTAATTTATCTAGGATCCAATAACGTCCAAATTGTCAACGTGATACTTCTTTGTGGAGTAAAATTCAAGAATGCTCAGAAGAATATTTCCATGAAAAGATACTAGATGAAGCGCAAATATCAAGGATATTCCACTAATTTCATGGAGTATAGAAGTCAAAGTTTTAACCAACTAAGTATAAGAGAATATATGAAACTATAAAATGGATTTTCGTCCCCATGCGGTAATCCACTTGATGCATCATTTCCACAATTTAATAAGGAATGAATACAAAGGATCATTCACCATGCATGTGATAATCCACATAGACAAAGTTATTCCAATGTAATAATAAATAATGGAATAATGTAAGAAATCACCATGAATGTGATAGGCCTTACAGCACATGTAATTCTAGCGAATAATAAAGAATGGAACCGGTCACGCGTAAACGCATGCATGTGATATTCCAACGAAATAATAAATAATGGAACCAGGTCATGCATAAAGCACATGATGTGATATTCCAATGAATAATAAACAACGAACCGTAATGCATGAAGCATGCATGTGATGTTCCAATGTAATAATAAAGAATGGAATAACAAAAAGAATTTCACCATGTATGCGGTATTTTTGCATAGACATGTTATTCCAACATAATGATAAAGAATAGAATAACGAAAGAATTTCACAAAGTATAGGGGTAGCTCACAGATCTGAGTTATTCAACAATGAATAATAAAAAATGGAATAACAGAAGTTCTCTTCATGAATACAAAAGAAATAATACCCCTTACGAGTACAACAAATAATATCCCTTACCTTGAAAGAAGAGTATTCCGACTAGTAGGGCGAGGATATTCTCGAAGAAAACTTACATTACGCTCAAAGCTTTCTTAAACTCTAAAGAAATACGCTCAAGATTATAGAAGAAGAACTCTCTTTATAGTTTCTCTCTCTAGAGTTTAAGTGAATTCGTAAGAATTAATGAAGGAATGAGCTTCTATTAATAGAAGAATGGACTGCATAGTAACTAATTCATAAACGGTCCAGATTAATTTACTTTTAATCAAATGGTCCATATTTAAAACAAAATCTTTTAAATAAAAAATAATATATTCTATTTATAATCTAATAAAACGAATAACTTTATAAAAGTATTACATTTTTATATAAAAAGATTTACTATGCAAAACACTATCAGTACTATGCAACACTATGATAATAAAATATAATATATTCTAATTATTGTCTAATAAAATAAATAACTTTATAAAAGTATTCATTTTATATAAAAAGATATTACTATGCAAACATTTATGCATAATAGAATATTATATATTCTATTTATAGTTTAATAAAACGAATAACTTTATAAAAGTATTACATTTTATATAAAAAGCTTTTCTATTTTATTACATTAATAATACTAATAAAACAAAACTGAGTGACTTCTCATGTAAGCATCAATAATCAATACCGTGTGCTACTATGCAATCACGCCAGACATCTTTATTTTTTAACACTGGGTGTTTCAACAGCTTAATTGTAAAACTTCCACCGTTATTTTTATAAAAAATATTTTTGTCGCTTTCTCAATCCGACAATAATTCCGTTAGGGTCCACCAATGATTGTACTGTCAAATCGACGGATATTCCCGACACAAAGAATATTCTTCGACTAATCGAATATTCCCCGACACAACGAATATTTTATATCAACTTGCTTACTTTGCAAAAAAAAAAAATTAACATCTTACCCTTAACTTTAAACTTTTATCAATTTAACTATTTACCAAAATAGAAAAATTGAATACTTTTATTTCATAAAATTCGGGGTCTCACATCTTTAAAGCTATGAAGTTTCCTGCAGATGAAGAGGAATGTTTTCTGGTTGATTTGGTGGATCAGGTCGTAAATGATGAAGTACAAAGCCAAGTGGATGATGAACCTTTGAGGAGAATAATTGTTGAAAATTCAGATTTGGAGAACGAGGAACTTGACGAACTTGTGAAATATCTGGATACCACTCTGGTCGAAAATTCGTAACACCAATAAGCCATTGACAAAAGCGGAGAATCATTAGTAAAATTAAAGCCATCTCTTGAGACACCTCCAGAACTTGAATTAAAACCACTTCCAGAACATCTCAGGTATGCATTTTTAAACAAAGATTCAAAACTACATGTGATTATTTCTTTTGCATTAACATCTTTTCAGGAAGAAAAACTGCTATAAGTGCTAGAGAGTTCAAATCGTGATTGGGTTTGGACCATAGCGGATATCAAAGGACCAAATTTACGTTTTGCATGCATAAAATCCTGATGGAAGATAAAAGTAAGCCGTCGGTTGAGCAACAAAGGAGACTTAATCCGATAATGAAAGAAGTGGTTAAGAAAGATGTGCTAAAATGGCTGGATGCGGGCATAATCTATCGATCTCGGATAGCTCATGGGTGAGCCCAAAGGATTAAAGGTGTACCAAAAAGGGTGGCATAAACCAGAGTGACTAATGAGAATAATGAGTTGATTCCAACACGAACAGTGACAGGGTGGAGAGTATGCATGGACTACCGTAGGCTCAACAAAGCTACACGGAAAGATCATTTCGCACTTCCATTCATTGATTAGATGTTGGACAGATTAGCAGGTCATGAGTACTATTGCCTACTGGATGGATATTCGGGCTATAATAAAATAATGATAGCTCCGGAAGACCAGGAAAAGACAACTTTCACATGTCCTTACGGCACATTCGCCTTCAGAAGAATGTCTTTTGGGTTGTGCAACGCTCCAACCACTTTTTAGATATGCATGATGGCTATATTTTCAGATATGGTGAAGCAAAATGTGGAAGTATTTATGGATGACCTCTCAGTCTTCGGGGACTCATTTGATCTATGCCTTGAAAATTTGGTGATGGTGTTGAAGCGGTGTGTTGAAACAAATCTAGTACTGAACTAGGAAAATGCCATTTTATGGGACAAGAAGGAATCATACTGGGCCACAAAGTATCGAAGAAGCGACTCGAGGTAGATAGGGAAAAGTTAGAAACTATAGAGAAATTTCCACCACCTACTTTGGTAAAAGGTGTTCGCAGCTTTCTGGGACATGCAGGGTTCTACCGCAGATTCATCAAAGACTTCTCTAAGATAACTAAACCACTATGCAGTTTATTGGAGAAGGATGCACATTTTAACTTTGATGATGCTTGTGTGTCGGCATTTGAGCACCTGAAAGGGAAATTAACATCAGCACCAATTATTACTGCACCAGATTGGGAATCACCATTTGAGCTGATGTGTGATGCCAGTGATTATGCCGTAGGCTGCTTTGGGGCAGAGGAAAGAGAAGATGTTTCATGTTATTTATTATGCCAGCAAGACCCTTACAGATGCACAGTTGAACTACACCACTACGGAGAAAGAGTTATTGGTCGTGGTGTACGCCTTTGATAAATTTCAAGCATATTTGATCGGTACAAAGGTGATAGTGTATATGGATCACGCCGCAATTCGACACTTAGTGGCAAAGAAGGATGCAAAGCCTCGGTTGATCAGATGGATTTTATTACTGCAGGAATTTGATTTGGAAATCAAGGACAGGAAGGGCACTGAAAACCAAGTGGCGGACCACTTATCTCGACTTGAGAATTCGGACAGGGAGACAGATGACAAGGTTTTAATCAATGAATCATTTCCAGATGAACAATTGTTTATGGTGAAAGGGGAAATGCCTTGGTTTACAGACTACGCAAACTATTTGGTGAGTAAAATGCTACCTTCTGACTTGGTGGGTTATCAAAAGAAGAAATTTCTGCATGATGTCAAATGGTATATATGGGATGAGCCTTATTTGTTTAAATAGTGTTCTGATCAAGTTATAAGAAGGTGTATTTCGTATAGCGAGACCAAGGGGATTCTGCAGGATTGTCACTCTACTGCGTATGGAGGTCACTATGGTGGTGAAAGAACAACGGCTAGAATACTACAAGCAGGATTCTACTGGCCGACAATTTTCAAAGATGCATATAGTTTTGTCCAGCGGTGTGATAGATGTCAGCGAGTGAGGAACATCTCTAAAAGGAATGAAATGCCATTGAATACAATCTTGGAAGTAGAAATTTTTGATGTTTGGGGAATTGATTTCATGGGGCCTTTCGTTTCTTCCTGTGGAAATCTCTACATTCTGCTCGCTGTAGATTATGTCTCGAAATGGGTAGAAGTGGCAGCTCTTCTGACTAATTATGCCAAGGTCGTCCTTAGGTTTTTACACAAAAGTATCTCACGAGGTTTGGGACTCCAAGGGCTATCATTAGTGACGAAGGCAGTCACTTTTGTAACAGGCAGTTTATAGCTTTATTGGCTAAATATGGGGTGAATCATCGCATTGCTACAACATATCACCCACAAACGAATGGCCAAGCTGAAGTGTCGAATCGAGAAGTTAAGAGAATCCTGGAGAAAGTGGTGAATCCCACAAGGAAGTACTGGTCACTGAAGTTAGATGATGCAGTATGGGCTTATAGGACGGCATATAAGACACCATTGGGTATGTCACCTTTTCAACTCATGTATGGAAAAGCCTGCCACTTTCCTATGGAGCTCGAGCATAAAGCATATTGGGAAATTCGAAAACTAAATTTTGATTTGAAAGCTGTCGGGGAGAAACGCCTACATCAACTCAATGAGTTGGATGAATTCAGATTGCAGGCATACGAGAATTCGAACCTGTATAAGGAAAAAGTGAAGAAATGGCATGACCGAAAAATTATTGAGAGAGCATTTGAACCAGGACAAAGGGTTTTGCTTTATAACTCCAGACTTAAACTTTTTCTTGGGAAGATGAAATCGAGGTGGTCAGGACCATTCACAGTGAAAACTGTTTTTCCGCATGGTGCAATTGAAATATTCGATACATTGCCAGACAAGCCTTTTAAGGTGAATGGACAGCGCTTAAAACATTACTTTGGTGGTGAGGTAGACAGACAGAAAGTCGCCTTAATTCTTTCTTCAACATGAGCATCAGAGACAGTCAAGCTAATTGACTATAACTTAACGCTTGATGGGAGGCAACCCATTATTTTCTATCTCTAAAAATCTCTTTTCCACTCTTTATTTATTTAGTTAAGTCACTTCGTTAACTCAATTTCAACCTAAGTTAGGACCATGCGATTATCTCTGCATAATTAACATACTAGCTGATATTGAAGGGGAGCGTGTATATGCATTGTATAAAATGAGGGTGATCCAATAGACATTCATGTTTATTTATTAAACCATGCTTTGATAAGATCTATTGATGAATTGCAGGTGTATTGGAGAGCACGCATTTCTGTCTTGAAGAGTCTAAAAATAAAAAAGCAAAGAAGCAGTATGAAGCGGATCGCTACAATGCCAGCGATGAACACAAAGACACGCACCGCTGCGTGCTGCACTACTTACACAAATTCGACTAATAATGCCATTCGCTTCGCTGCTAAAACCATTATGGACGCCACGACCACGCGCGATAGCAGACGGGGAAATATTTTTAAAAGTACAAAATCCGAGTTGTGGTCTAATTGTGTCTCTCCTTTAATATAACAGAAGCGTATTATTCTGTTCTCCTATATTCATAAGACTCATCCACTCTCATCAAAGTTCATACCCACAAATCTCCTTCCTGGCATAAATCTAGGGTTCTACTTGGGTTGTGTAGTAGTAAGTTTGGGGGCACGCTCATCAATAATTCCTCTGCATTCTCTCTATCATCCGCACATGGGTCCAAAAAGAGCACGCGCAATCTCCATCTCTTCTTCATCAGAATCTTCCTCTGCTAACCAAGAAGAGGATGTCTTAGACGAGAGTAAATTTATCAGTATGGAAGCCCAGCAAGACTATTATCGGAGTGTGGCCAAATATTTTGTGAAGGAACGAGGATTTCTACCTAGGAAGCAGGATGGCCAACTCTGGTATATGATACGCGAAAGAGACTGGGTTGGCTTGAAAGCATCTCCTATTCCTATCCCCATGGGGATTGTTAGAGAATTTTATGTGAACGCTGAGGAGATGATAACAAGAGGCATTAAGTTGGTTCGAGAAGAGCAGGTGAATTTTTGCCCTTCAGCGATCAGAGCAGTATACAACATATATGACGCACCACCCACCGGAGCTGATAATTGGATTGAAGGTGAATATTTAGAAACGGATCTAGCAGTTGTGATTACTGATTTGTGTATTCCGGGTACCAAATGGAAGTATAAGGCTGGGACAACTGAACTAAAATCGTTTCCATCATCATCATTGAATCGATATGCCCAAGCATGGAACCTGTTTATATGTGCCAAGCTAGTTTCGTCCGCTCATTACAATGCAATAACCATCGAAATAATATTATTTTGTGGGGAATCATCAAAGGCAAGTACATTGATGTAGGCCTTTTAATTCATCAAAACATGTTGCGTTATATGCGAGGGAGCAGAACTGGGACTATTCTGCATGCATCGGTGGTAGCCATGCTCTGTACCCAACAAGGGGTCCAATGGAATAATGAGCAGTTGCAGTATCCAAGCCACGCAATCACTCATGCTATTATTGCATGGTTCAAGGAGTGGACAGGTGGTGTACCACACCCACGCATACTAGGATTCATCATGCAACCCACTTTTCCAGAGTCATCACAAGAAATTTCCCCAGACAGATGAGGTTGGCGAATCACCCACGCACGCATGTACCACGATGGCGATCGCCAACTCAAAGGTTGGGCGAAAAAGTCGATGTCATGTACGATAATTTGGGCACATTTGCGACGGGACTCACAAGGGCCTTGGCCGAAGCTTGTGCGCAACAAGGAACAACGCTAGAATGGCCTCAATTCGGAACCGCAGCGCCATATCCACCACCAGATTCACCACCTGAGGAGGGTGGCACCACCGATAATTAGGGGAGTTTTTCATACCCTTTACCTTCATTCAATGGGGCATTGAATATTATAAGTTTGGGGGTATTGGGGAGTAGTTTAGTTGCATGTAGTTTAATATGATTAGTTTAATTCTTTAGATTTTGCATGTTCAGTTTAAAATTTTAATTTTTGTCATGTTTAGTTTATATTGTTGCTTATATAGTTTCATGTTCATGTTTAGTTTGCATATCTCACAGTTCTGGCCATATAGAAATTTTTGTCTAGCCAATGATGATAGTGAATTTTGTTAAATGATTTTTGAGTATTTTGGATAATATGAGCTGAGATATAATGTTTTACACAATGCAATTCATAATGTTGTTTAAACGCTTTCGGTTTGCACAAATGTGTTCACATCACTTGTAGGTATAAGAAGCATATGTTGCATTGCTCGATAGAAAAATATAGTTTTAAAAAGGGAAATATGTGAAAAGTTAGTATAGACTGTATAAAACATTGATTTATAAACTTTGGGAAAATATGGGTATCTGTGTATAAAAAAAACGAAAAAGAAAAGTAGCAATAACGTGGCTAGTCTTATTTCGGGGCCCTAGCTACTTGAGTAAGTACTCCCGAGGGGATTGTCTCTACACCTAGAGCCCTAAGGTCTTTCATGGTCTAGGAGTCGTTGGTCGAAAGCTCGCTAAGGGGTAGCAGTGTGCCTAATGGAGTAAGACATTGCACAATCATGTGAAAGAAAAAAAAAAGAGAAAAGAAAAATAGCAATAAACACTGCGGAAAAGTACGAAAGTCGCCCTCGTGAGTAGAAATAAAGCAGTTAAGCCCATTGTTGAACCTTAGTTTATTTTAAGATGTTAGAATAGTCTTGGTTGCATATATATACATAAGGCTTGATTTAAGCTATATTTTTTTTGTTTTGAGCAATATAGCATGAGTATTCTATGCCTAAATCAAGTTTTGGCGAACACAACACACACACACACACAGCATCTCTATAGCATTTGTGAATTATCTGAGTGTATGACATTATACCTGCAGTTTGGTTTGAATCTGTATTCTTGAGTCTAGAAAAATTCGCTGAGGCATTTTGGACTGAATTTCTATGATAATTGGGACAATGTGAGATTAGTTGCATCATAATTTAGTTGCATAGTAATATAGCTGCATTTTCATTTTTTATTAGTATGCATTGCTTGAGGGAAAGCAACAGTTCAAGTTTGGGGGTATTTGATAAGTGGGTTTTATACCTACTTATGGAGTACCAATTCATGCGAACTATGCCCATCTCAAGTACATTTTAGTATGTTTTAGCTGCATTTCATGTTAGTTTGCATTGCATATACTTAAAACTCCTTTTGGTGAATAAGTGCAGGAATCGGCCTAATTTGGTGGAATTATAGGGCACGAGGCAAATGAACGCATGAGGCGAGGCAAAAGCTAGGATATGTAAGGATGAGGATTGAGAGGAGCATGGATGGACATAGGACATTTCAGTAGCAGCAGCAACAATGCAGAACCAAACTCAGGAGCAGCAAGAGAATGCATCAACTGCAAGCCGCGCGGTAGGATGAGCTTGTAGGCGCACGCCCGCGCGAGTTCCTAGCCAGACATTATTACCTACTGCAAGTTGCGTGGCCGCGAGCATGATAAGCATAGGGAACGCAAGTCGCCGTATGAGAGAGCACGGCTGAGACATCATAACTTCATCGCAAGTCTCGCGCTACCATGAGAAGGAGTTCTTTGGAGGCCAGCGTAGCCGCACGCGAGGCCCTGAGTCGTTGATTTGTTTTATTTTATTTTCCAATTAAAATAGTTGTAATTGATTTAAAAACGATATCTGACTGGTGTCAGACGTATCTTTGATAACTTTTGTCGTATTTTTGACATCGAAATTAGGGTTTACGCTCTGGGAGAGATTCCAACGGAGAAGGAGACCAAAACTCTATTTTTCTACATCTTCTTGGGATTTTCTATCAGAGTGGATTATTATTATTATTTTGCTAGAATTTTAAGAGGATTTGAATATTAATAGTGGATTCTATTCAGCAATTGGGTTTGATAGTTCTATCTTTCATCTTTCAATTGTTTGTTTATTAATCATGTTTAGATTTGATCCCATGATGGCTTTTGGTTCAGTCATGAACTAAACTCCATTATGGGATTCTAACGGATTTTAATATGTAGTTTGATTACATGCTTGAATGCTGGATTGTTTTACATATCATATGGGATATCTATCATAATTGTTTTGCATGTATGAATGTTTGATCACCATTCGTTTCAGTACTTGTATGAAATTGACAATGAACATGCAAGTATAGATTGTAATTATGATAGTATATGTATATGGGGCTGTTTTATATGGCTTGTGTATTTTGTGAACCAGATAGATATATACTGTTTCACCGTATAAGTTAGAATAAGAGCTTGAACTTAAATTCAATATAGTTGCAATTTCACATAGACATATAGTGATTTTGATTATATTGATGATTACATAGAGTCTATCATATGTGGATGTTGTGTAAGTAGGTCTTAGTGCATTGAAAAATGGCTAAAACTCTTTTAGTCCTGTTGGCTACTTTCCTGTGATATGTAAACAAGTCATGCATGATAGTGGCGATTGAATGAAATATTAAATGAAGTTACGATCCCATTATTTCCATATTTGATTTATTCTGTGTTATTATTGTTTTAGTTGTTATTCGCGATTCGAGAACAAACCAATCTTAGTCATTAGTTTGAGCATATAAATATAGTGATTTAATTAATGCATAGTGATTTAAATTAAACAACTTTCTATGTGGGATCAATACTTTACTTGCTCTGTATTGCTTGTTGACACATGTATGTTTGCATGAGTTAGAGATCTTTTGTTAAGACTAAAAAAGAGGCAACAAGACCCCTCATGCACCCAAGCCTTATAAGTAGTTATTTTACCATTGAACCATGAGGGGCTTGGTAATGGTCGTCCTTCAGGATGTTGTCATATGTTATGATGGACAGTGATGCGTGTCTATAGTAATTCAATTATTCAATTCGAATATGGAACACAAACAAGAACTACGACCCACACTTTTTTTGCTGTCGAAGACTAATTGGAGTATTAGTTGCAACTGCTACGTCAAATCATGCATACAAGGCAATTCTTGACTCTTCTCCCAGTAGTAATTCTTCCTTAGCCAACACGAACCCCAAAACCCTAGCAAGGTACGATATCTTTGCCCACACAAGGTAGTTCAAAAAATTGGGTTTTTAGGTATGTTACTTTCTGATAAGGGTATATTTTATTCAAAGACCTTGGTTGGCGAATAAAGATGAAGCCCTTAGCAGCTTGAGCTTGTCCATCTTGGCATCTCTCAAACACATGTCCACAAGCCCCAAACCGTATCAGTTTAAAACTGCAGTGTGGTATCCAATTTAATCGTCACAGGAGTGTGCCTCTCGGCAATCAATTCCTACATAAATGCCTCGACAATCACCAACAGGTATGACAGAAGTTCCCCTCCTACGCAGCTCCCCGTCCAAAAGTTCAGCTAGTTCTCTATGAAGCTTCACCGTTATTGATCCTTTAGATTTTCAATGTTTTATAATGGGTTGCAGACCATGATACCAGTCAATAGCACCAGGCCCACCTTAGCATGCTGAGCAGTGCCATTGTCCAGCTAGTTCATTGATCTGCTCTACCGTCAAACTATCCAAATTTTAAAAAAAAAAGACTTGAATCACTTGCTTTTCTGACATGTCTCATGGCTCTTTTAGCTTTCATCTGAAATCATACCTCATCCAAAAGTTTAGCTAGTTCTCTATAAAGCTTCACCCTTATTGATCCTTTAGTTTTATAAGTGTTATAAGGGGATGCGGACCACGATACCAGTCAATAGCACCAGGCCCACTTTGGCATGCTGAACAGTGTCACTGTCCAGCTAGTTCATTGATCTGCTCTATCGTCAAACTATACAAGATTTTAAAAAAAGACTTGAATCACTTGCTCTACTTACATGTCTCATGGCTCTTTTGGCTTTCATTAGAATCCAAAATAACAAATAATTTTGTAAACAACTCAAAGAGAAGGATAAACAATTAAAAATGTTGTCTAGCGAGTGGGAATCAATGGCAAGATGATATATTTTTCTGCAGAATTCAGTTTCCAAATAACAAACTATTTTGGATACAGCAAATGTGGAACTCAATTAACTTCAACTTTGTGAATCTGAACTTAAGGATGCATTGAGCACAAAAACTCATGATTTTGATGAAGTTTATACTTTAAAATGAGAGAATGTTTTCTTCAAGACTGAACTTAGATCCCTTGAGAATGAAGGCCTTAGCAGCTTGTGCATGGGGAAGAGAAGTTGTGCCACTGTTGCTTTCGTGGTTATAAGTAGATTTTCTGAGATAATTTATGAGTACCTTAATGCATTGAAGCATAAGAGGAGCTGGAGGATATAGTTTCACATGTCTAAACCACTTTTAAGGAGGATTTTATTTTTGTATACTCTGATTTCCTCTGTCTAACGTATGAACTACATTACTCGACTAAGTTGATACAGTCATGGGTCGAGGACATCTGGACTGAGATTATTGTTGGTTGGCGACACCGCTTCTCTTTTTTAGAAAAAGTACCCATTCTGTGAGAACTACCCATCTGAGGAATTCAGAGTGGTGAGAAGTTGTCTATTTCATGGACTGGACCCATATTAGGAGATGGTTCATTCAATTTCTAGTAGAGAAGTGATCTTTCGTTCATCTAGAGGGTTAACTAAACCTGAAATTTTGTTCAAGAACTTAATGGTCATCCTTTTTTTTTACTACTTTTGAACATAATTTAACATTCTTGCCTTTGGCAAGAATGGATCCCAAGACCCCTCATGCACCCAGGCCTTATGAGTAGTTGTTTTGCCATTGAACCATGAGGGGCTTGGTAATGGTCGTCCTTCAGGATGTTGTCATCTATTATGATGGACACCGCTTCTCTTTTTTAGAAAAAGTACCCATTCTATGAAAACTACCTATCTGAGTAATTCAGAACGGTGAGAAGCTGTCTATTTCATGGACTAGACCCATATTAGGAGATGGTTCATTCAATTTCTAGTAGAGAAGTGATTGTTCGTTTATCTAGAGGGTTGACTAAACCTAAAATTTTGTTCAAGAACTTAATGGTCATCCTTTTAATTTTGCTAATTTTCAACATAATTTAACATTCTTGCCTTTGGCAAGAATGAATCTCAAGACCCCTCATGCACTCAAGCCTTATAAGTAGTTGTTTTACCATTGAACCATGAGGGGCTTTGTAATGGTCGTCCTTCAGGATGTTGTCATCTGTTATGATGGACAGTGAGGCATGTCTATAGTAATTCAATTATTCAATTCGAGTATGGAACACAAACAGGAACTACAACCCAGACTTTTTTAGCTATCGAAGACTAATTGGAGTATTAGTTGCAACAGCTACGTCGAATCATGCATACAAGGCAATCCTTGACTCTTCTCCTAGAAATAATTCCTCCTCAGCCAACACGAACCCCAAAATCCTAGCAAGGTACGATATCTTTGCCCACACAAGGTAGTTCAACAAATTAGTTTTTTAGGTATGTTACTTTCTGATAAGGGTATATTTTATTCAAAGACCTTGGTTGGCGAAAAAAGATGAAGCCCTTAGCAGCTTGAGCTTGTCTATGTTGGAAATCCTCAAACATATGTCCACATGCCCCAAACCGTAACAGTTTGAAACTGCAGTGTGGTATCCACTTTAATCGTCACAGGAGTGTGCCTCTCGGCAATCAATTCCTACATAAATTCCTCGACAATCACCAGCAGGTATGACAGAAGTTCCCCTCCTACGCATCTCCCCGTCTAAAAGTTCAGCTAGTTCTCTATGAAGCTTCACCCTTGTTGATCATTTAGTTTTTAAATGTGTTATAAGGTGTTACAGACCATGATACCAGTCAATAGCATCAGGCCCACCTTGGCATGCTGATCAGTGCCACTGTCCAGCTAGTTCTTTGATCTGCTCTACCGTCAAACTATAAAAAAAATTTTAAAAAAAGACTTGAATCACTTGTTCTTCTTACGTGTCTCATGGCTCTTTTGGCTTTCATCTGAAATCATACCTCATCCAAAAGTTCAGCTAGTTCTCTATGAAGCTTCACCCTTGTTGATCCTTTAGTTTTTACATGTGTTATAAGGGGATGCAGACCATGATACCAGTCAATAGCACCATGGCCACTTTGGCATGCTGAACAATGTCACTGTCCATCTAGTTCATTGATTTGCTCTACCGTCAAACTATCCAAGATTTAAAAAAAAAAGACTTGAATCACTTGCTCTACTTATGTGTCTCATGGCTCTTTCGGCTTTCATCTAAATCCAAAATAACAAATGATTTTGTGAACAGCTCGAAGAGAATGATAAACAATTAAAAATATTGTCTGGCGAGTGGGAATCAATGGCAAGATGATATATTTTCTTTGCAGAATTTAGTTTCCAATTTACAAACTATTTTAGATACAGCAAATGTGGAACTCAATCAACTCCAACTTTGTGAATGTGAACTTAAGGATGCATTGAGCTCAAAAACTCATGATTTTGATGAAGTCTATACTTTGAAAGAAGAGAATGTTTTCTTCAAGACTGAACTTAGATCCCTTGAGCAAAATAAAGATGATGCCCTTAACAGCTTGTGTATGGGGAAGAGGAGTTGTGCCACTGTTGCTTTCGTGGTTATAAGTAGATTTTCTAAGATAATGTATGAGTGCCTTAATGCATTGAAGCATAAGAGGAGCTGGAAGATATAGTTTCACATGTCTAGACCACTTTTCAGGAGGATTTTATTTTTGTATCCTCCGATTTCCTCTACCTGAAGTATGAACTACATTACTCGACTAAGTTGATGCAGTCATGGGTCGAGGACATCTGTTCTGAGATTATTGTTGGTTGGCGACACCACTTCTCTTTTTTAGAAAAAATACGCATTCTGTGAGAACTAACCATCTAAGGAATTCAGAGTGGTGAGAAGCTGTCTATTTCGTGGACTGGACCCATATTAGGAGATGGTTCATTCAATTTCTAGTAGAGAAGTGATCGTTCGTTCATCTAGAGGGTTGACTAAACCTAAAATTTTGTTCAAGAACTTAATGGTCGTCCTTTTTTTTCCTACTTTTGATCATAATTTAACATTCTTGCCTTTGGCGAGAACGGATCCCAAGACCCCTCATGCACCCAAGCCTTATAAGTAGTTGTTTTACCATTAAACCATGAGGGGCTTGGTAATGGTCGTCCTTTAGGATTTGTCATATGTTATGATGGACAGTGAGGCATGTCTATTATAATTCAATTATTCAATTAGAATATGGAACACAAACAGGAACTACGACCCACACTTTTTTTGCAGCCGAAGACTAATTGGAGTATTATTTGCAACTGCTACGTCGAATCATGTATACAAGGAAATTCTTGACTCTTCTCCCAGTTTAAAACTGCAGTGTGGTATCCACTTTAATCGTCACAGGAGTGTGCCTCTCGACAATCAATTCCTACATAAATGCCTCTACAATCACCAACAGGTATGACAGAAGTTCACCTCCTACGCAGCTCCTCGAACAAAAGTTCAGCTAGTTCTCTATAAATGTAAGACCCCAAATTTTTTAATGAATAAAATCAAATTTTCTCTAATTATTATTGTGAATAATAAGGTGTTAATTTGATATAATACTTTGGTTATAGGTGAAATATGCAAATTTTGCAAAATAAACAAGTGGTTATAAAATAATCATTGTTGTTTGGGAATATTCGTTTGGTCGTGGAATATTCTTGTTGTCGGGGAATATTAAATTTACTGGCGCCAGTATGATTTCAGTGGGCCCCATAATGTAATAAGCATTTGATGATGAAGAAAACGACAATTATGAGTTTTTATAAATAACGCGTAATTATTACCAAGTAACACCGTTGGATTACACGGTAGTTAAAATACGATGTCTGCGTGGTTGCACAAAGAAGACACTCGCTTTTTTGCGATATTGATGAATTATTCATCCTTACGTAAGAAGGCACTACTCAATAATTGTTACGATGAATTCTTGTTCAATATTTTATTTTATTGATTCAATAATTGCTTTGCGTTGATATTTTATATTATTGTTGTTTCAATAATTGTCATCTTTGCGATATTTCCCATTATCGATTAATAATTCATATTATTTGAATAATATTATTAGATAACATTATTGGCAATGTCTAGAAAATTACATCAAGGAGAGGTTTGGTCACCTAATTGCGGCGCCAAGAAGGAGAAATTCTTATTGAAAGCCCCTCTTTCTGAGGAACTACTTTGGTTGTCATAAATGTGATTCTGTAATATTATTTGTGAATAATTAATTATTGATTCATATGATAATGAAATATTTATTTTATGTGGATATAAATATTGGATATATTTATTGTGGTTAAAAATGAAGGAGTTAATGTTGAGGTGATTTATCAGTATTTTTGTCAGAATGGAGGTATTAAAAATTAAATCAGTGTTCTTGAGATATATTGCGTGAGTTATAATTTTTAATCCGACCGTTGGATCGTTGTGATTTTTGGATATGTTATACATATATAAGTTGAGTATATGTCCACAAATTTTGAAACCGTTAAAATGAGCGTATGATTTGTTATGAATTTTAAGAGGTGACCGGTTCGAAAATTGTTGAAGTTTGAATTTATCATTTTGGTGGAAAATTCTAGAATTGGTGGGCCCCACTTGTGGTTGGTGAAGAAATGTGCTGAATTTTATTTCAAATGTGGTGGGTGGCAATAGTAGCAGGTAAAGCCATTAGGTTGCAGGTCAAGTCTGCTTCGGCGTGCTAACATTTTCCTATAAATAGAGGGCTTAGTTAGAATTGAAAATCACAACAGAATTCATAAGTTTTCTCTCTTTCTCTCTTTATATTATCGAGCGTATTCTTGTGAGTATTTTGATACTTTGAGTGTTGCTATACTCTGCAAAGTTCCTTGACACTATATCCAGAAGATTCGACCGAAGTAATATCTTTTTAAGGTAAGGGATGTTATTTTCTTCGTAAGTGATATTATTTCTTCAATATCATTATGCCGAAATATTGATTGGAACTTTTTATCAAATTTGGAACTTTTCATGTCGGGGTTACTATTCATGAGTTACTATTCACGAGTTACTATTCATGAGTTACTATTGACGAGTACTATTCACGAAACATGATGATTTTTCTTGTGGAATTTCTATCTTTTTGGTGTCGGAGTTACTATTCATGTATACGGCACTATTCACGTATACGGCACTATTCACGAATACGGCACTATTCACCGAAAAATGAAATTTTCTTCTTTTTATCCAAGGTGTCTATTATGGTTACTATCTTTGATTGTATCCATGTTTTGATCTTTATTTTGAATTTTGCTTCAAAATTGGTTATTATGAAGTATTTTTGAACTTGGATAAACTGTAATACGAATCCCTAATATTTGATCTTTTATCTCACGGGATTCTTTTTCTTTAAGATATTTTCATCATCCTCAGTCCTAAATGATGATATTCTTGAATATCTTTGGCCTAGTGAGTGCAAAGATGAATGATTAAGCGATGAATATCTTTAGCTTTGTAGTGCAAAGATGAATGATTACCTAATGAATATCTTTGGCCCGTAGTGCAAAGATGAGCAGTGTTGAGATGAACATGACCAACTTGGTGATACAAATGAATATCTTTGGCTTTTGTGGTGCAAAGATGAATATTTGATTAAAGATGTATATTGATTGATGTTACGGGGATAAAATATTGATGATGGACTTTTAAATCTTAGAAGATAGTAGAATTCTTTCTCTACTTGACTCTTCTAATGGATTGTTGTTTCCGCTGCAGTTATTGATCTAAAACTTGTTGTCTATTATATTTTATCAAATTATTCCCTGTTGAAGACTAACGATAATTTGTTGTATATTATCTTAGTCATAATATTTTCTTACTGGGCTAGTTGAGCCCACCCTTTTCCTTTTGTTCCATTTTTCTTCTCGGGGAGGTGAGAACATAAAGCGAACTAACTAAGGGGTTTGGAGTGATGGTTCAGGATAGTTGTTTTAGTAGTCCTCACTATTTTGTAAAATAATTTATCAATAATTGTAACGAGGACTCCTTTTGAGTTTTTATACTCTCTATTAGACAATAGTTGTATTCAAACTCACAGTATATGTGTTGTCGTATTTTGCACGACAATTGTATTACTAAAGTTGTATTTGTTTTTGTACCATGTATTTGGCGACTCAGAATGGGTTGGGTTGAATGGACCTATTTTGGGGTCGTCACAGTTGGTATCAAAGCTTAGGGATATGATCCTTGGCTGAGATGTGAGACAAGAACTAGGAGGGGAGAGTCGGGGAATTCCTTTGCTAGTATAACCTTATTTGTTATTTGGTTGGTCAGTCAGAGCATATGGTTAATATGTGATATGTTAATTTGTTAATTAACCCTTGTTTTATGGCAGTATTTAAGAATGGCAGCGGGAAATATTAGCGATGAAGTGAATGAGACAATGGAGATACCTTTAATCACCACCCAGGGGAACGTGCAACAGGAAGACAATATTCCTCCTGTAAACAACACTACCGAGCAAACGATGAATTATGGAATGTTTAGGAGCTTTTTACAGTTCATGCAAAATCAGACGAGGGAGACTCGTGTACAAAATGCGGGTGGAAGTGATAAAGAACGCTGCTGATGCATCACAATGACCAAGCGATTCAAGGAGTTGGGACCACCAGAATTTTTGGGAAAGCCAGAACCACTTATGGCAGAGACGTGGATAAAGCAGATCACCAAGATATTTGATGTCTTGGGATGTTCCGAGGAGCAAAAGGTTCCCTTTGCCACCTTCATGTTGCGAGGAGAGGCAGATTACTGGTGGGAATCTGTAAAGCGTACTCAATCTGCCGCACTGAAGATGTCTTGGGAAAAATTCCAAGAATTGTTCAACGACAAGTACTTTCCCGAAAGTATTCGTCACATGAAGGAGGTTGAGTTCATCAAACTGGAGAAAAACAATATGAACATGTCGCAGTACGAAGCTAAGTTTGCCGAGTTGTCCCGATTTGCATCTCATTTGGTTGATAATGAGGAGAGAATGACGTGAATGTTTCTGCGAGGTTTGAAACCCAAAATACGTCAATACCTCATTTCTCACAAACTTTGTTTATATTCAGATGTAGTGAATAGGGCTCAGTTATTGGAGCGCGATAATGAGCCAAATTTCAAATAGAAGGATAACGACAGCAACAACACGATAATAATCGCATCGGCGGCAACAATCATCGGAACAATGATAACCATCGTGGAGGAAATTATCATGCCAGAAATGGTAACCACTTCAGTGGTAATCATGGCCAAGATAATAGAAGAAATGATTCAAGTGGAAATTTCAAGAAAAGAAGGTTTAACGATGATTTTGAAGACGCCAAGAATAAAGACCAAAGACCAAAGAACAAATTCTAAAGGAGGAGAACGGCCACTGTTAGAAGCTACTGAGATCACGAGAGAGGAGGGACATATAAGTCCAAGCTATTCACAGCTTTCCAAGATATGTTTTAGTTGTGGAAAAGACGGTCACATAGTTCGATTTTGTCCTGTAGCGAAATCAAGTCCAGTTGGGACGGTGGCACCAAAAGTGGATAAGGACAAAACAAAGTCGGTGGTTTCAGGAAGAGCGTTTTTCACGACTTCTCAAAGAGTGAGTAACCCGAACGAAGTTAGCACGGGTTAGTTAATTATAAATTCTTGTGAAGTCTATACCTTATTAGATACCGGTTCTACCCATTATTCTATCTCTTTTGCTTGCGCTCAATGTTTAAATTTAACTCTAGAGAAGTTAAACTTTGACTTATCGATTGAAACTTCGTTAGTAGAAACCTTCATTTCATGTGTTATCCAAGTCTTGGATGAGAGTCACAGTTTTTAAATGATATTTCTATTGTTAATAAATCTCCTAACGTATTCTCGAAGGACTTCTTAGCCTACCCCTAGAGTGTGAAATCGAATTTTGTATTGACCCTAGTACAAAACCCATTTCTAAAACCCTTAAATATTTCTTCAACCAAAACGAACATATAATGCGCCAAAGACGTTGGCTCGAGCTGTTGAAGATTATGATCGTACCATTCAATACCATCGTGGGAAAACTAAAGTGGTAGCTGACGCGTTGAGTAGAAGATCGTATCCGTTTACGAGTGCGATGTTGTTAACACAAAAATCTATTTTATATGACTTATAAATGATGAAGATAGAGTTAAAGACTCTAGGCACCCACGTGAAGATAATGAATATACGAGTAGAATAGACTTTAATCGATAAAGTTAAAACCGCTCAAGCTACACACTTTGAGTCGATGAATATAAAGAAGAAGGTGCAAGAATGCGTTATTCTAGAAGTAAGAGTCGATGAAGAGAAGAAAGCTCAAGCCTTCGATTTATTTGAAATCCTCGATCAAGTAGGAACTGTGGCCTATAGACTCAACTTAACGCTAAGTATGCCGCGTGTTCATAACGTTTTTCACGTATCAATGTTACATAAATATGTGGACGACCCAAATCACATTATTGCGTTAGAACCAGACGAGTTAGCCGAAGATTTAACGTACGAGGAGGTACCTGTTAAGATCTTGGATAGGAAATAACATGTCCTATGCACAAAGGTTATACCTCAAGTTAAGGTTTTATGGAGGAACCATACTATTGAAGAAATGAACTGGGAGTTGGAATCAGAAATGAAAGCGAGGTATCCTCACCTTTTCGATACACCAGGTACGTACGTCAATTTCGAGGACGAAATTTCATAAGGAGGGGAGGTTGTAAGACCCCAAATTTTTTAATGAATAAAATTGAATTTTCTCTAATTATTATTGTGAATAATAAGGTGTTAATTTGATATAATACTTTGGTTATAGGTGAAATGTGCAAATTTTGCAAAATAAACAAGTGGTTATAAAATAATCATTGTTGTCGGAGAATATTCGTTTGGTCGTGGAATATTCTTGTTGTCGGGGAATATTCGTACGACGGCGCAGTCATTTGTGGGCCCCATAACAGAATAACTGTCGGATGAAGAAAACGACAAGTATGAGTTTTTATAAATAACGGCGTAATTGTTACCGTTAACACTGTTGGATTACCTGGTGGTTAAAATACAGTAATACGCGTGGTTGCACAGTAGCACACGGTTTTGCACAGTATTGATGACTTATTGATCCTTACGTAAGAAGGCACTACTCAATAATTGTTACAGTAGTTACTGTTCAATATTTTATTTTATTGATTCAATAATTGCTGCGTTGATATTTTATATTATTGTTATTTCAATAATTGTCACTGCACATTATTTCCCATTATCATATTAATAATTCATATTATTTGAATAATATTATTAGGTAGCATTATTGGCAATGTCTAGAAAATTACATCGAGGAGAGGTTTGGTCACCTAATTGCGGCGCCAAAGAAGGAGAAATTCTTATTGGAAAGCCCCTCTTCCTAGAACTACTGGTTTATTCATAAATGTGATTACGTAATATTATTTGTGAATAATTAATTATTGATTCATATGATAAGGAAATATTTATTTTATGTGGATATAAATGTTGGATATATTTATTGTGGTTAAAAATGAAGGAGTTAATGTTGAGGTGTTTTATCAGTATTTTTGTCGGAATGAATGTATTAAAAATTAAACCAGTGTTTTGAGATATATTGTGTGAGTTATAATTTTTAATCCGACCGTTGGATCGTTGTAATATTTGGATATGTTATACATATATAAGTTGAGTATATGTCCACAAATTTTGAACCGTTAAAAATGAACGTATGATTTGTTATGAATTTTAAGAGGTGACTGATTCAGAAATTAGGTTTATAAATGATTTTGGTGGAAAATTCTAGAATTGAGTGGGCCCCACTTGTGGTTGGTGAAGAAATGTGCTGAATTTTATTTCAAATGTGGTGGGTGGAAATAGTAGTAGGTAAAGCCATCAGGTTGCAGGTCAAGTCTGTTTCGGCGTGCTAACATTTTTCTATAAATAGAGGGCTTAGTTAGAATTAAAAATCACACTAGAATTCATAAGTTTTCTCTCTTTCTCTCTCTATATTATCGAGCGTATTCTTGTAAGTATTTTGATACTTTGAGTTTTGCTATACGGTACAAGTTCCTTCAGCACTATATCCAGTATTCCAGCCAGAAGTAATATCTTTTTTAGGAAAGGGATGTTATTTTCTTCGTAAGTGATATTATTTCTTCAATATCATTATGTCGAAATATTGGTTGGAAATTTTTATCAAATTTGGAACTTTTAATGTCGGGGTTACTATTTATGAGTTACTATTCATGAGTTACTATTCACGAGTTACTATTCATGAGTACTATTCACGAAGCATGATGATTTTTCTTGTGGAATTTCTATCTTTTGGTATCGGAGTTACTATTCACGTATACGGCACTATTCACGGATACGACACTATTCACCGAAAAATAAAATTTTCTTCTTTTTATCCAAGGTGTCTATTATGGTTACTATCTTTGATTGTATCCATGTTTTGATCTTTATTTTGAATTCTGCTTCAAAATTGGTTATTATAAAGTATTTTTGAACTTGGATAAACTATGATACGAATCCCTAATATTTGATCTTTTATCTCACTGGATTCGTTTTCTTTAAGATATTTTCATCATCCTCGGTCCTAAATGATGATATTCTTGAATATCTTTGGCTTCAGAAGTGCAAAGATGAATGATTAATCGATGAATATCTTTGGCTTTTAGTGGTGCGAGATGAATGATTACCTAATGAATATCTTTGGCGTAGTGCAAAGATGAACAGTGTTGAGATGAATATGACCAACTGGTGATACAAAATGAATATCTTTGGCACATGTAGTGCAAAGATGAATATTTGATTAAAGATGTATATTGATTGATGTTACAGGATAAAATATTGATGATGGACTTTTAAATCTTAGAAGATAGTAGAATCTTTCTCTACTTGACTCTTCTAATGGATTGTTATTTCCGCTGCAGTTGTTGATCTAAAACTTGTTGTCTATTATATTTTATCAAATTATTCCCTGTTGAAGACTAACGATAATTTGTTGTATATTATCTTAGTTATAATATTTTCTTACTGGGCTAGTTGAGCTCACCCTTTTCCTTTTTGTTCCATTAATTTTTCTTCTCAGGAGGTGAGAACATAGCAGGAACTAGCCGGGGTTTGGAGTGATGGTTCAGGATAGTTGTTTTAGTAGTCCTCACTATTTTGTAAAATAGTGTATCAATAATTATAACGAGGACTACTTTTGAGTTTTTATACTCTCTATTAGACAATAGTTGTATTCAAACTCACAGTATGTGTTATCGTATTTTGTACGACAATTGTATTACTGAAGTTGTATTTGTTTTTGTACCATGTATTTGGCGACTCAGAATGGGTTGGGTTGAATGGACCTATTTTGGGGTCGTCACAATAAAGCTTCACCCTTGTTGATCCTTTAGTTTTTACATTTTTTATAAGGGGTTGCAGACCATGATACTAGTTAATAGCACCAGGCCCACCTTGGCATGCTGAGCAGTGCCACTGTCCAGCTAGTTCATTTATTTGCTCTACCGTCACACTATCCAAATTTTTTTAAAAAAAGACTTGAATCACTTGCTCTTCTTACGTGTCTCATGGCACTTTTAGCTTTCATCTGAAATCATACCTCGTCCAAAAGTTCAGCTAGTTCTCTATGAAGCTTCACCCTTGTTGATCCTTTAGTTTTTATATGTGTAATGATACCAAATCCAATAGCACCAGGCCCATTTTGGCATCTTTGAAAAGGTCAATTTATCCGGCTAGTTCATTGATCTGCTCTCTGAAACAAACTATCCAAGATTTTAAAAAAAAGACTTGAATCACCTGCTCTACTTACGTGTCTCATGGCTCTTTTGGCTTTCATCTGAATCCATAATAACAAATGATTTTGTGAACAACTTGAAGAGAAGGATAAACAATTAAAAATGTTGTCTGGCGAGTAGGAATCAGTGGCAAGATGATTTTTTTTTTTTGCAGAATTCAGTTTCTAATTTACAAACTAGTTTTGATACAGCAAATGTGGAACTCAATCAACTCCAACTTTGTGAATCTGAACTTAAGGATGCATTGAGCTCAAAAACTCATGATTTTGATGAAGTCTATACTTTGAAAGAAGAGAATGTTTTCTTCAAGACTGAACTTAGATCCCTTGAGCAGAATAAAGATGAAGCCCTTAACAGCTTGGGCATGGGGAAGAGGAGTTGTGCCACTGTTGCTTTCGTGGTTATAAGTAGATTTTCTGAGATAATTTATGAGTACCTTAATGCATTGAAGCATAAGAGTTGCTGAAGGATATAGTTTCACATGTCTAGACCACTTTTAAGTGGGATTTTATTTTTGTATCCTCCGATTTCCTCTGCCTGAAGTATGAACTACATTACTCGACTAAGTTGATGCAGTAATGGGTCGAGGACATCTGGTCTGAGATTATTGTTGGTTGGCGACACCCTTCTCTTTTTTTAGAAAAAGTACCCATTCTGTGAGAACTACCCATCTAAGGAATTCAGAGTGGTGAAAAGCTATCTATTTCATGGACTGGACCCATATTAGGAGATGGTTCATTCAATTTCTAGTAGAGAAGTGATCGTTCGTTCATCTAGAGGGTTGACTAAACCTAAAATTTTGTTCAAGAACTTAATGGTCGTCCTTTTTTTTCACTACTTTTGAACATAATTTAACATTCTTACCTTTGGCAAGAATGGATCCCAGGACCCCTCATGCACCCAAGCCTTATGAGTAGTTGTTTTACCATTGAACAATGAGGGGCTGGGTAATGGTCGTCCTTCAGGATGTTGTCATCTGTTATAATGGACACCGCTTCTCTTTTTTAGAAAAAGTACCCATTCTGTGAGAACTACCCATCTGAGGAATTCAAAGTGGTGAGAAGCTGTCTATTTCATGGATTGGACCCATATTGTTTATCCAATTATAACTCTATCAGTTCATTGTAAGACGACCGCAAATGACAGAGCAAAGGGGGAACAATTTGAATTTGGTTGTGAATACTGTCTAAAACGTCATTCAGAACAAAAAAATCTTACCAAAGAAGATAGAAGTGACAATATCATTGAGAAGGCACCGCTCCACATCCATGCGCCCATTCAAGCCATCTACGCCCACACGCCCAAATCCCTCAAATTTTCTTGCGCACTTTTGCACCGGCCAAATGACCGTCACTTCCTTAGACATTCATGCGCACCCCTGTGCCCCTATCCAGTTACAACTCTATCAGTTCATTGTAAGACGACCGCAAATGACAGAGTAAAAGGGAAACATTCTGAATATGGGTGTGAATATTGTCTAGATCGTCATTCAGAACAAAAATTTTTTTTACCAAAGGAGATAAAAGTGACAATATCATTGTGAAGGCACCGCTCCGCGTCCATGCGCCCATTCATGCCTTCTGCGCCCACGCACCCCAGCACCTCAACGTCATTGCGCCCGCACCATCCGCCAGTGCCCGTGCACCTCCTCAGACATCCATGCGCACCTTGTGCTCCTATGCTCCAAAGTCAGCCGCCTGCGTGTTGTGCCACCTTGCGCTCCGCATGTCAAGAAGTTCCACCCGTGCATTTTGCCTATATATCTTTTGGTGGAGTTCCCTTTCATATGTACTTATGCCCATTTGTATGGGGCCCGACGATGCACCCCGGTCGGATGTGGAACGGTGATAAGTCGGTCTGTCGATCGACTCGGGGCGTGGACCTGTGCGGATTACATATTGCAAATGACTTTAGAATATCAGGATTAATGGTTTTGTAGAGCTCTTTACCATTGAAGAATAAGTGGTGTCGCCAACTAAGGTCTTTGAATAAAATTTTCCCTTTATCAAAAAGTTCCATACCTAAAAAACCAGTTTGTTGAACTACCTTGTTGATAGCGAAGACACTCTTAAGAGTCAATCAAATCCCTCATTGCAAATGACTTTAAAATATCAGGATTAAATAATACCGATAATAATAATAATAATAATAATAATAATAATAATCTAAAAAAATAATAACAATCTGAATTAATAATAATAATAACAATAATAATAATAATAATACAAATAATAATAATAATAATAATAATAATAATAATAATAATAATAATAATATAATAACAATAATAATAATAAAACAGAGATGATAATAATAATAATAATAATAATAATATCGATAATAATAATAATAATAATAATAATAATAATAATAATAATAATAATACTGATAATAATACAGCTTAATAATAATAATAATAATAATAATAATAATAATAATAATAATAATAATAATAATAATAATAATAATAATAATAATAAAAATAATAATAATAATAATAATAATAATAATAATAATAATACCGATAATAATAATAATAATAATAATAATAATAATAATAATAATAATAATAATTAATTTTAGGGAAATGATCCATATCATCCATTTGTTATGGATCAGAACTTGGCAAATACCACATCCACCATCCATTAGAATAGTTAACGGCTGAGATTAATAATTCCAATTCGCTGTCCGCTAGTTATTCTAGCAGACTGGGTTATTAGATTTATTGGACGCTTATAACCCCACCGCTAGAATTATTACTACGTCTCCTAGAAATTCTAACGGACAGAACCGATACTAGTTTATAGTGCTATAACACTACTATAAAGCAAAGCAGCATAAAAACTAGAGACTTGATTCACTTGACGTTTTCAAGGTAGAAATTTGCTGATATACTCGTTCCGTCCAATAGTTATAGGCTGATTTTTTTTGGCACATAGTTTAAGAAAATTAGTTAAATGACAATTTTTAACATAAATTTTCCACATATACCCCTTAATATAGAATTAATAAATAAGTTAATTACTCCTTACTTATCACACTTGAACTCTCAACTTTATTGATTGACGTGTACTGACCATTAAAATCTATAACCATAGAACTTTAACCAAAGAGAATACAACAACATTAAATGTGGTGATAAAAATAATGACATTGAATGTTGTTTCTTCAAAAAAAAGAGTAATGGTTGAATATTTATTATAAGGGCATAAAAGTAAAACAATGAACCAACTAAATTTTATAAATAATAAGTAGCCTATATATTGGGGCATCTTAAAATAAAAAATCAGCCTATTACTATGAGACGGAGGGAATAGTATTTTACTATTGCTTTATAATAATTCAACGTAGAAATAGTATAATATTATAAAGCAATAGTAAAATACTATAGTGCAACAATACTATATCAGCAACAATACTATAATAACATGATTCAAAATCTGTATTGTTGCTGATATAGTATTTTACTATTGCTTTATAATAATTCAAGGTAGAAATTTATCATCATAATTCACTTGTCGTTTTCCAATTCGAGGTAATAAAATTGTAGATCATGATTCCAAATCAGAATTAACATCAATTTTATAAATCATATTTCCAGTACAGATTAGGATTATATTATACAAATTACTATATATAAAATAGATGGTGTATCATACTTAATAATTTTTTTGCCCTACTATGTTAAACAAAATATTATAGCCGTCTTCAATTGACATCAAGGAACAAAACTATACGATTAATCAAGCAAGTCTTCGCACCTCAATATATTCATTTTACCCGGCCAAAAGTGGTGTTGCCATTTTACAATGCCAATGCAGTATTCATTTTACAATGAAAATGTTTTGCAATGTTACAATGCCAAACCAAATATGCCAACAGCGCTGCCAACAGTGGAGTGATGCTACAAAGCCAAACCAAATTAACTTATGCACCCTGTCCGCTAGTATGACTAGCGGACGCAGCTGATTTAACCAATACGCACCCTGTAGACGCAATATTACAAAATTCCAATCGATGGCCAGCAAGACAAAAGTAAATCTCCAGCAAGACAAAAGTGGAGACTAGCTAACCAACACAAATCTACCAACACAAATCTGCAGACCGACAAAATAGATTAAGGTTACTTTGTTGAGTATCATAGATTCATAGTTAAGCAAAATAAGAAAGTATAAACCCCAATGACCAGTTGAATCGCCTACATGAAAAAACCTCAAGGTCTCTAGTCCACTTTAGAACTTGTGGCCAAGTTTAACAATTCCAAAAGAAAAAAATAGAAAGAAAAAGGGACAGCATAGGATTCCCAACCTGAATTAAGTATGCTTCAGTAGCACGTGATGAAACTCGAGAACGACTATATCCCTGTGCATCTATCATGTCCAAACTATTAATTTTGACACCTGCTCACAAAAATAACAATGCCAAAACAACTTTATCAAAAATGATTTGATAGGTTAGCTCTATAAACTTAGATTATTTATTATGAATATCAATATATCCAACCAAAAATAAAAGCATTTGCAAATTATACATACAAAGTACAAACTTGACACGTTAAATAAAATCAAAAAGAGAACACGTTATCATCACACTCTAAGAGATGGAATCCTCCTGAAACAACAACGCTTAAAATGCAGTTCAATGTTGAAAGGAAAATCGTTTGGTCTGTTCCAAAGTAGAGTAGATTCACGAAAATGAAATGATAAATAAACTACAACTACTACCTACTAACAATGACAAAATAAATGAACCTGTGTTTGCTGCATCTGAGGGACTTAGAAGAGTGAACAAAAGCCAAACACCGAGACTTCTCTCAGCACATTTGGTTATGCTAATCCTGATTAATTACTCTCCTACTCAAAGACAGAGAGCACCCATAAATACATTGGGCATCAAGTGTTTCAGATATGACCGACAATGGGTCATTCAGGAACTGAGTTACCATCTCCACTCAAGCATTTGATGGTAAAATGCTATTTATCCTTCCGTGCAGGAAATATTGTTTCATGTTGTAGCATACAACAACACCAAAGTCGATCCTACAAAATAAAGGTTTTCTATAAAGGTTAGTGTTATCTATCTTGTTATTTTATTTCTACAAAATAAAGATTTCTTTTTCTAAATACATTAATTAACGAAGAGTGATTCTTACGTTCCATCTCCTTGTTGTGGAGCATCCCTCCGATTCAACTTTTCTGCTTGGTCTTTGAAACTGATGCAACTCTGGATTGATGCTTTCGAGGTAGTCACGTGTTTTTTGTCATAAAAAATTGTATTACATTATTAGGTCAGAAATTTGGGAAATTTCTATAGATTGAATTATAAGGTATAGAATTATAATTATTTTTTAATTTATGATCCAACCAACGCATACAACAAGGGGCACCTGCATTTCTTTATGTGGATGACATTCTTCTTTGTTCGGCCATTAATCTCTGACTCTCACCTTGTATCATAAAATTAATACTAACATATAACTTTCCTCTACAAATTATAACACATGAATTTAAGCATTTCTAATTGCCATTTGGGTGACGTCCCCTGAATGCTTGAAGTCCAAACTACTCATGTCCGTCCCATCTCATATATTACTTACTGTTAAGTACAAAAAATTGTTCATTTATAAAGTTAACTTTAAATAAGTAAATAAATTTACTTGGCAGCAATACGAGATTTGAAGGATCTGATTGCTACGATTTTGATTGTATGTTCATCTTGCAAACATGCATTTAGTTTTGTCAGTAATTCAAAGTGTTGGGCAAAATATATAAGGTTTACATGCAGTAATGTAGCATGTATAGGTTGTAATTTGAAATGATATATATGCCAAAGTGAAAGAAACACTCAGATGAAAGTGCAGAGTAGGACTCAGAGAACAGAATAGATGACTAGAGTAGAACAGAAGATAAGACCTCTTATATAATCCTTGATCTGATTTTTAGAAATAGTTTTAAAAAAACTCACATAGCACATACATTATGTGTCAGTTAAGTCGAATTTGAACAAGAAAAATCTTAATCAACCATGCAAACAAATGACAGTTGAAACATTAAACTTTGGTTATTGACAGATCGAGCACAGAGAGAGAGAGCAAAACAAAGCAGGAGAAATTTAGCCATTGAAAAAATGTTTCCGTTAGAAGTGAAGAGAGAGTTGATATGTTTAGAGAATTTGTTTAGGTTTTTATTTAGTGCAATTGTGGATGATTTACAAAATGGTAGTGCCTCTTTTTCGTGCCCCGACCCTTGGTTGGTGTGCTTATTATTCCATGTCTTCTTTTAGGTTCCTGATCTTTTACTTGAGCAATGACAAAAGGTAGCTATTATGTAGTCTGGGTCGGAAAGCAACCAGGCATTTACACCACTTGGTCTGAATGTAAATCGCAGACAAAGAATGTGAGTGGTGCCCAATACAAGAAATATGCATCTCTTGAGGAAGCTGAGGAAGCTATTAAAGAACCACCTCCTCATTCACCCTGGACAAAGCCACCATCCCTACCGCATGTACATCCTAAAGGATGTGAAGGAGGATTATCAAGCTCGTCTTTTGGAGAGACAAGTGATTTGGTTAAAGCAACTATTGAAACAAAAGACACAAAGTTAACCCTTGAAGGAAGTTCCGAAACGGTTTGCAAGATGATCAAAAATCTCAGACTATGAGAGATACCATTGCTTCCCCGAGGGAATTTATGATGTTATGTATATGCTATCTTTGTGAAACTGCATTCTTTGAACCTTATTAAATGTAAGCTGCATTCTTGTGCTAAATTTCAAAGAGCTAAAGCTGATTTTGATCATCTTGTTTATGATTTGTAGTCTGCCTTGTTCTGGCCTTGTCCCATGGTTTGGAGTTTGATCTGTTAGGTTGTAAGTTTCTGTTGGGCTGTTATCTCTTGGTTTATCGGGTTGGTGCTATTGTTTGGGCTGGGATGAACTAGCTGGACAGTGGCACTACTCAGCATGCCAAGGTGGGCCTGGTGCTATTTGTTGGTCGTTTTACCGATCAATATATGCGTCTTGATATACTGCTGGTCAACAAAGAATAAAAGAGTAAAGAAAAGTATCGCTCCCACATAGAATTAACTAATAAAGTTCACAAAGCATTAACTCATAACCATTTCAGTCTTATTTAAACGAATGATATTATATTTTATATTTAAACTACAAAATTAAATAAACCCAACTATTCCTAGAGTGAGACTAGATAATGAAGACCTGAGATCACAATTTTATCTATTGACTCATTCAAATCCACACATTTCATGTTAAACCAAACTAATTGTACTGGATTGTTAGTCAAGAACGCGAAAGTAAAGTATAGCCATCTCTCAATGTACCATACACAAATCACATGTAATCCACAGTTGATAGAATACACATGAACACCCACATTACCTAAACCACTATATGTCTATGTGATTTACAAATAATTAGGGTTTAAGCCCAAGTTCTCAATTGACTACGAATGGTGCTTCGGTATATGTCTATCCTAAGCACAAATCATATATCCCATCACAATATAGAACATACAAACACACGCTATTAAGATCAGATCTAAACCCATACGTCGTCTTTCAAGTTAATATGGGTTATCACAATAATCGATGGCCAATCAAGTAAGCAGATAAGCATGAATCTTAATAGACAATCTCATAACAATCAATAAGGCTAACAATGAAGTATATCATATTAAACTAGGCAATAGAATCCATTGCACTCCCAAAACAGAATTTAACTCATAGTTGAATCAAATCTATCATCCACATATGGAATAAACATCATAAGATTACAAATAAGAATCAAAGAGAGGATAAAAGTAAAGAATTGAAGTGCAAATCTGTTCTCCTGCTCCAAGATGGAATCTCTAATGCTTCCCAATTGCTTCAAGTCTTCAATCTAATCAACTCCAGAAATCACTACTCTAATCTACTCTAATCTAATATCGAAAACTAAAGAGAAGAAAACAAATAAAGATAGCTTATTGATCCCCCAAGGGGTGGTGTGACGCCCCAAAAATAGGTATACATCACCCATTCTGAGTCGCCAAATACATGGTACAGAAACAAATACAACTTCAGTATTACAATTGTCGTGCAAAATACGACAACACATATACTATGAGTTTGAATACAAATATAGTCTAATAGAGAGTATACAAACTCAAAAGGAGTCCTCATTACAATTATTGATACACTATTTTATAAAATAGTGAAGACTACTAATACATCTATCCTGAACCATCACTCCATACCCCGGCTAGTTCTTGCTATGCTCTCACCTCCTAAGAAGAAAAATGGAACAAAAAGGAAACGGGTGAGCTCAACTAGCCCAGTAAAGAATATTATGACTAAGATAATATACAACAAATTATCATTAGTTTTCAACAGAAAAAATCGATAAAATATAATAGATAACAAGTTTTAGATCAACAACCGCAATGAAACAACAATCCATTAGAAGAGTCAAGTAGAGAATGAGTTCTATTATCTTCTAAGATTTAAAAGTCCATCATCAATATTTTATCCCTCAGAACAACAATCAATATACATCTTTAATCAAATATTCATCTTTGCACTACAGCCAAATATATTCATTTGTATCACCAAATTGGTCATGTTCATCTCAACACTGCTCATCTTTGCACTACGGGCCAAAGATATTCATCGATTAATCATTCATCTTTGCACTACATGCCAAAGATATTCAAGAATATCATCATTTAGGACCGAGGATGATGAAAATATTTTAAAGAAAACGAATCCAAAGGAGACGTAAGGACAAATATTAGGGATTCATATTTCGAGTTATCCAAGTTCAAGAATACTCCATAATAAACTATAAAGGAGTAAAATTCAAGAATGAAGATCAAAACATGGATTAAATTTTAAGAATAAGGGTCACAACAGATAACTTGGAAGAAAAAAAAATATTTTTTTTCTTTTGTGAATAAGACTATGAACAAAGAATCGTGAATAAAGAATTATGTGAAAAGACTCAGTGAACAATAATCGATGAATAAGACTGCGTGAACAATAATTATGAAAAATGATCCGCTCATGAAAAGTTCTAAATTTGATAAAAAGTTCAGACCAATATTCCTATGAAATGATATTAGATGAAGCGAAATTTTTAATCATTTCAGGAATTATAGAAGCAATACTTACCATAGTAAGTTCAAATTTAGGAATACGAGAGGAAATAATATTGCTCACGTAATATGGAGTATGAAAGAAAATAATATTTTCCACGAGTATTGAAATAAAATAATATCCATTACCCTGGTAGAAACTGGATTTGACTAGAATATCAGATATTATTCTGAAAAAATCTTGCAGAAAAACTACGCTCAAAATATTCTTATACTCAAGAAAAATACTCACAATACTTTAGAATAAGAATTTTTGATTATGAATTGGTGTGTTGAGGAAAGAGGGTTAACCTCCCTTTTATAGTGCAACCTCGGAGGAGAAAGTAAACACTCTGCCTAATTTTGCCAAACTTCCTCCGCCTAACCTTCATTTTTCCTTGTTTGGGGCCTACTAATTTGGCAACTAAAGAATTCCTTGTAGGAGTGCCTAACTCTTTCCATTACTCCTCTGCCAATTTCTTATTTTCAATGCCTAACTCTCAATTGGGGCCCACCATTGGAAAAAAACTTTGCAGGCAACTTTCCACCACCAACCATTACTAATAACACATGCATATATATAAATATACCTATATATATATTATTTAAACAATTATAATATATTTAAATATTGAATATTTTATCAAAGAAATAATTGCAATCTCACAGAAAATATGTCAAACTTTCAACATTATTTCATGCTAAAATTCCTTCATTTATATCCACATAAAATAAATATATCCATCAATTATATCCACATAAAATAAATATTTCCTTATCATATAAATTAATAATTAATTATTCATAAATAATATTACAGAATCACAATAATGACAATCAGGCAGTTCCCAAGAAAGAGGGGGCTTTCCGATAAGGATTTCTCCTTACTGGCACGCAATTAGGTGACCAAACCTCTCCTTGACAGAACTTTCTAGACATTGCCAATAATGTTATCTAATAATATTATTCAAATAATATGAATTATTGATCTGATAATGGAAAATACTGTGCAGTGACAATTATTGAAACAACAATAATATAAAATATCAACGCAACAATTATTGAATCAATAAAATAAAATATTGAACAGTAATTACTGTAACAATTAATGAGTAGTGCCTTCTTACGTAAGAATCAATAATTCAACAATATTGTGCAATACCGGTGTCTATCAGGCATGCGACCACGCCAGATTCTCAGATTTTAACCACCGTAATCCAACAAAGGTTAATTCGGTAACAATTATGCCGTTATTTATAAAAACTCAAATTTGTCGTTTTCTTCATCCGAATGCTAACCGCATGGGGCCCACAAATGATCGCTACTGGCCGTCATTTAATATTCCCCGACAACAAAAATATTCCACGACTAAACGAATATTCCCCGACAACAATGATTATTTTATAACCACTTGCTTATTTTGCAAAATTTGCACATTTCCCCCATAACCAAAGTATTATATCAAATTATCACCTTATTATTCACAATAATAAATAGAGGAAATTCAATTTTACTCATAATAAGTTGGGGTCTTACAACCTCTCCTCCTTATGAAATTTCGTCCTCGAAATTGACGTACGTACCTTGTGTTTCAAAAAGATGAGGGTACCTCACTTTCATTTCTGATTCCAACTCCCAGGTCATTTCCTCAATAGCATGGTTCCTCCATAAAACCTTAACTTGTGGTATAACCTTGGTGCGTAGGACATGCTCTTTCCTATCCAAGATCTTAACAGGTACCTCTTCGTATGTTAAATCTTCGGCTATCTCGTCTGGTTCTAACGCAATAATATGGTTCGAGTCTTTCACATATTTACGAAGCATAGATATGTGAAAAATATTATGAACATGAGACATACTTGTAGGTAATGCGAATCTATAGGCCACATTTCCTATTCGGTCAAGAATCTCAAATGGACCAACAAGTCGTGGATTGAGCTTTCCTTTCTTCCCAAATCTTATAGCTCCCTTCCATGGAGCAATACGTAACAGTACATGATCTCCAATATTAAATTCCACGTCCTTTCGATGAAGATCAACATAACTCTTTTGTCGATCTTGTGAGGTTTGAATACGTTGTCGAATCATTTGGATCTTTTCTGTAGTCATGCGTACTAATTCTGCTCCCAATAACGTTGCTTCTCCCACCTCGTCCCAGTATACTAGAGAATGACACTTTCGTCCATACAACGCCTCGAATGGAGCCATGCCTATACTTGCTTGATAACTGTTGTTGTAGGAGAATTCCACCAGTGGCAAGTACTTATCCCAACTTTCTTTAAAATCTAGGACACAGAGTCTTAATAGATCTTCAAGATTTTGAATAGTCCTCTCTGATTGTTCGTCCATTTGAGGATGGTATGCCGAACTGAATCGTAAATCCGTGCCCATAGTTTTCTGCAAGCTAACCCAAAATCGTGAAGTGAATCTTGGGTCACAATCCAAAACTATGGATACTGGCATGCCATGCAATCTCACAATCTCATTCACGTATATACGAGCAAGACGTTCAAGGGAATAAGTCTCACGTATAGGCAAGAAATGAGCAGACTTGATTAATCTATCAACAATAACCCAAATTGCATCTATGCCTTGAGAAACTTTGGGAAGACCTGTAACGAAATCCATGGTAATGTGTTCCCACTTCCATTTCAGAATCTCAAGTGGTTGAAATGGACCCTTTGGCACTTGATATTCCGCCTTTACTTGTTGACAAGTTAAATACCTTGAGATAAACTCCGCGATCTCTCTCTTCATATTGTTCCACCAGAATGTGTGTCGAATATCATAATATATTTTGGTACTCCTAGGATGGATTGCAAATGGTGTGTTGTGTGCCTCCATCATGATTCTATGCTTCAAGTCAGAATCGTTAGGAACGCAAAGTCTGGAGTTGACTCGAAGTATTCCTTCTTCATCGATTCTTGCTTCTGGAACAACATCTTCTTGCACTTTCTTCTTCATATCGACGCCCCTGTCCGTAGCTTGAGCAACTTTAACTTTATCGATTAAAGTCGGTTCTACTCAGATATTTCGCCATCATCACGTGGGTCCCCGAGTCTTTAACTCAATCTCCATCCTTTGTAAATCGTACAAAATGGGTCTTTGTGTTAACAACATCACACTGCATTCCGCATACGATCTTCTACTCAATGCGTCAGCTACTACGTTTGCTTTTCCAGGATGGTATTGAATGGTATGATCGTAATCTTTCAACAACTTGAGCCAACGCCGTTGCCGCATGTTGAGTTCCTTTTGGGTGAAGAAGTATTTGAGGCTTTTATGATCCATATAGATCTCCACTTTCTCCCTATACAGGTAGTGTCTCCAGATTTTCAACGCAAAAATGACTGCTGCCAACTCTAGATCATGAGTAGGATAATTCCTCTCATATTCTTTGAGTTATCGTGAGGCATAGGCTATGACTTTCCCATGTTGCATGAGAACACATCCTAACCCTTTGCCTGAAGCAACGTTGTATATAACAAATCCATCCGAACCAGATGGTATTGCGAGCAGTCCAAAATGAGTCTCCTCTTGAGCTCTTGGAAACTCTTCTCGCATTCCTCGCTCCATACAAATTTTGTATCCTTCCGAGTCAACTGATTTAACGGAGTAGCAATTCGAGAAAATCCTTCCACGAATCTCCGATAATAACCAGCTAAGCCTAGAAAGATACGCACTTCGGTCATCGACTTCGGTTGCTCCCAACTTTGTATTGCTTCAATCTTCACCGGGTCAACAGATACTCCATGTTTTGACACCACGTGCCCAAGGAATGCTACTTCCTTAAGCCAGAACTTGCATTTCTTCAGCTTGGCATATAGCTTGTTTTCACGAAGCCTTTCAAGTATCAGCTTCGAATGGTGCTCATGATCTTCACGACTTTTGGAATAGATGAGGATGTCATCAATAAAGACAACAACGAACTGATCCAAATATTCTTTGAATACACGGTTCATCATATCCATGAAAGCAGCAGGAGCATTAGTCAATCCAAAAGACATGACTAAGAATTCATAATGCCCGCATCGAAGTTCTCAAGGCGCTTTGGAATATCCTCGCTTTTAATCTTTAGTGATGATATCCAGATTTAAGATCGATCTTTGAAAAGAATTGTGCTCCTTGAATCGTGGTCAAATAGGTCATCGATGCGAGGTAGCGGATACCTATTCTTGATTGTGACATGGTTCAATTCTCGAGTCAATACAAAGTCGCATACTCCCCGCCTTTCTTCTTTACTTAATAAAACAGGAGCACCCCAAGGAGATGTACTAGGACGAATGAAACCAATGTCTAACAATTCCTCGTAGTTTGACTTTTAACTCCTCAAGTTCAATAGAGCCATTCGATATGGGGTTTAGAAATGGGTTTTGTACCCGGTTCAAGGTCAATAAAGAATTCAACATCACATTCTGGGGGTAGACAGGGAAGTTCTTCAAGAAATACATCAGGAATTTCTCTAACAACAGAAATATTATTCAAATCTGACGTGTTTTTGTTCAAGTCCATAACATGGGCTAAGAAAGCTTGACATCCATTTTTCAATAAACGAATAGCTTTATGGTTTGAGATGACAGTGACTGATTTTAGTGGTTTAGTTGTTTGAATTCGTATGACAGGTTGGTTAGGAATATGAAAACTAACAACCTTACGAAAACAATCAATTTTGGCATGATGAGTAGTTAACCAATCAATTCCTAAAATCACATCAAAAGCAAGTATCTTTAAAGAGATAAGATCTATAGGTAAAGTGATGGTGCCAACTTGGATTAAGCAAGATTTATAAACAGTGGACGTAACGAAAGTTTCTCCTAACGGAGTCTCCATTGATAAATCAAAGTCTAATTTCTCCGGAGTCAAGTTTAAACGTTGAGCACAAGCAGGAGAGATAAAAGAATGTGTAGAACCGGTATCTAGTAAGGTATAAACTTCGCAAGAGTTTATGATAAGCTTACCCGTGATCACCTCATTCGAGTTTCTCGCGTTTTGGCTAGTCATGACAAACTCTCTTCCAGGAACCGCTAATTTTAACTTATCCAGGACAACCTTTGGAGTTACCATCCCTGCTATGGTTTTTCTACAGAACAGTCTCGAGCTATATGTCCCTCTTTTCCACAGTTATAACATACCTTGGATTGTTGTGGGCAGTTTGGGCTGATATGTCCCTCTTTCCCGCATTTGTAACAAAACGACCGCAAGGCTCGTTCTCCTCCCCTAGAAATAGTTGATGTATGTGCTGACGTCTTCACGTTATCATTGTTGTACCTTCTCTTTTTGAAATCTCCTTCTGACTCCCTCCTTCTATTATCACAACCACGATTACCACCAGAGTGGTTACCGCTTTTGTCCGAATGTTTTCCTCCCTGTTGGTTTTCATTGCTCCGATGACCACTGCCACCGGTATGACCCTGGTTGTGTTCCCTTGGTTGAACATACTCATTATTTCGCTCTAATAAATGAGCCCTGTTGACAACATCTGAATACGGAGAAAATTTATGAGAGATAAGGTATTGACGAATCTCGGGTTTTAGACCTCTCAGAAACATTCTTATCATTCGTTCCTCATTCTCTACCAAATGAGGTGAAAACCTCGATAACTCAACAAACTTCGCCTCGTACTGGGACACCGTCATGTTGTTTTGTTCCAGTCTAATAAACTCTACCTCCTTCATATGACGAATACTTTCAGGAAAGTACTTGTCATTGAATAGTTTCTAAAACGTTTCCCAAGACATGTTGAGTCAAGGGTAGTGGGTACACTTCACGCATCTCCACCGTGAGTCACCTCACCATGGAACATAAAGGTGGCAAATGGAACCTTCATTCTCCGTGCATCCCAAGACATCAAATATCTTGGTAATTTTCTTGACCCACGCTGCCTTGATCGGATCCGCCTTTCCAATAAATTCGTGGTCCCAACTCGAACTACTTGGTTTGTGATGAATCGAAAGCTTTCTATCACTTCCACCGTATTTTGTACACGAGTCTCCCTTATGCGATTTTGCATGAACCGCAAAAAAGCTCCTAAACATTCCATCATTTATTGTTTGCTCAGTAGTGTTGTTTATAGGAGGAATATTGCCTTCAGTTATGCGTTCTCCGGTTTGTGACTAAAGGTTGTTCCACGGTCCTCATACACTCCATTGTTAACGTTTTCGTGACCATTCTTAAATACCGCCATAAAACAAGGGTTAATTAAACAAATTAACATATCATATAATATCCCTATATTATGACCGACCAACAAATAAGCTTAGGTAGGACATACTAGCGAAAGATTTACTCATCTCTCTCCTCCTAGTTCTATTCCCCGATCTCCGCCAGAGACCATATCCCTAAGCTCTGATACCAACTGTGACGCCCCCAAAATAGGTATACATCACCCATTCTGAGTCGCCAAATACATGGTACAGAAACAAATACAACTTTAGTAATACAATTGTCGTGCAAAATACAACAACACATATACTGTGAGTTTGAATACAAATATAGTCTAATAGAGAGTATACAAACTCAAAAGGAGTCCTCATTACAATTATTGATACTGTAATAACCCGAGATTTCCTAAATAAAATAATTAAGAAATTTTGCGTATAATTTTTTTTTTAATGACAAGAATAAGTGTCTAGTAATGTGAACGATAAATATGAATATATTTATTTCTTTAAAAATTAGAAATAATTTTGGAATTATTAATTACTACAAATTATATTTTATGGTAATTAATTTATGTAAGCAGAAATGTTTTTATTAATGAAAACATGATTGGAAATAATATATGAAGTGATAATTAGAATTTATATAATATATATTTTATTATATGAATTGTTCAGAATATTTAAATCAAGTATTTTAACTTGATATGCGAAAGAGAAGTCAGATATGAGATCCAAACCCTGAATTGGGATTATGATCAAGAGATGATAATAATAATATTATATTATTATTATAATGATTTTACAGTACAATAATTATGTACTGTGTGTGTGCGGACAGATATTGTTGACTAATGACGGTCAGTTAGGTCATAGCATATTACCGTGCTGTGAAACCCTAATTATTAAACTCAGTTATGATAAATGACCGAGTAGTATATGAAGTTCATCGTATATGAAATTACTGTGTGTTACTGAATGACTCGTAATTAGAAGAAAAACCCTAATTACTATTTTACTGGCCGATAACTAGGACAAACCCTAATTATTATAACCCTAATCGGTTGAAGTTAGAGATCGTAATGATTGTGTTAGATCATACATGATAATTAGAGAACCCTAATGGTCAATTAGAAAACCCTAATTGATAACGTTAAGAAACCCTAATTAGAAAACCCTAATTTTCTATAGAAAACCCTAATTTAAAATTATCGGGTTTAATTACGATGTTATTATATAAATGTTTTAATTTACCAAATGATAGAAATTAATTGGTAAATAGTAAGAATTATAATGTAATGGTTAAATATTACATTTAATGGCCTTTTACAAAAATGCCCTTGGAATTATATGTGAAATGACCAAAATACCCTTTTTGTCATTTTAGTGTATTATTACTTACATTGTTGATGGGATCTTGCAACAAGGATGCCCAACATGCTTACCCCACATGCTATCGCCTCTCAAACAAGGGAATCATCCCACTTTAGCATCCAAGGTATTTAAATTTTTTTTAAATTAAAGAAAAGGAAAATGCATTATTTATGTCTTATTGCTACCACTTGTCCACAAAATCCGGCCAATCCATCTAGAAATTACCTATGGGCTGTAGTATTACCATCAATTAGCCACTATAATCATTTCATGCATTATTTTATGGATTCAAGAGAGAGAAATGCACCATTTTTGGCCTATTTATACACAAGCACTTAGCTTCATTCTCCCAAGCTTAAACCTCACGAAATTCTCTTAACATATCACCATAAACAAGCCCCATTCACACCAATAACAAATCAAGAAGCCAAAAATCGAATCAAAGCATAAAAAGGTATAAACCCTAGCTTGATTTTTCTTAAACTTTTGGTGTTAGATGTTATGTTTAAATGTTAAAACATGTTGATTATAGTGTCTAAGGATGATCTGGGTTGCTTGATGTTGATTCCATAACATTGTAAGCTCGGATTTGAAGATCTTTAAAATCTGAAATTTTCATTTTGTGTTACGACAACGAATGTCGAGGTCAGAGATCCCATCCTGTTAAGAGTTTTTGATGTTTAAAGCTTGTTATGTAAATTAGCCCGTCATGTTGTCTTTATTCTCGCAAAAGGAATCATGGTCATATCTGCTGTAGATTAGAAGTTATTAATGGTCAAACTACCGTCGATCGAATCGCCAAGAACTTTCCGGTTTTCCGAAATGTTCAAGAAACGCTTATTGAGGTCACATTCGACGGCCTCTTTTTGTTGGATCTGTTGTTGTTATATGCCTTATATGTAATAGAGTTGTAGAATTACATGTTATCTACAACTGGCACCAATATATCACTTAGATCAAACTCAGAATGAAAGATATAAAGATCCAAAAGTAGCTCGCTTGACGATCTGCATTTAAAATTCTCGAAAACCCGAATTGGCATACAAGTTTTGTCGGAAGGTTTGATGATTTATATCTTTGGTATTGTTGATGTTTAGACTTGAAACTTGATTTAATCATGTTCTCTCGTAAGTTGTACTTCATGTACCGACGACGTATAAAACACCTATAACATGTACATGATCGACTGAATAAGACCACTAAGGTCGCCGACAATTTGTTGACTCGTAGTTTTCGGGCAACCCGTAAACATGAAGAACACGTCGACAAGGTTTTCTATTGATCATATCTCATGATTTGTTGTTTGTTTGGTCATGAAATGAGTATATAGTTGTAGTATTACATTAAGACTACAACATTGAAGTTTTTGCAAGTCCGAAAACATTTAGATCATGGATTTAAGGTTCGGTCAAACTAGCACCCTTGTACAATCGACATGAAGCTCAAGAACACCTATAGCGACGGTTTTGTCGCCTGTGTGCCTTTAGCGACGCTTATCATTTTATTTTCCTAAATTAATTTAAAATTAGAAAAATTAGTTTTAATTATTAAAATACCAAATAAGTTATGAAAAATTATTTTAAAGTCCGAAAAATAGTTTTTAATTATTTTGAGTATATTTCATAAATATTTAATATTTTGAAATATAAAGGTATTTATTTATTTAATTATAATATTAAATAAATGATTTAAAAATAGTTTTAATTCATGAAAAATCATGAAAAATTATTTTATGGTATAAGAAAATATTTTGAGTTATAAAATATAACTTTTAATATTTAGAAGATAATTTCATTAATAATTATATATTAATGATATTTAGTTAATGATTTGTGATATTAAGTTTATTTAATATTTATATTAAATAAATAGTTTAAAAATGGTTTTATTTATTTAAAAATCATTTAAAGAGAATATTAAGGATTTAAAAATATTTTAAGTTATAATTAATGACTTTTAATATTTGATAAATAGTACATTAATATTTATATATTAATGATGATTATTTAAAAATGATTTTAATTGTTTTAAAAATCATTTAAGGGTAAAATAAATGTTTTAAAAATAGTTTGAGTTATTATAAATAACTTTTATATTTTGGCAATGGTTTCATTAATAATTTAATTAATTATTAATGATACTAGAATTGTTTGATGTTAAGTCATAATTCCGATGTTTGAAAGTGATATCCTACAAACTAAATTACTTGAGAACCTAAGGTTATGAAGTCCAGGATTTGGTGAAGAGCACCCATAGTAACAGTTATATCACTATAAGCCCTTGAGTGACAGATTTGATTTATTTTAAATTTTTCAATTTCTGGAAAAATTCGAAATGTCTGATATTTACAGATGTTATAGAATAAGAGTCTTAGACTCAGTATGTACCCGATAAAGTCAGCCGATGCGGCAATAAACCGGTTTAATTCTATAATAGAAAGAAAAGACTCAGTAAGAACATGGATGAGATATTTGAAAAATGTATAAAAGTATAGAATGTGAACTAAAAGTATGATCACCGCGATTATGTGATGACGTGATTAGACTATGTCTTTGATCAGAATCGATAAAGATTACTATGTGTTATGATATATTGTTCTAATCGGATTTAATGACTTCGCTTTTATTGATAGGTTGTGATAAAGAGATAAGACCTAAGTTGAGATTTGTAATCAAAGAAATCGAAAGTAAGTATCCTACCTTTGCATTTCCTTTATGCAATGGACATGAGTAAGAAGTTTCGAAATTATTCTATTCTCCTGCAGTTATATGTGACGCTTTGATTATCAACATGTTAGCTCGGATATATATTACGTTAAGTTGATTTCTAAATGGTTATACAAGTGTCCCCACTTGGATAATCATGGCATTTATTCACATGTTGATATACCATGTCAATTACCCGTATACATATATGTTGAATTACATATTATTGTTGAGCAAGATTAAAACCTTCTTGGTTTGGAACCGTGCATGTATGAACATCCCGATAATGGGAAAATTTTTATGCGCTTCGGCGGACAAAGGATGAGCGATGAATTTCGTTTAAGTTATGTAGTATTGATCAATACAGGGTACAACGGGGCTGATCACCCTCCGTGCCCGTAAGTTATGACGGTTTGCGGATGAATTTCTGCTAAACCTTTTCGAAAATGAAAAACAATGTTCATAGTATGTTTCTTAAACCCTATTCATAGGTGGAGCCTCATTTCAAGAATTTGAAAGAGAGTTGTTATGTGAATCTTTTATCAGTACAGATTACTTCACAACTTTTGATTCGTTGTAGAAGTGTTATGTAAAGAGAATACTTATATTCTTTCAGCTTATATATATAATTGCTATTACTTGCTGGGCACTCAAATGCTCATCCTTGCTTAAATTAAATGTTTTCAGTTATGTATGAGCAACCAAGGCTCAGGCACGAACAAAGGAAAAGGAAAGCTGATCGAATAAGTGTGTATTATGAGTTAATGGTTATAAATTTGCATGGTATCTATTCATGTATTGTAATGAATGTATTTGAAGGTCTCAGACTGGAAGTAAACTTTGATGTACGTAAATTAAGTTTGAATGTAATATTACTATTGTATTATTCAGCTTATAGAAATGGTATCGTGAAGCACTGAGTTCGGGTTTCAAGTACCCGAATTTGGGGGCGTCACAGATACACTATTTTACAAAATAGTGAGGACTACTACTACATCTATCCTGAACCATCACTCCATACCCCGACTAGTTCCCGCTATGTTCTCACCTCCCGAGAAGAAAATGGAACAAAAGGAAAAGGGTGAGCTCAACTAGCCCAATGAAAGAATATTATGACTAAGATAATATACAACAAATTATCATTAGTTTTCAACAGGGAAAAATCTGATAAAATATAATAGACAACAAGTTTTAGATCAACAACTGCAGCGGAAACAACAATCCATTAGAAGAGTCAAGTAGAGAATGAGTTCTACTATCTTCTAAGATTTAAAAGTCCATCATCAATATTTTATCCTTGTAACAACAATCAATATACATCTTTAATCAAATATTCATCTTTGCACCTGTGCCAAATATATTCATTTGTATCACCAAATGGTCATGTTCATCTCAACACTGCTCATCTTTGCACTACGGCCAAAGATATTCATCGATTAATCATTCATCTTTGCACTACAGGCCAAAGATAGTCAATAATATCATCATTTACGACTGAGGATGATGAAAATATTTTAAAGAAAAGCGAATCCAAAGGAGATGTAAGGAAAAATATTAGGGATTCATATTTCAGGTTATCCAAGTTCAATAATACTCCATAATAAACTATAGTGGAGTAAAATTCAAGAATGAAGATCAAAACATGGATTAAATTTCAAGAATAAGGGTCACAACAGATAACTTGGAAGAAAAAAAAATATTTTTTTCTTTTGTGAATGCGACTGCAAGTGAACAAGACTATGAACAATAACTCGAATAAATTACTGTCATGAAAAGTTCTAAATTTGATAAAAAGTTCAGACCAATATTCCTATGAAATGATATTAGATGAAGCGAAATTTTTAATCATTTCAGGAATTATAGAAGCAATACTTACCATAGTAAGTTCAAATTTAGGAATACGAGATGAAATAATATTGCTCACGTAATATGGAGGATGAAAGAAAATAATATTTCTCACGAGTATTGCAATAAAATAATATCCTTTACCTCGGTAGAAACTGGATTTGACTGGAATATCAGATATTATTCTGAGAAAATCTTGCAGAAAAACTACGCTCAAAATATTCTTATACTCAAGAAAAATACTCACAATACTTTAGAATAAGAATTTCTGATTATGAATTGGTGTGTTGAAGAAGGAGGGTTAACATCCCTTTTATAGTGCAACCTCGGAGGAGAAAGTTAATCACCCTGCCTAATTTTGCCAAACTTCCTTCGCCTAACCTTCATTTTTTCCTTGTTCGGGGGCTACTAATTTGGCAACCAAAGAATTCCTTGCAGGAGTGCCTAACTCCTTCCATTACTCCTCTGCCAATTTCTTATTTTCAATGCCTAACTCTCAATTGGGGCCCACCATTGGAGAAAAACTTTGCAGGCAACTTTCCACCACCAACCATTACTAATAACACATGCATATATATAAATATACCTATATATATATATTATTTAAACAATTATAATATATTTAAATATTGAATATTTTATCAAAGAAATAATTGCAATCCCACAGAAAATATGTCAAACTTTCAACAATTATTTCATGCTAAAATTCCTTCATTTATATCCAAATAAAATAAATATATCCATCAATTATATCCACATAAAATAAATATTTCCTTATCATATAAATTAATAATTAATTATTCATAAATAATATTACAGAATCACAATAATGACAATCAGGCAGTTCCCAGGAAAGAGGGGGCTTTCCGATAAGGATTTCTCCTTACTGACGCGCAATTAGGTGACCAAACCTCTCCTTGACAGAACTTTAGGTTGCTCCCAACTTTGAATTGCTTCAATCTTTGCCGGGTTAACAAATATTCCATGATTTGATATTATGTGCCCAAGGAATCTACACATTGCCAATAATGTTATCTAATAATATTATTCAAATAATATGAATTATTGATCCGATAATGGGAAATCTTTGCATGCAAAGGACAATTATTGAAACAACAATAATATAAAATATTAACGCAAAGAATTATTGAATCAATAAAATAAAATATTGAATAGTAATTACCGTGTAACAATTATTGAGTAAAGCCTTCACGTAAGAATCAATAATTTAACAATATTGTGCAATACTGCAAAGCATCTTGGCAACCACGCCAGACATCGTATTTTAACCACTGTGTAATCCAACGTTGTTAATTCAGAATAATTACGCCGTTATTTAGAAAAACTCAAATTTATCGTTTTCTTCATCCGACCGTTAACCGTTATGGGACCCACAAATGACTGCACCGTCATACGAATATTCTCCGACAACAAAAATATTCCACGACCAAATGAATATTCTCCGACAACAATGATTATTTTATAACCACTTGCTTATTTTGCAAAATTTGCACATTTCCCCCATAACCAAAGTATTATATCAAATTATCACCTTATTATTCACAATAATAAATAGAGGAAATTCGATTTTATTCATAATAAGTTGGGGTCTTATAGGTGGTGTCTATTCCATACTGATGATACGTCTAATATATAAGCCCTAGTTTCACCCCCACTCAGGTACGCTTCGAATTTAAAAATTGGAATAAAATTAATTAGCAGCCGCAGAGGTCACGCGTGGTCCCTATGTAAATGTGGCGCGGGCGCGCGTTCTTTAAAATGGGCTCTGTCTGGTTGCTTGTGCGCATGCTGCGTGTTGAAGCTCAGATAGCCGCTGCCGCTTACCGCAGCTTTGAATTCTCGTGTTCTCACCGCTTCGCTTCGTTCGCGGTCATGTCATCTCACATCGATGCTTTAACATGCAACTTTTGCTCTTTTGTTCGCCACTGCTTATCCCTTTTGTTCACTCGATCCTCATGTTGTGCCTTCATTTATCACATGCCATCTACCAATGCCGAGCTCATGCCATTTCCTGTACTTTTACACCAAAGGAGTTCTCAGTACATGCAATGCAAAATATTATGAAAGGCAACTAAAAACACACTAAAATGTACTTGAGATGGGCATAGTTCTTGTGAATTGATATCCAATAAGTAAGTATAAAACCCACTTATCAAATACCCCCAAACTTGAAATATTGCTTGCCCTCAAACAATGCAAATGAAAACCAAAATGAGTATAAGCAACACAATATAATGCAATCTACATGCTATGCAAGCTACGCTACTATGCAAATGAATCCCCAGATTTCCAGCCATGTTAAGAATTCCAATAAGATATGCCTCAGAGAAATATCAACATCCAAGAACAAAGCATCAAACTAAGCTAAAGGCATAATGACATACAATCAGATAATCCTAACCTGCTATAAAGATGTTGTGTGTGTGTGATGTGTTCACAAAGAAGTTTGACAAAGATGAAGATACCACATGTTAAATTGCTTAAGACAGAAAATTAAAGTTTAAACCAAGAACTGCATATACTAATGAGACATCAACTATTCCAACACATCAATACAAATTAAGGTTCAATAATGGGTTTATTCTGCTTTATTTTTTAATCATGAGGGCGATTTTCGCACTTTCCCGCGGTGTTTATTGATTTTTTTTTTATATATTTCCCATGACTGTGCAATGTCTCATTCCATTAGGCTAACAGTGCTACCCCTTAACGAGCTTTCAACCAACGACTCCCAGACCATTAAGACCTTAGGGCGCTAGGTGTAGAGACAATCCCCTCGGGTGTACTTACTCAAGTAACAAAGGCCCCGAAACAAGACTAGCCACGGTAATTATTCATTTTTTTTCTTTTTTTAAAGCAAGCATACCCATGTGTTCCCAAAACTTGATTTTCAGTGTCTTCAAAGTCATTACTCACTTCCTACACAATTCTATCATTAAAAATAACATTTTCCTATTACCAGACAATCATGCTAATCTTAACCAACAAGCAAATAGGAACATTGTCGTGCTACCTGGTAACATCTAAACAGCAAGCATGAATTATATCCTGTATAAAATTATAACTAAGCTCAAGATATCTACTAAATTCAAAAATCTATCAAATTTCTATGTCATCATTGGCCAAATTATAATTCAACTAACTAAAAGCCTGGGATTATGCAATGTTATGCAACTAAACACATACTAAGTAAACAAGACAAAAGAAAACTAAAAAAAAAATTCATACTAAAATACCTCTACTATGTAACTTAAACATGAAATCAAACTATATGCAACTAACTATATGCAACAACTACTCACTACAACCCAATACCCCCAAACTTAAAATAAACAATGCCCTCATTGTAATTAAAAGTGAAAGAATACTCCCGTAAGTGGCAATGTCATCTCCGTTCGCCTCCTCATGATCCGATGGTATATCAGGCGATGGCTAAGTTTGAGATATTCTATAGTTGGAGACTGAGTGTGGGCTTCTAACTATCCGAATGCTTGAGTCAGAAATTCTAAAAATTTAGCATTTTTTTTTTCGTGATCGAGCTATGGCGCTACCATGTTGTTTTAGCTTAGTAGTTAGGTAGCACCACATCGACCTCATACTCTGCCGACAGCTTTTGACTTCTATTTGATCCTAAATGCTTATACCAATTGGATTGAACCTGAGAGGAGAAACAATAAAACTATTATTAAGACTTACCATTATCTAACATCTACTAAATATGTAAATGTATAAAAAGTATTAAACAAGGAGGGAGAAAGATTGGATGGGGTGCCTCCCATCGAGCTCTCGATTTATAGTCCGTTAGTTGGACTCTTTTCTTGACACCGCTATCCAATTCCTCTTCGATAAGCTAGGAACCCTCCATCAATTAGAACTGCAATGTGCGTAGGTGGGTTCCCCATCTTGTGTGTCTGTGAATTGAAACAACCTAGCATATTTCCTGTACATGATGTCCCCAGTTTTATTGCATAGCCAGGTGCTCCTTCCGTTGTATTTGTGAATAGATTTTTGTATTGAGGCATTACAGAAACAACATGATTTTCTTCTTCTATTAACTCTTCCTCAGCCCACCATAGTTTGTAAGAGGCCTCATAATCGCGGAAATTCTGGCTTTGGATGTGACTACCAAGGGGACATGGATGTGCAAATTTCACTGAATTTTTCAACTCTAACTGAGAAGGCACTTGGGGTATTATACAAGTCAGCTCATGTTCTTCATTTTCCATACCCCCAGTTGTCTCCTCAATGTCCACTCCTTTCAGTTCATTCAGTGGCTTGTACACTTCTGGCTCTCCATCAGTTTCATCATCCATGTCATAGCACCAATTGTTTGGAGGGCAATTGTTCAAGGCTTCAAATATTTGATCCATATGATTCTGAAGATTTCGAATTGACCTATCTTGCTCAATCATCTTCTCCTCAGTTGATGCTATAAATTTGAACCACAAATCCTCCAATCTTGAATTATCTTGTTTAGTGTCAAAATCCATGTATTGAGGACCATTCATTGAGGAGTTAATGAGTTGTTCCATCTGTTTGTTAAGATTTTGGCTTGATAACTCCTGACTCATCATCATCTCTTCATGGTCTGCTATGCTTTTTGACATGACATCCTTTAACCTTGAATTTTCTTCTTGTTGCATTGGAGGTGGATATGAGAAATCCGATGGATGTGTTGGACTTGGAACGTAATGTTGGTCTTGATAGTTATAACCCCATTCATAATCTGGGTGATACCCCCAACCTTGTTGATAATCAGGATAAACATCGTTGTTGAAGTAATCACCCCCAAACTGCACTTGTCCAACCTTGATGTTGCACTGATAACTCGGATGCTCGCCAACACAGTATTCACATGTAACTACTATCTCTCAAGTGCGTTGGGCTGCAAGAATATCCAACCTCTCTGAAAGTGTTGCAATTTGTGCTGACAATGTAGAAAATACATTGAGTCCCTCAATGCTTATGTCCCTTGGTTGAGTCCTATTTGCATAAGGCTATTGATAAGAAAAGTCACCCATGGTACCTGAAAAGAGAGAAATATAAGAAGATAATTAAAACAAAATAAAAATGTTTAAATTAAGACCAATTTGATTGAAATTAATGTTGGCAAAAATTTATTAAGCTAATTCACGAATTGCCATTCAAAAAATTGTTGGTCATTTTACCGATCAATATATGCGTGCAAGTATACACGGTCAACAAGTAATAAAGAGGAAGTAAAGTATTTTTCCCACGGAGAATTAACTAATAAAGTTCACCAAGCATTAACCCATAACCATTTCAGTCTTATTTAAATGAATGATATTATATTTTATATTTAAACTACGAGATTAAATAAACCTAACTATTCCTAGAGTGAGACTAGATAATGAAGACCTGAGATCACAATTTCATCTATTGACTCATTCAAATCCACACATTTCATGTTAAACCAAACTAATTGTACCGGAATGTTAGTCAAGAACGCGAAAGTAAAGTATAGCCATCTCTCAATGTACCATACGCAAATCACATGTAATCCATAGTTGATATAATACACATGAACACCCACATTACCTAAACCACTATATGTCTATGTGATTTACAAATAATTAGGGTTTAAGCCCAAGTTCTCAATTGACTACGAATGGTGCTTCGGTATATGTCTATCCTAAGCACAAATCATACATCCCATCACAATATAAAATATACAAACACACGTTATTAAGATCAGATCTAAACCCATACGTCGTCTTTCAAGTTAATATGGGTTATCACAATAATTGATGACCAATCAAGTAAGCAAATAAGCATGAATCTTAATAGACAATCTCATAACAATCAATAAGGCTAACAATGAAGTATATCAGATTAAACTAGGCAATAGAATCCATCGTACTCCCAAAACAGAATTTAACTCATAGTTGAATCAAATCTATCATCCACATATGGAATAAACATCATAAGATTACAAATAAGAATCAAAGAGAGGATAAAAGTAAAGAATTGAAGTGCAAATCTATTCTCCTGCTCCAAGATGGGATCTCTGATGGTTCCCAATTGCTTCAAGTCTTCAATCTAATCAACTCTAGAAATCACTTCTCTAATCTACTCTAATCTAATATCAAAAATGAAAGAGAAGAAAGCAAATAAAGATAGCTTATTGATCCCCCAAGAGGTGGTGTCTATTCCATACTGATGATACGTCTAATATATAAGCCCTAGTTTCACCCCCTAACTTAGGTACGCTTCCAATTTAAAAATTGGAATAAAATTAATTAGCAATTGCAGAGAGGCAAGCGGCAATATATCCCTATCATCCCTATGTGTGTATGCAAGCGCGTTCTTCAAAATGGGCTTTGTTCGGTTACTTGTACGGGCGCGTGTGTTGAAGCTCAGATATAGCCGCTTGCACAAGCGTGACTTTTTTGCGCTTTGAATTCTCGTGTTCTGCTTGCCGCTTCGCTTCGTGTGTCATGCTGCTACTAATGCTTTAACATGCAACTTTTGCTCTTTTGTTCACCACTGCTTAGCCCTTTTGTTCACTCAATCCTCATGTTGTGCCTTCATTTATCACATGCCATCTACTAATGCCGAGCTCATGCCATTTCCTACACTTTTGCACCAAAGGAGTTCTCAGTACATACAATGCAAAATATTATGAAAGGCAACTAAAAAAATACTAAAATGTACTTGAGATGGGCATAGTTCTTGTGAATTGATATCCAATAAGTAGGTATAAAACCCACTTATCACAATTGACTAGTATCATGGTCTGCAACCCCTTATAAAAAATGTAAAAACTAAAGGATCAACAAGGGTGAAGCTTTATAGAGAACTAGCAGAACTTTTGGACGGGGAGCTGCGTAGGAGGGGAACTTCTGTCATACCTGTTGGTGATTGTCGAGGCATTTATGTAGGAATTGATTGCCGAGAGGCACACTTCTATGACGATTGAAGTGGACACCACACTGCAATTTTAAACTGGGAGAAGAGTCAAGAATTACCTTGTATACATGATTTGACGTAGCAGTTGCAACTAATACTCCAATTAGTCTTCGACCGCAAAAAAGGTGTGGGTCGTAGTTCCTGTTTGTGTTCCATATTCGAATTGAATAATTGAATTATTATAGACATGCCTCACTGTCCATTATAACAGATGATAACATCCTGAAGGACGACCATTACCAAGCCCCTCATGGTTCAATGGTAAAACAACTACTTATAAGGCTTGGATGCATGAGGGGTCTTGGGATCCGTTCTCGCCAAAGGCAAGAATGTTAAATTATAATCAAAAGTAGCACAAAAAAAAGGACGGCCATTAAGTTATTGAACAAAATTTTAGATTTAGTCAACTCTCTAGATGAACGAACGATCACTTCTCTACTAGAAATTGAATGAACCATCTCCTAATATGGGTCCAGTCCACGAAATAGACAGCTTCTCACCAGTCTGAATTCCTCAGATGGTTAGTTCTCACAGAATGGGTATTTTTTCTAAAAAAGAGAAGCGGTGTCGTCAACCAACAATAATCTCAGACCAGATGTCCTCGACCCATGACTGCATCAACTTAGTCGAGTAATGTAGTTCATACTTCAGGTAGAGGAAATTAGAGGATACAAAAATAAAATCCTCCTTAAAAGTGGTCTAGACATGTGAAACTATATCCTCCAGCTCCTCTTATGCTTCGATGCATTAAGGCACTCATAAATTATCTTAGAAAATCTACTTATAACCACGAAAGCAACAGTGGCACAACTCCTCTTCCCCATGCACAAGCTGCTAAGGGCTTCATCTTTATTCTGCTCAAGGGATCTAAGTTCAGTCTTGAAGAAAACATTCTCCTTTCAAAGTATAGACTTCATCAAAATCATGAGTTTTAAAGCTCAATGCATCCTTAAGTTCAGATTCATAAAGTTGAAGTTGATTGAGTTCCACATTTGCTATATCCAAAATAGTTTGTAAATTGGAAACTAAATTCTGCAAAGAAAATATATCATCTTGCCACTGATTCCCACTCGCCAAACAATATTTTTAATTGTTTATCCTTCTCTTCTAGCTGTTCACAAAATAATTTGTTATTTTGGATTCAGATGAAAGCCAAAAGAGCCATGAGACACGTAAGTAGAGCAAGTGATTCAAGTCTTTTTTTAAAATCTTGGATAGTTTGACGGTAGAGTAGATCAATGAACTAGTTTGGATGCGGACACCGTTTATTCAAAGATAATGGAAAGTGGGCCCGTGCTATTGACTGGTATCGTGGTCTGCATCCCCTTATAACACATGTAAAAACTAAAGGATCAACAAGGGTGAAGCTTCATAGAGAACTAGATGAACTTTTGGATGAGGTATGATTTCAGATGAAAGCCAAAAGAGCTATGAGACACGTAAGAAGAACAAGTGATTCAAGTCTTTTTTAAAATTTTTTGGATAGTTGACGGTAGAGCAGATCAAAGAACTAGCTGGACAGTGGCACTAATCAACATGCCAAGGTGGGCCTGGTGCTATTGACTGGTATCATGGTCTGCAACCCCTTATAACACATGTAAAAACTAAATGATCAACAAGGGTGAAGCTTCATAGAGAACTAGCTGAACTTTTAGACGGGGAGCTGTATAGGAGGGGAACTTCTGTCATACCTGTTGGTGATTGTCGAGGCATTTATGTAGGAATTGATTGCTGAGAGGCACACTCCTGTGACGATTGAAGTGGATACCACACTGCAGTTTCAAACTGATACGGTTTGGGGCCTGTGGACATATGTTTGAGGATTGCCAACATAGACAAGCTCAAGCTGCTAAGGGCTTCATCTTTTTTCGCCAACCAAGGTCTTTGAATAAAATATACCCTTATCAGAAAGTAACATACCTAAAAAACCAATTTGTTGAACTGTCTTGTGTGGGCAAAGATATCGTACCTTGCTAGGATTTTGGGGTTCGTGTTGGCTAAAGAGGAATTATTATTAGGAGAAAAGTCAAGGATTGCCTTATATGCATAATTTGACGTAGCTGTTGCAACTAATACTCCAATTAGTCTTTGGCAGCTAAAAAAGTCTGGGTTGTAGTTCCTGTTTGTGTTCCATACTCGAATTGAATAATTGAATTACTATAGACATGCCTCAATGTCAATCATAACAGATGACAACATCCTGAAGGATGACCATTACCAAGCCCCTCATGGTTCAATGGTAAAACAACTACTCATAAGGCTTGAGTGCATGAGGGGTCTTGAGATCCATTCTTGCCAAAGGCAAGAATGTTAAATTATGTTCAAAATTAGCAAAAATAAAAAGGACGACCATTAAGTTCTTGAACAAAATTTTAGGTTTAGTCAACCCTCTAGATGAACGAACAATCACTTCTCTACTAGAAATTGAATGAACCATCTTCTAATATGGGTCCAGTCCATGAAATAGACAACTTCTCACCACTCTGAATTCCTCAGATGGGTAGTTTTCACAGAATGGGTACTTTTTCTAAAAAAGAGAAGCGATGTCCATCATAACAGATGACAACATCCTGAAGGATGACCATTACCAAGCCCCTCATGCTTCAATGGTAAAACAACTACTCATAAGGCTTGGGTGCATGAGGGGTCTTGGGATCCAAGAATTCTTGCCAAAGGCAAGAATGTTAAATTATGTTCAAAAGTAGTAAAAAAAAGGACGACCATTAAGTTTTTGAACAAAATTTTAGGTTTAGTCAACCCTCTAGATGAACGAAAGATCACTTTTCTACTAGAAATTGAATGAACCATCTTCTAATATGGGTCCAGTACATGAAATAGACATCTTCTCACCACTCTGAATTCCTCAGATGGGTAGTTCTCACAAAATTGGTACTTTTTCTAAAAAAGAGAAGCGGTGTCGCCAACCAACAATAATCTCAGTCAAGATGTCCTTGACCCATGACTGCATCAACTTAGTCGAGTAATGTAGTTCATACTTCAGACAGAGGAAATCGGAGGATACAAAAAAAAATCCTCCTTAAAAGTGGTTTAAACATGTGAAACTATATCCTCTAGCTCCTCTTATGCTTCAATTTATTAAGGTACTCATAAATTATCTCAGAAAATCTACTTATAACCACGAAAGCAACAGTGGCACATCTCCTTTTCCCCATGCACAAGCTGCTAAGGGCTTCATCTTTATTCTGCTTAAGGGATCTAAGTTCAGTCTTGAAGAAAACATTCTCTCCTTTTAAAGTATAGACTTCATCAAAATCATGAGTTTTTGTGCTCAATGCATCCTTAAGTTCAGATTCACAAAGTTGGAGTTGATTGAGTTCCACATTTGCTGTATCCAAAATTATTTGTAATTTGGAAACTGAATTCTGCAAAAAAATATATCATCTTGCCATTGATTCCCACTCGCTAGACAACATTTTTAATTGTTTATCCTTCTCTTCGAGCTGTTTACAAAATTATTTGTTATTTTGGATTCAGATGAAAGCGAAAAAAGCCATGAGACACGTAAGTAGAGCAAGTGATTCAAGTCTTTTTTTATAAATCTTGTATAGTTTGACTTGAAGCGAGATCAATGAACTATTTACAAAAGGTGACAACTTTATCAAAGATACCAAAGTGGGCCTGGTGCTATTGACTGGTATCGTGGTCTGCATCCCCTTATAACACATGTAAAAACTAAAGGATCAACAAGGGTGAAGCTTCATAGAGAACTAGCTGAACTTTTAGACGAGGTATGATTTCAGATGAAAGCTAAAAGAGCCATGAGACACGTTAGAAAAGCATGTGATTCAAGTCTTTTTTTTAAAATTTTTGGATAGTTTGACGGTAGAGCAGATCAATGAACTAGCTGGACAATGGCACTACTCAGCATGGTAAGGTGGGCCTGGTGCTATTGACTGGTATCATGGTCTGCAACCCCTTATAAAACATTGAAAAATGAAAGGATCAACAACGGTGAAGCTTCATAGAGAACTAACTGAACTTTTGGACAGGGAGCTGCGTAGGAGGGGAACTTCTGTCATACCTGTTGGTGATTGTCGAGGCATTTATGTAGGAATTGATTGCCGAGAGGCACACTATTGTGACGATTAAAGTAGATACCACATTGCAGTTTTAAACTGATACGGTTTGGGGCTTGTGGACATATGTTTGAGAGATGCCAAGATGGACAAGCTCAAGCTGCTAAGGGCTTCATCTTTATTTGCCAACCAAGGTCTTTGAATAAAATATACCCTTATTGTAAGACCCCAACTTTCATGAATAAAGATTAATTTTTCTCGAATTATATTTTTGAATATTAAGGTGTGAATTTGTTATAATGTTATAGTTGTGGGTAATATTTATAAATTTTGCAAAGTAAGAAAGTTTCTATAAAATATTCGTTTGGTTGGGGAATATTCTTTTTATCTGGGAATATTCGTACGACGACACAATCATTGGTGGACCCCACAACAGAATTATTGTCGGAGTTAGAAAACGACAAAATTATCTTTTTATAAAAATAACGGCGAAAGTTTTTCCGTTAACTATTGAAATACCCAGTGGTAAAAGTACAGTAATACGCGTGGTTGCATAGTAGCACACGGTATTGTATGGTATTTGGATTATTGATACTTACGTAAGAAGTCACTACTCAATAATTGTTACAGTAATTACTGTTTAATACTTTATTTTATTGATTCAATAATTTCTACGTTGATATTTTATATTATTGATTCAATAATTGTCATTGCACAGTATTTCAAATTATCAAATCAATAATTCATATTATTTGAATAATATTATTATTTGCATTATTGACAATGTCTAGAAAGTTTTGTCGAGGAAAGAGGTTTGGTCACCTAATTGCGCGCCAATAGGGAGAAATCCTTATCGGAAAGCCCCCTCTTTCCTGGGAACGGCCTGGTTGTCAATATTGTAATTTTATAATATTATTTATGAATAATTAATTGTTGATATATTTGATAAGAAAATATTTATTCGAAGTGGATTTAAACTAAGGAATTTTTAGCATGTGACATTTGTTGAAAGCTGATATTTTATCTTTTTCGATAAAATAATTCATTCAAATATATTATTATAATATTACATTATAGTAGTATGATGTGATTATATAATAGTACATTTTTTATAATTTAAATGGTAGCATTATTATAGTAAATTCATGGTATAAAAGTAAAAGGAGGTGGAAGAGAACAAATTGAATTTGAATTCCTATGATGCAACGATGATGTCATCGACCACGATGAGGTGCGATGATGTCATTGGACGATGAGGAGGTAAGCAATGATGTATTATGATCGATGATGTCAGCAATGATGTCATAAATTATGGCAAAAAGACTATTTTACCCTTACTCTGCCAAGCCTATAAATAGAAGCTCATTTCTTCATTATTTTCACCAATTCATTCAAGCTATAGAGAGAGAAAGTATAGAGAGAATAAGAGAGAAAGAAGAAGAGCATTCTATTACTACACTATTGCAGTATCCAATCTTCTACTAAGGTAAGGGGTGTTATTCTTTCGTATTCATGAAGAGTGTTATTTTCTTTCAATACTCGTAAGGGTTGTTATTCCATTCTTTATTATTATGTTAGAATAACCTGTCTATGCGAAGTACCGCATACATGGTGAAATTCTTCTATTATTCCATTATATATTATTATGTTGGAATAACCTATCTGTGCGGTCTATCGCATGCCTGGTGAATTCTGTTGTTATTCCATTCTTTATTATTCTGTTGGAATATCCTGTCTGTGCGGATTACGCATGACCTGGTTCCATTCTTTGTTATTTTGTTAGAATATCCTGTCTGTGTGGGTTACACATGACCCGGTTCCATTCTTTATCATTATGTTGGAATAACCTGTCTATATGGATTACCGTATGCATGGTGAATCATGCTTCGTATTCATTCCTTATAAAATTGTGGAAATGATCTGTCTACGTGGATAACCGCATGGCGGGCAAAAATCCATTTGCAGTTTCATATATTTTATTATACTCAGTTGGTTAAAGTTTTGGCTTCTATACTCCATGAAATTAGTCGAATATCCTGGATATTTGCGCTTCATCCAGTATCTTTTCATGGAAATATTCTTCTAAGCATTCTTGAATTTTACTCCACAAAATAGTATCATGTTGACAATTTGGATGTTATTGATTTCTGGATAAATTAAATTATAAATCTTTTAAAATTTATCCTTGAACTTGTTTTATTGAATTCTTATATCATTGTCCTCATCCTCATGTTTATATTCTGTTGAAAGTAATATGTGGCCTGTAGTGCATAGATGGACTTGGAAGGATTATGACCAGGGATTATTCGGTATAATCATGACCATAATGTTACAAATGATGTGATAAAAGTCCTCATTGGCCCATAGTGCATTGATGGATAGTTGTTGGCATGATCATGAGCATTGATGAATACACGAATATCCTTGGCCCGTAGTGCATGGATAACTTGTGGTCATGATACTAATGAATATCCTTGGCCGTAGTGTAGGGATGATGTGGATTATTTATTAAGCTGAGTCTTAGCGATAAAAGTGATGAAAAACCTTTTAAATCATAGAAGATAGTAGATTTTATTCTCTACTTGACTCTTCTAATGGATTGCTTATTCCGCTGCAGTTAAACTTGATGTTTGTTATATTTTATCAGTTTAACACTGTTGAAGGCTAACGATAAATTATTCTGCATTATCTTAGTCATAATATTTCTTACTAGGCTAGTTGAGCTCACCCTTTTGCTTTCATTTTTCTCTTCAGGAAATGAGAACATAGCTAGGACTAGTCGGGGAACGGAGTGACAGTCCAGATGATAACATTAGTAGTCCTCACTATTCTATGAAATAGTGGATAATAAATGTATGGAGGACTCCATTTGAGTTGAATACTGTCTAGAAGACAATATTCGTATTAAAACTCTCAGTTTATGTCTTGTCGTATTTTACACGACAATTGTATTATTAAGTTGTATTTGAATTTTGTACCATGTATTTGGCGACTCAAGATGGGTGATGTATACCTATTTTGGGGGTGTCACAGTTGGTATCAAAGCTTAGGGATATGATCCCTGGCTGAGATGTGAGACTAGAACTAGGAGGGGAGAGACGAGGAATTTCTTTGCTAGTATGACCTACCTAAGTTTATTTGGTATTTAATTGGTCGGTCAGAGTATAAGGATAATTTTCATGTCAATTAACCCTTGTTTTATAGCAGTATTTAAAAATGACATCCGAGAATGTTGAGAATAGCAATGGAGCACATGAGACCGTTGAGTCTCCATAGATCAATAATCAGGATAATGTGCATCAGGAAGGCGACAATCCTCATACAAAAAATAACACTGACCAAATGATGAACAATGGAATGATCAGAGGCTTTATGCAATTCATGCAACATCAGGCGAGAGCAGCTCCTGTCCAAAATGTAGGTGGAAACACTGGAAACTCTCGGACGGTCACCGCTAAATAGTTCAAGGAGCTAGGACCACCGGAGTTTAATGGAGAGCCAAAACCACTTAAGGCGGAAGTGTGGATAAAGCAGATCACCAAGATATTTGATGTCTTGGGATGCTCCGAGGAGAAAAAGGTTCCCTTTGCCACCTTTATGTTTCTAGGAGAGGCATATTACTGGTGGGAATCGGTAAAACGTACTCAACCTGCCGCACTGAAGATGTCTTGGGAGAAGTTCCAAGAACTATTCAACGACAAGTACTCTCCCGAAAGTATTCATCCCATGAAAGAGGTAGAGTTCATCAAGTTAGAGCAGAACAATATGACCGTGTCGCAGTACGAAGCTAAGTTTGCCGAGTTATCTCGGTTTCCGTCTCACTTGGTTGATAATGAGGAAAGAATGACGCGGATGTTTCTAAGAGGTTTGAAACCCGAAATACGTCAATATCTAATTTCTCATAAACTATTTTTGTATTCAAATGTTGTAAATAGGGCTCAGTTATTGGAGCGCGATAACGAGTCAACCCAACCAAGAGAAAGCAGCCAGCAAAATGATAATACCAGTGGTAGCAGTCATCGAAGTGGTGACAACAAACGTGGAGGGAATCAACATGCCAGAAATGGTAACCACTTCGGTGGTAATCATGACCAAGACAATAAAAGTGGACATTTCAAGAAGAGGAGATTCATCAATGATGGAAAGACGTCATCACCAACACCTGTTGTTAAGGAAGGAGAACGATCACCTATCATATGCTTCAAATGCGGAGGGGAGGGACACATCAGTCCAAACTACGCGATGCCATCCAAAGTGTGTTATAATTATGAAAGAGAAGGTCACCTAGCCCGATTTTGTCGTGCACCTAAGACAAGTCCAGTTGGAACAGTGACACAAAAATGTCGTCCCAGACAAGTCAAAACTAGTAGTTCAAGGGAGAGCGTTTGTTGTGACCTCCCAAAAAGCAAGGAACCTGAACGAGGTCATCACGGGTAAGATTATCATAAACTCTAGTGAAGTCTATACCTTATTTGATATCGGTTCTACCCATTCTTTTATTTCTCCTACTTGTGCTCAACGTTTAAATTTGACTCCGGAGAAATTAGACTTTGACTTATCGGTTGAAACTCCATTGGGAGAAACCTTCATTACATCCACTGTTCATAAGTCTTGTTTGGTTCAAATCGGTACCCTCACATTACCTGTCGATCTTATTTCATTGAAAATACTTGCATTTGACGTGATTCTAGGGATTGATTGGTTAACTACTCATCATGCAAAAATTGATTATTTTTGTAAGGTTGTTAGCTTTCATATTCCTAACCAACCTATTATGCGAATTCAAGCAACCAAACCATTAAAATCAATCACTGTCATCTCAAGCCATAAAGCTATTCGTTTATTGAAAAACGGATGTCAAGCTTTCTTAGCTCATGTCACAGATTTAAACAAAAATATGTCAGATTTGAATGATATTTCTATTGTTAATAAATTTCTGACGTATTCCTCGAAGAACTTCCTGCCTACCCCAGGCGTGAAATTGAATTTTGTATCGACCTTGAACCCGTGACAAAACCTATTTCAAAGTCCCATATCGAATGGCTCTATTAAACTTCGAGGAGTTAAAACCCAATTGCATGAATTGTTAGACATTGGTTTCATTCGTCCTAGTACGTCTCCTTGGGGTGCTCCTGTTCTATTCATGAAGAAGAAAGATGGGAGTATGCAACTTTGTATTGACTACCGGGAATTTAACCATGTCACCATCAAGAATAAGTATCCGTTACCTCGCATTGATGACATGTTTGACCAGTTGCAAGGAGCATAATTCTTTTTAAAGAACGATCTTAGATTACGGATATCATCGACTAAAGGTTAAAAGCGAGGATATTCCAAAGCCTCGCCTTCGTAACGATGCGGGCATTATGAATTCTTAGTCATGTCTTTTGGATTGACTAATGCTCCTGCTGCCTTCATGGATATGATGAACCGAGTATTCAAGGAATATTTGGATCACTTTGTGGTCGTCTTTATTGATGACATCCTCATATATTCCAAAAGTCATGAAGATCATGAGCAACACTTGAGGCTGATACTCCAAAAGCTTTGTGAAAACAAGCTTTATGCCAAGTTGAAGAAATCACGAGTTACGGCTTGAGGAAGTAGCATTCCTTGGGCACGTAGTATCAAGTCATGGAATATCTGTTGACTCGGCAAAGATTGAAGCTATTCAAAGCTGGGAGCAACCTAAATCAGTGACTAAAGTACGTAGCTTTCTCGGCTTAGCTGGTTATTATCAGAGATTCGTAGAAGGTTTTCTCGAATCGCTACTCCATTAACTCGGTGACTCGGAAAGATACAAAATTGATTCGGCGTGGAATGTGAGAAGAGTTTTCAAGAACTCAAGAGAGACTCATTTCATTTTTGCTACGACAATACCATCTGGTACGAAGGGATATGTCATCTACAGTGATGCTTCAGGCAAGGTTTTAGGATGTGTTCTCATGTAACATGGAAAAGTCATAGCCTATGCCTCGCGACAACTAAAAGAATATGAGAGGAATTATTCTACTCATGATCTAGAGTTGGCAGCTGTCGTTTTCGCACTTAAAATCTGGAGGAATTACCTGTATGGGGAGAAAGTGGAGATCTTTACGGATCATAAAAGCCTTAAATATTTCTTCACTCAAAAGGAACTCAACATGTGGAAACGACGTTGGTTTGAACTACTGAAAGATTATGATCATACTATTCAATACCATCCGGGTAAAGCGAACGTAGTAGCTGACGCATTGAGTAGAAGATCATATGCGGGTACGAGTGCGATATTGTCAACCCAAAGGCCCATTTTATATCACTTGCAAAGGATGGAGATAGAGTTAAAGACTCCAGGGACTCATGTGATGATAGTGAATATATGAGTAGAACCGACTTTAATCGATAAAGTTAAAGTTGCTCAAGCTACAGATCTGGAGCTGATGCGTATGAAGAAGAAAGTGCAAGAAGGTGCTATGCCGGAAGCAAGAATCGATGAAAAAGGAATACTTCGAATCAACTCCAGACTTTGTGTTCCTAACGACCCTGATTTAAAGTATAAAATTATGATGGAGGCGCACAACACACCATTTGCAATCCATCCTGGGAGTACCAACACCGTTTGTTATATTTTATCAGTTTAACACTGTTGAAGGCTAACGATAAATTATTCTGCATTATCTTAGTCATAATATTTCTTACTGGGCTAGTTGAGCTCACCCTTTTGCTTTCATTGTTCTCTTGAAAAATGAGAACGTGCTGAGAGACTAGTCGGGGGACGGAGTGACGGTCCAGATGATAGCATTAGTAGTCCTAACTATTCTATGAAATAGTGTGATAATAAATATATGGAGGACTCCATTTGAGTTGAATACTGTCTAGAAGACAATATTCGTATTAAAACTCTCAGTTTATGTCTTGTCGTATTTTACACGACAGTTGTATTATTAAGTTGTATTTGAATTTTGTGCCATATATTTAGCGACTCAAGATGGGTGATGTATACCTATTTTTGGGGCGTCACACTTATCAGAAAGTAACATACCTAAAAAACCAATTTGTTGAACTACCTTGTGTGGGCAAAGATATCGTACCTTGCTAGGGTTTTGGGGTTCGTGTTGGCTGAGAAGGAATTACTACTGGGAGAAGAGTCAAGAATTGCCTTGTATGCATGATTTGACGTAGCTGTTGCAACTAATACTCCAATTAGTCTTTGACAACAAAAAAAGTGTGGGTCTTAGTTCCTGTTTGTGAGAACCCGAATTTTATGAAATAAAAGTATTCAATTTTTTTTTCTATTTTGGTAAATAGTTAAATTGATAAAAGTTTAAAGTTAAGGGTAATATGTGAAATTTATTTTTGCAAAGTACGCAAGTTGTTATATAATATTCGATTGGTCGGGGAATATTCGTTTTAACAAGGAATATTCGTACAACGATATAATCATTGGTGTACCCCACAACGAAATTATTGTCGGATTGAGAAAACGACAAAAATACTTTATGAAAATAACGGCGGAAGTTTTATCGTTAACTGTTGAAACACCCGGTGTTAAAAGTACGATGTCTGGCGTGAGTTGCACAAAGATAGCACACAATATTGATTATTGATGCTTACGTGAGAAGTCACTAAGTTTTGTTCAATTATTGTTACAATAATTGCTACATATTATCTCACGTTATTTGATTCAATTATTGTCAATATTTTATAATCAATAATTGAGATGACAAAGTTATTAATATTATTATTTGCAATATTAACGATGTCTAGAAGTTCTGTCAAGGAGAGGTTTTGTCATCTAATTGCGCGCCAATGGGGAGAAATCCTTATTGGAAAGCCCCCTCTTTCCTTGGAACGACCTGGTCAATTAATATTTTGAATTATAATAATGATGATGAAGTTTTGTTTTATTGATATTATTAATGTAATAAAACAGAAAAGCTTTTATATAAAACAGAATAGTTTTATAAAGTTATTCATTTTATTAGGCTAATAGTAAAATCTTTTTATACAAAACAGAATACTTTTATAAAGTTATCTATTTTATTAAACAATAATTAGAATATATTATATTTTATTATGCATAGTGTTTGCATAGTGTCTGCATAGTGTTTGTATAGTAAAATCTTTTTATATAAAACATAATACTTTTATAAAGTTATCTGTTTTATTAGACAATAATTAGAATATATTATATTTTATTATGCATAGTGTTTGCATAGTGCCTGCATAGTGTTTGCATAGTAAAATCTTTTTATATAAAGCAGAAAACTTTTATAAAGTTATTCGTTTTATTAGATTATAAATAGAATATATTATATTTTATTGTAAACCAATCTGGACCGTCTGTTTAAAGTAAATTAATCTGGACCGTTCATGAATTAGTCACTATGCAGTTCATTCTTCTATAAATAGAAGCTCATTCCTTCATTATTTCTTACGAATTCATTGAAACACTAAAGAGAAAACTATAGAGAGTTTTTCTTCTATAATCTTGGCGTATTTCTTTAGAGTTTAAAGCTTTGAGCGTAGTGCAAGTTTTCTTCAAGTATATTCCATACTACGATTGAATACTTTTCTTTTTAAGGTAGGGGATATAATTGTGCGTTCGTACTTTCGTAAGGGATATTATTATTATTATTATTATTATAGTAAGGGGTATTATTTAGATTCAGTATTCATGAAGAGAACTTACATTATTCCATTCTTCATTATTACATTGGAATAACTTTGTATCATGAGATCTCTAGTATACATGGTGACTTTCTTCTATTATTCCATTCCTTATTATTATGTTGGAATAACTTTGTCTGTCAATCTTCTACATACATGGTGAAATTCTTCTATTATTCCATTCTTTATTATTATGTTGGAATAACATGTCTATGCGAAGTACTACATACATGGTGAAATTCTTCTATTATTTTATTCTTCATTATTACGGTTGGGAATATCACGCATGCGTGCGTTCTGCACACCGTTCCATTATTTATTATTATGTTGGAATAACTTTATCATGCGATTACTATTGCATTCTGGTGAATTCTTCATTATTCCATTATTTATTATTCTATTGGAATATCACATGCATAGTGCGTTTACGCATGACTGGTTCCATTCTTTATTATTCTATTGAAATAACATGTCTATGTGAATTCTGCGCATGCATGGTAAATAATCATTAAATATTCATACGAATAGTATTTTCATTAAAAAGGGTTTTACGTAAGCGATTTCGTAATTTTCCGACCCTCAAAAATTCGGAAAAATTTGAAATGATAATTTGTTGAGTTTTTCTAGTTTGTGTCCAAAATGGCGATTTTTGGATGTATAGATTAAGAGTTATGAATTTTATGGGAAAAGACTACTTTAAAAGTAAACCCTTATAACTTCTTGTGGTTAACTCCAAAATTGGTAAAATTTGTATTGGGAGTAATGTTTATAACAGGAGTATACCTTGTAAATTTTGGAATTTTTGGACAAAAGTACAATTTATGATAAAGGTCTAAATATTCGGCAGTTTTAGCCATATGAAAAATAGTAAATGAATTTTAAAAATTCTGAGAAAAATATATATTCAAGATGGGACTATATTCTGCTAAATCCCAGAAAAGAAATATTTTTAGGACTGATTTGGTATTTTTCATGAAAATGAACTAGTTATGAGTAAGTGAATTAAATATGTTATGTGAAGTAATAAAATTGAAAAATAGGATTTTATGGCTTAAGAATCCTATATAGGGTATATGCAGATTTTTGATGAGGGATTTGATTATTGATGATGAAATCTTATGAGTATGACATTTTTGAATGATTAAATGCATTATTTGATAAAGTGTAAATAATTGAAATAAATTGTTTATAAGTTTAAGAAATGATTAAAATATTGTTATAATATTAATGATATTAGATTATGAGATTATTAAGTGATTGATAACATTTGGTTATTATTGAGCGCTTTGGATAAATTATATTATAAATGTTTAATATTTATCCTTTATCTCATTTGATTGATTCTTATATCATTGTCATCATCCTCATGCTTATATTGTGTTGAAAGTCATCTTTGGCCGTAGTACATAGATGGACTTGGTATGATTATGATCAGGGATTATTCGGTATAATCATGACCGTAATATTACAAATGATGTGAAAAAAGTCCTCATTGGCCCGTAATGCATTAATGGATAGTTTTTGGTATGATTATGGCTATGGATTCTCTTCGGACAAGGGTGCAAAGCTGAATTGTTTTATGGCATGATCATGACCGTTGATGAAAACACGATTATCTTTAGCCCGTAGTGCATGGATAATTCGTGGTCGTGATATTAACAAATATCCTTAGCCGTAGTGCATGGATAATTCAGTGATATGGATTGATTATCGAAATTTGAATCTCGTGATGAAATATAAATTCATGGATGTGATATTAACGAATATCCTTGGCCGTAGTGCAGGGGTGATTCGATGATGTGGATTATTTATTAAAATGAGTCTCAGCGATAAAATATTTATTATACACTTTTAATTCGTAGAAGATAGTAGATATCATGCTCTACTTGACTCTTATAAAATACAGTTGTATGTCTTTGGCATGTAGTGCAAAGATAAATTGTTAATGAATATCTTTGGTAGTAGTGCAAAGATGAATTTATTAGTATGATTATGAGCGAGAATTACGATTTGGTATAACCATGATTTTTGATGTTTGGTGAAGATAGGTGATGAAAATTATCTTAAATCACAGTTGCGAAGAAGGAATTTAGAACCACAATTATGATTATGAGTTATTCATATAATTGTGGATGAGGCTGATGATTTATTTTACATGGATAAAACATTATTGGTGGACTTTTAACATAGAGAGATAATAGACCTTATGGTCTATTTGACTCTTCTAATGGATTGCTTTCGTTCACCTGCAACTATGGTTGAAAAGTTTTATCATCTACCATATGTTCTAAATCTACGATTTATTATTGATGAAAGCTATTGATAATTTAATTATCGTTACTCATGATATTCTTTCTTGGGCTAGTTATTGCTCACCCTTTCCGCTTTCACAATTCCTTTCGGTAATAAGAGTGTTCTTACGAATTGCGGGGATAACGAGGAATAGAACGGTGGTCTCTAGCTGTGGAGGTTCTCCCTAAATAATATAGAAAAGTGTGTTGTATTCTATAAATCATTTAGTAGTTATATTTGGTAAATCAAATAGGGTGAGGCGAACCCAACTTTGGAAGGGTGTTTTGCCACTATCATACAAGATGTCTAATGTCATACAACCTCGTGTTATCATAAGACAGGGTTGTGCGCATCTACTTGCTGAGTATATCTACGGGCACTACCTATATGATCTTGGAGTTTATTTGAAATATAATATTCACTTGGAGACAGTGGAGATAGTTATATGTCAAGAGAAAACTCACCATTGGAAAAAAGATGATAGTAATCTTCTCATTTTTCTTTGGGGTCTATTGGGTCAACCAAGGATAATTCTGTGGACATATAATATCTATTATAACCTAGACGTATGGCCTCCAATGTACGAAGGTTTCCTTGAGCACTTCCCAAAGATTTTAATTTCTAAAATAGTTTTTGACTATACTTTTATGTAAAGTACCATTGTCAGGTTGTGGTCGAGGCACCATGAGAGTTACATACATTTGTATTAAAACTCACAGTTAACTGTGGTCGTATTCTATACGACAGTTCAACAGTTGTATAAATGAAGTTATATTTGAATTTTGTACCATGTATCTGGCGACTCAGAATAGACGATGTATACTTAATTTTGGGGGCGTCACACTGTTTGTGTTCCATATTCGAATTGAATAATTGAATTACTATAGACATGCATCACTATCCATCATAACAGATGACAATATCCTAAAGGATGACCATTACCAAGCCCCTCATGCTTCAATGGTAAAACAACTACTTATAAGGCTTGGGTGCATGAGGGGTCTTGGGATTCGTTATCTCCAAAGACAAAAATGTTAAATTATGATCAAAAGTAGCAAAAAAAAGGACGACCATCAAGTTCTTGAACAAAATTTCAAGTTTAGTCAACCCTCTAGATGAACGAACGATCACTTTTCTACTAGAACTTGAATGAACCTTCTCCTAATATGGGTCTAGTCCATGAAATAGACAGCACGGGCGCTGGCAGATGGTGTGGGCGCAAGGACGCTGAGGTGCACAAGGGTGCGCATGGATGTCTGAGGAGGTGCACGAGCACTGGTGGATGGTGCGGGCGCAAAGACGTGAGGTGCTGGGGCGCGTGGGCGCAGATGGTATGAATGGGCGGATGGATGTGGAACGGTGCATTCTCAATGATATTGTCACTTTTATTTTCTTTGGTAAGATTTTTTTGTTCTGAATGACGTTCTAGACATTATTCACACCCAAATTCAGAATGTTTCCCATTTGCTCTGTCATTTGCGGTCGTTCTATAATGAACTGATCATAGAGTTGTAATTGGATAGGGGCACAGGGGTGCGCATGAATGTCTGATGAGGTGCATAGACGATGACAGATGGTGCATGCACATGGACGCTGAGGTGCTGGGGGGCGTGGGCGCGGATGGCATGAATGGGCGCATGGGCGTGGAGTGGCGCCTTCTCAATGATATTGTCACTTCTATATTCTTTGGTAAGATTTTTTTTGTACTGAATGACGTTTTAGACAGTATTCACACCCAAATTCAAAACATTTCCCCTTTGCTCTGTCATTTGCGGTCGTCTTACAATGAATAGATAGAGTTGTAATTGGATAAGTATATAAGGCATGTGAAAATGCCAGTATTTCATGGACTGGACCCAAATCAAGAGATGGTTGAAGGAGTTTTCGATGGCACAAGCCCTTGCTGAAGAACATGAAGCAATTGTTGTGATATGTGCATCAATTCAAACCTTCTTAATGATATTATCACTTCTATCTTCTTTGGTAAGATTTTTTTTTTGTTCTGAATGACGTTCTAGACACTATTCACACCCAAATTCAGAATATTTCCCCTTTGCCATGTCATTTGCGGCCGTCTTACAATGAACTGATCGAGTTATAATTGGATAAGTATATAAGGCATGTGAAAATGCTAGTATTTCATGGACTGGACCCATATCAAGATATGGTTGAAGGAGTTTTCGATGGCACAAGCCCTTGCTGAAGAACATGAAGCAATTGGTGTGATCTGTACAACAATTTAAAACTTCTTACTCACAATGCCAAAAGACTCTTCAAGAGCTTTTGAATGTTTTTGCTCTTTTGCAACTTTGTTCTTGAACCAAAGTAGTTGGAGCATAGGGCATAGGGGTGCGCATGGCACAAGCCCTTGCTGAAGAACATGAAGAAATTGTTGTGATCTGTACAACAATTTAAAACTTCTTACTCACAATGCCAAAAGACTCTTTAAGAGCTTTTGAATGTTTTTGCTCTTTTGAAACTTTGTTCTTGAACCAAAGTAGTTGTAACATAGGGCATAGGGGTGCGCAGGATGTTAAGGAGGTGCATGGATGCTGACGGATGGTGCAGGCGTAAGCACGCTGAGGTGGTGGGGCGCGTGGGCGCAGATGGCATGAATGGGCGGATGGAGGTAGAGCAGCGCCTTCTCAATGATATTGTCACTTTTATTTTCTTTGGTAAGATTTTTTTGTTCTGAATGATGTTCTAGACATTGTACCTATTTGTGACTTATTTTAAAATGACTTATAGGATCCATTCTTGCCAAAGGCAAAAATGTTAAATTATATTCAAAAGTAGTAAAAAAAAAGGACGACCATTAAGTTCTTGAACAAAATTTCAGGTTTAGTCAACCCTCTAGATGAATGAATGATCACTTCTCTATTAGATATTGAATGAACCATCTCCTAATATGGGTCCAGTCCATGAAATAGACAGCTTCTCACCACTCTGAATTCCTCAGATGGGTAGTTCTCATAGAATGGGTACTTTTCTAAAAAAAGAGAAGTGGTGTCGCCAACCAACAATAATGACAGACCAAATGTCCTCGACCCATGACTGCATCAACTTAGTCGAGTAATGTAGTTCATACTTTAGGGAGAGGAAATCGGAGGATACAAAAATAAAATCGTCCTTAAAAGTGGTCTAGACATGTGAAACTATATCCTTCAGCTCCTCTTATGCTTCGATGCATTAAGGTACTCATAAGTTATCTCAAAAAATCTACTTATAACCACGAAAGCAACAGTGGCACATCTCCTCTTCCCCACGCACAAGGTGCTAAGGGCTTCATCTTTATTCTGCTTAAGGGATCTAAGTTCAGTCTTGAAGAAAACATTCTCTTCTTTCAAAGTATAGACTTCATCAAAATCATGAGTTTTTGAGCTCAATGCATTCTGCAAAAAAAAAATATCATCTTGCCACTGATTCCCACTCGCCAGACAACATTTTTAATTATTTATCCTTCTCTTCGAGCTGTTCACAAAATCATTTGTTATTTTGGATTCAGATGAAAGCCAAAAGAGCCATTAGACACGTAAGTAGAGCAAGAGATTCAAGTCTTTTTTTTAAATCTTGGATAGTTTGACGGTAGAGCAGATCAATGAACTAGCTGGACAGTGACACTGTTCAGCATGCCAAAGTGGGCATGGTGTAATTGACTGGTATCGTGACACATGTAAAAATTAAAGGATCAACAAGGGTGAATCTTCATAGAGAACTAGTTGAACTTTTGGACGAGATATGATTTCAGATGAAAGCTAAAAGAGCCATGAGACACGTAAGAAGAGCAAGTGATTCAAGTCTTTTTTTTAAAATTTTTTGGATAGTTTGACGGTAGAGCAGATCAATGAACTAGCTGGACAGTGACACTGCTCAATATGCCAAGGTGGGCCTGGTGCTATTGACTGGTATCATGGTCTGCAACCCCTTATAAAACATGTAAAAACTAAAGGATCAACAAGGGTGATGCTTTATAGAGAACTAAATTTGAACTTTTTGGACCGGGGAGGCTGCGTGGGAGGGTAACCATCATACACAGTTGGTGATTGTCCAGGCATTTATATAGGAATTGATTGCCGAGAGGCACACTCTTGTGACTATTGAAGTGGATACCAAGGGCTTCATCTTTATTCTGCTCAAGGGATCTAAGTTCAGTCTTGAAGAAAACATTCTCTTCTTTCAAAGTATAGACTTCATCAAAATTGTGAGTTTTTTAGCTCAATGCATCCTTAAGTTCAGATTCACAAAGTTGGAGTTGATTGAGTTCCACATTTGCTGTATCCAAAATAGTTTACAAATTGAAACCAGATTACGCAAAAAAAAATATATCATCTTGCCACCCATTCCCCACTTTCTTGGAATAACATTTTTAATTGTTTATCCATCTCTTTGAGCTGTTCACAAAATCATTTGTTATTTTGGATTCAGATGAAAGCCAAAAGAGCCATGAGACACGTAAGTAGAGCAAGTGATTCAAGTCTTTTTTTTAAATCTTGGATAGTTTGACGGTAGAACAGATCAATGAACTAGCTGGACCATGACACTGTTCAGCATGCCAAAGTGGGCCTGGTGTTATTGACTGGTATCGTGACACATATAAAAACTAAAGGATCAACAAGGGTGAAGCTTCATAGAGAACTAGTTGAACTTTTGGACGAGGTGTGATTTCAGATGAAAGCTAAAAGAGCCATGAGACACGTAAGAAAAGCAAGTGACTCAAGTCTTTTTTAAAATTTTTTTGGATAGTTTGACAGTAGAGTAGATCAATTTACTAGCTAGACAGTGGCACTGCTCAGCATGCAAAGGTGGGCCTGGTGCTATTGACTGGTATCATGGTCTGCAACCCCTTATAAAACATGTAAAAACTAAAGGATTAACAAGGGTGATGCTTTATAGAGAACTAGTTCAACTTTTGGACGGGGAGCTGCGTAGGAGGGGAACTTCTATCATACCTGTTGGTGATTATCAAGGCATTTATGTAGGAATTGATTACCAAGAGGCACACTCTTTGTGACGATTGAAGTGGATACCAAGGGCTTCATCTTTATTCTGCTCAAGGGATCTAAGTTTAGTCTTGAAGAAAACATTCTCTTCTTTCAAAGTATAGACTTCATCAAAATCGTAAGTTTTTGAGCTCAATGCATCCTTAAGTTCAGATTCACAAAATTGGAGTTGATTGAGTTGCACATTTGCTGTATCCAAAATAGTTTGTAAATTGGAAACTGAATTCTACAAAAAAAAAAATCATCTTGCCACTGATTCCCACTCGTCAGACAACATTTTTAATTGTTTATCCTTCTCTTCGAGTTGTTCACAAAATCATTTGTTATTTTGGATTCAAATGAAAGCCAAAAAAGCCATGAGACACGTAAGTAGAACAAGTGATTCAAGTCTTTTTTTTTTAAATCTTGGATAGTTTGACGGTAGAGCAGATCAAAGAACTAGCTTTACAGCGACACTATTTAGCATGCCAAAGTGGGCCTGGTGCTATTGACTGGTATCGTGACACATGTAAAAACTAAAGGATCAATAAGGGTGAAGCTTCATAGAGAACTAGCTAAAATTTTGGACGAGGTATAATATCAGATGAAAGCTAAAAGAGCCATGAGACACGTAAGAAGAGCAAGTGATTCAAGTCTTTTTTAAAAAAAATTCGGATAGTTTGACAGTAGAGCAGATCAATGAACTAGCTGGACAGTGGCACTGCTCAGCATGTTAAGGTGGGCCTGGTGCTATTGACTAGTATCATGGTTTGCAACCCCTTATAAAATATGTAAAAACTAAAGGATCGATAAGTGTGACGCCCCCAAAATAGGTATACATCACCCATTCTAAGTCGCCGAATACATGGTACAGAAATAAATACAACTTCAGTAATACAATTATCATGCAGAATACGACAACACCTATACTGTGAGTTTGAATACAAATATTGTCTAATAGACAGTATACAAACTCAAAAGGAGTCCTCATTACAATTATTGATACACTATTTTACAAAATAGTGACTACTACTAAATCAACTATCTTGAATCATCACTCTATACCCCGGCTAGTTCCTGCTAAATTCTCTCCTCCTGAGAAGAACAATGGAACAAAAATGAAAAGGGTGAGCTCAACTAGCCCAGTAAAGAATATTATCCCTGTAACATCAATCAATATACATCTTGAATCAAATATTCGTCTTTGCACTACAGGCCAAAGATATTCATTTGTATCACCAGTTGGTCATGTTCATCTTAACTCCAGTTCATCTTTGCACTACGGGCCAAAGATATTCATCAGTTAATCATTCATCTTTGCACTATAGGCCAAAGATATTCAGTAATATCATCATTTAGGACTGAGGATGATGAAAAATATCTTAAAGAAAATGAATCCAGTGAGATAAAAGAACAAATATTAGGGATTCATATTACAGTTTATACAAGTTCAATAATACTCCATAATAACCAATTGTGAAGCAGAATTCAAAATAAAGATCAAAACATGGATACAATCAAAGATAGTAACCATAATAGACATCTTAGATAAAAAGGAAATTTTTCATTTTTCGATGAATAGTGCCGTATACGTGAATAATTTCGTATACGTGAATAGTAACCCCGACACAAAAAGTTTTAAATTTGAAAAAAAGTTCAGACCAATATTTCGGCATAATGATATTGAAAGAAATATTATCATTTACGAAGAAAATAACATCCCTTACCTCAAAATAATAATACTTCTGTTCGGAATATCAGATGTAAGGCCGAAGGAAACTTGCACTGAATAGCAACTCTCAAAGTATCTAAATACTCACAAAAATACGCTCGATAATATAAAGAGAAAGAAAACTTATTTCTGGCGTGATTTTCAATTCTAACCTAAGCGCCTATTTATAGGAAAATATTAAAACACCAAAGGAGACTAAAATAATAAAATAATATTATTTATTCCTTCACTTCTATGCCCACCCATTTTGATCAACAAGCCAACCAATTCTAAATTTTTTTGGCAGCCCACATGTTTAAAACAAAAGTGGGTCCCACCCAATTTTAATAAAAATCATTTTATTTTCCGAAACTTTAGTAATTCATAGGAAATAGCTCATTTATCAGAAAAATATGAATTTTATGTCCATGCCACACGAAATCGAATTCTCTACAACTTTGTAGCTTTAAGTTTTTCCAAATTCCAAACAGAAAATATCCGAAATCCACAAACGGATGATTTTTAATATCTCCTTTCCGACAAAATACTGATAAAACACCTCAGCATTAATTCCTTCATTTATAACCACAATAAATATATCCATCATTTATATCCACATAAAATAAATATTTCCTTATCATATAAATCAGTAATTAATTATTCACAAATAATATTACAGAATCACAATTATGATAACCAGTCGTTCCTGGAGCAGGGGCTTTCCGATAAGGATTTCTCCTTATTGGCTCGCAATTAGGTGACCAAACCCCTTTCCTAGACAGAGCTTCCTTAGACATTGTCAATAATGCTATCTAATAATATTATTCAAATAATATGAATTATTGATCTGATAATGGAAAATACTGCGCAGTGATAATTATTGAAACAACAATAATATAAAATATCAACGTAGCAATTATTGAATCAATAAAATAAAATATTGAACAAGAAATTCTTTGTAACAATTATTGAGTAGTGCCTTCTTACGTAAGAATCAATAATTCAAAAATCTTGTGCAATCTGGTGCCATCTCTTGTGCAATGCAATCGTATTACTTTACTTTACCCACCGTATTCCAACAAAGTGTTAATTCATAACAATTACGCCGTTATTTATAAAAACTCAAATTTGTCGTTTTCTTCATCCGACAATTATTCTATTATAGGGCCCACAAATGGTTGCGCCATCGTACAAATATTCCCAGACAACAAGAATATTCCATGACAAAACGAATATTTCCCGACAAAAAATGAATATCATATAACCACTTGCTTTTTTTGCAAAATTTGCACATTTCACTCATAACTAAAACATTATATCAATTTAACACCTTATTATTCACAATAATAAATAGAGGAAATTCGATTTTATTTATAATAAGTTGGGGTCTTACAACCTCCCCTCCTTATGAAATTTCATCCTCGAAATTGACGTACATACCTGGTGTTTCAAAAAGGTGAGGATACCTCGCTTTCATTTCTGATTCTAACTCCCAGGTCATTTATTCAATAGCATGGTTTATCCACAAAACCTTAACTTGTGGTATAACCTTGGTGCGTAGGACATGCTCTTTCCTATCCAAGATCTTAATAGGTAGCTCCTCGTATGTTAAATCTTTGGCTATCTCGTCTGGTTCTAACTCAATAATATGGTTCGGGTCTTTCACATATTGACGAAGCATAGATATGGGAAAAACCTTATGAACACGAGACATGCTTGGAGGTAATGCGAGTCTATAGGCCACATTTCTTATTCGGTTAAGAATCTCAAATGGACTAATAAATCGTGGATTGAGCTTTCCTCTCTTCCCAAATCTTGTAACTCCCTTCCATGGAGCAATACGTAACAATACATGATCACCAATATTAAATTCCACGTCCTTTCGATGAAGATCCGCATAACTCTTTTGTCGATCCTATGCCATTTTTATACATTGTCGAATCGTTTGGATCTTCTCTGTAGTCATTCGTACCAAATCTGGTCCCAACAATGTTGTTTCTCCCACCTCATCCCAGCATACTGGAGAATGCTTCAAATGGAGCCACACCTATACTTGCCTGATAACTGTTGTTGTAGGAGAATTGCACCAATGGTAGGTACTTATCCCAACTCCCTTTGAAATCTAGGACATAGAGTCTTAATAGATCTTCAAGAGTTTGAATAGTCCTTTCTGATTGTCCGTCCGTTTGAGGATGGTATGCCGAACTGAATCGTAAATTCGAGCCCATAGCTTTCTGCAAGCTAACCTAAAATCGTGAAGTGAATATTGGGTCACGATCTGAAACTATGGATACTGGCATGCCATGCAATCTCATAATCTCATTCACGTACATACGAGCAAGACGTTCAAGGGAATAAGTCTCCCGTATAGGCAAGAAATGGGCAGACTTGGTTAATCTATCAACAATTACCCAAATCGCATCTATGCCTTGAGAAACCTTGGGAAGACCCATAACAAAATCCATAGTAATGTGTTCCCACTTCCATTTTGGAATCTCAAGTGGTTGCAATGGACCATTTGGTACTTGATGCTCCCCTTTTACACGTTGACAAGTTCAACACCTCGAGATAAACTCTGCGACCTCTCTCTTCATATTGCTCCACCAAAATGTATGTCGAAGATCATGATACATTTTGGTACTCCCAGGATGGATTGCAAACGGTGTGTTGTGTGCCTCCATCATAATTCTATGCTTCAAGTCAGAATTGTTAGGAACACAAAGTCTGGAGTTGACTCGAAGTATTCCTTCTTCTTCGATTCTTGCTTCTGGAATAGCACCTTCTTGCACTTTCTTCTTCATACACATCAGCTCCATGTCCGTAGCTTGAGTAGCTTTAACTTTATCGATTAAAGTCGGTTCTACTCGTATGTTTGATATCATCACGTGGGTACTTGGAGCCTTTAACTCTATCTCCATCCTTTGCAAGTCATACAAAATGGGCCTTTATGTTAACAACATTGCACTCGTACCCGCATATGATCTTCTACTCAATGCGTCAGCTACCACGTTTGCTTTTTCGGGATGATATTGGATGGTATGATCGTAATCTTTCAACAGCTCGAGCCAACATCGTTGCCGCATGTTGAGTTCCTTTTGGGTGAAGAAATATTTGATGTAAGACCCCAACTTATTATAAATAAAATTAAATTTTCTCTATTTATTATTTTGAAATAGTAAGGGTTGATTTGATTAATGTGGTTAGTTGTGGGTAAAATGCGCAAATATTTTAAATAAGCAAGTGGTTATAAAATATTCATTTCGGAGAATATTCGTTTGGTCGTGGAATATTCTTACTATCGGGGAATATTAAATGCGGCGGTAGCGACCTTGTGGGGCCCCATAACGAAAGCGATTGGATGAAGAAAGCGACAAGTATAAGTTGTTTATAAATAATGGCGCAGCTTGTTACCGATAATCTTGTTGGAATACCCTATGGTTTAAAACACACGATATATGCTCGTTGTTGCAAGATAGCACCAGTATTGCACCAATTATTGATTCTTACGTGAAGGCACTTTACTTAATAATTGTTACATTAATTACTGCTTGAAGATTTTATTGATTCAATAATTGTTGCATTGATATTCTATATTCTTCGTTGTTTCAATAATTGTCACTACACAAAGATTTTCCATTATCGGCTAGCAATAATTCATATTATCTTAATAATATTATTAGATAACATTTTTGGCAATGTCTAGAAAGTTACATCTCAAGGAGAGGTTTGGTCACCTAATTGCTACCAATGAGGAGAGAAATCCTTATTGAAAGCCCCTCTTCTCTGACCGGGCGTCACGGTTTGTCGATTGTGAATCTGTAATATTATTTGTGAATAATTAATTATTAATTTATATGATGAGGAAAATATTCATTTTATGTGGAATACGACACTATTCACATATACGGCACTATTCACGAATACGACACTATTCACAAAAAAAAATTAAATTTTCATTTTTCGTCCAAAAACATCTATTATGGATACTAGCTTTGATTGTATCCATGTTTTGATCATTCTTGAATTTTACTCCACTCTGGTTATTTATGAAGTATTTTTGAACTTGGATTGTTTAAAGTACAAATCCTTAATATTTATTCTTTTGTTTCACTGGATTCATTTTCTTTAAAATATTTTTCATCATCCTCAGTCCTAAATGATGATATTACTGAATATCTTTGGCATGTAGTGCAAAGATTAATGATTTTTTGATGAATATCTTTGACCCGTAGTGCAAAGATGAACAGGTGTTTAGATGAACATGACCAACTAATGAATATCTTTGGCCTGTAGTGCAAAGATGAATATTTAATTCCAGATATATATTGATTGATGTTACAGGGATAAAATATCAACGATGAACTTTTAAATTCATATATAGAAGATAGTAGATTACATTCTCTACTTCACTCTTCTAATGAATTATTATTTCTAACTGAAGATTGATTTAAAAGCGGGTTGTCTATTGTATTCTATTAGATTTTTCCTGTTGAAGACTAACGATAATTTGTTCTATGTTATCTTAGTCATAATATTCTTCTCGGGCTAGTTGAGCTCACCCTTTTCCTTTTGTTCCATTTTTCTTCTCGGAGGCGAGAATGTGGCGAAATACTAGTCGGGTATGGAATGAAGGTTCTAGAAAGTCGTTTTAGTAGTCCTCACCATTTTGTAAAATAATGTATCAATAATTGTAATGAGGACTTATTTGAGTGTGGATATTGTCTAGATGACAATATTTGTATTTAAACTCACAGTTTTTATGTTGTATTAATAAAGTTGTAGTTATTTTTGTACTATGTATTTTGACGACTCAGAATGGGTGTTGTATACCTATTTTGGGGGCGTCACATTTGAGGCTTTTATGATCTGTATAGATCTCCACTTTCTCCCCTTACAGGTAGTGTCTCTAGATCTTCAACGCGAAAACGACTGCTGCCAACTCCAAATCATGAGTAGGATAATTTCTCTCATATTCTTTAAGTTGTCGCGAGGCATAAGCTATGACTTTTCCATGTTGCATGAGAACACATCCTAACCCTTTGCCTGAAGCATCGCTGTAGATAACAAATCCATCCGAACCAGATGGTATTATCAGAACAGGTGCCGAAATGAGTCTCCTCTTGAGTTCTTGAAAACTCTTCTCACAATCCTCGCTCCAACCGAATTTTGTATCTTTCTGGAGTCGACTAAGTTAGCAGATGGCGATTCGAGAAAATCCTTCCACGAATCTCCGATAATAACCCGGCTAAGCCAAGAAAGCTACGTGCTTGGTCACCGACTTCTAGTTGCTCCCAACTTTGTATTGGTTCAATCTTGGCAAGGTCAATGATACTCAATGTTTTGACACCACGTGCCCAAGGAATGCTACTTCCTCGGGCCGAACTCGCATTTCTTCAACAGCATATAATTTGTTATCACGAATCCTTTGCGATTACCAAATTTCAAATGGTGCTCATGATCTTCACGGCTTTTGGAATAAATGAGGACGTCATCAATAAAGACAACAACGAACTGATCCAAATATTCTTTGAACACACGGTTCATCATATCAATAAAAGCAGCAGGAGCATTAGTCAATCCAAAAGACATGACTAAGAATTCATAATGCCCGTACCGAGTTCTGAAAGCAGTCTTCGGAATATCCTCGGTTTTAATCTTTAGCTGATGATATCCAGAACGAAGCGATCTTTGAAAAGAATTGTGCTCCTTGCAACTAGTCAAACAGGTCATCAATGCGAGGTAGCGGATACCTTTACTTGATGGTGACATGGTTTAATTCTCGGTAGTCAATACAAAGTCACATACTCCCATCTTTCTTCTTTATGAATAACACAGGAGCACCCCAAGGAGATCTACTAGGACGAATGAAACCGATGTCCAATAACTCATGTAGTTGAACCTTTAACTCTTAAAGTTCAATAGGAGCCATTCGATATGGGGTTTTAAAAATGGACTTTGTACCAAGTTCAAGGTCAATAAAGAATTTAACTTCATGTTCTGGGGGTAGACTGGAAATTTCTTCAGGAAATACGTCTGGAAATTCACTAAAAACAGAAATTATATTCAAATCTGACGTGTTTTTGTTCAAGTCCGTGACATGGGCTAAGAAAGCTTGACATCCGTTTTTCAATAAACGAATAGCTTTATTGTGATGCCCCCAAAATAGGTATACATCACCCATCTTGAGTCGCCAAATACATGGTACAAAATTCAAATACAACTTAATTATACAACAGTCGTGTAAAATACTACGACTAAACATATGATGTGAGTTTTAATACAAATATTGTCATCTAGATAATATACAAACTCAATGGGGTCCTCATTACATTTATTATCACACTATTTCACGTAAATAGTGAAGACTACTAATGCACCATCTAGGACCATCACTGCATTCCTCGACTAGTCCCTCGCTATGTTCTCATTTCTGAAGAGAACAATGAAAGTAAAAGGTGAGCTCAACTAGCCCGAAGAAATATTATGACTAAGATAATGCATAATAATTTATCGTTAGCCTTCAACGGTGTTAAACCGATAAAATATAATAAACATCAAGTTTAATCATAATGAACAAGCAATCCATTAAAAAGAGTCAAGTAGAGAATAAAATCTACTATCTTTTATGATTTAAAAGGTTTTTCATCACTTTTATCATTTGAGACTAAACAATAAATAATCCACATCATCAAATCATCCCAAAGACTACTGTGCCAAGGATATTCTTTAGTATCACGACCACGAATTATTCATACGCCTACGGGGCCAAAGATAATCATGTTTTCATCAATGGTCCCGATCATGCCATAAAATAATTCATCTTTGCACCTCGGCAAAGAGAATCCATAGCCATAATCATACCAAAAAGCATCCCATCAATGCTCTACGGCCAATGAGGACTTTTCACATCATTTGTAATATTACTGGTCCATGATTATACCGAATAATCCTCGGTCATAATCATACCAAGTCCATCTATGCAGATCTGAGGCCACATATGACTTTCAACATAATATAAATATGAGGATGATGACAATGACATAATAATTCAATAAAACAAGTTCAAGAATTAATTTATCCAGGAACCAATAACGTCCAAATTGTCAACATGATACTGCTTTGTGGAGTAAAAATTCAAGAATGCTCAGAAGAATATTTCCATGAAAAGATACTGGATGAAGCGCAAATATCAAGGATATTCCACTAATTTCATGGAGTATAGAAGTCAAAAATTTAACCAACTGAATATAATAAAGAATGGAATAACAAAAGAAATCACCAGGCATGCGATGAACCGCACAGACAGGTTATTCCAACAGAATAATAAATAACGGAACTAGGTCATGCGTAAACGCACAGACAGGATATTCCAACAGAATAATAAATAATGGAACCAGGTCATGCGTAAACGTATAGACAAGATATTCCAACAGAATAATAAACAACGGAACCAGGTTATGCGTAAATGCACAGGCATGATGTTCCAACAGAATAATAAAGAATGGAATAACAGAAGAATTTCACCATGTATGCAGATTTTTTATGCATGACAGAGTTATTCCAATGTAATAATAAAGAATGGAATAACAGAAGAATTTCACCATGTATGCTATACTTTGCATAGATAGGTTATTCCAACATAATAATAAAGAATGGAATAACAGAAGAATTTCACCAAGTATAGGGTATCCCGAGTATACAGGTTATTCCAACATAATAATAAAGAATGGAATAACAGAAGAATTTCACCAAGTATAGTGTATCCCGCGTATACAGGTTATTCCAACAGAATAATAAAGAATGGAATAACAGAAGTTCTCTTCACGAATAAGAAAGAAAGAATACCCCTTACGAGTATAATAAATAATATCTCTTACGAGTACAACAACTAATATCCCTTACGAGTACAACAAATAATATCCCTTACGAGTACAACAAATAATATCCCTTACCTTTGAAAGAAGAGTACTCCGACTGTTAGGGCGAGGATATACTCGAAGAAAACTTGCACTATGCTCAAAGCTTTCTTAAACTCTAAAAAAATACGCTCAAGATTATAGAAGAAGAACTCTATCTATAGTTTCTCTCTCTAGAATTTCAGTGAATTTGTAAGAAATAATGATGGAATGAGCTTCTATTTATAGAAGAATTGACTGCATAGTAACTAATTCATGAGCGGTCCAGATTGATTTACTTTTAAGCGACCGTCTCAGATTGATTTAATAAAATATTCTAATAAAAGAAAATCTTTTAAATAAAATATAATATGTTCTATTTATAATCTAGTAAAACGAATAACTTTATAAAAGTATTCTGTTTTATATAAAAAGATTTTACTATGCAAAACACTATCACGCAGGCACTATGATAATAAAATATAATATATTCTAATTATTGTCTAATAAAATAAATAACTTTATAAAAGTATTACATTTTATATAAAAATATTTTAGTATGCAAAAATACTATGCGTAATAGAATATTATATATTCTATTTATAGTCTAATAAAGCGAATAACTTTATTAAAATATTATCTTTTATATATAAAGTTTTTCTATTGATTTATATGATGAGGAAAATATTCATTTTATGTGGATATAGATGGAGAAAATTTTTAAAGTGACAATTGTTGAAAATCGATATTTTATCTTTTCTGATAAAATAATATTTTATTATATTATTATAATATAATAATAATGATATTTTTACAATGAATGTGGGATATATGAGTATATGAGGAGAAAGAGTATTTTTGTTGCAAAAGTTGTTTAAAACATGTTAAACATGTTTTTGGGCCCATTTCTTGACTGAAATTTGATTATAGCCTGTAAAATCGTCCGTTTGTGGATTTCGGTCAATTTCTCTTTTGAATTTGGAAACACTTAAACTTACAAAGTTGTAGAGAATGAAATTTCCTATGGAAAGGACATGTGGTTCGAATGTTTCTGACAAAAGGGCTATTTATTATGAATTATTGAAGTTCCTAAGTTCTGAAATAATTGATTTTTGAAAGTTTTAATTATGTTTATTAAGAAAAATATTTTTTTTGTTTTGTGGGCTACTCTAACATGTGCATAATGAGCTGAAATCAGTTGTCTAAGGTGGGCTTGAAAATTTTGATATATATATTAATATTATATTAAATTTTTTGCTTTGGTGTTCTAAGCATTTTCCTATAAATAGGGTGCTTAGGTTAAATTTGAAAATCACACCAGAAACTAAAGATTTCTCTCTCTATAATATCGAGCGTATTTTTGTGAGTATTTTAGTACTTTGAGTATTGCTATACGGTGCAAGTTCTTTCAAAGACTATATCCGAGATTTTATGTAAATACTATCCTTTTGAGGTAAGTGATGTTATTTTTTTTGTAAAAGATATTATTTCTTCAATATCATTATGCCAAAATATTGGTCTGAATTTTTATCAAATTTGGAACTTTTCATGTTGGGGTTACTATTCATAAGTTACTATTCATGAGTTACTATTCACGAGTACTATTCACGAAGCATGATAATTTTTTTTGTGAAATTTCTATCTTTTAGTGTCGGAGTTACTATTCACGTATACGGTACTATTCACATATACGGCATTATTTATGAATACGACACTATTCACAAAAAAATTAAATTTTCATTTTTTGTCAAAAATATCTATTATGGATATTAGCTTTGATTGTATCCATGTTTTGATCATTCTTGAATTTTACTCCACTCTGGTTATTTATGAAGTATTTTTGAACTTGGATTGTTTAAAGTACGAATCCTTAATATTTATTCTTTTGTTTCAATTGGATTCGCTTTTTTAAAAATATTTTCATCATCCTCGGTCTAAATGATGATATTATCAATATCTTTGGCATGTAGTGCAAAGATGAATGATTTTCGATGAATATCTTTGGCCAGTGGTGCAAAGATGAACATGTGTTTAGATGAACATGACCAATCGATGAATATCTTTGGCACAGTAGTGCAAAGATGAATATTTAATTCGGATATATATTGATTGATGTTACAGGATAAAATATCAATGATGAACTTTAAATTCATATATAGAAGATAGTAGATTGCATTCTTTACTTCACTCTTCTAATGAATTATTATTTCACGCTAAGAAGATTGATTTAAAACGGTTGTCTATTGTATTCTATTAGATTTTTCCTGTTGAAGACTAACGATAATTTGTTCTATATTATCTTAGTCATAATATTCTTTACTGGGCTAGTTGAGCTCACCCTTTTCCTTTTGTTCCATTTTTCTTCTTAGGAGGCGAGAATGTAGCGAGTACTAGTCGGGGTATGGAATGAAAGTTCTAGAAAGTCGTTTTAGTAGTCCTCACCATTTTTGTAAAATAATGTATCAATAATTGTAATGAGGACTTATTTGAGTGTGGATATTGTCTAGATGACAATATTTGTATTTAAACTTAGTTTTTATGTTGTATTAATAAAGTTGTAGTTATTTTTGTACTATGTATTTTGACGACTCAAAATGGGTGTTGTATACCTATTTTGGGGGCGTCACATTTGAGGCTTTTATGATCTGTATAGATCTCCACTTTCTCCCCTTACAGGTAGTGTCTCTAGATCTTCAACGCGAAAACGACTGCAGCCAACTACAAATCATGAGTAGGATAATTTCTCTCATATTCTTTAAGTTGTTGCGAGGCATAGGCTATGACTTTTCAATGTTGCATGAGAACATATCCTAACCCTTTGCTCAAGCATCGCCAGATGATAACAAATCCATCCAAACCGATGGTATTATCGAACAGTGCCGAAATGAGTCTCCTCTTGAGTTCTTGAAAACTCTTCTCACAATCCTCGCTCCAACCGAATTTTGTATCTTTACGAGTCAGCTAAGTTAACGGAGTAGCGATTCGAGAAAATCCTTCCACGAATCTCCGATAATAACCAGCTAAGCCAAGAAAGCTACGTACTTCGGTCACCGACTTCGGTTGCTCCCAACTTTGTATTGGTTCAATCTTCGCCGGGTCAACAGATACTCAATGTTTTGACACCACGTGCCCAAGGAATGCTACTTCCTCAGGCCAGAACTCGCATTTCTTCAGCTTGGCATATAACTTGTTATCACGAATCCTTTGCAGTACCAGCTTCAAATGGTGCTCATGATCTTCACGGCTTTTGGAATAAATGAGGACGTCATCAATAAAGACAACAACGAACTGATCCAAATATTCTTTGAACACACGGTTCATCATATCAATAAAAGCAGCAGGAGCATTAGTCAATCCAAAAGACATGACTAAGAATTCATAATGCCCGTCATCGGGAGTTCTCGAAAGCGCCTTGAAATATCCTCGGTTTTAATCTTTAATGATGATATCCGAACGGCGATCTTTGAAAAGAATTGTGCTCCTTGCAACTAGTCAAACAGTCATCAATGCGAGGTGGGATACCTTTACTTGATGGTGACATGGTTTAATTCTCAGAGTCAATACAAAGTCACATACTCCCATCTTTCTTCTTTATGAATAACACAGGAGCACCCCAAGGAGATCTACTAGGACGAATGAAACCGATGTCCAATAACTCATGTAGTTGAACCTTTAACTCTTAAAGTTCAATAGGAGCCATTCGATATGGGGTTTTAAAAATGGACTTTGTACCAAGTTCAAGGTCAATAAAGAATTTAACTTCATGTTCTGGGGGTAGACTGGAAATTTCTTCAGGAAATACGTCTGGAAATTCACTAAAAACAGAAATTATATTCAAATCTGACGTGTTTTTGTTCAAGTCCGTGACATGGGCTAAGAAAGCTTGACATCCGTTTTTCAATAAACGAATAGCTTTATTGTGATGCCCCCAAAATAGGTATACATCACCCATCTTGAGTCGCCAAATACATGGTACAAAATTCAAATACAACTTAATTATACAACAGTCGTGTAAAATACGACTAAACATATGATGTGAGTTTTAATACAAATATTGTCATCTAGATAATATACAAACTCAATGGGGTCCTCATTACATTTATTATCACACTATTTCACAGAATAGTGAAGACTACTAATGCACCATCTAGGACCATCACTCTTGTTCCCGACTAGTCCCTGCTATGTTCTCATTTCCTGAAGAGAACAATGAAAGTAAAAGGGTGAGCTCAACTAGCCCAGTAAGAAATATTATGACTAAGATAATGCATAATAATTTATCGTTAGCCTTCAACGGTGTTAAACTGATAAAATATAATAAACATCAAGTTTAATCACAATGAACAAGCAATCCATTAAAAGAGTCAAGTAGAGAATAAAATCTACTATCTTTTATGATTTAAAAGGTTTTTCATCACTTTTATCGCTGAGACTCAGCTTAATAAATAATCCACATCATCAAATCATCCCAGCACTACAGGCCAAGGATATTCTTTAGTATCACGACCACGAATTATTCATGCGCTACGGGCCAAAGATAATCATGTTTTCATCAATGGTCCTGATCATGCCATAAAATAATTCATCTTTGCACCCTTGGCCGAAGAGAATCCATAGCCATAATCATACCAAAAACTGTCCATCAATGCACTACGGGCCAATGAGGACTTTTTCACATCATTTGTAATATTACGGTCATGATTATACCGAATAATCCCTGGTCATAATCATACCAAGTCCATCTATGCAAAAGATCAAATACATATGACTTTCAACATAATATAAATATGAGGATGATGACAATGACATAATAATTCAATAAAACAAGTTCAAGAATTAATTTATCCAGAACCAATAACGTCCCAAATTGTCAACATGATCTTGCTTTGTGGAGTAAAAATTCAAGAATGCTCAAAGAATATTTCCATGAAAAGATCTTTGGATGAAGCGCAAATATCAAGGATATTCCACTAATTTCATGGAGTATAGAAGTCAAAAATTTAACCAACTGAATATAATAAAGAATGGAATAACAAAAGAAATCACCAGGCATGCGATGAACCGCACAGACAGGTTATTCCAATAGAATAATAAATAACGGAACTAGGTCATGCGTAAACGCACAGACAGGATATTCCAACAGAATAATAAATAATGGAACCAGTCATGCCAGAACGATAGACAAGATATTCCAACAGAATAATAAACAACGGAACCAGGTTATGCGTAAATGCACAGGCATGATGTTCCAACAGAATAATAAAGAATGGAATAACAGAAGAATTTCACCATGTATGCAGTATTTTGCATAGACAGGTTATTCCAACAGAATAATAAAGAATGGAATAACAGAAGAATTTCACCATGTATGCTATACTTTGCATAGATAGGTTATTCCAACATAATAATAAAACATGTATGCTATACTTTGCATAGACAGGTTATTCCAACATAAAAATAAAGAATGGAATAACAGAAGAATTTCACCAAGTATAGGGTATCCCGCGTATACAGGTTATTCCAACAGAGTAATAAAGAATGGAAAAACAGAAGTTCTCTTCACGAATAAGAAAGAAAGAATACCCCTTACGAGTACAACAAATAATATCCCTTACGAGTACAACAAATAATATCCCTTACCTTTGAAAGAAGAGTACTCCGACTGGTAGGGCGAGGATATACTCGAAGAAAACTTGCACTATGCTCAAAGCTTTCTTAAACTCTAAAAAAATACGCTCAAGATTATAGAAGAAGAACTCTATCTATAGTTTCTCTCTCTAGAGTTTCAGTGAATTCGTAAGAAATAATGATGGAATGAGCTTCTATTTATAGAAGAATTGACTGCATAGTAACTAATTCATGAACGGTCCAGATTGATTTACTTTTAAACGGACTGTCCAGATTGATTTAATAAAATATTCTAATAAAACAAAATCTTTTAAATAAAATATAATATATTCTATTTATAATCTAATAAAACGAATAACTTTATAAAAGTATTCTATTTTATATAAAAAGATTTTACTATGCAAAACACTATGCATAATAGAATATTATATATTCTATTTATAGTCTAATAAAACGAATAACTTTATTAAAGTATTATCTTTTATATATAAAGTTTTTTTATTTTATTACACTAATAATACTAATAAAACAAAACTGAGTGACTTCTCACGTAAGCATTAATAATCAATACCGTGTGCTACTATGCAACCACACGTATTACTGTACTTTTATTATCGAGTAGTTCAACAATTTTAAGGGTAAAACTTCCACCGTTATTCTCATAAAAATATGTTTTTGTCGTATTCTCAATCCGACAATAATTCCGTTGTGGGGTCCACCAATGATTGTACCGTCGTACGGATATTCCCCGACCAATCGAATAATATACAACAACTTCCATACTTTTCAAAATTTATAAATACTACCCACAACTATAACACTATCTCAAATCCACACCATAATATTCAAAAAAATATTTTGAGAAAATTAAATCTTTATTCATAAAATCTGGGGTCTCACATTTATGGCTTGATATGACAGTGATTGACTTTAATGGTTTGGTTGTTTGAATTCGCATAATAGGTTAGTTAGGAATATAAAAACTAACAACCTTATGAAAACAATCAATTTTAGCATTATGCGTGGTTAACCAATCAATCCCTAAAATCACATCAAATGCAAGAATTTTCAACGAAATAAGATCGGCAGGTAATGTGATGGTACCAACTTTTATCAAGCAAGATTTATAAATAGTAGATGTAATGAAAGTTTCTCTTAATGGAGTCTCAACAGATATAAGTCAAGATCTAATTTCTCCGGAGACAAGTTTAAACGTTGAGCACAAGTAGGAGAGATAAAAGAATGGGTAGAACCGGTATCTAATAAGGTATAAACTTCACAAGAGTTTATGATTAGCTTACCCGTGATCACCTCGTTCGGGTTTCTCGCGTTTTGGGAAGTCACGACAAATGCCCTTCCAGGAACCACCAACTTTGACTTGTACGGGACAACCTTTGGAGTCATCATCCCTGTTGAACTTGGTTTCCAACTAGACAATCTCTAGCTATATGACCTTCCTTTCCACAGTTACACCTTGGATTGTTATTGATGTGTCCCTCTTTCCCGCATTTATAACAAACGACCGGTGTTCGTTCTCCTCCCCTAGAAACAATTGATGTTTGTGCTGACGTCTTCACGTTATCATTGTTGTACCTTCTCTTTTTGAAATCTCCTCCCGACTCGCTCCTTCTATTATCACGACCACGATTACCACCAGAGTGGTTACCGTTTTTGTCCTAATGTTTTCCTCTCTGCTAGTTTTCATTGATCCAATGACCGCTGCCACCGGTATGACCCTGGTTGTGTTCCCTTGGTTGAACATACTCATTATCTCGCTCTAATAATTGAGCCTTGTTTATAACATCTGAATATAAAGAAAATTTATGAGAGATAAGATATTACCGAATCTCGGGTTTTAGACCTCTCAGAAACATCCTTGTCATTCGTTCCTCATTCTCTACCAAATGAGGTGAAAACCTGGATAACTTAGTGAACTTACCAGACCGGGACACCGTCATGTTGTTTTGTTCCAGTCTGATAAACTCTACCTCCTTCATATGACGAATACTTTTAGGAAAGTACTTATCATTGAATAGTTTCTGAAATGTTTCCCAAGACATGTTGAGTATGGCAGGCTGGGTACGCTTCATAAACTCCCACCAGTAGTCTGCCTCACCGCGGAACATAAAGGTGGTGAATGGAACCTTCTGTTCCTCCGTGCATCCCAAGACATCGAATATCTTGGTAATTTTCTTGACCCACGTTTCCGCCTTGATCGGATCCAGCTTTCTAATAAATTCTGGTGGTCCCAACTCCTTGAACTGCTTGGCTGTGACAAGCCGCGCATTGCTATCATTTCCACCCGTATTTTGTGCACGAATCTCCTTCGTCTGATTTTGCATGAATTGCAAAAAGCTTCTAAACATCCCATCATTCATCATTTGTTCGGTAGTGTTGTTTATAGGAGGAATATTGCCTTCCTGTTGCACGTTCCCCTGGGTGGTGATTAAAGGTGTCTCCACTGTCTCATTCACTCTATTGTTAATATTTTCCACTGCCATAAAACAAGGGTTAATTAACAAATTAACATATCACATATTAACCATATGCTCTGACTGACCAACCAAATAACAAATAAACTTAGTCAGGTCATACTAGCGAAGGAATTCCCCGTCTCTCCCTTCCTAGTTCTTGTCTCACATCTCGGCCGTGGATCATATCCCTAAGCTCGATATTAATCGTGGCGCCCCAAAATAGGTATACATCACCCATTCGAGTCGCTAAATACATGGCATGTAAATAAATACAACTTCAAGAATACAATTGTCAATGCGAGAATCACGACAAACGCTTATACTTGTGAGTTTGAATACAAATATTGTCTAATAGACAGTATACAAACTCAAAAGGAGTCCTCATTACAATTATTAATACACTATTTTACAAAATAGTGAGGACTACTAAAACAACTATCTTGAATCATCACTCCATACCCCGGCTAGTTCCTGCCAAATTCTCTCCTCCTGAGAAGAACAATGGAACAAAAAGGAAAAGGATGAGCTCAACTAGCCCAGTAAAGAATATTATGACTAGGATAATATACAACAAATTATCATTAGTCTTCAAATGGGAAAAATCTGATAAAATATAATAGACAACAAGTTTTAGATCAACAACTGCAGTGGAAACAACAATCCATTAGAAGAGTCAAGTAGAGAATGAATTCTACTATCTTCTAAGATTTAAAAGTCCATCATCAATATTTTATCCCTGTAACATCAATCAATATACATCTTGAATCAAATATTCGTCTTTGCACTACAGGCCAAAGATATTCATTTGTATCACCAGTTGGTCATGTTCATCTCAACTCCTGTTCATCTTTGCACTACGGGCCAAAGATATTCATCAGTTAATCATTCATCTTTGCGCTATAGGACAAAGATATTCAGTAATACCATCATTTAGGACTGAGGATGATGAAAAATATCTTAAAGAAAATGAATCTAGCGAGATAAAAGAACAATATTAGGGATTCGTATTACAGTTTATCCAAGTTCAATAATACTCCATAATAACCAATTGTGAAGCAGAATTCAAAAATAAAGATCAAAACATGGATACAATCAAAGATAGTAACCATAATAGACATCTTGGACAAAAAGGAAAATTTTATTTTTCATGAATAGTGTCGATATCGTGAATAGTAACTCGAGACACAAAAGTTTCAAATTTGATAAAAGTTCGGACCAATATTTCAAAGATAATGATATTGAAAGAAATAATATCATTTACTGAAGAAAATAACATCCCTTACCTCAAAATAATAATACTTACATTGAATATCGGATGTAAGGTAGAAGGAAACTTACAGCGAATAAAGCAACTCTCAAAGTATCTAAATACTCACAAAAATACGCCGATAATATAGAGAGAAAGAAAACTTGTTTACAGTGTGATTTTCAATTCTAACATAAGTGCTATTTATAGGAAAAATGCTAGAACGCCAAAGGAGACTAAAATAATAAAATAATATTATTTATTCCTTCACTTCTACGCCCACCCATTTTGATCAACAAGCCAGCCAATTCTAAAATTTTTTGGCAGCCCCCATGTTTAAAACAAAAGTGGGTCCCACCTAATTTTAATAAAAATCATTTTATTTTTCAAAACTTCAGTAATTTATAGAAAATAGCCCGTTTATCAGAAAAATACGAATTATATGTCCATTCCACACGAAATTGAATTCTCTACAACTTTGTAGCTTTAAGTTTTTCCAAATTCCAAACAAAAAATATCTGAAATCCATAAAAGGAATGATTTTTAATACCTCCATTCTGACAAAATACTGATAAAACACCTCAGTATTAATTCCTTCATTTCTAACCACAATAAATATATCCATCATTTATATCCATATAAAATAAATATTTTCTTATCATATAAATCAATAATTAATTATTCATAAATAATATTATAGAATCACAATTATGACAACCAGGTTGTTCCCAGGAAAGAGGGGGCTTTCCAATAAGGATTTCTCCTTATTGGCGCGTAATTAGATGACCAAACCCCTTTCCTAGACATACTTCCTTAGACATTGCCAATAATGCTATCTAATAATATTATTCAAATAATATGAATTATTGATCTGATAATGGAAAATACTGTACAGTGACAATTATTGAAACAACAATAATATAAAATATCAACGTAGCAATTATTGAATCAATAAAATAAAATATTGAACAAGAATTATCGTAACAATTATTGAGTAGTGTCTTCTTCACGTAAGAATCAATAATTCAAAAATACCGTAAATACCGCAGTATGCACAACGCCAGACATTACTTTACTTTACCCATCGAATATTCCAACAAGCAATTAATTCCAGTAACAATTACGCCGTTATTTATAAAAACTCAAATTTGTCATTTTCTTCATCCGACCGTTATTCTGTTATGTGGCCGATAAATAGTTGCGCCGTCGTACGAATATTTCCCGACAACAAGAATATTCCACGACCAAACGAATATTCCCCGACAAAAAATGAATATGTTATAACCACTTGCTTATTTTGCAAAATTTGCATATTTCACCCATAACAAAAACATTATATCAATTTAACACCTTATTATTCACAATAATAAACAGAGGAAATTCAATTTTATTTATAATAAGTTGGGGTCTTACAACAAGGGTGAAGCTTTATAGAGAACTAGCTAACCTTTTGGACGGGGAGCTGCGTAGGAGGGGAACTTCTGTTATACATGTTGGTGATTGTCGAGGCATTTATGTAGGAATTGATTGTTGAGAGGCATACTCCTGTGACAATTGAAGTGGATACCACACTGCAGTTTCAAACTGATACGGTTTGGGGCCTGTGGACATGTGTTTGAGGGATGCCAAGATGGGCAAGTTCAAGCTGCTAAGGGCTTCATCTTTTTTCACCAGCCAAGGTATTTGAATAAAATATACCCTTCTCAGAAAGTAACATACCTAAAAAAACCAATTTTTGAACTACCTTGTGTGGGCAAAGATATCGTACCTTGCTAGGGTTTTGGGGTTCGTGTTAGCTGAGGATGAATTACTACTGGGAGAAGAGTCAAGAATTTCCTTGTATGCATGATTCGACATAGCAGTTGCAACTAATACTCCAATTAGTCTTCAGCCGCAAAATAAGTGTGGGTCGTAGTTCCTGTTTGTGTTCCATATTAAAATTGAATAATTGAATTACTATAGACATGCCTCACTGTCCATCATCACAAATGACAACATCATGAAGGACAACCATTAAAATAACTACTTATAAGGCTTGGGTGCATGAGGGGTCTTAAGATCCGTTATCACCAAAGACAAAAATGTTAAATTATGATCAAAAGTAGCAAAAAAAAAGGACGACCATTAAGTTCTTGAGTTAAATTTCAGGTTTAGTCAACCCTCTAAATGAACGAACGATCACTTCTCTACTAGAAATTGAATGAACCATCTCCTAATATGGGTCCAGTGCATGAAATAGATAGCACGAGCGTTGGCAAATGGTGTGGGCGCAAGTACGCTGAGGTGCACAGGGGTGCGCTTGGATGTCTGAGGAGGTGCACGGGCGCTGGTGGATGGTGCGGGAGCAAAGACGCTGAGGTGCTGGGGCGCGTGGGCGCAAATAGCATGCATGGGCGGATGGATGTGGAGCGGTGCCATCTCAATGATATTGTCACTTTTATTTTCTTTGGTAAGATTTTTTTGTTCTGAATGACGTTCTAGACATTATTCACACCCAAATTCAGAATGTTTCCCATTTGCTCTGTCATTTGCGGTCGTCCTACAATGAACTGATCATAGAGTTGTAATTGGATAGGGGCACAGGGGTGCACATGAATGTCTAAGGAGGTGCATAGACGATGACGGATGGTGCAGGCACATGGATGCTGAGGTGCTAGGGCGCGTGGGCGCGGATGGCATGAATGGGCATATGGACGTGGAGTGGCGCCTTCTCAATGATATTGTCACTTCTATCTTCTTTGGTACAATTTTTTTGTACTGAATGACATTTTAGACAGTATTCACACCCAAATTCAAAATGTTTCCCCTTTGCTTTGTCATTTACGGTCGTCTTACAATGAACAAATAGAGTTATAATTGGATAAACATATAAGGCATGTGAAAATGCCAGTATTTCATGGACTGGACCCAAATCAAGAGATGGTTGAAGGAGTTTCCGATGGCACAAGCCCTTGCTGAAGAACATGAAACAATTGTTGTGATCTGTGCATTAATTCAAACCTTCTCAATGATATTATCACTTCTATCTTCTTTGGTAAGATTTTTTTTGTTCTGAATGACGTTCTAGACACTATTCACACCCAAATTCAGAATGTTTCCCCTTTGCCCTGCCATTTGCGGTCGTCTTATAATGAACTGATAGAGTTGTAATTGGATAAGTATATAAGGCATGTGAAAATGCTAGTATTTCATGGACTGGATCTATATCAAGAGATGGTTGAAGGAGTTTCAGATGGCACAAGCCCTTGCTGAAGAACATGAAGCAATTGTTGTGATCTGTACAACAATTTAAAACTTCTTTCTCACAATGCCAAAAGACTCTTCAAGAGCTTTTGAATGTTTTTGCTCTTTTGCAACTTTGTTCTTGAACCAAAGTAGTTGGAGCATAAGGCATAGGGGTGCGCATGGCACAAGCCCTTGCTGAAGAACATGAAGCAATTTTTGTGATCTGTACAATAATTTAAAACTTCTTACTCACAATGCCAAAAGACTCTTCAAGAGCTTTTGAATGGTTTTGCTCTTTTGCAACCTTGTTCTTGAACCAAAGTAGTTGGAACATAGGGCATATGGGTGCGCATGGATGTCTGAGGAGGTGCATGGGCGCTAACGAATGGTGTGGGCACAAGGACGCTGAGGTGGTGGGGCGCGTGGGCGCAGATGGCATGAATGGGCAGATGGACGTAGAGCGGCGCCTTCTCAATGATTTTGTCACTTTTATTTTCTTTGGTAAGATTTTTTTGTTCTGAATGACGTTCTAGACATTGTAACTATTTGTGACTTATTTTAAAATGACTTATAGGATCCTTTCTTGCCAAAGGCAAGAATGTTAAATTATGTTCAAAAGCAGTAAAAAAAAGGACGACCATTAAGTTCTTGAACAAAATTTCAGGTTTAGTCAACCCTCTAGATGAACGAACGATCACTTCTCTACTAGAGATTGAATGAACCATCTCCTAATATGGGTCCATGTAAGACCCTAACTTATTATAAATAAAATTGAATTTTCTCTATTTATTATCTTGAAATAATATGGAGTTAATTTGATATAATACTTTGGTTATGGGTGAAATGTGCAAATTTTGCAAAATAAGCAAGTGGTTATAAAATATTCATTGTGTTGGGGAATATTCGTTTGGTCGTGGAATATTCTTTTCTCACTTGGGAATATTCGTATTTATACTGCCAAAAGCATTCATTTGTGGGCCTCATAACGGATAACTGTCGGATGAAGAAAACGATAAAGTTTGAGTTTTATAAATAACGGCATAATTGTTACCGTTAACACTGTTGGAATACCTGATGGTTAAAATACAGTAATACGAGTGGTTGCATAGTAGCACACGGTATTGAACAGTATTTATGAATTATTGATCCTTACGTAAGAAGACACTACTCAATAATTGTTACAGTAGTTACTGTTCAATATTTTATTTTATTGATTCAATAATTGCTGCGTTGATATTTTATATTATTGTTGTTTCAATAATTGTCACTGCAAAGTATTTCTTATTATCAAATCAATAATTCATATTATTTGAATAATATTATTAGATAGCGTTATTGGCAATGTCTAGAAAGTTCTCATCGAGAGAGGTTTGGTCACCTAATCATGCGGCCAAGAAGAGAAATCCTTATTGAAAGCCTCCTCTTTTCCGAGGAACTACTGGTTGGTCATAAATGTGATTCTGTAATATTATTTGTGAATAATTAATTATTGATTAATATGATAAGGAAATATTTATTTTATGTGGATATAAATGTTGGATATATTTATTGTGGTTAAAAATGAAGGAGTTAATGTTGAGGTGTTTTATCAGTATTTTTGTCGGAATGGAGGTATTAAAAATTAAACCATTGTTTTTATGATATATTGCGTGAGTTATAATTTTTAATCCGACCGTTGGATCCTTGTAATTTTTGGATATGTTATACATATATAAGTTGAGTATATGTCCACAAATTTTGAACCGTTAAAAATGAACGTATGATTTGTTATGAATTTTAAGAGGTGACTGGTTCAGAAATTGTTGAAGTTTCGAAATTTATCATTTTGGTGGAAAATTCTAGAATTAGTGGGCCCCACTTTTGGTTGGTGAGAAATGTGCTTTGGAATTTTTATTCAAATGTGGTGGTGGGAATAGAAGTGTAAAGCCATCAAAGTTGCAGTCAAGTCTGCCTTTGCAGTAACAACATTTTCCTATAAATAGAGGCTAAGTTAGAATTGAAAATCACACCGTAAACAAGTTTTCTCTTTCTCTCTATATTATTGAGCGATTTTGTAAGTATTTTGATACTTTGAGAGTTGTTATTCAAAGACAAGTTTCATTCAAATTTCATATCCGATATTCCAGATCAAGTACTGTTCGTTTGAGGTAAGGGATGTTATTTCTTCTTAAATGATATTATTTTCTTCAATATCATTATACCGAAATGTTAGTTTGAACTTTTTATCAAATTTGGAACTTTTTGTGTCGAGGTTACTATTCACTTAAATCCAAGACTATTCACGATACGACACTATTCATGAATACGACACTATTCAATTAAAAAATGAAATTTTCTCCTTTTATCCAAGATGTCTATTATGGTTACTATCTTTGATCAGATCCATGTTTTGATCTTTATTCTTGAATTTTTTCTTCAAAATTGGTTATTATGGAGTATTATTGATCTTGGATAAACTGTAATACTTAATCTCTAATATTTGTTATTTTGTTTCACCGATTCGCCTTTTAAAATATTTTTTCATCATCCTCACCCCTAAATGATAATATTATCAATATCTTTGGCCTCAGAATGCAAAGATGAATGATTACCTAATGAATATCTTTGGCTCAGTAGTGCAAAGATGAACATGTGTTGAGATGAACATGACCAATCGGTGATACAAAATGAATATCTTTGGCCTCAGAGTGCAAAGATGAATATTTGATTAAAGATGTATATCGATTGTTGTTATGTGATAAAATATTGATGATGGACTTTTTAAATCTTAGAAGATAGTGGAATTCTTTCTCTACTGACTCTTCTAATGGATTGTTGTTTTACATTGCGCTTGTTGATCTAAAATTTGTTGTCTATTATATTTTATCGATTTTTCTCGTTGAAGGCTAATGATAAATTGTTGTATATTATCTTAGTCATAATATTCTTTATCGGGCTAGTTGAGCTCACCCTTTTCCTTTTTGTTCCATTTTTCTTCTCGGGAGGTGAGAACAAAGCGTGATCTAGTCGGGTAATGGAGTGATGGTTCTAGAAAGATGTTTTAGCAAATCCTCACTATTTCTATAAAATAGTGTTTGAATAATTATAATGAGGACTTATTTGAGTGTGGATATTATCTAGAAGATAATATTTGTATTTAAACTCACAGTATGTGTTGTCGTATTTTGCACGACAATTGTATTATTGAAGTTATAGTTTGCTTTATGTACCATGTATTTGGCGTACTTCGTAATGGATGTTGTATACCTATTTTGGGGGCGCCACAGCTTGGTATCAAAGCTTAGGATATGGTCTCCATGAGATCGGGAATAGAACTAAGAGGGAGAGATGAGTAAATCCTTCGCTAGTGTGCCTATCTAAGCTTATTTGTTGGTCGGTCATAATATAGGGATATTATATGAAATGTTAATTTGTTTAATTAACCCTTGTTTTATGGTAGCATTTAAGAATGGCTGCTGAAAACGTTAACAATGGAGTGTATGAGACTGTGGAACAACCTTTAGTCACAAACCAGGAGAACGTACAACAGGAAGGCAATATTCCTCCTGTAAAATCAGACGAGGGAGACTCGTGTACAAAATACGGGTGGAAGTGATACCAACGCATGCAGCCTCATTACGTACGCTTCAAGGAGTTGGGACCACCAGAATTTATTGGAAAGCCGGATCCGATCAAGGCGGACACGTGGGTCAAGCAAATTACCAAGATATTCGATGTCTTGGGATGCACAGAGGAATAGAAGGTTCCATTCGCCACCTTTATGTTTCGTGGTGAGGCAGATTACTGGTGGGAATCTGTGAAACGTACCCAGCCTGCCGCACTCAACATGTCTTGGGAAACGTTTCATAAACTATTTAATGACAAGTACTTTCCTGAAAATATTCGTCATATGAAGGAGGTACAGTTTATCAGACTGGAACAAAACAACATGACGGTGTCCCAGTACGAGGCGAAGTTCGCTGAGTTATCCAGGTTTGCACCTCATTTGGTAAAGAATGAGGAACGAATGATAAGGATGTTTCTGAGAGGTCTAAAACCCGAGATTCGTTAATACCTTATCTCTCATAAATTTTCTCTGTATTCAGATGTTGTCAATAGGGCTCAATTATTAGAGCGAGATAGTGAGTATGTTTAACCGAGGGACGACAACCGAGTATTCATACTGGTGGTGGCCAAGAATCATCGAGCGATGATAACCAAATGAGAGGGAAAAATACGAACAAAGGCGGTAACCACTCGGGTGGTCATCGTGGCCATGATAATAGAGAGGTGAGTCAAGTGGAAATTTTAAAAAGAGGAGATTCAACAATGACGGGAAGACATCAGCACCAACACCAACAACAAATTCTAGGGGAGGAGAACGACCACCGGTCGTGTGTTATAAATGCGGGAAAGAGGGACATATCAGTCCAAACTGTCCACAACAATCCAAGGTATGTTATAACTGTGGAAAGGAGGGCCATATAGCTTGAGACTGTTCTGTAGCAAAACCAAGTTCAGCAGGGATGGTAACTCCAAAAGCTGTCCCGGATAAGTCGAAATCAGCAGTTCCTGGAAGAGCGTTTATCGTGACTGGCCAAAACGTGAGGAACCCGAACGAAGTGATCATGGGTAAACTAATCTTGAATTCTTGCGAAGTTTATACCTTACTAGATACCGGTTCAACCCATTCTTTTATCTCTCCTACTTATGCTCAATGTTTAAACTTGACTCCGGAGAAATTAGACTTTGATTTATCTATTGAAACTCCGTTGGGTGAAACCTTCGTTATATCTACAGTTTATAAATCTTGCTTGATCCAAGTTGGCACTATCACATTACCTGTTGATCTTATCTCTTTAAAGATAATTGATTTTGATGTGATTTTAGGAATTGATTGGTTAACCACTCATCATGCCAAAATTGATTGTTTTCGTAAGGTTGTTAGTTTTCATATTCCTAACCAACCCTCATATATACTGAATTCAAACAACTAAACCACTAAAATCGATCATCATCATATTAAGCCACAAAGCTATTCGTTTATTGAAAAATGGATGTCAAGCTTTCTTAGCCCATGTTATGGATTTGAATAAAGACAAGTCAGATTTGAATAATATTTTTGTGGTTAGAGAATTTCCTGATGTATTTTTTGAAGAACTTCCCAGTCTACCCCCAGAACGTGATGTTGAATTCTTTATTGACCTTGAGCCGGGTACAAAACCCATTTCTAAAATCCCATATCGAATGACTCCTATTGAACTTCAGGAGTTAAAAGTCCAACTACAGGAGTTATTAGACATCGGTTTCATTCGTCCTAGTACATCCCTTTGGGGTGCTCCTATTTTATTCGTAAAGAAGAAAGACGGGAGTATGCGACTTTGTATTGACTACCGAGAATTGAACCATGTCACCATCAAGAATAGGTATCTGCTACCTCGCATTGATGACTTATTTGACCAGTTACAAGGAGCAAAATTCTTTTCAAAGATCGATCTTCATTCTGGATATAATCAGCTGAAGATTAAAACTGAGGATATTCCAAAGACTGCCTTCAGAACTCGGTACGGGCATTATGAATTCTTAGTCATGTCTTTTGGATTGACTAATGCTCCTGATGCTTTCATGGATATGATGAACCGAGTATTCAAGGAATATTTGGATCAGTTCGTTATTGTCTTTATTGATGACATCCTCATCTATTCCAAAAGCCGTGAAGATCATGAGCACCATTTGAAGCTGATACTTGAAAGGCTTTGTGAAAACAAGCTTTATGCCAAGTCAAGAAATGCGAGTTCGGCTTGAGGAAGTAACATTCCTTGGGCATGTGGTGTCAAAACATGGAGTATCCGTTTGACCCGTGAAGATTGAAGCAAAGACAAAGTTGGGAAGCAACCGTCGATGACCAAAGTCGTAGCTTTCTGAAGCTTAGTGGTTATTATCAAAGATTCGTGGAAGGATTTTCTCAAATCGCTACTCCGTTAACTTAGTTGACTCGGAAAGATAAAAAATTTGTATGGAGCGAGGAATGCGAGAAGAGTTTCCAAGATCTCAAGAGGAGACTCATTTCGGCACCTGTTCTGGCAATACCATCTGGTTCAGATGGATTTGTTATATACAGCGATGCTTCAAGTAAAGGGTTAGGATGTGTTCTCATGCAACATGGGAAAGTCATAGCCTATGCCTCACGACAACTCAAAGAATATGAGAGAAATTATCTTACTCATGATCTAGAGTTGGCAGCAGTCATTTTCGCGTTTAAAATCTGGAGACACTACCTGTATGGGGAGAAAGTGGAGATCTATACGGATCATAAAAGCCTCAAATATTTCTTCACCCAAAAGGAACTTAACACGCGGCAACGACGTTGGCTCGAGATGTTGAAAGATTACGATCATACCATTCAATACCATCCTGGAAAAGAAAACGTAGTAGCTAACGCATTGAGTAGAAGATCGTATGCGGGTACGAGTGCGATGTTGTTAACACAAAAACCCATTTTGTACGATTTACAAAGAATGGAGATTGAGTTAAAGACTCCAGGGACCCACGTGATGATAGCGAATATACGAGTAGAACTGACTTTAATCAATAAAGTTAAAGCTGCTCAAGCTACGGACCTAGAGCTGATGCGTATGAAGAAAAAAGTGCAAGAAGGTGCTATTCCAGAAGCAAGAAACGATGAAGAAGGAATACTTCGATTCAACTCCAGACTTTGTGTTCCTAACGATTCTGACTTGAAGCATAGAATTATGATGGAGGCACACAACACACCGCTTGCAATCCATCTAGGAGAGTACCAAATGTATCATGATATTCGACACACATTTTGGTGGAACAATATGAAGAGAGAGAGATCATGAGTTTACCTCGAGGTGTTTAACCTCATCAACGTGTAAGTGAGCATCAAGTGCCAAAGGGTCCATTGTAACCACTTGAGATTCCGAAATGGAAGTGGAACACATTACCATGGATTTCGTTCTGATGATCTTCCCAAAGTTTCTCAAGGCATAGATGCAATTTGGTTATTGTTGATAGATTAACCAAGTCTCGCTCATTTCTTGCCTATACGTGAGACTTATTCCTTGAACGCCTTGTTCAGATGTACTTGAATGAGATTGTGAGATTGCATGGCATGCCAGTATCCATAGTTTCGGATCGTGACCCAAGATTCACTTCAAGATTTTGGGTTAGCTTGCAGAAAGCCATGGGCACAAATTTACGATTTAGTTCAGCATACCATCCTCAAACGGACAGGCAATCGGAAAGGATTATTCAAACCCTTGAAGATCTATTAAGACTTTGTGTCCTAGATTTCAAAGGAAGTTAGGATAAGTACTTGCCACTGGTGAAATTCTCCTACAACAACAGTTATCGAGCAAGTATAGGCATGGCTCCATTCAAGCGCCAGTATGGATGAAAGTGTCGCTTTCCAAATGTTGGGACGAGGTGGGAGAAGAACGTTGTTGGGACCGAACTTGAGACCCCGTTGTGAGACCCTGCATTTATGAATAAATATTTAATTTTCTCAAATAATTTTTTTGAATATTATGGTGTGGATTTGATATAATGTTATAGTTGTGGGTAGTATTTATAAATTTTGCAAAGTATGCAAGTTGTCATATAATATTCGATTGGTCTGGAAATATTCTTTTTATCAGGAATATTCGCATTTACGGCACAATCATCGGTGGACCCACAACGGAATTATTGTTTGATCGAGAAAACGACAAAAAAATATATTTTATGAAAATAACTACGGCGAAAGTTTTACCGTTAACTGCGTGAACTACTCTTAGTAAAAGTACAAAGAATACGCGTGTGGTTGCATAAGAAAGACACTTGCAGATTGATTATCGATGCTTACGTGATAAGTCACTTTTTTTTTTTATTTTATTGGTATTATTAATGTAATAAAATAAATACTTTTATATAAAGTATTCTATAAATAGAATATATTATATTCTATTATGCATAGTGTTGCATAGTGTAGTAGTGTTTAGTAGTTTGTATAGTAAAATCTTTTTATATAAAATGTAATACTTTTATAAAGTTATCTGCTTTATTAGACAATAATTAGAATATATTATATTTTATTATGATAGTTTATAAAGGTTTTTCAGATAAGGCTCAGATAAGTGTTTGCATATAAAAAATCTTTTATAAAGTTATTCGCTTTTATTAGATTATAAATAGAATATATTATATTTTATTTAAAAGATTTTGCTTTAAATATGGACCGTCGATTAAAGTAAATCAATCTGACCGCTCATGAGTTAGTTACTATTACTATTACCATTTTTCTATAAATAAAGCTCATTCATTCATTATTTCTTACTAATTCAATCAAACTCTAGAGAGAGAAACTATAGAGAGAAAGAAGAAAAGTGTTCTCGCTACTTCACTACTTTTATATCCAAAGATTTTCTTCTTCTAAGGTAGGGAATATTATTTGTTGTACTCGTAAGGGGTGTTATTCTTTTGTATTCATGAAGAGAACTTCGTTATTCCATTCTTTATTATTCTGTTGAATAACTCAGATACGCTGGACTACCCTATACTTGGTGACATTCTTCTATTATTCCGCCTTTATTATTCTTCGTTGAATATCCTCGTCAGGCGCTTTTACGCCGGACCGATTCCGCTTTTTTTATTATTCTCGTTGAATATCCTGTCTGCATGCTTTTACGCCGACCGGTTCCGCTTTTTTTATTATTCTCGCTGAATATCCTCGTCTGCATGCTTTTACGCCGACCGATTCCGCCCTTATTAGTATTCTCGTTGAATAACCTCCGCTATGCTGCCTGCTCAAGCCACACGCATGCATGGTGATTTCGTTGTTATTCCATTCTTTATTATTCTGTTGAACATCCTCGCTTGCGCAAGTAATTTCCCGACCGTTCCGTTATTTATTATTCTCGTTGAATAACCTCGCCTATGCGCGGTACCGCATGCATGGTGATTTCTTTTGTTATTCCATTCTTTATTATACTCAAATGGTTAAAAGTTTTGACTTCTATACTCCATGAAATTAGTGGAATATCCTCGATATTTGCGCTTCATCCAAAGATCTTTTCATGGAAATATTCTTCCGAGCATTCTTGAATTTTACTCTACAAAGCAAGATCATGTCGACAATTTGACGTTATTAGTTCTCTCGGATAAATTAATTCTTGAACTTGTTTTATTGAATTCTTATATCATTGTCATCATCCTCATGTTTATATTTTTTTGAAAGTCATCTGTGGCCTCAGAGTGCATAGATGGACTTGGTATGATTATGACTGTGATTATTCTAAGTAATCATGACCGTAATGTTACAAATGATGTGGTAAAAGTCCTCATCGCCCGTAGTGCATCGATGGACAGCTTTTGGTATGATTATGGCTATGGATTCTTTCGCCATTAAAGATGAATTGTTTTATGGCATGATCAGAAATGAAAACATCTTATCTTCGCCCAGTAGTGCATGGATAATTGTGGTCGTGATACTAAAGAATATCCTCGGTCAGAAAAGTGTGGGTGATTCGATGATGTGGATTATTTATTGTCGAGTCCCAAATGATAAAAGTGATGAAAACCTTTTTAAATCATAAAAGATAGTAGATTTTATTCTCTACTTGACTCTTTTAATGGATCGCTTGTTCCACCGCAGCTTAAACTTGATGTTTGTTATATTTTATCGCTTAACATCGTTTTAAGGCTAATGATAATTTATTCTCGCATTATCTTAGTCATAATATTTCATCGGGCTAGTTGAGCTCACCCTTTCTTTCACCGTTCTCTTCAGAAATGAGAACGAAGTGGGACTAGCCTGGGAACAGAGTGATGGTCCTAGATGGTGCATTAGTAGTCCTCACTATTCTGTGAAATAGTGTGATAATAATTGTAATGAGGACTCCTTTGAGTTTGTATACTCTCTAGTAGACAATATTTGTATTCAAACTCATAGCTTATGTTTTGTCGTATTGTACACATAATATATTGTATTATTAAGTTGTATTTGAATTTCGTACTCATGTATCCGGGCGCACTCAAGATGGGTGATGTATACCTAATTTTGGGGGCGCCACAACTTGGTATCAAAGCTTAGGATATATGATCCCCATCTAAGATGTGAGACTAGAACTAGGAGGGGAGAGACGGGAATTCTTTCGCTAGTATGACCTACCTAAGTTTATTTGATATTTAATTGGCTCTGGCGTAGTATAGAGATAATATGTGATATGTTAATTAACCCTTGTTTTGTGGCAAGATTTGAAAATGGCATCCGAAATGTTGAGATAAGCAATGGAGCACAGAGACCGCTGATTCTCCACATATCAATAATCGTGACAATGTGCAACAGATGATGGCGATAATCCTCCCGTAAACAACAACACCGATCAATCGACGAACGATTTGTGACGCTTAGGAGCTTTTTAGAATTCATGCAACATCAAAGCGAAGACTACCCTCGCTCATAATGCAGAGGAAACAATGGCAACCCACTATTGGTCACCGCTACAATTCAAGGAGCTGGGACCACCGAGTTTTTGGGAAAGCCGTAACCACTTAAGGCGAGAGACGTGTTAAAGCAGATCACCAAGATATTTGATGTCTTGGGATGCTCCGAGGAGCAAAAGGTTCCTTTTGCCACCTTTATGTTGCGTGAAGAGGCGATCACCGGTGGGAATCAGAAACGTACCCACCCGACGACTCAAGATGTCTTGGGAGAAGTTCCAAGAGTCGCTCAATGACAAGTACTTTCCCAAAAGCATTCATCACATGAAGGAGGTGGAATTTATCAAGTTGAGCAAAACAACACGACCGTGTCGCAAAGACGGGCCAAGTTTGCCGAAGTTGTCCCGATTTGCATCCCCCACTTGTTGATAATGAAGAGAGAATGACGCGATGTTTTAAGAGGTTTGAAACCGAGATACGCCAATATCTTATCTCTCATAAACCGTGTTTGTATTCGATGTTGTTAATAGGGGCTCAGCTTATTGAGCGCCGATAATGAGTCAACCAAACCAAAAGAGAGCAAAACAAAAAAATGATAATACCTAAGATAATAAATATCAAAGCTATGATAATAAGCATGGAGGGAATCAACATGTCGTAAATGGTAACCACTTCTATGGTAATCATGGCCAAAAAACAATAAGAATGGACATTTCAAGAAGAGAAGGTTCAACAATGACGTAAAGACGCTTCAAGACCAAAGACCCGCTTCAAAGGAAGAAGAACGACCACCGGTCAGATGTTTCAAATGCGATGAGGGACACATCCGTCCAAATCAGACGCAAAGAATCCAAAACGTGTTTTAATTATGGAAGAGAAGGTCACCTAGCTCGATTTTGTCGTATGGTGAAGTCAATTCCACCGGGATAGTGATGCCAAAGGATGTCCTGCATAAGCCAAAGCCGGTAGTTTAAGAGAGAGCATTTTTTTTTTCGTGACGAGGAACCCGAATAAAATTATCACGTGTATGTTAGTCATAAACTCTCATGGGAGTCTATACCGTGTTAAATACCGGCTCTACTTACTCTTTTTATTTCACCTAGTTGTGTTCAATGTTTGAAGTTAACTCCTGAGAAGTTAGACTTTGATATATCCGTTAAACTCAGAAAACCTTCATTACTCCACTATTTATAAATCTTGTTCAAATCAACACTTTCACGCTACGCGTCGATCGTATCTCTTTGAAAATACTTGCCTTTGATGTGATTTTAGGAATCGATCGTTAACTACTCATCATGCTTTTTGAAGGTTGTTAGCTTTCATATTCCTAACCAACCCGTTATGCTAATTCAAGCAACCAAACCACTAAAGTCAATCATTGTCATATCAAGCCATAAGTAAAGAGCCCCGATCCTTTCGTTGTCGACTTCCTTGTGGGAATGCACCGGCCGAATTTCTCGTAGGGGACGCCGTGAATGACGATGATAAGTTGATAGGTATCAATGTGACGTGTTATCCAAGTCTTGGATGAGAGTCACAGCTTTGAATGATATTTCTATTGTTAATAAATTTCCGACGATTCTTGAAGACTTCTTAGCCTACCCCAGAGCGTGAAATCGAATTTTGTATCGACCCCAAAGATAAAACCCATTTCTAAAACCCTCAAATATTTCTTCAACTAAAACGAACGTAATAACGCGCCAAAGACGCTGGCTCGAGTCTATTGAAGATTACGATCGCACTATTCAATACCATCGTGGGAAAAGCGAACGTGGTAGCCGACGCGGTTTGAGTAGAAGATCGATGCGCTATTGAAAAGCGATGTTGTTAACACAAAGACCCATTTCGTATATAACTTACAAATGATGAAGATAGAGTTAAAGACTCTAGGACCCAAGAAGATAACGAATATACGAGTAGAATCGACTTTAATCGATAAAGTTAAAGTCGCCAAGCTACACACCGTGAGTCGATGAATGTGAAGAAGAAGGTTCAAGAGGGCGTTATTCTAGAAGCAAGAATCGACGTAAGAGAGGAAATCTCAACCCTCGATTTAATCGCCCATTTGAAATCCTCGATCGAAGTAGGAACTGTGGGCTTATAGACTCGCTTTTACCGCCAAGTATGTCATGTGTTTCATAACGCTTTTTTTTTACGATCGATGTTACGTAAATATGTGGACGACCCAAACCACATTATTAATTTAGAACCGGACGAGATAGCGTAAGATTTAACGTATGAGGAGATACGTGTTAAAATCTTGATAAGAAGAATCATATTCAACACACTCAAAGGTTATACCTCAAGAGTTAGAATTTGAAATGAAGTCAAGGTATCCTCACCTCTTCAAAGATACCAGTGTACGCACGTAAATTTCGAGGGCAAATTTCATAAGGAGGGGAGATCAGTGAGACCCCAGATTTTATGAATAAAGATTTAATTTTCTCAAATAATTTTTTTTTGAATATTATGGTGTGGATTTGATATAATGTTATAGTTGGGGTAGTATTTATAAATTTTGCAAAGTATGCAAGTTGTTATATAATATTCGATTGGTCGGGAATATTCTTTTTATCAGGAATATTCGTATAACGGCACAATCATCAGTGGACCCCACAAAATGGAATTATTGTTTGATTGAGAAAAACGATAAAAATATTTTATGAAAATAACTATGAAAGTTTTACCGTTAATACTGTTGAACTACTCTGTAGTAAAAGTACAAAGAATACGCTGTGGTCGCATAAGAAGCACACCAGTATTGATTATCGATGCTTACGTGATAAGTCACTCGCTTTTGTTTTATTGGTATTATTAATGTAATAAAATAATAAAATATATATTTTAAAGTAATATTATATTATATAAAATAAATATATAGTAAATTCTTTTATAAAAAATGTAATACTTTTATAAAGTTATTCTATAAATAGAATATATTATATTTTATTACGATAGTGTTGCATAGTATAGTATAGTAAAATCTTTTTATATAAAAAATAATACTTTTTATAAAGTTATCTGCTTTATTAGACAATAATTAGAATATATTATATTTTTATTATGCATAGTGTTTGCATAATGCCTCGATAGATAGTTTTGCATAGTAAAATCTTTTATAAAGTTATTCGCTTTATTAGATTATAAATAGAATATATTATATTTTATTTAAAAGATTTTGCTTTAAATATGGACCGTCCGATTAAAGTAAATCAATCGACCGCTCATGAGTTAGTTACTATGCAATTCATTTTATAAATAAAGCTCATTCATTCATTATTTCTTACGAATTCACCAAAACTCTGTAGAGAAAACTATAGAGAGAGAAGAAGAAAAGTGTTCTCGCTACTTCACTACTTTTATATCCAAAGATTTTCTTTCTTAAGGTAGGGAATATTATTTGTTGTACTCGTAAGGGGTGTTATTCTTTTTTCTATTCATGAAGAGAACTTATGTTATTCCATTCTTTATTATTCTGTTGAATAACTCAGATACGCTGGCTACCCTATACTTGGTGACATTCTTCTATTATTCCGCTTTATTATTCTCGCTGAATATCCGTCTCGTCTGCATTTTACGCCGACCGGTTTCCGCCTTTTTATTATTCTCGCTGAATATCCTCGTTCAGTAAGGCTTTTACCCGACCGGTTCCGCTTTTTTATTATTATTCGCTGAATATCCTCGTCGCATGCGCTTTTACGCCTTACCCGATTCCGCCCTTATTAGTATTCTCGTTGAATAACTCGCTTATTAAGTACCGCATGCATGGTGATTTCGTTGTTATTCCATTCTTTATTATTCTCGCTGAACATCCCGCTTGCATGTAATTTCACCGACCGTTCCGTTATTTAGTATTCTCGTTGAATAACTCGCCTATGCGCGGCACCGCATGCATGGTGATTTCTTTTGTTATTCCATTCTTTATTATACTCAACTGGTTAAAGTTTTGACTTCTATACTCCATGAAATTAGTGGAATATCCTCGATATTCAAGCGCTCATCCAAAGATCTTTTCATGGAAATATTCTTCCGAGCATTCTTGAATTTTACTCTACAAAGCAAAGATCATGTCGATAATTTGACGTTATTAGTTCCCTGGATAAATTAATTCTTGAACTTGTTTTATTGAATTCTTATATCATTGTCATCATCCTCATGTTTATATTTTTTTTGAAAGTCATCTGTGGCCCAGAAGTATGGATGGACTTGGTATGATTACGACTGTGGATTATTCGGTAATCATGACCGTAATGTTACAAATGATGTGGTAAAAGTCCTCATCGCCCGTAGCGTGCATCGATGGATGCTTTTGGTATGATTATGGCTATGGATTCTTCGATCAAGGGTAAAGATGAATTGTTTTATGGCATGATCAGACCTGCTGAATGAAAACAAATTATTCTCGCCCGTAGTGCATGGATAATTGTGGTCGTGATACTAAAGAATATCCTCGCCAGAAGTGCAGGGGGTGATTCGATGATGTGGATTATTTATTGTCGAGTCCCAAATGATAAAAGTGATGAAAACCTTTTAAATCATAAAAGATAGTAGATTTTATTCTCTACTTGACTTTTTAATGGATCGCTTGTTCCGCCGCAGCTAAAACTTGATGTTTGTTATATTTTATCGCTTTAACATCGTTTAAGGCTAATGATAATTTATTCTCGCATTATCTTAGTCATAATATTTCATCGGGCTAGTTGAGCTCACCCTTTCTTTCACCGTTTTCTTGAAATGAGAATATAGCTCGGACTCTAGCCTGGGAACTCAGAGTGATGGTCCTAGATGGTGCATTAGTAGTCCTCACTATTCTCGTGAAATAGTGTGATAATAATTGTAATGAGGACTCCTTTTGAGTTTGTATACTCTCTAGAGACAATATTTGTATTCAAACTCACAGCTTATGTTTTGTCGTATTAATTATTGATTAATATGATAAGAAATATTTATTTTATGTATATATAAATGTTGGATATATTTATTGTGGTTAAAAATGAAGGAATTAATGTTGAGGTGTTTTATCAGTATTTTTGTCGGAATGGAGGTATTAAAAATTAAGCCATTGTTTTTAAGATATATTGCGTGAGTTATAATTTTTAATCCGACCGTTGGATCGTTGTAATTTTTGGATATGTTATACATATATAAGTTGAGTATATGTCCACAAATTTTGAACCGTTAAAAATAAACGTATGATTTGTTATGAATTTTAAGAGGTGACTGGTTCAGAAATTGTTGAAGTTTCAGAATTTATCATTTTGGTGGAAAATTCTAGAATTGGTGGTCCCCACTTTTGGTTGGTGAGAAATGTGCTAGAATTTTTATTCAAATGTGATGGGTGGGAATAGTAGCAGGTAAAGCCATCAGGTTGCAGGTCATGTCTGTTTCGACGTGCTAACATTTTCCTATAAATAGAGGGCTAAGTTAGAATTAAAAATCACACCAGAAACAAGTTTTCTCTCACTATATTATTGAGCGTATTCAGTACAAGTTTCATTCAGCCTCATATCCGATATTCCGATCAAAAGTACTGTTCGTTTGAGGTAAGGGATGTTATTTCTTCTTAAATGATATTATTTTCTTCAATATCATTATACCGAAATATTGGTTTGAACTTTTTGTCAAATTTGGAACTTTTTGTGTCGGGGATACTATTCACGTATACAGCACTATTCATGAATACGGCACTATTCACCAAAAAATAAAATTTTTTCTTTTTTGTCCAAGATGTCTATTATGGTTACTATCTTTGATTGTATCCATGTTTTGATCTTTATTCTTGAATTTTGCTTCAAAATTGGTTATTATAGAGTATTATTGATCTTGGATAAACTGTAATACGAATCTCTAATATTTGTTATTTTGTTTCACTGGATTCGTTCCTTTAAAAAAATTTCATCATCCTCAGTCCTAAATGATGATATTACTGAATATCTTTGGCCTGTAGTGCAAAGATGAATGATTACCTAATGAATATCTTTGGCCTGTAGTGCAAAGATGAATATTTGATTAAAAATGTATATTGATTGTTGTTACAGGGATAAAATATTGATGATGGACTTTTAAATCTTAGAAGATAGTGGAATTCTTTCTCTACTTGACTCTTCTAATGGATTGTTGTTTCCGCTGCAGTTGTTGATCTAAAACTTGTTGTCTCTATATTTTATCAGATTTTTCCCTGTTGAAGGCTAATGATAAATTGTTGTATATTATCTTAGTCATAATATTATTACTGGGCTAGTTGAGCTCACCCTTTTCCTTTTTGTTCCATTTTTTCTTCTCAGGAGGTGAGAACATAGCAGGATCTAGTCGGGGTATGGAGTGATGGTTCTAGAAAGATGTTTTAGCGAGTCCTCACTATTTCAGTAAAAATAGTGTTTGAATAATTATAATGAGGACTTATTTGAGTGTGGATATTGTCTAGAAGACAATATTTGTATTTAAACTCACAAAGATGTGTTGTCGTATTTTGCACGACAATTGTATTATTGAAGTTATAGTTTGCTTTCTGTACCATGTATTTGGCGACTCAGAATGGGTGTTGTATACCTATTTTGGGGGCGTCACAGTCCAGTCCATGAAATAGACAGCTTCTCACCACTCTGAATTCTTCAGATGGGTAGTTCTCATAGAATGGGTACTTTTTCTAAAAAAAGAGAAGCGGTGTCGCCAACCAACAATAATATCAGACCAGATGTCCTCGACCCATGACTGCATCAACTTAGTCAAGTAATGTAGTTCATACTTTAGGGAGAGGAAATCGGAGGATACAAAAATAAAATCCTCCTTAAAAGTGGTCTAGACATGTGAAACTATATCCTTCAGCTCCTCTTATGCTTCGATGCATTAAGGTACTCATAAATTATCTCAGAAAATCTACTTATAACCACCAAAGCAACAGTGGCACAGCTCCTCTTCCCCATGCACAAGCTGCTAAGGGCTTCATCTTTATTCTGCTTAAGGGATCTAAGTTCAGTATTGAAGAAAACATTCTCTTCTTTCAAAGTATAGACTTCATCAAAATCATGAGTTTTTGAGCTCAATGCATCCTTAAGTTCGGATTCACCAAGTTGGAGTTGATTGAGTTCCACATTAGTTGTATCCAAAATATTTTGTAAATTGGAAACTGAATTCTGCAAAAAAAATATATCATCTTGCCATTGATTCCCACTCGCCAGACAACATTTTTGATTATTTATCCTTCACTTCGAGCTGTTCACAAAATCATTTGTTATTTTGGATTCAGATGAAAGCCAAAAGAGCCATGAGACACGTAAGTAGAGCAAGTGATTCAAGTCTTTTTTTTAAATCTTGGATAGTTTGATGGTAGAGCAGATTAATGAACTAGCTGGACAGTGACACTGTTCAGCATGCCAAAGTGGGCATGGTGTTATTGACTGGTATCGTGACACATGTAAAAACTAAAGGATTAACAAGGGTGGCACATTGGTTTGAATGTTTGCTGGAATAAACCATAAACTAGTATAAATAATATAACTTTTATAAAATAGCATAAATACCATAATTTGTCTACGATACCATATATTAGCCAAAACAACATAATTATGCTTAAATGACGAAATTAGCCCTAAATACTAAAAAATACATCATATTGTTAACGGTAACACGAATGTGTAAATATGAAATTTTTGTTTAATATACCATATTTTATCAAAGAAATGCATCGTATAATTTAACTTAAATACCCAAATACGAGCTTAAATAATACTCTAGCACATTGGTTTGAATGTTTGCTGCAATATTATACCATAAACTAGTATAAATAATATAACATTTATAAAATACCATAAAATAGCCTAAATACCATAATTTGGCTACAATACCATATATTAGCCTAAACAACATAATTATGCTTAAATGACGGAATTAGCCCTAAATACTAAAAAAATACATCATATTGTTAACGGTAACATAAATGTGTAAATATGAAATTTTTGTTTAATATACCATATTTTATCAAAGATATGCATTGTATAATTTAACTTAAATACCCAAATACGAGCTTAAATAATACTCTAGCACATTGGTTTGAATGTTTGCTGCAATATTATACCATAAACTAGTATAAATAATATAACATTTATAAAATACCATAAAATAGCCTAAATACCATAATTTGGCCACGATACCATATATTAGCCTAAACAACATAATTATACTTAAATAAAGGAATTAGCCCTAAATACTAAAAAATACATCATATTGTTAACGGTAACACGAATGTGTAAATATGAAATTTTTGTTTAACATACCATATTTTATCAAAGAAATGCATTGTATAATTTAACTTAAATACCTAAATACGAGCTTAAATAATACTTTACCACATTTGTTTGAATGTTTGCTCGAATATACCATAAACTATTATAAATAATATAACATTTATAAAATACCATAAAATAGGCTAAATACCATAATTTGGCTACGATACCATATATTAGCCTAAACAACATAATTATACTTAAATAACGGAATTAGCCCTAAATACTAAATAATACATCATATTGTTGACGATTTCACCATAGTGGCCTGCTCGAACTCATAATAGCCTATTCATAGTCAATCGAAAACAAATGAAAAGCTTTCATAAAAATTCTGTACATGCCAGATTATGAATTAGTAACTGCATCAAATTTACAAAAAAATCCCAATTGTTTCGAACTTTCCATTTTGTTTAATATACCATATTTTATCAAAGAAATGCATTGTATAATTTAACTTAAATACCCAAATACGAGCTTAAATAATACTCTATCACATTTGTTTGAATGTTTGCTGGAATATACTATAAACTAGTATAAATAATATAATATTTATAAATTACCATAAAATAGCCTAAATACCATAATTTGGCTACGATACCGTATATTAGCCTAAACAACATAATTATACTTAAATAACGAAACTAGCTGTGACGCTCCCAAAATAGGTATACAACACCCATTCTGAGTCGCCAAAATACATGGTACAGAAACAACTACAACTTTATTAATACAACATAAAAACTGTGAGTTTAAATACAAATATTGTCTTCTAGACAATATTCACACTCAAATAAGTTCTCATTATAATTATTGATACACTATTTTACAAAATAGTGAGGACTACTAAAACAACTGTCTTGAACCATTACTCCTCACCCCACTAGTTCCCGCTTATATTCTCGCCTCCTCGAGAAGAAAAATGGAACAAAAAAGAAAAGGTGAGCTCAACTAGCCCAAAGAAAGAATATTATGACTAAGATAATATACAACAAATTATCCTTAGTATTCAACAGGGAAAAATCTGATAGAATACAATAGACAACAAGTTTTAGATCAACAATCGCAATGAAACAACAATTCATTAGAAAGAGTTAAGTAGATAATGAAATATACTATCATCTATGAATTTAAAAGTCCATCATCGATATTTTATCCTGTAACATCAATCAATATACATCTTGAATCAAATATTCATCTTTGCACTACATGTGCCAAAGATATTCATCATTAGTCATGTTCATCTAAACACTGCTCATCTTTACACTACGGGCCAAAGATATTCATCAAAAATCATTCATCTTTGCACTACTGTGTCAAAGATATTCGATTATATCATCATTTAGGACCGAGGATGATGAAAATATATTTTAAAGAAAACGAATCCAAAGTGAGACAAAAGAACAAATAGTAAGGATTCGTATTTGGTTTATCCATGTTCAAAAATACTCCATAATAAACTATTGTGGGCGAATTCAAAAATAAAGATCAAAACATAGATCCAATCAAAATAGAAACCATAACGAGATAGTCTTGGACACGAGAAAAGAAAATTTAATTTTTCGTGAATAGTGTAAATGATAAGTGAATAATTAATCGATTATCGTGAATAGTAACTCCACACTAAAGGTAGAAATTCCACAAGAAAAATCTTCATGCTTCGTGAATAGTACTTTCGTGAATAGTAAATCATGAATAAGAACTCATGAATAAGAACTTCGTGAATAGTAACTCATGAATAGTAACTTCGTGAATAGTAATCCCACATAAAAAGACCGAGAATTTCACTAGAAAAATCTTCCCAATATTAAGATATAATGATATTGAAAGAAATAATATCATTTTAAAAAATAATATCCCCACCTCGAAAAGACAAAGATTTACGACCTAATCTCTGGATATAGTCTTTGAAACGGAACTTGCATCATATAGCAACACTCAAAGTATCAAAATACTCACAAGAATACACTCGATAATATAGACAGAGAAAGAGAGAGAAAACTTCAGTTTCTAGTGTGATTTTCAATTCTAACCTAAGCACCCTATTTTATAGGAAAATGCTTAAAACACCAAAGTAGAAAATTAAATAAAATAATAATATAATGAACAAAATTCAAGGACACCTTTGAAATCTGATTTCAGCTCATTTAAATCACATGTGAGGCCAACTTAATTACAAAAAAACGTTTTTCTTTAAAAAAATAATTTAAACTTCCAAAAATCAATTATTTTGGAACTTCGGAACTTTAATAATTCATAATAAATAGCCCTTTTGTCAGAAAAATTCAAACCTTATGTCCTTTCCATAGGAAATTCCATTATCTACAACTTTGTAAGTTTAAGTTCTTCCAAATTCTAAACAAAAATTGACCGAAATCCACAAACGGACGATTTTACAGGCTATAATCAAATTTCAGTCAAGAAATGAGGTCCACCGACACACAAAACACGTGTTAATCATTTAATGCAACAAAAAATATTCTTCCTCCTCATATACTCATATATCCCACATTCATTGTAAAAAATATCACCATTATAATATAATATAATAAAATATTATTTTATCAGAAAAGATAAAATATCAATTTTTAACAATTGTCACTTTAAAAATTTGCTTCATCTATATCCACATAAAATCAATATTTTCCTCATCATATAAATCAATAATTAATTATTCACAAATAATATTATAGAATCACAATACTGACAACCAGGCCGTTCCCAGGAAAGAGGGGGATTTCTAATAAGGATTCCTCCTTACTGGCGCGCAATTAGGTGACCAAACCTCTCCTTAGACAAAACTTTCTATACATTTCCAATAATGTTATCTAATAATATTATTCAGATAATATGAATTATTGCTCCGATAATGGAAAATACTGTGTAGTGACAATTATTGAAACAATAGTAATATAAAATATCACGCAGCAATTATTGAATCAATAAAATAAAATATCGAATAAGAATTACCGTAACAATTATTGAGTAGTGCCTTCTTTACGTAAGAATCAATAATTGGTGCAATACCGCAGCTGCCATCTTCTGCAACAACGCGTAGACATCGTGTTTTAAACCACCGTGTATTCCAACAAAGATTAACTGTAATAACTATGCCGTTATTTATAAACAACTTATACTTGTCGCTTTTCTTCATCCAATCGCTTCCGTTATGGGGCCCATGAAAAAGGTCAACTGGCAGTAATTTAATATTCCCCGACATCAAGAATATTCCACGACCAAACAAATATTCCTCGACAACAATGAATATTTTATAACCACTTGCTTATTTTGAAAATTTTGCATATTTCACCCATAACTAAAGCATTATATCAAATTAACTCCTTATTATTTCAAAATAATAATTAGAGAAAATTAAATCTTTATTTATAAAAAGTTGGGGCCTTACAACCTCCCCTCCTTATGAAATTTCGTCCTCGAAATTGACATGCATAGGACATGCTCCTTCCTATCCAAGATCTTGACTGGTACCTCCTCGTACGTTAAATCTTCTGCTATCTCTTCTGGTTCTAACTCAATAATGTGGTTCGGGTCATCCACATATTTACGTAACATCGATACGCGAAAAACGTTATAAACACGCGTCATACTTGGCGGTAAAACGATTCTATAGGCCACCGTTCCTATTAGATCGAGGATTTCAAATGGACTAATAAATCGAAGGTTTGAGTTTTCCTCACATCAAAAATTCTCGCTTTTGGAATAACAACTTCTTGTACCTCCTTCTTCATATTCATCAGCTCCGGTGTGTAGCTTGAACGGTTTTAACTTTATCGATTTTAATCGTATATTCGTTATCTTCACGCAGGTTCTTTGAATCTTTAACTCTATCTCCATCGTCTGTAAGTCGTACGAAATGGGTCTTTGTGTTAACAATATCGCACTCGTAACCACATACGATTTTCTACTCAACACGTTAGCTACCACGTTCGCTTTTTCAGGATGGTATGGTCAGAACAGGTGCCAAAATGAGTCTCCTCTTGAGTTCTTTGAAGCTCTTCCCACATTCCTTGCCCCATTAGAATTTTGTATCTCAACGAGTCAGCTGCGTTAATGGAATAGCGATTCGAGAAAATCTTTCCACGAATCTCCGATAATAACCAACTAAGCCTAGAAAGCTACGTATTTTGATTACTGACTTAGGTTGCTCTCAACTATGACTCATATCCCAATCTTGGATAGCACGTCACAGTGGTACCTATCAGTTTACCATCGCACGAATATGGCGTCCCCTACGGAGAGTCTGGCTTAGGTGCATTCCACAAAGGAAGTCACCAGATAGAGGCTCGGGTACCAATTTCTATAGTTGAATTTTTAACTCCTGAAGTTCAATAGGAGCCATTCGATATGAGATTTAGAAATGAGTTTTGTACCGGGTTCAAAGTCGATACAAAATTCAATATCACACTTTGGGAGTAAGCCAAGAAATTCTTCAGGAAATACATCAGAAAATTTACTAACAAATAGAAATATCATTCAAATCTAACGTATTTTTGTTCATGTCCATAACATGGGCTAAGAAAAACTTAACATCCGTTTTTCAATAAATGAATGACTTTATGGCTTGATATGAAAGTGTTTGACTTCAATGGTTTGGTTGCTTGAATTCGAATAACAGGTTTCTTAGGAATATGAAAACTAACAACCTTACGAAAGCAATCAATTTTTGCATGATGAGTAGTTAATCAATCAATCCCTAAAATCACTTCAAAAGCAAGTATCTATAAAGAAATAAGGTCAACAGGTAATGTGATGGGGCCAACTTGGATCAAACAAGATTTATAAACAGTGGATGTATCGAAAGTTTCTCCTAACGGAGTTTCAACAGATAAGTCAAAGTCTAATTTTCTCCGGAGTCAAGTTTAACAGTCTCATCGTCGACATTATACATGTCGGACCTTTTTTACTTATTTTTTCAAACAAATCTCACCTAAAATGAGAACACCAAATAATAAGTAACGGAAAGGGACACCCAAAAATCCCGATGTCGACAGTAACTAACTCATGAACAGTCCAGATTAATTTACTTTAATCTGACGGTCCATATTTAAAGCAAAATCTTTTAAATAAAATATAATATATTCTATTTATAATCTAATAAAATGAATAACTTTATAAAAGATTTTACTATGCAAACACTATACAGGCACTATGCAAACACTATACATAATAAAATATAATATATTCTAATTATTGTCTAATAAAATAGATAACTTTATAAAAGTATTCTTTTATATAAAAAAAAAAATACTATACAAAACACTACGCAACACTATGCATAATAAAATATAATATATTCTATTTATAGAATAACTTTATAAAAGTATTACATTTTTATATAAAAAGATTTTACTATGCAAAACACTATAAACACTATGCATAATAGAATATAATATATTCTATTTATAGAATAACTTTATAAAAGTATTTTGTTTTATATAAAAAGATTTTCTGTATTATTACATTAATAATACCAACAAAACTGAGTGCCTTATCACGTAAGCATCAATAATTAATATCGTGTGCTACTATTGCAACCACGCCAGACATCGTACTTTTAACACTGAGTGTTTCAACAGTTAATGGTAAAACTTCCGCCGTTATTTTTATAAAGTATTTTTGTCGTTTTGTCAATCCGAATAATAATTCCGCTAGGGGTCCACCAATGATTATCTTGGTTGTACATTTAATATTCCTGTTAAAACGAATATTCCTCACCAATCGAATATTATATAACAACTTGCGCACTTTGTAAAATTTATAAATATTACACATAAATATAACATTATATTAATTTCACTCCATAATATTCAAAAATAATATTTATAGAAAATTCATCTTTATTCAAAAAGTTGGGGTTATACATGAGTTGCCAGTGTTTCCACCTGCATTTTGAACAGTAGTCTCTCTCGTTTGGTTTTGCATGAATTCTAGAAAGTTCCTAAACATACCATCGTTAAATCATTTTGCTCGGTGTTATTGTTTACGGGAGGGTTATTGCCTTCCTTATCCTCGGTATTGATCGGTTGGTGACTCAACTGGTCTCATATGCTCCATTGCTTATCTCAACATCTTCAGATGCCATTTTACTATCACAAAACAATGGTTAATTGACATGCCACATATTATCCCTATATTACGGCCAGACCAATTAAATAACAAATAAAGCTTAGGTATGACACACTAGCGAAGGATTTACTCGCCTCTCCCCCTAGTTCTATTCCCCGATCTCCACCAGAGACCATATCCCTAAGCTCGATATCATTAATGCGCCGCCCCCAAAATAGGTATACAACACCCATTCTGAGTCGCCAAAATACATGGTACAGAAACAACTACAATTTTATTAATACAACATAAAAACTGTTAGTTTAAATACAAATATTGTCTTTTAGACAATATTTACACTCAAATAAGTCCTCATTACAATTATTGATACACTATTTTACAAAATAGTGAGGACTACTAAAACAACTGTCTTGAACCATTACTCCTCACCCCGACTAGTTCCCGCTATATTCTCGTCTCCTGAGAAGAAAAATGGAACAAAAAGGAAAAGGGTGAGCTCAACTAGCCCAATAAAGAAAATTATGACTAAGATAATGTACAACAAATTATTCTTAGTCTTCAACAGGGAAAAACTTGATAGAATACAATAGACAATAAGTTTTAGATCAACAACTGCAGCGGAAACACCAATTCATTAGAAGAGTTAAGTAGAGAATGAAATCTACTATCATCTATGAATTTAAAAGTCCATCATCGATATTTTATCCTCAGAACATCAATCAATATACATCTTGAATCAAATATTCATCTTTGCACTACACAGCCAAAGATATTCATCATTAATCATGTTCATCTAAACACTGCTCATCTTTTGCACTACTACCCAAAGATATTCATCAAAAATCATTCATCTTTGCACTACATGCCAAATATATTCGGTTATATCATCATTTAGGACCGAGGATGATGAAAATATATTTTAAAGAAAAACGAATCCAAGGAGACAAAAGAATAAATAGTAAGGATTCGTATTTCTTGGTTTATTCATGTTCAAAAATACTCCATAATAAACTATTGTGGAGCGTAATTCAAAAATAAAGATCAAAATATAGATCCAATCAAAGATAGAAAACCATAACAGATATAGTCTTGGACACGAAAAAGAAAATTTAATTTTTTCAAGAGTGTCGATTTCGTGAATAGTCTTGAGTATCGTGAATAGTGTTGTATCGTGAATAGTAAATCTACACTAAAAGGTAGAAATTCCACAAGAAAATCTTTATGCTTCGTGAATAAGACTCGTGAATAAGAACTCGTGAATAGTAACTCATGAATAAGAACTCATGAATAGTAACCCCAACATAAAAAGACCGAATTTCACAAGAAAAATCTTACCAATATTCCCAAGATAATGATATTGAAAGAAATAATATCATTTTAAAAAAAATAATATCCCTTACCTCGAAAAGACACTTACTCGATCGGAATATCGGATATAGTCTTTGAAGGAAACTTGCATCAGATATAGCAATACTCAAAGTATCAAAATACTCACAAGAATATACTCGATAATATAGAGAGAAAAAGAGAAAACTTCGAGTTTAAATGTGATTTTCAATTCTAACCTAAGCACCCTATTTATAGGAAAATGCTTAGAACACCAAAGCAGAAAATTTAAATAAAATAATCATATAATTAACAAAATTCAAGCACACCTTTGAAATCTGATTTCAGCTCATTTAAATCACATGTGAGGCCAACTTAATTGCAAAAAAACATTTTTCTTTAAAAAAATAATTTAAACTTCCAAAAATCAATTATTCTGGAACTTCGGAACTTTAATAATTCATAATAAATAGCCCTTTTGTCAGAAAAATTCAAACCTTATTTCCTTTCCATAGGAAATTCCATTATCTACAACTTTGTAAGTTTAAGTTTTTCCAAATTCTAAACAGAAATTGACCGAAATTCACAAACGGTCGATTTTACAGGCTATAATCAAATTTCAGTCAAGAAATAGGGTCCACCGACACACAAAACACGTGTTAATCATTTAATGCAACAAAAAATACTCTTCCTACTCATATACTCATATATCCCACATTCATTGTAAAAAATATCACCATTATAATATAATAAAATATTATTTTATCAGAAAAGATAAAATATCAATTTTTAACAATTGTCACTTTAAAAATTTTCTCCATCTATATCCACATAAAACAAATATTTTTCTCGTCATATAAATCAATAATTAATTATTCACAAATAATATTACAGAATCACAATACTGACAACCAGTGTTTCCAGGAAGAGGGGCTTTCCAATAAGGATTTCTCCTTCACAAGGCAAATGCAATTAGGTGACCAAACCTCTCCTGCATGTAACTTTCTAGACATTGCCAATAATGTTATCTAATAATATTATTCGGATAATATGAATTATTGCTCGATAATAGAAAATCTTTGTAGTAGTGACAATTATCAAACAACAAGTAATATAAAATATCAACGCAAAGAATTATTGAATCAATAAAATAAAATAATTAACATTAATTACTGTAACAATTATTGAGTAGTGCTTTTTATCTTACACGTAAGAATCAATAATTGGTTAATGTGCATACTGCATGTCTTATGTGCAACAACAACGCGTATTATTGTGTTTTAACCAAAGAATTATTCCAACAAGATAATCTGTATGTAAATTCACCGCTTATTTATAAACAACTTATACTTGTCGCTTTCTTCATCCAATTATTTTCCGTTATGGGGCCCACACAAGGTCATACTTGCAATGTCAGGAATATTCTCACAAAGAAGAATATTCCACCACCAAACGAATATTCTTCGATAAAATGAATATTTTATAACCACTTGCTTATTTAAAATATTTGCGCATTTTACCCATAACTAACCACATTAATCAAATCAACCCTTACTATTTCAAAATAATAAATAGAGAAAATTTAATTTCATTAATAATAAGTTGGGGTCTTACACAGCTAGTCATGATTTTAATTGACATTCACTATGATTAACCTGGTCCCATATGTAAATTGATGATATTTCAGGATTGGTTATAGTATGATTTCTGACGCTGAAGAAAGTGGAGCAATTTCTCCAGGGAAGGTTAGCTTTGTTACTCTATTGGTTTAAATATGTACCGAGGGAAATGGGAGAACAATATCCCGAATATTTATCTAGATACATCATGCATATTTTTCTTTCTGTCTTTATAGCGGCAGTTAAGGGATACCACGTTATAGTTACCATGCCTGCATCCATCAATCTTGAAAGGAGAATCCTCTGCGTGCATTCAGAGCACATGTTGTTTTGACGTCAAACTGCTGATATATGTTTGGTATATCTTCATTCTTTGCTAACTTTTTGTTCTCATGTTATTGATAGTTTGATATGGGTGATGTTATCATTGATGGCAAAGAAACTGGTATGCTCTAACTCGGTTTCTTGTACTACGTAACAGGAAAGAAGTGATTGAAGCTAAAGTAGCAACTTATACACCACAATACTTCCCAAAGAGAAAGAAAAAGGAAAAAAAAGAAGAAGAAAAAATGGCTAAATTACCTTCGCTGATTAAGGAAGAGTAAATTTTATGGTGGAGTTGGTTGCTTCTATTATCCTTTGTTCTAATATCAGCATATGTTGTCAATTTATCATGCATGTTCTGTTTTTACTTTCCATACGTCCTTTATTTGAGCCTCTAATTGCAGAAGAGGCAGAGACTGCAACTGTACCACAAAAGCTTGGTCTTCAATTTGTACGTGGATGTGAAGTTATTGAGATGCGTGACAAGGAGGGAACTCTCATGAATGATTTCAATGGGAGAATCAAGCGAGATGAATGGAAGCCTCCAAAAGGAGAACTGAGAACTGTGACAGTTGCTCTTGATACAACATAATATCATATGGATGTCGGTGATATTGAAGAGAAAGGTTCAGAAGATGTTTATGGTACATTTAATATATTGATGAGGAGAAAACCCAAGGAAAACAACTTCAAAGCAATTTTAGAATCCATAAGAGATCTAATGAATGAAACTTATATTGTTCCTGACTGGTTGCATGACATATTTTTGGGCTATGGGAATCCCTTTGCAGCATAATGGACTAATATGCCTGATCTTCTGTATACAGTAGATTTCAAAGATACTTTCCTTGATGCAGATCATGTTGTACAGTGTTTTCCAGATTATCAGGTTTGTTTTTCTTTATGACCTGTGATGAGACTTTTGGTGTTTAGGCTACTTGCTTGCAGTTTAGATTATGAAGAATCTATGAGATGGTATCTTTAATCAAGTTTCTTTGTTGTTAGTTTTGTTTTAAGAATACAGACGACACAGAGAACTTGTTGCCAAGGCCCCCTTTCTGAATTAGACTTCCTAGGAATCTGAAAGGCAACACTCATGCGCTTCCAGGAAATGAAAAGTCTAATGTTGCTTCAGTTGATGTTAACAAAGCAGTTAATGGTTCTAAAAAAGATGCACTAATCATTGAGGCCTATATCCCTCCTGACCCAGGCCCATATCCCCAAGATCAGCCAAAGCAGAACTCAGTTAGATTTATTGTGACGCCCCCAAAATTAGGTATACATAACCTATTCTGAGTCGCCAGATACATGGTACAAAATACAAATATAACTTAATTATACAAACGTCGTGTAAAAAATACGACAAAACATAGCTGAGAGTTTTAATAAGAATATTGTCATCTAGATAATATACAAACTCAATGGGGTCCTCATTACATTTATTATCACACTATTTCACAGAATAGTGAGGACTACTAGTGCACCATCTAGGACCATCACTCTGTTCCCCAACTAGTCTCAGCTATGTTCTCATTTCCTACAGAGAACAATGAAAGAAAGGGTGAGCTCAACTAGCCCAGTAAGAAATATTATGACTAAGATAATGCATAATAAATTATCATTAGCCTTCAACGGTGTTAAACTGATAAAATATAATAAACATCAAGTTTAACTGCAGCGGAATAAGCAATTCATTAGAAGAGTCAAGTAGAAAATAAAATCTACTATTTTCTATGATTTAAAAGGTTTTTCATCACTTTTATCGCTGAGACTCAGCTTAATAAATAAAATTGAATCATCCTTGCTCCACGGTCAAGGATATTCATGTAATCGTCAATGGTCATTACTATATCGAATAATCCCTGGTCATAATTATACCAACAACTGTCCACTAATGAACTACAAGCCAATGAGGACTTTTACCACATCATTCGTCACATTCTTGCTTATGATTATACCAATAATCCTCGGTCATAATCGTATTAAGTCCATCTATGCACGTAAGCCAAAGATGACTTTCAACACAATATAAGCATGAGGATGATGACAATTCAATAAAAACGAGTTCAAGAATAAATTTTAAAGATTTATAAGTTAATTTATCATGAACTCAATAACGTCCAAATTGTCAACATGATACTGCTTTGTGCAGTAAAATTCAAGAATGCTCTGAAGAATATTTCCATGAAAAGATATTGGATGAAGCGCAAATATCAAGGATATTCCACTAATTTCATGGAGTATAGAAGCCAAAGCTTTAACCAACTGAGTATAATAGAATATATGAAACTGCAAATAGATTTTCGCCCGCCATGCGGTAATCCACGTAGACAGATCATTTCCACAATTTAATACAGAATGAATACGATGGATCATTCACCATGCATGCGGTAATCCACATAGACAGGTTATTCCAATAGAATAATAAAGAATGGAATAACATAAGAATTCACCAGACGTGCGATAGATTGCACAGACAGGTTATTCCCAACATAATAATAAATAATGGAACTAGGTCCGGCGTAAATGCACAGACAGGATATTCTGACAGAATAATAAATAATGGAACCAGGTCCGGCGTAAATGTACAAACAGGATATTCCGACAGAGAGATAAATAATGGAACTAGGTCTGGCGTAAATGCACAGACAGGATATTCCGACAGAATAATAAAGAACGGAATAATAGAAGAATTTCACCATGTATGCGGTACTTCGCATAAACAGGTTATTCCAACATAATAATAAAGAATGGAATAACAATAACTCTCTTCACGAATAAGAAAGAAAGAATACCCCTTACGAGTACAACAAATAATATCCCCTACCTTAGAAGAAACTGGATATTGGAGTAGTGAAGTAGCAGAATACTTTTCTTCTTTCTCTCTATAGTTTCTCTCTTTAGAGTTTTAGTGAATTCTTAAGAAATAATGAAGGAATGAGCTTCTATTTATAGGAGAATGGACTGAATAGTAACTAATTCATGAACGGTCCAGATTGATTTACTTTTAAACGGACGGTCCATATTGATTTACTATTAAAACTTAAAGCAACGATCCATACTGATTTACTATTAAAACTTTAATCCAGCGATCCATATTGATTTACTATTATAACTTTCCACCAGCGGTCCATATTGATTTACTATTATATCTTCAACCAACGGTCTGAAAAATTAGCACATCTCCTCATGGAATAATATTGTACCCAAAAATGATTTGGACCGAAAAGAAATATATCTTACGGGTGAATAGTACCCCATGAATAGTAACTCGTGAATAGTACTCTGACACAAAAAGTGCCCCGAATACCCGATTGAACAATATAACCTCCAGACATCAATTATTATTGAAACAAATGTCGATTTCCACTAACACTAATAATCCCAACACAATGGAACTATCAATTTCATCTTTAATCAACACGAACTTATTCATCATTAATATTATAATTCACAATATTTAACAACCTGTGTCGCTCCCAAGAAAGAGGGGCTTTCCACATAAGGATTTCTCTTTATCACAGCATAATTAGGTAATAACCTCTCATCGATGTAACTTCTAGACATTGTCAATATTGCAAATAATAATATGAATAACTTTGTCATCTCAATTATTGATTGAATAATATAACATATTATGCAGATGATACTATAATAATAATTGAATCAATAATATGAGAGATATTGTAACATTCCGTGATTTTATAAATGTAAATTATAAATATTTATTGATTTATATAAATATTTATTAGATGTGTTTATTATTGAATAAATAATTGTTCAATTTGATTGAGTAGATTTAGTTAATTATCTATTTGATAAATAATTAATGTGATTAGTTAATTATTTATTTGTTAAATAATTAACGTGTTATGTGGATTGAGTTATGTCATTAAGTAATTTATTTAATAATTTTTTATTAAATAAAGTGTGACAAATAATTATGTTATAAAAAGTTATTAAAATAAATTAAAGTAATTTAAGTTGGTTTTATCCAAACAATGCTTAAGGTTATTAAGTGTTTAATTATAAATTAGTTAAGCCAAACAAAGCCTACGGCTTTTGGATTTTGACATTTAAATGATTAATAAAATAATAATATAATATATAATTAGTTTTGTAACTGATATGTTATTAAATTAGACGTATTAAGGTTAGCGGTTTTATTTTACGCATTATAGCTATCGATTGTTTTCTTTTTACACATTCTAGTTCTTTGAAAAGAGAGAAGAACACTAAGAGAGAATTTCGTAGAGAGTTTAAGAGAGAAAAGGTCAGGTTTTTCAAAATAAGTTCGAGTTTGTCAAAGCTATTCTCGATGATTAACAAGTGTTGTTTTAACAAATTAAAGGTAGGTTGTATAAGCCTTATCATATATATGTTTACATTATATAGTTTTTGAGAAATTGTATGTCTCTCGCTTTTTTCATGAAATAACCGTATAAGTTTTTACCAAATTTGTATGTAAACCTTGTTCTAGGATTTGTTTTGGTATTACATGTTTTGTTGTTATATATTGTTATAACTAGCATGTATATATATATATATATATATATATATATATATATATATATGCATATATATAGTGGTATTTTAATCATGTGTTAAAGAAAAAGAAATAGTTTTATGTGAACATAAACATGTATGAATGTATGTTTTTTCAGTACCAAAATTTATACTTGTATTGTATGATAATCATGGAATTTAAGCATGATTATATGAATTAGGTAAGAATTAAATAGAATATAGTTAGAATAAATCAAATTGTTTTCTAACTATGATTACACTGCTTACTGTGTTAACAATGGAGTTTTTGCTTTTAAAATATGTTATTCTAGTATTTAATTTTTCTAGAATTATGGTTTAAGTTGTGTGAATTTAGTATTTGTATGCTTGGTGAAGTTTATGTGTAATTTGCATAAGTTATACATGTTAATTGGTGTTAGAAATTAAGACATAGTAGCTTGGTTTGGTTTCTGGTTTTGGGTGTTCTGTAGTTCAGAGCCCAGGCAAATTTCGCATACCTCAACGCCAAATTTCGCTACTTCAAAGACCAAAAAATAGGCGGTAAGTTCGCGCCTAGTCTTTGAATTCGCGCCAAATACATTTCGCGCATCATTACTGGAAAAAGTTATCTGGCTCTGGGACATTTTAACCTCCTGTAATAAAATGGCCATAACCTTTTCATACGAACTCCGATTGAGTTGATTCAAGATGATTCAGAAAGATGACGAATAGGCCTATAACTTTTATTCTTTAAGGTTTTCAATTGGAAATCGTTAAGGGTCAAAATGGCCACCTTTAGGACTGTTGTGTATTTGGAGCCAATCAGAGGGCGTTGGGATGCGCGAATGCAAGTGCAACCCTTTGTGTATTAGTATAACTTAATGATAACATGTTAGACATGTAATAGGATGTTGTTTCAAGTTGTTAATGTGCATGTGGTGCAATGACATGATCACTTAAGTAGTTGTAATAAAGCTAAAAAAAATAATGTTCATGAAAAGAAGTGATGCTGTTTAAACTTAAACTTAGTTAGAAGCTATACTAAGAGTAATAAAGAAACTCATAAAGGTAATGTTAGTGTAACTAATGTGTACTGTCAATACATATGGTATGTGTAGGACTTGGGGTGAACGTGAGTAGTAATTGTTTAACCTACGCACGAGGCAAGTTCTCTAACTCTACTTTTATAATTGTGCAAGTATCTAGCTATCTTTGAGCAAGTTTTCTAATCTATTATCTTGTTAATTGAATTACTGTTTTCAATTCAATTACAATATAATGATGTAAGTTATTCTGGAGCAAGTTATTCTTGTATTTAACTTGTTGTTTAGAATGCACAACTATATATACTAATGTTGAACATTTCTATCATTCAAATTGCTAGCATGCTTAGTATTCAATTCTAATTAACCTTGGCTTAGTGTTGTTCAAGCAAGGTATGCTATAGTTATTCAAATTGTATGCTATTAGATTATTCCTAAAGCATGACTTTAGTTTACTATGATTGATTCAATCACGATTATTCTATAGTATAGTGTTATTGGTTTTATTCAACTACTCCTTAGTTGATGTTCGTTGAATTCCAAATTACCTTGAAAACTTATCCAAACCAAACTTCCTTTAGTGCGGACTTGTACTCTAAATACTGAGATGAACAACCCTATTGTTATGATTAGGGGTTAACTTACGCATAGCGTTAAAATGTTTGTGCGAATACATTGTATTTAAGGGTCGATCCCCCTAAGTACGAGGTCCTTATAGTCTTATGACTGTTAAAGTTGGAGTTGAGAGATTATTTGCAACTGTGGACGTAGTTCATGGTCTTACGACCCTCAGTGATGTATATTCTCCATATTTTGGGATTTCAGTTTTTGATTATTGTTGATAGAGTACTATTCACTTTTGATGAGCCTATTTCGACAGTTATTATTGTTATACTCCTGTTGATTCCATGTTATATCCAATGAGCAATTGTTTTGCTCACTCTTGCATATTTAAAAACTCATTGCAGCTAAAGAAGAGAAGGTAGGTGAACCTTCGACTAACAAAGGAAAGGGAAAAATGTACAAGTGATGAAGACTTGTAATAGTTTTGATAGTTTTATTATCAGACTTTGATTTAAAGATTGTAATGAAGTTTATTTAATTTTCCGCATTTGAATGTTTGTAATTAAAGGTTAGATACCCTGGGAGATTTTTATTTAAGTTTAATCCTGTATGGGCAGGTTTTCTTTTATTATTCAATTCTATTGTGATTGGGTAGTTAGAAATGAATGTTTGATCAAGTGAACACCAAATCCTGTGGGAATGAAGTACCTGGATTTGGGGGTGTCACAAGTTGGTATCAAAGCTTTAGGTTATGAACCTTAGGTGGGGGAAAAGCCTTAGGAAGTAACCTTCGAAAAGATAGTAATGATAATCTCTTATCGAGTTTTAAGGAGGAAGTTATAAAACACTTATGTGCTTATGTGTTTACAACTTATGTGCTCATGAGAGTCGAGTAGTAATGATTAGTAATTAAAACTTAAACTTTGGTCGATGGTGGATGACTAATATAGGAGGATCCAACAAAGCTAGGGAGGAAGGACTTCAGATGCCTGAGAGGAGGAATCTCGTGACATTCAAGTGGTTTGGGAACAACTACTTCCACGAGAGTCACCCCATTGCTCACTTGTGGGTCGAAGATGATGATGATGATGTGGAAATAGATGAGGAAGATCCCGTGGAGCTGCCACAGACGGATGAAGAGGACGAGGAGGAAAGGATTCCACTTAATTCAATAGTTGGTCGTATATACGATGAGGTGCATGACCGCAATGTGGAACTTCAAGATACTGTCAAGGAGTTACAAGAGATAGTAGCTGAACAACAGACCTCGATGGCACAGAAGGACGACGAGATCCAGGATCGAGAAGAACGACTGAACAATGTTGAAGAGAAGCTGGTTCACACTAAATAAGAGAACGACCAAATGAGAGCAGAGGTTGCAGAGTTGAAGAGTAAGTTGAGAGAAGAATCTGTAAAAAGGGCAAGAGCCGAAGACACGTACAGTGAAGTTTATCAACAAGCTAAAATAGCAAAGGGAGACGCACAAGCAAAGAGAAGGAAGATGGAAGAAATGGATAACGTGTTCAACATCGCTATCAATCGAGCTCAAGACCGGGTCATGGGTTATCCAATTCAGTTCGAGACGCTACCCTCGTTCATACTAGATCGTCGAACCATGTTCCGAAAGTTGGAAGAAGAGCGTCGTAAGGCTTTCCAAAGATCTTAATAGGACATCATAGGGAGTGTACTTGAATTATGTTATGATAAATAAATTGTAAATCCCAAGTGTTATGCAACCTATGGGATATTATGATGATGTTCTGAAACTTTAGTAGTTCAGGAAAATAATGTAAATAGCAATGATGCTATTGATATGATGTTTTCAAAGAAGTTGTGAATAAAAGTTATCATTTTCTTTTATCCAAAGTGTTATGTGTTATGAAGTGATTACTTTTATGGGGGGGGGGGCAAGTTAAGTAGAAATTACTTGAAAAGAGTTGAGTAATAATCTAATGAATGTATTTTTAAAAGAAAATGCCTCCAAGACGTCAACCACCTCGTCTGAGAACCACCAAAGGAACCAACAACGATAATGTTGAAGCTAACTCCATTCAGCAACTGGTGACGTTACTGACAGGTGCACTACAAAATCAACCGCAGAATCGACCTCAGAACCAAGGTGCTACGTTTAAGGACTTCAAGCGGTGGACCACCGTATTCCATGGATCCATGAATCCGATTGAAGGCACGCACCGGATCATGGAAATTGAGAAGATGTTTGATGTCATGAGTAGGGAAGATCGTAGATCGCTTTTGCAACATTCATGTTGAAAGCAGAGGCTAGTTATTGGTGGCGAGCCAATAAAACTCGGGAGGACCAGAATTATGAATTGGATAGTTCAAGGAGATGTTCTTCGAGACCTATTTCCCGGAGAGAGTTCGAAAAGCCTGTTAGAAGTACAGTTTTTAGAACTGAAGCAGGGAACGATGACGGTGTCAGAATATGCCACGAAATTCAATGCGTTGGCGAGGTTTGCGCCATATCAAGTCAGCACAGACGAACGCAAGGCGAAGAGGTTTGAGCAGGGACTGAAGCCCTGGTTGTTTAGTAGGGTTTCTTTGTTCCAGTTGAAGACGTTTGCAGCCATGATGGAAAAGGCAATTCTCGCCGAAGGTGGAGGCGAGGCTGTAACCAAGTTCAATCAAGAACAGAAAAAGAAGAAGAATGAAGTGGAGGTGAAGAATGGAGGTGGTGGTAATGGAAATGGTAACAATAACTTGAAAAGAAAGTGGAGTGGAAATGTGGGTGTTGGGAATCAGCAAGGTAACCAGCAGAATAAGAAGTTTGAAGCATGTGCTTCATGCGGGAAGTTTCACAAGGGTGTATGCTTAATGGAGAAACGAGTATGCTTTAACTGTGGCCAGGAGGGTCACATCGCCCCAAATTGCAATCAGCCCAAGAAGAATGTTTGCTACACTTGCGGGTCCAAGGATCACTTTGCTCGTGAGTGCCCCAAGAAGAAAACTGGAGAAACAAAGGGAAGCAAGGAGAAGCAAGAGGAGGTACTTGGGCCATTATCGACCGACGACATCAACCAAACCCATGCCGTAACCTTCAACATGACTGCAAAGATGTCAGGCAATCAAAGGATGTGGTGTCGTATTATCCCGATCAATGATATTGATGCTTATATATTATTTGATTCGGTGCTACTTGCTCATTTATATCTCGATGAATTTACTATGAGATTAGGATTGCTTAGTGAAGAATTGAATTTCCCTTTAAACATAGAAATTGCGAATAAGGAAGTAGTTCCTCATAGGTTCGTATACAAGAACCGTAGGGTGAATATTAAGGGAAATATTTTGATGGTAGATTTGATTCCGATCGTGCTAGAGAGTTTGATGTTATTTTGGGAATGGATTGGTTATTCAATTATGGAGCGATAATCGACTACCAAAAGAAATGTAAAACCTTTTGACTCACCAAAGGTAGTATTCAATGGTAGCAAATCGCCTAGACAAATGAGATGTCCGACAATTATGCAGCTAAGAAGTTGTCGAGTCAAGGTCACAGGGGGTTATTTAGCTTACATAGTCGATACTCAAGTTAAGAAGGGTGCTAAATCGGAAGAAATACCAATAGTTAGGGAATTTGTGGATGTGTTTTTGGAGGATTTGCCAGGACTTCCGCCTGACAAAGAGATCGAGTTTATGATCGACTTAGCGCCAGGAACCGCTCCGATATCGAAGGCCCCATACAGAATGGCTCTGATGGAGATGAAAGAACTGATGGTACAACTACAAGAGCTGTTGGACAAGAAATACATTCAGCCGAGTGTGTCACCGTGGGGAGCACCAAGTTATTCAGAAGAAGAAGGATGGGTCAATGCGTCTTTGCATTGATTATAGGGAGTTAAACAAAGTCACTATTAAGAATAAATATCCATTGCCGAGAATAGATGACTTGTTTGATCAATTGAAGGGCGCTAGATATTTCTCGAAAATAGATTTGAGAAGTGGGTATCATCAACTCAAGGTAAGAAAGGAGGATGTACCAAAGACTTTACATTCCAACTCCTGTATGGACATTACAAATTTTTGGTGATGTCTTTTGGTTTGACAAACGCCTCAGCAGCTGCTTCATGGATTTGATGAATAGGGTGTTTAAACCATTCTCGACAAGTTTGTGGTGGTGTTCATCGATGATATTTTGGTGTACTCTAAAACTCAAGAGGAACATGTGGAACACTTACGCCTAACGCCGGAGACGCTAAGAAAAGAAAAGTTGTATGCAAAATTCTCTAAATGTGAATTTTGGCCGAACGTACAATTTCTTGGGCACGTAATCGACAAGATGGAATTTCAAAGGATCCATCAAAGGTCAAGTCGTGATAAATTAGGAACAACCAAGAACTCCATCGGCGTGAGAAGTTTCTTGGGATTAGCAGGTATTATACGGTTTATCCGTGATTTCTCCAAGATTGCCATTCCTTGACAAATTTGACGAGAAAATCAGAAAATTTGTTTGACTGGAGAAGTGTGAAGAAAGCTTCCAAGAATTGAAAAAGAAGCTAAGTATGGCACCTGTGTTGTCATTACCGGATAATACAGGAAATGTTGTGGTGTATAATGACGCTTCACACAAAGGATTAGGATGTGTTCTTATGCAGAATGGGAAAGTCATCGCGTATGCATCAAGACAATTGAAAGACTACGAAAAAGGGTATCCGACTCATGATTTAGAGTCAAGGCGGTTGTGTTTGCTCAAGATATGGAGACACTATCTCTACGGAGAGAAATGTGAGATTTACACGCACCATAAAAAAGTCTGAAGTATATTTTCACACGTAAGGACTCGAATACGCGTCAAAGAAGATGGATGGAACTGATAAAAGATTATGATTGTGAGATCTTTTATCATCCAGGCAAAGCAAACGTGGTTAGCAGATGCCTTGAGTAGGAAAGGCGGAAAAGTTGATGTTGTTAACCGATAAGGAGGAGGTTATTTACAACAATGTCAAGGTTAGAGTTGGAAATCAAATTTCCAAAAGAATCTGATGAGAAATTGTACTAGATGGAAGCCAGTCAAACTTTTGTGGACAAAGTGAAGAATGCTCAACTGCAGGATGAGGAATGCAGAAAAATAAGAGAAAGTGTGGTCGAGGGAAAAGAAATAAAGTACAAAGTTGATACCGAGGGGATGCTGAGATTTGAAGGACGAATATGGGTTCCAGCAGTACCAGATATTAAAGAAGACATCTTGACCGAAGCTCATAACTCGAGATATTCGATTCATCCAGGAAGTACAAAGATGTATCAAGATTTGCGACGACATTTTTGGTGGCCAAATATGAAAAGAGACGCTATGAATCGCGCTGCAAAGTGCTTGACATGTCAGAGAGTCAAGGCCGAGCATCAAAGACCAAGCGGGTTACTTCAACCATTGGAGATACCGGAATGGAAATGGGAACATATCACAATGGATTTTGTGGTAGGTCTTCCAACAACTCAGAAAGGATACGATGCGATTTGGGTGATAGTGATGATTGACAAAATCAAGACACTTTTTTTGCCAATAAAGATTAGATTCAATCTTGATCACCGGCAAAACTATATGTTAAAGAGATCGTTGCAAGACATGGAGTTCTAGTGTCAATTGTGTCGACGTAGATCCAAGGTTCACATCAAACTTCCGAAGAGACTACAAGAATGTATGGGAACACAAGTTACGAATGAGTACGACAGATATCATCCGCAAAATGATGGCCAAAGCGAACGAACGATTCGTATATCGGAAGATATGTTGAGAGTATGCGCCATGGATTTCAAAGGAAGTCGATGAACAATTACCGTTGGTGGAATTTTCCTACAATAACGCTTACCACGCTTAGCATCGACATGCCGCCACGGGCGAAGCATTATACTGACAGTGAAGTGCAAAACTCCACCGGTACGCCGGACGAAGTCGGTGAACGCCAACCGTTAGGACCGTAATCGGTACAACAAATCGCCGAGGTTGTCCAACTCATCAGAATAAGATTGATAGCTGCTCAAGACAAACAAAAGAAATATGTTGATCAACACAGACAAGATCGTGCATTTGACATAGGAAATTACGTATTCCTAAAAGTTTCTCCTTGGAAGGGGAAAATTCAATTTGGTAAAAAGGGGAAACTAAGTCCGAGGTTTATTGGACCCTTTGAAGTGCTGAGGAAAGTTGGAGAGGTAGCTTACGAGGTAGCTCTACCTCCAGAATTGCAAAACATTCACAATGTTTTTCATATTTCGATGTTACGACCATATAAACCCGATTACAAACACGTGATCGAGTACGAACCGTTGCAGTTCGAGAAAGATTTGTCTTATGAAGAGATTCCTATCCAGATAGTCGACAGGAAAGAACAAGTGCTCAGGAATAAAGTGATACCTTTTGTGAAGGTCATATGGAGGAACCACAATGCTGAAGAAGCTACGTGGGAACTCGAAGAGAAAATGATGAAAGAGTACCCTGAGTTATTTGTTTAATCTGTGTCTTCGATTCTGGGGAAAAATCTTTTATAAGTAGGGAAGAATGTAATGAATGTGTTGTTTGAGTTGTGATTCCGGGGATGTAATCCTTATAAGAGGGAAATGATGTAACATTCCGTATTTTATAAATATAAATTATAAATATTTATCGATTTATATAAATATTTATCGATGTGTTTATTATTGAATAAATAATTGTTCAATTTGATCGAGTTGATTTAGTTAATTATCTATTTGTTAAATAATTAATGTGATTAGTTAATTATTTATTTGTTAAATAATTAATGTGTTATGTGGATTGAAAGTTATGTTATTAAGTAATTTATTTAATAAATTGTTATTAAATAAAGTGTGACAAATAATTATGTTATAAAGAGTTATTAAAATAAATTAAAGTAATTTAAGTTGGTTTTATCCAAACAATGCTTAAGGTTATTAGGTGTTTAATTATAAATTAGTTAAGCCAAACAAAGCCTACGGCTTTTGGATTTTGAAATTTAAATGATTAATAAAATAATAATATAATATATACGTTAGTTTTGTAACTGATATGTTATTAAATTAGACGTATTAAGGTTAGCGGTTTTATTTTACGCATTATATCTATCGATTGTTTTCTTTTTACACATTCTAGTTGCTGAGAAAAGAGAGAAGAACACTAAGAGAGAATTTCAGAGAAAGTTTAAGAGAGAAAAGGCTGTGTTTTTTCAAAATAAGTTCTGAGTTTGTCAAAGCTATACTCAGTGATTAACAAGTGTTGTCGGAATAAATTAAAGGTAGGTTGTATAAACCTTATCATATATGTTTACATTATATAGTTTTTGAGAAATTGTATGTCTCTGTTTTTCTTGAAATAACCGCGTATAAGTTTTTACCAAATTTGTCTGTAAACCTTGTTCTAGGATTTGTTTTGGTATTACATGTTTTGTTGTTATAATTGTTATAACTAGCATGTATATATATATATATATATGCATATATGAGTGGTATTTTAATCATGTGTTAAAGAAAAAGAAATAGTTTTACTGTGAACATAAACATGTATGAATGTATGTTTTTCAGAGTACCAAAATTTATACTTGTATTGTATGATAATCATGGAATTTAACTGTGATTATATGAATTGGGTAAGAATTAAATAGAATATAGTTAGAATAAATCAAATTGTTTTCTAACTATGATTACAGTGCTTACTGTGTTAACAATGGAGTTTTTGGTTTTAAAATATGCTATTCTAGTATTTAATTTTTCTAGAATTATGGTTTAAGTTGTGTGAATTTAGTATTTGTATGCTTGGTGAAGTTTATGTGTAATTTGCATAAGTTATACATGTTAATTGGTGTTAGAAATTAAGACATAGTAGCTTGGTTTGGTTTCTGGTTTTGGGTGTTCTAGAGTTCGAGCCCCAAAGACCAAATTTCATTTGCCCCAAATACCAAAAATAGGTCGGTAGTCTGAGTTCAAATTCTGCCCCAAAGATCGAATCACGCTTACAACACGAATCGCATCGACGCCCAAAGACCGAAAAGTGGTCTGGCCTGACGCTTTTGACCTCCTGTAGTAAAATGGCCATAACCTTTTCATACAAACCCCGATTGAGTTGATTCAAGATGATTCGGAAAGAGGACGAATAGGCCTATAACCTTTATTCTTTAAGGATTTCAATTTGAAATCGTTATGAAGGGTCAAAATGGCCATCTTTAGGATTGTTGTGTATTTGGAGCCAATCGGAGGGCCTCGGGATGCGCGAATGCAAGTGCAACCCTTTGTGTATTAGTATAACTTAATGATAACATGTTGGACATATAATAGGATGTTGTATCAAGTTTTTAATGTGTATGTGGTGCAATGACATGATCACTTAAGTAGTTGTAATAAAGCTAAAAAAAATAATGTTCATGAAAAGAAGTGATGTTGTTTAAACTTAAACTTAGTTAGTAGCTATACTAAGAGTAATAAAGTAACTCATAAAGGTAATGTTACTATAACTAATGTGTACTATCAATACATATGGTATGTGTAGGACTTAGGGTGAACGTGAGTAGTAATTGTTTAACCTACGCATCGCAAGTTCTCTAACTCTACTTTTATAATTGTGCAAGTATCTAGCTATCTTTGAGCAAGTTTTCTAATCTATTATCTTGTTAATTCAATTATTGCTTTTCAATTCGATACAATATAATGATGTAAGTTATTCTCGAGCAAGTTATTCTTGTATTTAACTTGTTGTTTAGCATGCACAACTATATATACTAATGTCTAACATTTCTATCGCTCAAATTGCTATGCATGTTTAGTATTCAATTCTAATTAACCTCGGCTTAGTATTGTTCAAGCAAGGTATGCTATAGTTATTCAAATTATATGCTATTAGATTATTCCTAAAGTATGACTTTTAGTTTACTATGATTGATTCAATCACGATTATTCTATAGATAGTTGTTATTGGTTTTATTCAACTACTCCTTAGTTGATGTTCATTGAATTCCAAATTACCTTGAAAGCTTATCCAAACCAAACTTCCTTTGGTGCGGACTTGTACTTTTAAATAATCGAGATGAACAACCCTATTGTTATGATTAGGGGTTAACTTACGCATAAATAAGTAAAATGTTTGTGCACAATACATTGTACGAAGGGTCGATCCCCAAGACGAGGTCCTTATAGTCTTATGAGATCATTAAAGTTGGAGTTGAAAGATTATTTGTAATCGTGGATATAGTTCATGGTCTTACGACCCTCGTTGATGTATATTCTCCATATTTTGGGATTTCAGTTTCGATTATTATTGATAGAGTACTATTCACTTTTGATGAGCCTATTTCGATAGCTTATTATTGTTATACTCCTGTTGATTCCATAAATATATCCAAAGGAGCAATTGTTTTGCTCACTCTTGCATATTTAAAAACTCATTGCAGCAATTAAAGAAGAGAAGGTAGGTGAACCTTCGACTAAAGCAAAAGAAAGGGAAAATGTACAAGTGATGAAGACTTATAATAGTTTTGATAGTTTTATTATCGACTTTTGATTTAAAGATTGTAATGAAGTTTATTTAATTTTCCACATTTGAATGTTTGTAATTAAAGGTTAGATACCTCGGGAGATTTTATTTAAGTTTAATCTTTATGGGTATGTTTTCTTTTATTATTCAATTCTATTATGATTGGGTAGTTAGAAATGAATGTTTGATCAAGTGAACACCAAACTCGTGGAATGAAGTACCGGGTTTGGGGGTGTCACCACACCCACCCCACCCATGACCCTCTCTCATTCTCCCTAAACAGCCCCCCTCACTCCCATTCCCACCACCAGCCCCTTGCATTCTCCTGCTGAATCAGAATTCCCCCACCACACCCACCCCAACCCATGATCCCTCCCTCATTCCTCCTAAGCTGCCCCCTCACTCCCACTCCCACTCCCACCCAGTCCCCACCCAAAACAGCCCCTGCTACAGTGGTCATAGCAGCGGCTATAAGAGTTGCTCACTCCCACCCCAAGTACCTGTGCTCAGCCCCTCAAAAAAATCCCTTCTCATTCCCACCACCAGGCTTTCATCGAAACCCATATTATGTGTTTTTTTAATATACAAGTTAAAATATGGTATTTAAGATAAAATATGGCATTTAAGATAAAATATGGTATATGAAAGCAAACATAGTATCTAAGGAAAACTATGTTATCTGACCAAACGTTAAACTACGGTAGGTTATACCTTGAACAATAAGGCTCTCCTATGGACTAAGAACGAACTAAAATAAGATGCGGGTCAGAAAGCTAAAATGGGTTGGGTTATTTCCTAAAACGGGTTGACAATAAAAAGGAAAAATAAAACCTAGTTACTATAGGAGCTGCTCACTCCCACCCCAAGTAGCTATGCCCAGCCCCTCAAAACAACCCCCTCTCATTCCCACCACTAGGCTTTCATCGAAACCCATATTATCTTTTTTTAATATACAAGTTAAAATATGGTATATGAAAGCAAACATAGTGTCTAAGGAAAACTATGGTATCTGACCAAACGTTAAACTACGATAGGTTATACCTTGAACAACAAGGCTCTCCTATGGGCTGAGAACGAACTAAAATAAGATGCGGGTCAGAAAGCTAAAATGGGTCGGGTTATTTCCTGAAACGGGTTGACAATAAAAAGGAAAAATACAACCTAGTTACTAACATTTGGCAAAGAATTCTCTCTCTAACTCTCGTGCTATACTCTCCCGGTCTCCCCTCTCTCCAACTCGCTCACTCTAAAACTTCCGGTGCCGAACAATCCTGTTCAGTTTTGAGTGATAAGTTAGAGTGTTTTCAGTTTTAACCCTTGTTCATAGAAGTTGTACACTTTAAATGTCGATTTTTTTAGTTAATAATCTTATGTTTATGTTCCTAAATATATTCAAGTTCAAGAAAATGAGTTCTACCTCTAATATTACATTTTATATTATTTCACGATTATAATCCTAGTGATGTTTTGGTGGTGTTTGGGTGTTGTTTGGCTACTGTATTGCTGCTACATTGGTGTTGTTCGCTGCTGTATTGCTGCTACATTGGTGCTGTTCTGCTGCTGTCACTACTAGAAATTTGACCTATAGCGACGAGCTTTAGCGATGGTCAGGCTGGAACCGTAGCAATAGGGCTTTTATAGCGACAGTCATAGGCTGACCGTCGATATATGCCTCTAAAGCTAGTCTATTCCGAGGTTTATAGTCTGGCCGTCGGTATAGAGGTGTTTTTGGGCCTTCATGAGTTGGTCGTAGTTATAGCCAGTATCAGCTCTCATCGCTTCCATTTTTTCCCCCCAAATCAATATCATTTAAGTATTGTCTTCTCACTGATAAGCTCAGTCCTCTCTCTCCTCCCTCACCCTTTCTCTCTCCTAGTCCTGGTTGCCCCCCTCGGCATGTAGCTCTTCCTCTACCACTTCCGCCGCTTGTTAACTTGTCTCACTCGGTCAGCCGCTCGTCATCTTCTGGTCGGATCGATACCCTTCTGCCCGGATTGGCCGTACTTTTTTAGATCGCGAAACCCTAGGCATCGTCGGATCACTTCTTATCTCTGCCCTTCTGGTCGATTTGGCCATCGTGTGCCCTTATTGTAGTTTTCTCTTCTTCTCTGGGAACAAAATGATATTAGGATTTGGCAAGTTTATCAGTAATATGTGTGACACCCCCAAATCTCGATACTTCATTACCTCAAGATTTGGTGTTCACGTAATCAAAACATTCATTTATAACTACCCAATCATAAATAAAATTGAATAATAAACCTGCCCATACAGGAATTACATAAAATAAAATCTCCCAGGTTATCTAACCTTTACAAACAATTATTCATGCGGAAAATTTAAATAAACTTCATTACATTCTTTAAACCAAAGTTTGATAATAAAACTATCAAAACTATTACAAGTCTTCAGTACTTGTTCATCTTTCACTTTCCTTTACTGGTGCTAGGTACGTCACCCTTTCCATCTTTAGCTGTAAGGATTTTACAGGCAAGAGTGAGCAAACAAGGCTCACTTGAAATAACAATGAATAACTTTTACATTCTCTGCCCATTCAGGGGCTCAATAGAACTAAATAATAAGTCCTATTAACATCTTAACATTCAGTGAGGGTCTAATGACCACGAACCTTGTCCATAGTTATAAGTAATCTTCAAATTAAACTTTTTACAACATCATACGACCATAATGACTTTAAGGTACTTAGGGGATCAACCCTTCAGATACGTATGTATTGTATACAAACATTTCAAAGTACAAAGTACAAAACTAAAGCGTAACCCCTATAAATAGGGTTGTTCATCTCAAGATTTTGAGTACAAGTCCGCCCCAAAGATAGTTTGGTTTGGATACACTTCAAGGTAATTTGGAATTAACGGACATCAACTAAGGATTAGTTGAATAAAAGATAATAACACTATGTTATTGAATAATCATAATCGAATAAATATTTCGCGTTCTAAGTTCATGCTTTAGGGATAATCTAATAGCATAACTATTGAATAACACATCATACCTTGCTTTGAATAACATTAAGCTAAGGTTACATCTTAGAATTTAATATCAAGCATGCACAACAAATAATAACTTGAACGATAAACTAAAGGTACTTGCATGCTAATATAACAAGTTTAGAGTTAAGAAAATTTGCATAATCATAATAACTATCTCAACGAAAGTGTGGAGATGGGAAACTTGTATCATCATGAATAATGGATACAATGAAGTTGCTTAATGGAAATACTTTTACTCAATAAAGTATAGCATATGAAATTTGCATAACGAGAAGCTTTAGAATTAGAAAACTTACTTAAACACAACAAACTAACTCAACGAGAGTATGGAGTTAGAGAACTTGCTTAATGTAAAAAGATAGGTTTAGAAACTTGCACAATTATAAAGTAGAGTTAGAGAACTTGCTTCGCATAGGTTAAACAATTACTATTCACGCGTTCACCCCAAGTCCTACACATACCATATGTATTGACAATACACATTAGTTACACTAACATTACCTTTATGAGTTACTTTATTACTCTTAGTATAGCTATTAACTAAGTTTAAGTTTAAACAACATCACATCTTTTCATGAACAATACTTTTTAGCTTTATTACAACTACTTAAGTGATCATGTCATTGCACCACATGCACATTAACAACTTGATACAATATCTTATTACATGTCCAACATGTTATCATTAAGTTATACTAATACCCAAAGGGTTGCACTTGCATTCGTGCATCCCGACGCCCTCCGATTGGCTCCAAATACACAACAGTCCTAAAGATGGCCATTTTGACTACTTTTACAGACCTCAAATTAAAAAACTTAAAGCATGAAAGTTGTAGGTCTATTCGTCCTCGTTCCGGATCATCTTGAATCACCTCAATCGGAGTTTGTATGAGAAAGTTATGGTCGTTTTACTACAGGAGGTCAAAACTGCCCAACTCAGACAACTTTTTCCCAAGCCGGGAGCGCGGATCGATGGCGCCGGGCGCGAGTTCCAGCCTTGAGACGCGAGCTCTTGGCCCATTTTTTTGTGACGGTGCGCGAACTTTGACGCCGGGGAGCGAAATTTGGTATTTGGTAGCAATTTTGATTTTGAACCAAAACTCACAGAACCAAAACAAAGAACAGAGTCAAAGCTACTGTCTTAAATTTGTAACAACAATTCGTCCCAAACAACATGTATAACTAATATAAACTACACATAATTGTTAACAATTATCCATATACCAATTTCCAACAATTGAACAACAAATTTAAAAGACTTAAATCACTAAAATATTATTTGGTTAAAACTCAAAACTCCATTGTTGATATCTAAAAATGCAAAGTGAATCTAAATTTTCACCGTTATCAACCAAATTTGATTCCTTTGAAATACAAGTATACCAACATATAAAAAAATTAACATGTATAGTTCAATTCCTCAGTTAGCGTACATAACTTTTGATATTTCTACAAAACATATATTCGTATATATATTTTTCACCGTAAAACCAAGTTCTCTTTATAAATCCTAATTTAGCATACAACACACACACACACACACACACACACATATATATATATATATGCTAACTATAACAATTATAACAATAAAAACACATAACATCATAACCAATTCTAGAACATGTTTTACAGATAATATTTGGTAAAAACCTTAACAGAGTGAATGACTTTCAAGAACACAGAGACTTTAAACCTAATGACGTAAAACATATATGTATTCATAAACATAAATTTAGGTTATAAACACCTACCTTTTGTTGTTAAGAAACACTTGTTAAACCCTTAGAAAACTTGAAGAACTCAGTATTTTCCTAGAATCCCAAATTCTTTCTCTCAACTATCTCTCAGATTCTTTTCTTTCTTTTAGCAGACAACTCTAAGGTAAAACTGATAGCTAAGCCACATAACAGTATACGTATACTAAAAATAAAACCAACGCACGCTCTATTTTTCAAACGTTTGGAAACTGACGATTGTATTAAATATACCAATAAGTTTATCAGTTACCAAAAATATATTCATATATATATATATATTATTTATATTTTATTTATTTAATTAATAATTTAAATTCAAAAGAAATCCAAAAGCCATAAGGCTTTGTTTGTCAAACCATTTAAAATTAAAGGATTAATACTTAAACCTTGTTTGGCAAAACTAAATTAAGAATTACTTTAATTATTTTAATAACTCTTTATCACATAGTTATTTGTCACACTTTATGTAATAACAATTTATTAAATAAATCACTTAATAACATAACTCAATCCACATAACACATTAATTATTTAACAAATAAATAATTAACTAAAACATCTCAATCAAATTGAACAATTACTTATTCAATAATAAACACATCCAATAAATATTTATATAAATCAATAAATATTTATAACTTACATTTAAAAATCTGGAATGTTACAATATGTATTTCTTCTCCAACAACACTTAAAATCTTTAGAAATTCATGGGCATTGTATGTGTATTTCTTTGCCAACAACACTCAAAATCTTCAGAAATTCATGGGCGTTGTATGTATATGTTTCTCTATAGAATATCTTAATGACAATCCTCATTTCTGCTTTATAGTTTCATAGATTTTCCTTAATTTTGTTTGGTTGTTCTAGTTCAGCACTAATGGCTTATGTGCGTGTATATGTATGTAATCTATAAATGTGTTCTACATATAAACTTTGTTTGATTCATATTATATCACCGATTTCAATGTTGGCTTAAAAGCAGCTTGTTATTTTGCAATTTAATTTCAAAAATTGCCTTATGAATAGGATCTCTGCTTTACCGTAGATACTTGATATCTTATTCTGCTAATTCTAGGTTCAAAATGAAGTGTTTCACAATTATAGTTTATGAGTCATTATAATATTTGCTGGTGATTTACAATTATCGGTATGTGTTGAAATTTGGTTTTGAAGATTGTGTTTTTCTTGTCAATAGTCTTGTTGATATGTATGGAAAGTGTGGTGTTATAAATGATGCGGGGAAGGTGTTTGATCGTATATTTCAGAGAAACGTAGTGACATGGAATTCAATGATTTCGAGATATGTTCAAAATGGTTTGATTAATAAGGCTTAGTCCGTGCACTCACTAGTTCATTTAGATAGCTTGATAATATGTAAAGGTCTTTCTCATTCATTTTTCGTAGTAGCAACTTATAAAATGCATGGTACAAAAATCAGAAAAGTTACTATCATAGAATGAAGACTTCAATATATACTTATTTTTTTCATGCAGTAACTCTAGGTAACCAAACACTAGTATGGTGGTAACCAAAAACTAGTATGGAGGTAACCAATTCCTGTATTTACTTATCTTCGGTATGTACCTATATTTATTGTTTATCGGCGCTTATTATAACTCAAAGTTATGTAACGATCATGGTCTTCTTTTTTTCCTCAGGGTAGTGATCAACTATGATAATGAAGGGAAGGCAGAGATTCGTGGCGGAGGCGGTGATGAAGAGGGTGAGGAGGCGACGGAGGAAGATGATGAGGAAGATGAAAATTAGGATAGATAAGATATTTTTTTTGTTTTTTGTTCCTTTTGATTTGAATTTTGAATTATGGATTTGTTTTTGTTGTTAGATCTCAAAGATTTGAATTTGAATTATTAATTATAGCGGTTATTTATCCTTGATTTTAGGTTTCCTTATTAATATGAATCGAATGGTTTGAATTTGTTGCCCTCTTTTTGTAATTATTTTGTGGATGTACTAATGATGTAATTACTTTATATATATATATATATATATATATATATATTAGAAGTTTTGTTTTTTTATGAAAAATAGAATATATTATATTTTATTATGAATAGTGTTTGCATAGTATCTGCATAGTATTTGCATAGTGAATTCAGAAAAAACAAATCAGCCGAACATTGTTGCGCCCGTGATTTCATATAAAAGTACTATGCAGTCTGTTTCTAAATAGTATCCTTCCATTCTCCTATAAATAGGATGCTTATTTAGAATTGAAAATCACACCAGAATCAGAGAATTTTTCTTCTACAATATTGAGCATATTTCTTTCGAGTTTTAGGAAGCTTTGAGTGTAGAAAATAGTTCAAGTTTTCTTCAAAAATATCTCTGCCCTACCAGTCGGAATACTCTTCTTTTTAAGGTAAGAGATGTTATTTTTGTTCAATACTCGTAAGAAATAATATTTTCTTCCATACTCTATAGTATATGAGTAATATTATTTCGTTCAGATTTCAAATTCTACACTCATTTTGTTAAGTTTTGGCTTCTATACTCCATGAAATTAGTAGAATATCCTTGATATTTGTGCTTCATCCAGTATCTTTTCATGAAAATATTATTCTGAGCATTTTTGATAATTTTTAACTTTTTCATGTCAGAGTACTATTCACGGGGTATTATTCCTGAAGTACTATTCACGGGGTACTATTCACTCAGTTACTATTCACCTGGGATATTATTCATGATAAAAATTGATTTTTTTCTCTGTCCAAATTATTTTGATACAATATTATTCTTGAATTTTACTCTACAAAGTAGTATCATGCTGACAATTTGGACATTATTGAATTCTGGATAAATTAAATTATAAATCTTTAATATTTATCATTTGCTTTCATTTAATTGAATTCTTATATCATTGTCATCATCCTCATGCTTATATTGTGATGAAAGTCCTCATTGGCCCGTACTGCATTGATGGACTGTTGATTGGTATGATTATGATCAATGATTATTCGGTATAATCATGACCGTAATGTTACAAATGATGTGGTAAAAGTCGTCAATGGCCCGTAGTGCATTGATGGACAATTGTTGGTATGATCATGACCATTGGTGAAAATAGGAATATCTTTGGCCTGTAGTGCATGGATAATTCGTGGTTGTGATACTAATGAATATCATTGGTCCGTAGTGCATGGATAATTCTTTTATGCGGATTATTTAAGTTGAGTCTCAGCGATAAAATTGTTGATAAACTTTTTAAATCATAGAAGATAGTAGATATTGTGACAACCCCAAAATAGGTCCATTCCATCCAACCCATTCTGAGTCGTCAAATACATGGTACAAAAAATAACTACAACTTTATTACAACAATTGTCATGCAAAATACAACAACTCATGTGTTGTGAGTTTTGAAATAAATATATAAATCAACTGTGACTCTTGACACCAACTTGGGTAACACGTCACCATGACATCTTACATAAAGGTATAGTCAAAAACTGTTTTAGAAATTAAAATCTTTGGGAAGTGCTCAAGGAAACCTTCGTACATGGGAGGCCATGCGTCTAGGTTATGATAGATATCATATGGCCACATAATTATCCTTGGTTGACCCAATAGACCCCAAAGAAAAATGAGAAGATTACTATCATATTTCTTCCAATGGTGAGTCTTCTCTTGACATATAATTATCTCCACTGTCTCTAATTGAGAGTTATACTTCAACCAAACACCAAGATTATATAGGTAGTGCTCGTAGATATACTCAACAAGTGGATGAGCACAACCCTGTCTTATGATGACACGAGGTTGTATGTCTTTAGACATCTTGTATGATAGTTGCAAAACACCCTTCCAACGTTGGGTTCGCCTCACCCTATTCGGTTCACAAAAATTAAATATCAAATGACGTATATAATACGACACACTTATCTAAAGTCTCAATAAAATTATTTTCACACTATTTAGGGAGAACCTCAACAGCTATAGACCACCGTTCTATTCCCCTGTTATCCCCGCACTACCCAATGACTACACTTTTATTACCTGAAAGGAATTGTGAAGTAAAAGGGTGAGCACAACTAGCTCAGTAAAGAATATCATGACTAAATATAATTAAATTATCAATAGCCTTCATCAATAATAAATCAGAGATTTAGAACATATGGTAGATGATAAAAATTTCAATCATAGTTGCAGCGGAACGAGCAATCCATTAGAAGAGTCAAATAGACTATAAAGTCTATTATCTTCTCCATGTAAAAAATCCACCAACAATGTTTTATCCCTGTAACATCAATCAACAATTCTGGACCACAATCATATGAATAACTCATAATCATAATTGTAGTTCTAAATTCCTCTTCTCATCCAGGACAAAGATAATTTTATCACCTGTCTTTACCTGAAACATCAAAGATCATGGTTATACCAAATCACAGTTCCTGTTCATTATCATACTAATAAATTCATTTTTTCACTACGGACCAAAGATATTCATTAACAGTTCATTTTTGCACTACGGACCAAAGATATTCAACAATAGATCATCTTTGCACTACAGGCCAAAGATATTCAACAACAGGTCATCTTTGCACTACGGGCCAAAGATATTCATCAATGATTCATCTTTGCACTACATGCCAAAGATATTCATCAACAGCTTCATATTTACTACGCACCAAAATATATTAATATCTCAAAAAATATATAATCATTTCAAATTTATATAAACAATAATTATAACCATGTTGATCAATTCACCTTTTGCACTTAAGCTAAAAATATTCAATTGTAAATTCAATGGTCATCATCATACCGATCCAACAATTCATCTTTGCACTCTCGGCCAAAGAGAACCCATAGTCATGATCATACCAATAATCTACCCATCTTTACACTCAAGTTAAAGAGAAATTTCTTTACCGTGGATTATAAAATGTTATATATGATAATAAAAACAATATCATCAAAACATGGATTTAATTTCAAGAGTAAGATTCATAAATCAACGATAATTTAGTCAGAAAAAGAAACCAATTTTGTCGTGAATAGTATCCCGTGAATAGTTACTCGTGAATAGTAACTAGTGAATAGTAACACATGAATAGTAACTTCGTGAATAGTAACTTATGAATAGTAACTCATGAATAGTACTCCGTATTCGTACATAGTACCGTATACGTAAAAAATGTCATATACATGAATAATGTCGATATCGTGAATAGTGTCAGATATCGTGAATAAGGTCGTATACGTGAATAGTAACCCCGACACAAAAAAGGTAGAACTTCCATAATAAAATCCATACCAATATTTCGGTATAATGATATTGAAAGAATAACATCATTACGAAAAAATATCCCTTACAATCCTTAAAATCCCTTTACCTCAAAAGAGCAAAGACTTCCGATGGATATCGAGATATATTGAAGGAAACTTGCAGCGATGAATAGCAACTCACCAAGTATTTAAATACTCACAAAATACACTCGATAATCTAGAGAAAAAAGAGAAAAACTTATGAATTAAGTGTGATTTTCAATTCTAACTTAGCCCACTATTTATAGGAAAATGTTAAGATCTATTTGAAGCGGACTTGACCTACTACACCGATGGCTTTACTCCGCTACTATTCCACCCACCAAAAATCAGCCATCTTCCCAACAACCAAAAGTGGGGCCCACCCATTTCTAGAATTTTCCACCAAAATCATTTATAAACCTAATTTCCGAATCACCACCTCTTAAAATTCATAACAAATCATTTGTTCAAGTTTAACGGTTCAAAATTTGTGAACATATACTCAACTTATATATGTATAACATATCCAAAAATCACAACGATCCAACTATCGATTAAAATTATAACTCACACAATAAAATCAGTAAGAACACTTGATTTGATCTTTTAATACCTCCAATCCGGCAAAATCTCGATAAAATACCTCAATATTAATTCCTTCATTTATAACCACATAAATAAATCCATCATTTATATCCACATCAAATAAATATTTCATTATCATATAAATCAATAATTAATTATTCACAAATAATATTACGTAATCACAATAATGACAACCGCATACGGTTCCCGAGAAGAGGGGCTTTTCGATAAGGATTTATCCTCACCGGTAGCCTTGCAATTAGGTGACCAAACCTCTCATTGATGAAACTTTCTAGACATTGCCAATAATGCTATCTAATAATATTATTCAAATAATATGAATTATTGATCGATAATGAGAAATATCTTTATCTTGATGACAATTATTGAAACAACAATAATATAAAATATCAACGCAGTAATTATTGAATCAATAAAATAAAATATTGAACAGTAACTACTGTAACAATTATTGAGTAGTGCCTTCTTACGTAAGGATCAATAATTCATCAATATTGTGAATCCACGCGTATTACTGTATTTTACCCACCGGGTATTCCAACAGTGTTAATGGTAACAACTACGCCGTTATTTATAAAAACTCAAATTTGTCGTTTTCTTCTTTCGACAGTTATTCTGTTATGGGGCCCACAAATGACTGCACCGTCGTACGGATATTCCCGACAAGAAGAATATTCCACGACCAAACGAATATTCCCCGACAACAATAAGTATTTTATAGCCACTTGCTTATTTAAAATATTTACATATATCACCCTTAACTTTAATCTTTTATCAATTTAACCATTTACTGAATAGTAATTATAAGAAAAATTGAATACTTTTATTTCATAAAATTCGGGGTCTTACAGATATCATGCTCTACTTGACTCTTCTAATGGATTGCTTGTTCTGCAGAAGTTAAACTTGATATTTATTATATTTTATCAGTTTAACACTGTTGAAGGCTAACGATAATTTATTCTACATTATCTTAGTCATAATATTTCTTACTGGGCTAGTTGAGCTCACCCTTTTGCTTTCATTGTTCTCTTCAGGAAATTAGAACGTAGTTGGGACTAGTAGGGGAGCGGTGTGATGGTCCGAGATGGTGGCTATAGTAGTGCTCACTATTTTATAAAATAGTGTGATAATAATTGTAACGAGAACTCCTTTTTGAGTTTGAATAATGTCTATTAGACAATATTCGTGTAAGAACTCTCAGCTACGTTTTGTTGTACTGTATAAAAAAAGTTTGTATTTGATTTTTGTACCATGTATTTGGCGACTCATAATAGGTGATGTATACTGTAAGAACCTGAATTTTCAGAAATTATTAAATAAGAATTTAGTAAATAAAATTCTTAAGGAATGAGAAGGGTTCGAATAAGAATATATATGTGTTGTGAGGTATGTGGAATGGTGTTGCATGGGGTAATATAAACTATGCAATAAATGATTTATGTGTTTAATAAATATATCATTATTATATATTTATTATGAATTATAAAGATAAATTAGTAAGAAGATGGATAAAAATTATCTATTGATATTAAATAATTTATTTAAAATTATTTTATCATAGTAAGTCGGTGACATTAAATATCTGTGATAATCACCAATTTCTTGAGTATTGGTACGAGTAAGTATCAAGTCTAAGGCAGTGCAACCGTATCATTTAATGGTGGATGTATAGGAGTTGGGCTAAACGATTCTACGCAGAGAGGCGGAGGTATATACGAATTAGTGACTGATCTAACTCATTGTGAAAAAAAAGATAGACGCAGACGAAAAATTAATTTGTTGGTTGTTTGTGGGAAACTACTCAGTTTACTATATTGAATACTATTAAGGACTCGACGCGTTCTAGGTTTAGACTTGTATATATGTACGTTGTTGACGAGAGAAGGAAATTGATATATCTTTAGATAAATATTGGTTAGAGATTTATTGATTAATATGAGTATGGTTAAATGTATAGATTAAAGAAATTGTGTAGAGGCAATCTATAGAAAGGAAAGAGAAATGATTATCGTATATTTCTACTAAAGGATGTTAAAATAAATTCTAGCATTTGATTATTTTAATAAAAGGGGGAATATTATTTTGATATTACCTTATATAGCTTTGTACGAGGAAATATGTGGGATTAAGTAATGTGGTAAATATATTAAAACATATTTGCTATATAAGTTGATGCAAACAATTTATCATAATAGGAAATAAACTTATTTTCTATATGTTAGTTGGTGGGTATTATAGTATGTTGTAGTTCTATGAATTACGAATCCATAGAATCGAAAAACGGACTAATTTGGACATGTATAACTCAAATTATGAAGGTAGAAAGGATTTTTGGCTTGTTATTTTGTAGCAGAGCATGAATCCATGAGTTAACAGTAGCTATGCCCGCCTCGACCAGGCTATTTATAAGATAAGACCCAAGACCCTTGCCCGGTTGTTGTTCTCAGAATCAGCTGAGAAAATCGTGAAGAACATGTTTCGGTAAAATGGCCATAACGTTTTCATACGAACTCCGATTGAGGAGATTCAAGATGATCCAGAAAGAGAACGAATAGACCTACAACTTTTGTGCTTTAAGGGTTTCAATTGGAAGTTATTAGGAAGGGTCAAAATAGCCATCTTTGTGACTGTTACATAATCGAAGGCCATCGGAGGGCGTCGAGCGAGCACATGCGCAAGTGTAGTGCTCTCGACGATGGAATATGTTATTCTAAGTGATGTAACATGAAAATGCATGATAATAGACATGACATATAAGATTACGTTACTCATTATAGAATGCTTTAGCATGGCTTAGTATGTGTTTGAAAAGAAACTTAGAGTTTTGAAAAAGCGAATATTGATTTAACCTTGAGTCTTTGAAGTTATGATATTTTAACACATACATCTTGTTGAGTTATGAGTATACTTAAGAATGAGAAGTGATTTAAAGTTACTTTACTTATTATCAACTTATAATAGCTTAGTTGAAAATGATTTCTAAAGAAAACTTGAAACTTTAAGAACGAACTTAAAGTAACTTGTGTACTTAAAGTTCTAAACATGATAACATATATTCATGGATTAGTTAGCTATGAAATGAGATTAAAAGTTGCACCTAGTTGCTTTACCTTGGCCTAGAATAACTTTTAAAAGTGAACGTGAACGCCTTATGCCCCTAGACATGACGATTATGTTCATCTTTTAGCTAAGCATGAATTGGACGTTTTAAGTGTGATTTAAAATACATTTTCAAAAAAATTATTCTATATACATGTGAAGCATGCTAGTAGAGGCTTATTAGTTTAAAAGCTTATATCATCGAATCTTATTAAAGAAAGTTGTTAAGCTTTATTGATTGAAATAAATCATTACAAAACTAAGTAGTTTGAATATGAACGACGTAGATCACGTATCTATAAACTTTAAAAATGTGTCGAACACATAGCGAGTCAAGTGTATGATAAATGTATATGAATGTTGATGTCAAGTACGGGTGGTTAGGTATACCTATATATACCTAGCTATTCTAAGAGTATGATGAGAAAGTGAAGTGTAGGTTTTATAAACCTAGTTAGGAGACAATATTTGTTCTTATATTAAGAGCGTATGAAATGTATGACTAATGGATATGAATCCATGATTATATAACTGTGTAGGAATACACAAAGTGCAGATAAGCATTAAGCAGTTAAGTCGTAGTTCATAAACTACGAATCAGGCAAGTCTTTCAGTTCCTATTTGATATATGAATTCGATAACTGTTAGTTGAGCTATATTTTGCTATGATAATGTTGATGTATATATATGAAATGCATATGAGATATGTATGAAAGTTGAAAGTTGATCTTTGAAGTAAATTTCTATGCATGTTATGTGTGAAGTAACATGCGTAGTTAATATTAATTGATTATGAATGCATGAACTGAATATGCTATTATATGTTATGTCTTTGCATGAAAACCGTTAGAATTCTTTGGTCATCGAGCTCACCCTTGCAAATAACAACTTTTGCAGGTTAAAGACTCACGGTAAAGATTTCGTGCTTCTTGGTTGACAAAGTAGATAGTTTCACGACGAAGGATATTATTTAGATTATTACTTGAACCATGTTTAGGTTCTAGGAGTGTACTTGATATATACTTACGATGTTTAATACTTATTGTATTGTAAGGATGTATTAGTTAATACATAGAGGATATCAAATCAAGATGTAAAATCTTATACAGTAATTCTAATAAACTGAACCATATTATATAGTTGATTCAAGAATTGTAATTGGTTCAAAGTTATGAAATCAATAAAAGATTTTATTCAAGAGATTGAGAAAGTTTAAATTATTCCGCATTTTTATAATATCGAAGGTGATGTAATACAGGAATAGTAAATGACCAGGATTAGACACTTATAAAAGTTTGGGGTCATTGTGCAGATCCTAGAAATGGAATGAATTTATATTCTAAATTGTAATAAGTAAAGTTTTATTCATTAAGTTATGAATGAAAAATATAAATAGTTTGACGATAGTAGTATTGTGGCGGACCGGATCTGAGGTTTGAAGGGACCCGGATTTGGGGCGCCACAAAAGTTAATATCAAAGTCATGGGTTATAAACTTAGGTAAGTGTACCTTAGGCTATAACCTGAGAGAGAGAAAGATAAAGATTAAAATATATAAGTGAAGATTCAAAGAAGAATCTTGAAGTATCAAAGAGAATGATAATTCAGGAGTTTCCTAACTCCGATAATAAAAATGTTCAGATTTTATCTATAAGATGAAGATGACAAAGATAATGAGGATGAACTCGAGTGGAGTTTTGTTGATAATAGGGAAAGAACCCTAAGGTAAATTGATGATCACAACGTGATCGGATTGAGCTATGAAGTGATAAATAGTTTGTAACGACTAAGTGTGTATAGCTTGATGCTATAAGATATTGTACTATGAAATGGTACGATATGAACTTATGAGGAGTTGTATGTGATGGGATACGAAGAATTCGTATCGAGCAAAGAGCAAGTTAAGAGTAAGATAGTGTTAAGTGGGATTTCAGTTGAGGACTCATGTGAGAGCGGAGTTGTACAAACCTTTGTGTGGGCGGAGGCTTTGTGCTCACGCTCGGTTCCTCACAATGATAATCAATGGAATGTCGGTGTCGCGTTATTGATATGCTTATGGTGAGAAGGTGATTCTTTTCTCAGATCATATTTGATAGATAGAAACTATTAAGATTAAGATATAGAATATTAAGATTAGGCGCGAGTTCTTAAAACTCATGCACATGGTACATTCGTGACTCATAAGTATATGAAATGTTTTTGAACCCCTCAGCGAATGGACGCCTATGGTCTGACTAGGATAAGTTCTTACTCATATAATTATGGCAAGACTCATATAATTATGAATATGATGAGGAAAATATCTAATTTTGAATCAAAATAAACTCCTTTATTTTGATCCAAATTTAAATTAAAATAAACCTCTTTTATTTTCATTTATCCAATTTTGAATAAAATAAACTATTTTATTTTAATCAAAATAAACTCATTTATTTTAATTAATTATGGAATCCAAGTCCAAGTAAAAAAAAATTCTTTATTTAAGGAAACACATATTCTCTTTCTTATTCACAAATAAACTCCTTTATTTTGAATAATATGAAATCTTATTTCATATCTAAATAAACTCCTTTATTTAAGGAAATATGGATTCACTTTCCTATTCACAAATAAACTCCTTTATTTTGAATAATATGAAATCTTATTACATATCTAAATAAACTCCTTTATTTAAGGATATTGGGATTCTCTTTCCTATTCATAAATAAACTCTTTTATTTTGAATAATATGAAATCTTATTTCATATCTAAATAAACTCCTTTATTTAAGAAAACATGGAATCCAATTTTAACTCCAATTAGTTATCATGGAATCCAATTCCAACTCTCTAATTAGCATGAAATCCAATTTTAAAATTAAAATAAACTTTTATTTTAAAATTAAAATAAACTTTTATTTTAAAATTAAAATAAAAATTTTAGTTTAAGATTAAAATAAATATTTTATTTTAATTATTTAATAATTAAGAATATTTATATATATATAACTATTATATATATAATATAAACCGAATATATATATATGATACCAAGTAAATATATATATGAGATAAATCCCACCGTCCATACAGTGCCGGAGGCATAGGACCCAGCTAGTATATATATATGATACCAAGTAAACAAAGGAATCCTGGAAGAATCTATTATTCACCTGCAGGTGGTTACATATGTAATATGATTATGAGGATGTAAAAGCTAGCCAATAGCCACGTGAATCATGGTATAATTATAACTATTATAATTAATATATATACGCGAATTCCGAAGTAACAGGCTAACATATCATGAATTTCGCGATTTTACTTTCTTTTTTTTAAAATTTTATATAACAAAATTATGCCCAATTAAATTGTTCTAAACACATATCAATATATATATCAAATCAAAATAATTAATAATTCGCATAAAGGTTTAGCTTTGATACCACTGTTAGGTTTGTAATATTCATGAACGCAATCAAATTGCACAAAATAAGCGGAAGCATGAAAAATCAGAGTTTAAAAATTTTACAAATCATATACCCGGATCATCCTTTATGTACAATTATTAATTAAACGAAAAATAAAGGACGAGAATCATACCCTTGAAGATCCGAGCTTCCACGGGTACAAGTTCACCTCTAAATCCTTTTTGTGTTCAACTTGAATACACCAGGTTGGGTTCCTTCCTTTGATCAATGTTAGCCACCCAAGTGTTTGGCCTCTAGAGGTGATCCACCAAGGAAGAAGAAGTATTCAAGAAGAAGGGTATTTGGCAAAACCCTAATTTTTCTATTTCTCATAGAAAAAGAACGTACTCTCCAACAATTGGAATCACGTCTGTTGTGAAAAAATCAACAACCCACTCCACCCATAATAAGACTCCTCTTATTTATATATGTAGACAACCCTCCTTAACAATTAATGAATTGGGCTTTATTTTAATTAATTAAACTCCTTTAATTAATTAGGCTCCTAATCTTATTAGGAATAATTAATTAAATTTTTAATTAATTAGCCTCCTAATCTTATTAGGAATAAATGAGAGTACTTTTATTAATTAATTCTCAAACTCCTTTAGGAATTAAATAATAATAATAATAGTAATAATAATAAGACAAATTTAATTAATTTATATTAAATATTTCCAAAATATTAAATAATAAATATTAAGCTATTTAATTTATTCTATCACCATAGATTAAATTAAATATACTTAATTTATTATTACGATTATGCCATTAACTTCTTAAATAATTATTCTTCCTTTTATGGTGTGACCCTTTAGGTTCTCCATATTAAACCGGTTGTGAATAAATCAATTAGAACAATTCTAATCTTATTTAAATAAATAATGTGGACGTCGAGATTTTTAATTATCCCTTTCCATTACTTGTTCTTTGGTGTTCTCATTTTAGGTGAGATTTGTTTGAAAAAACAAGTGAAAAAGGTCCGACATGTATAATGTCGACGATGGATCATTAAAAAGTCGCCAGTTGGTTTTTTAAATGGTTGTACCAACACAACCGAGAAAAGGTTTGTACATTGACCTAGTTATGTGACACTGCTAAATGGGTCGGTGAAACCGAGATTTATTAGGGTCCGGGGACTTGATTATGCGGAGGGAAGGTGTTAGGCATCCCCGACATCCGTGTTACCACGGTGACCGCCTCTTTTCAAGAAACGATTATCTGAGTGTGTGTGTGTGGGTCAATGTGCTGTTATTTGAAAGTGGTGCGAGGCCTCGTTCGCACCTATATACACAGGGTTTGAATTTATGTAAAAATTCAATTTTTAGCAAGATATAGCAATGATGTTTTATAAAAAAAATTTCAAAACCCTGATGCTCAATAGTAATTGAGACCTTTTACACTTCCATTTTATTAAGTGCTCGGCTTGATTGATTTTATTTTCGAGATGCGAAGCATCTATAAGAAAATAATGTACAAAAATAATGCCGACTTCCTCGTGGGTATGAAAACCATCTAAGAAATTCGGAACAATGCATGAATAATTTATAAGTTGCTTTACAATTTGAAAATATCCATCACGGAACCCGAATCTAGATCCAATAGGCTCAATCCGTGATCACGAGATTCTAGGCATACATGATACCACAATTTGTATGAAAGCGATAGCGGTATATATATAAAAGCTGTAAATATATATATACAGATATGATCACCAACCACGAAGCACCTCCATGGGGGATCAAAAATATAAATAAAGCTATAAAAAGCTATCAACCACCATGGAGGAAACTCCAGGTGGGACAAAACGTAAATAAAGTTGTAAAGCTATCAACCACCACGGAGGAAACTCCAGGCAGTACAAAATGTAAATAAAGTTATACAAAGCAATCAACTACCACGAAGTGAACTCCAGGCAGGACGAAAAGTAAAGAAAGCTGTAAAAGCGATCAACCATCACGAAAGTAAACTCCGAGTGGGACGAATATATATATATATATATATATATATATATATATATATATATATATATATATATATATATAGAGAGAGAGAGAGAGAGAGAGAGAGGATCAAGTGCAAACCAGATATCTTACTCATTATCCTCCACACCTTTAAGCGACAGTTTTAGGTCATATATAAGTAAATCATACTTTTAGCGACGCTATATGTTGTCGTCGCTAAAAGTATGAGCAACGATTATATAATGAAAACCATCATAAAAGAAGGCTGAGACGTGAGTAAGAATAAGAGTATGCTTCATTCCGATCGGACAATATATATATATATATATATATATATATATATATATATATATATATATATATATATATATATATATATAGTAATAAATGCTCGGATGTAAAATCGTGCTCATCAATGACAGTCCGACACACAGTTAATATATATATATATATATATATATATAAACAAATAAACGCTCAGGGCAAAGTCTAGGATCAATCGAGGCATAACTCGACATCGTCTTGTTAGTCCATATATATAAAAATATATATAAATATATATGTATATACAAATGAAAATAAAACCACAGAATGAAATCAAGAACCTTAGCAAATACGCTTAACCACGACTCTTAACGTGAAGAAGTGTGTGTGCAGAGATGAAGAGAAAGGCTTTAAAGTGTGTGAGAAGGCTTACAGTGGACTACCAAAGAAGGCTTCTATATCTTTAAAGTGGATGAAACTTCGGCTCCACTTGTCATAAAAAGTAGCTATATGTGAGCTCACAAGTGTTTTAAAATGGAAAGCACTCAATATATATTGCAAGTACGAGCAAATTTGGCAGGCTTCCTCGCTTCTTTCTCCTTCAAAATGGCCACCCCAAGCCCTCTATTTATAGAGGGGGTAGCAGTGTACTGAGGTCGCCGAGGTTGCCCTGTGTTTCTTAGGTCAGGTCGTCTCGTAGTACGTGCACATAGGCAGGACAATGTCTGCTCGAACTTTTAGAATTGCAATCAAGGCATCCGATTGAGGTATATAGGACCTATTTTGGATGGCCATTGTCGAGAGTTGTACAATGGCATGAGATTAGAGGTTGTACGAAGTCATGAAGATGGGACGATGCCCTCCGGTCTTCAAGCTTCAAATTCTATCCGTTACCCTGCACAATAGTCACTCGCGATTGGTTTTCCTTGATTCTTGTGGGACATCGTTGTGTAGAGATGTGTGTATGAAATGTTGAGATGACGTGATGTGGATTTAGAGTGGCGAGATGATGCCTTGGCTCCTTAGCGGAGTTATTACCGGTTTGGGTTGATAAAGCAGACGTTGCTCAGGGTTATTGTTGAGATTGGACTGTTGCAAGTGTTGAAGGTCCTCAATGTCAACTCTGAGGTGTGTCTGTCCTCCCGGTGTTATTTCCAGGTTGATACTGGGTATCTCGTTGTGAGCGCTGAGATTGAAGCTGGTTGCATTTGAAACAAGCATTTTCGGGGTTATCGCCGGAACTGCATTCCTTGGGCTGATCACCAAGCTTGGTAGATATTCCCATGTTTGGGACTGAGACTGGATACCTCGAGGTTATCTCCAAGATTAATCGGTCTTCTTCGGTGTGTGTTCCGATATTGGATCTGCACGCCTCGGGGTTATCTCCGAGGTTGGATTTGTTACTCCCAATGTGTGTTCTGGGGTTGATGCTGAACTTCCGGTAGTATCAAGAATGGATATGAACTATCTTCCAGGGTTCCCTCTTGAAAGACGAATCTGCCCTCCTACAATATTAGTGATAGGTGGGCAGAAAATTTCGAGTGTCTACAGATGCCCCTCTTTATCATACTCATACAGTGCAATGTATGGGTAGGATAAAGAATCCTAGACACTTGAAAGGCCATAAGATAAACATGATACTATATGTAGCAACATGATGCAAATGTATAATGCATGTGTGTGGGGTTGTTGCCCAACATGCTGGGGATGATTGCTGGATCCTTGTAATGTTTACCGAGGATTGGCAAATATGACCTGATCGGATGTGTGATCCAAATTTGTTAGGATGTTGATGTTGGAGTTATCACCAAAGTCCTGGAGCCTTGATACAGACTTAATTCCGAAGAGGTACTTCTTATATGTAAGAGATCTGTGGGGATGAAGCTTTGTCTGTTTGAGGATGCGTATAACATATTCTATCACCGATCCTCCTTGATGATGTTGACCTTTCCTAGTTTGTATCGCCATGATATGTCAAGATTCTGTTGGATTTACTGCAAACAGCAGATGATGTCAGAATTGCCTGACCTTCGTTGATTTTTACTTCACCGACGTATGAATCAACGGATGAAAACCCTTTGGGATAGATTGTCAAGGCAGCTTGACCTTCGCTGACGTGTAAATCAATGGCTGATACTCTATGGGAAGATTGTCAAGGTTGTTTGACCTTCGCTGACCTGTGAATCAACGGAACATTGCGTTGTGACCCCCGCCGGGGATCCACTGGGGACTCATGAATACCAACGTACACAATCATCGAACAGTTTTCGATGCCTCGATGGGTTTACTCACCATCGGCTGAAATAACGTCAAGGCTACTTAACCTTTGTTGATGTGTGTGTCAACGGATGTGCATGCGTTGTAAACCCTGCCGGGGTTCCACGTTGTAACCCCCGTCGGGGATCCATTGAGGACTCAAGAATACCAACGTACGCAATCATCGAACAATTTTCGATGCCTCGATGGGTTTACTTGCCATTGGCTGAAATAACGTCAAGGCTGCTTGACCTTCGTTGATGTTTCAGGTTCCCACAGGATTTGTGGATGGCCTGCTAGAGCACTGGGTATCGGAGAGGCAGGTTTTCCGATTTGGGACCCAGGAGTTGACTCCCACTCTGGAGGAGTATGCACGGTTGACGATGCTGCCATTGGACAAACCTTGTGTGCATATGGCTTTGGGAGACATGAGTTGAAGGTTCATGACCCTCACTGGATTGAGGCGTAGAGTGGTGCAGGATGAGCTTACCTCTGGCCATGTTATATCCTAGTGTTTTTTGTTTAACAGATTTAGCTCTGAGGATAGTTATACATGACATTTCGAGGATTTCACCGCACCGGAGGATCATTGGCGTCTAGCCAGGGTGGATGTACTGATATTGTGTGTGATGTCATATGTCTATATGCCACGGTACATGGATGAGATAGACATTGGAGTCATCATGGCAGTGAGAGCTCTCAGGGAGGGTCATACCATCATTCCTATGATTATAGCAGAGACTCTGAGGTCAGCTACATACTGCTGCGGTTATCCGACAGGAGTGTTTACGAGCAGCTTTGTCCTGCTATACGTGTGGTTTCTGTCACACTTGAGACCGATTGGCACCTTTAGACGACATGGGTATTATTTCACCCATGATATAGCCATGTCATACTCCTTTCAGCTATCGGAGTGTACGGACGCTTTGGCTTGGTCTATGTTCTTGGCGGAAATTAGTGATCCGTTTACCATATTATCGTGCTCGGGGCTTAGCTCACCTTAGAACTTTATTAATCATGCTCCGGGCATGGACTATCTCCCTCTGGCTGGCTTGAGGGGCATGACTACCTACCACTCGCTGGCCGTGATGTTGCAGTTTGACCAGTTTTAGGACTTTCATCCTTTCGAGGGGGCGTCGGGTCAGCGTTCCGCTTCTCGTTATCTTTCAGTAGAGGACCGATCCCATGTGTATGCTTGTTGGGATCAGCGTGAGATAGTTTCTTTTTCTGTGAGCCATCCGGGTTGTTCTGCAGAGTATTTCGCATGGATGGAGACAGAGATTGCATCGCCTGCGGTAGTATCCACATTGCCGAGTAGTGATTCAGGCGATGTAGAGCTTATGGAGGACATCGATTCCTACATCGAGGAAGAGCCAGTTGCTGGGTTGCCAACATTTCCTTTAGATTCTCCCAAAGATTAATCTTTGTTGTGATTCATGATTCAAAGACAAAGATTACTTTGACGAGTCTTCATCTAATGACCTTTGAGAGACCATGCTAGTGTGGCGCCCCAAAATTAGGTATACATCACCCATCTTGAGTCGCCAGGATACATGGTACAATTCAAATACAACTTAATAATACAACCTGTCGTGTATGCAATAATGACAAAACATAAACTGTGAGTTTGAATACAAATATTGTCTACTAGAGAGTATACAAACTCAAAAGGAGTCCTCATTACAATTATTATCACACTATTTCGCAGAATAGTGAGGACTACTAATGCACCATCTAGGACCATCACTCTTTTCCCGATTAGTCCCAACATTCGTTCTCATTTCACGGAGAAACGGTGAAAGAAAGGTGAGCTCAACTAGCCCAAAGAAGAAATATTATGACTAAGATAATGCGAGAATAATTTATCGTTAGCCTTCAACAATGTTAAACTTATAAAATATAATAACTATCAAGTTTAATCTGCAATGAACAAGCAATCCATTAGAAGAGTCAAGTAGGAATAAAATCTACTATCTTCTATGATTTAAAAGGTTTTCATCACTTTTATCGCCGGGACTCAACTTAATAAATAATCCACATCATCGAATAACCCCCCATTACTACGGCCAAGGATATTCTTTAGTATCACGACCACGAATTATCCATGCACTACGGCTTTTGATAATCATGTTTTCATTAACGATCCTGATCATGCCATAAAACAATTCATCTTTGCACTATGGCCAAAGAGAATCCATAGCCATAATCATACAAAAACTCGTCCATCAATGCACTACTACGCCAATGAGGACTTTTTCCACATCATTTGTAACATTACGGTTATGATTATACCAATAATCCTCGGTCATAATCATACCAAGTCCATCTATGCACTCTGGCCCACGAGATGACTTTCAACATAATATAAACATGAGGATGATGACAATGATATAAGAATTCAATAAAACAAGTTCAAGAATTAATTTATCCGAGAACCGATAACGTTCAAATTGTCAACATGATCTTTGTTTTGTAGAGTAAAATTCAAGAATGCTCGTAAAAATATTTCCATGAAAAGATCTTCGGATGAAGCGCAAATATCGAGGATATTCCACTAATTTCATGGAGTATAGAAGTCAAAGTTTTAACCAACCGAGTATGATAAAGAATGGAATAAAAAAGAAATCACCAAGCAGCATGTGATACCACCACAGTAAAAGTTATTCCAATGAATAATAAATAATGGAACCAGTCCGTAAAAAATGCACGCGACGAGATATTCCAATGAATAATAAAGAATGGAACTGTGTCCCATAAAAAACGCATGCAGACATGATATTCCGGCGAATAATAAATAATGGAACTGGTCCCACAAAACGCATACGAGATAAGATATTCCGGCTGAATAATAAATAACGGAACCAGTGCAAGCGTGCGCATTGCATGTGATATTTCGACGAATAATAAAGAATGAAATAATGAAGAATTTCACCAAGTATAGGGTAGCTCAGCATATATGAGTTATTCCAATGTAATAAAAAAAATAATGGAATAACAGAAGTTCTCTTCATGAATACAAAAGAAATAATACCCCTTACCGTAAAAGAAACTGAATATAAGAGTAAGAAAGTAGCAGAATACTTTTCTATAGTTTCTCTATAATTTCTGTCTCTAGAGTTTCAGTGAATTCGTAAGAAATAATAAAGGAATGAGCTTCTATTTATAGGAAAATGGACTGAATAGTAACTAATTCATGAACGGTCCAGATTGATTTACTTTCAAATGGACGGTCCATATTGATTTACTATTAAAACTTAAAGCAACGGTCCATACTGATTTACTATTAAAACTTTAAACCAGCGATCCATATTGATTCACTATTATCACTTTCCACCAGCGGTCAATATTGATTTACTATTATATCTTCAACCAACAGTCTGAAAAATTAGCACATCTCCTCATGGAATAATATTGTACCCAAAAATGATTTGGACAGAAAAGAAATATATTTTGCGGGTGATCAATAGTAACTCATGAATAGTAACTCGTGAATAGTAACTCATGAATAGTAACTCGTAAATAGTAACTCGTGAATAGTACTCCGACACGAAAAGTGTCCCGAATACCCGATTGAACAATACTGAGTGACTTCTCACATAAGCATCAATAATCAATATTGTGTACTACTATGCAACCATGCGTATTCAGTACTTTTAACACCGGGTGTTTCAACAGATTAACAGTAAAACTTCCAATCGTTTATTTTCATAAAAATATTTTAGTCGTTTTTCTCTCCAATAATAATTCTGTTGTGGGGTCCACCAATGATTGTACCGTCGTACAGATATTCCCGACCAAGCAAATATTTTATAACAACTTGCATACTTTGCAAAATTTATAAATATTACCCACAACTATAACATTATATCAAATCCACACCATAATATTAAAAAAAATTATTTCGAGAAAATTAAATATTTATTCATAAAATATGGGGTCTCACAATCTCCCCTCCTTATGAAATTTTGCCCTCGAAATTTACGTACGTACCAGGTATGCTGAAGAGGTGAGGATACCTTGACTTCATTTCAGATTTTAACTCTTGAGGTATAACCTTTGAGTGTTGAATATAATCCTTCTTATCCAAGATTTTAACACGTATCTCTTCATACGTTAAATCATCCGCTATTTCGTTCGGTTCTAAATTAATAATGTGGTTCGGGTCGTCCCCATATTTACGTAACGTCGATACATTAAAAATGTTATGAACACGCGATATACTTGGCGGTAAAACGAGTCTATAAGCCACAGTTCCTACTTTATCGAGGATTTTAAATGGGCCAATTAAATTCAGGGTTGAGATTTCCTCTCTTCGTCGATTCTTGCTTCTAGAATAACACCCTATTGAACCTTCTTAATTCTTCACATTCATCAGCTCCGGGTGTGTAGCTTGAGCAGCTTTAACTTTATCGATTAAAGTCGATTCTACTCGTATATTCGTTATCTTCATGTGGGTTCCTAGAGTTTTTAACTCTATCTTCGTCATTTGTAAGTCGTACGAAATGGGTCTTTGTGTTAACAACATCGCACTCGTAAATGCATACGATCTTCTACTCAATGCGTCAGCTACCACGTTCATTTTTCCCACGATGGTATTGAATGGTACGATCGTAATCTTCAACAGCTCGAGCCAACGTCATTGGCACATTACACGTTCGTTTTGGGTGAAGAAAATATTTGAGGGTTTTAGAAATGGGTTTTGTCTTTGAGGTCAATACAAAATTCGATTTCACGCTCTAGGGGTAAGTGAGTGAAAGTCTTCAAGAATACGTCGGAAAATTTATTAACAATAGAAATATCATTCAAAACTGTGACCCTCATCCAAGATTTGGATAGTACGTCACATTGATACCTATCAACTTGCCATCGTTATTCACGACGTCGCCTACAAAAAGTCTAGCTTCGGTGCATTTCACACAAGGAAGTCAACAACGAAAGGACTGGGGCTCTTTACTTATGGCTTGATATGACAGTGATTGACTTTAGTGGTTTGGTTGCTTTGAATTCGCACAACATGTTGGTTAGGAGTATGAAAGCTAACAACCTTACGAAAAGCATGATGAGTAGTTAACCAATCATTTCCAAAAATCACATCAAAGGCAAGTATTTTCAAAGAGATAAGATCGACAGGTAACGTGAAAGTGTTGATTTGAACAAGATTTATAAATAGTGGAGGTAACGAAGGTTTCTCGCAACTAACTTTAAACAGATATATCAAAGTCTAACTTCTCCGGAGTTAACTTCAAACATTGAACACAACTAGGTGCAATAAAAGAGTGAGTAGAACCGGTATCTAATAAGACATAGACTTCATAAGAATTTATAATTAACTAACCCGTGCTTACTTCATTCGTGTTTCTCGTCACAAAAAAAACGCTCTCTTTTAAACTATCGATTTTGACTTGTCTGGGACATTCTTTGGTGTCACAATCCCAGTTAGACTTGACTTTGCTATAGAGTACATTCCAACCTTAATTGCTTCGTCACATTCCTGATCCATGATTTGAATCATTACTCCCCGATCCATATTGAATTGGGGTTGACTGCTCTGTACAGGGTAATTCCAAATTCGATGTTGGATTCTCCCGATTGTTGTCCAAAAAGCAAAATCCATTTCATCTATTTTGACTTTATTGGATCGGACGTGTTTTTTGACAATATCAACGCGTCGTGCAGCTTTTACCCACGCATCATCTATTCTCCTTCGTTCAGTTGTTTCTGCTTTCATTAGAACTTTGATCATAGCATTCTCAGATTCCGGCTCTAATATCTTATACTCTGCCAAAGAGTGCTTCTGTTCAAGCATCGCACATCGGTTAACACAATTTTGAATGGTTGCATCTCTTTGCTCCACGACCACCTGCAGTTCTTTAGTTTGCTCTTCTAACTCATGAATACGATTTTGTAATGCTAAATTTTGATCATAAAATTCTTCTAATAAATTCTCCTCAGGTTCCTCTTCCTCCTCTTCTTCCTCACTCTCAGCTGCTACCTCTGCAACTAGCTCGGGTGCAACTATTAGTTCTTCACGCACTACGTAGATATCTCTAATTTCTTCTTCGTCTGACATCACATTAACTTGGTTAGTGATTAAAGGTGTCTCAACGGTATCATGTGCTCCATTGCTATTCTCAACATTTTCGGATGCCATTTTCAAATACTGTCACAAAACAAGGGTTAATTAACATGTCACATATTATCCCTATACTCTCAATGAGCCGATTAAATACCAAATAAACTTAGGTAGGTCAAATACAGTGAAGGAATTCTGTCTCTCCCTCCTAGTTATTGTCTCACATCTCGGCCGGGGATCATATCCTAAGCTTTGATACCAACCGCGCCCCCAAAATTAGGTATACATCACCCATCTTGAGTGCTTGAGATACATGTAGTGCAATTCAAATACAACTTAATAATACAATCATGTCATGTACAATACGACAAAACATAAAGCATGTGAGTTTGAATACAAATATTGTCTACTAGAGAGTATACAAACTAAAAAGAAGTCCTCATTACAATTATTATCACACTATTTCACGAGAATAGTGAGGACTACTAATGCACCATCTAGGACCATCACTCTGTTCCCATTAGTCCCATTCGTTCTCATTTCACGAAGAGAATAGTGAAAGAAAGGGTGAGCTCAACTAGCCCCGAAGAAATATTATGACTAAGATAATGCGAATAATTTATCGTTAGCCTTCAACGATGTTAAACTTATAAAATATAATAACTATCAAGTTTAACTGCAATGAACAAAGAAATCCATTAGAAGAGTCAAGTAGGAATAAAATCTACTATCTTCTATTATTTAAAAGGTTTTTCACCACTTTTATCGGCGGGACTCGACAATAAATAATCCACATCATCGAATCACCCTTGTACTACGGACCAAGGATATTCTTTAAGATCACGACCACGAATTATCCATGCCTTACTGGCTTTTGATAATCATGTTTTCATCAACGATCCACGATCATGCCATAAAACAATTCATCTTTGCACTACGACCAAAGAGAATCCATAGCCATAATCATACCAAAAAGCGTCCATCATACCTTCTACGGGCCAATGAGGACTTTTTCCACATCATTTATAACATTACGGTTATGATTATACTGAATAATCCTCACTTTCATAATCATACCAAGTCCATCTATGCACTACGAATACGATAACTTTCAACATAATATAAACATGAGGATGATGACAATGATATAAGAATTCAATAAAACAAGTTCAAGAATTAATTTATCCGAGGGACCGATAACGTTCAAATTGTCAACATGATCTTTGTTTTGTAGAGTAAAATTCAAGAATGCTCGGAAGAATATTTCCATGAAAAGATACTGGATGAAGCGCAAATATCAAGAATATTCCACTAATTTCATGGAGTATAGAAGTCAAAGTTTTAACCAACTGAGTATGATAAAGAATGGAATAACAAAAGAAATCACCAAGCATGTGATAGACCACACAGCGGAGTTATTCCAATGAGAATAATAAATAATGGAACCAGTCCCACAGGCGTAAAATGCATGAGACGAGGATATTCCAATGAAATAATAAAGAATGGAACCCGGTCCGGCGTAAAACACCTAGACATGATATTAAACATAGAATAATAAATAATGGAACCAGTCCCAGGCGTAAATGCATGCATGACAAGATATTCCGACAGAATAATAAATAATGGAACCAGGTCTGGGTTAAATGCACAGACATGATATTTCGACAGAATAATAAAGAATGAAATAACAGAAGAATTTCACCAAGTATAGGGTAGCCCGCGTATACAGGTTATTCCAACAGAATAAAAAAAATAATGGAATAACAGAAGTTCTCTTCATGAATACAAAAGAAATAATACCCCTTACCGTAAAAGAAACTGAATATAAGAGTAGGGAAGTAGCAGAATACTTTTCTATAGTTTCTCTATAATTTACGTCTCTCAGAGTTTCAAATTGAATTAAGTAAGAAATAATAAAGGAATGAGCTTATTTATAGGAAAATGGGTGAATAGTAACTAATTCATGAACGGTCCAGTTGATTTACTTTTAAGCGTCGGTCCATATTGATTTACTATTAAAACTTAAAGCAACGGTCCATCTTGATTTACTATTAAAACTTTAAACCAAATGATCCATATTGATTCACTATTATAACTTTCCACCAGTGGTCCATATTGATTCTTATTATATCTTCAACCAACTGATGCGAAAAATTAGCACATCTCCTCATGGAATAATATTGTACCCAAAATGATTTGGACCAAAAGAAATATATTTTCACGGGTGATCAATAGTACCCCGTGAATAGTAACTTCGTGAATAGTAACTTGTGAATAGTACTCCAACCACGAAAAGTGTCCGAATACCCGATTGAACAATCTTGGTGACTTCTCACATAAACATCAATAATCAATACCATATCTTCTACTATGCAACCACAGCGTATTCATCAGTACTTTTAACATCGGTGTTTCAACAGATTAGCGGTAAAACTTTCGCCGTTATTTTCATAAAAATATTTTTGTCGTTTTCTGTCCAAATGATAATTACATTGTAGGGTCCACCAATGATTGTACCGTCGTACAGATATTCCCTACAAAAAGAATATTCCCCGACCAAACGAATATTTTATAACAACTTGCATGCTTTGCAAAATTTATAAATATTACCCACAACTATAACATTATATCAAATCCACACCATAATATTAAAAAAAATATATTTCGAGAAAATTAAATATTTATTCATAAAATATGAGGTTTCACAGCTAGAGCCTTGATGTTGATTGCCCTTGATGGGAGAGACGCAACTCTGTTAGAGAGAGATGAGGCATTAGCTCGCAGAGATGCTGCTGTTATTGAGCGGGATGAGACTAGATCAGCCAGAGATGCAGTGATAGTTGAGCGGGATAGTGCCATATCTGCCCGGGATGTAGCCGTTACAGATAGTACTGCAGTGAGGTCCCTTACCACTGGAATGATCGCAGAGATAAGCGCTTACATTGATGAGCATATGGTCACCATGCAGATGGATGCAGATCTGTTGGATCGTGTGGATATTCTCGTACAGGAAACCACAGCTTCGCCTCCTTCTTCTGAGAGGGACGCCATGTTGGGCTTGTTAGCTCGCATATACCCTGACTTGTAGATGAGTTTGTATTCTCCTACACAGACTATCTTAGCCATTTTGTCATGTCTGATTTACATTGTGTATATCAAACGACATTGTATATATGGCGTGGAAATATATTTTGATCACTTCCCTTTTAGATATGCTTTGCTACTTGCTAGATATTTTGCCTGCTGCTTCAGGGCTTGCGATCTTGATGTATTCTGAATTTCGTATGGACTATTTTTGGTAAAGTAGACAAAAGTCAATTTTTCAAAAAACAAACTGCCCAGAAATTTGTTGGGGCAGTTTCGGCCACTTGATTAATGAAATAAATTTTGGCCTTTTGGGACATAAAAATATATGATATAAAATAGCTCATGTCCAAAATGAGCTCATTTCGACTTAAAATGACTAAGTTATGGCCATTTCAAATTTTTGCATTTTCTGACAAAAATGGCTATAACTGGAGTTCTATAACTCCGATGGCCATGAAATTTAAAATGGAGGCTCATGCTAACACGTATAAGTTTATGTCAAGAGATGAGAGTTTCTGGAATTGAGCATGATAGGGCTAATTTCTTAAGCTATGAACTAAAAATGATTTTTGAAAAATACTAAAGGGAGTTGAAAATTTGTGGAAAAATTCTTTTTGTGTATGAAATATATGTATATATGTTTGGTCAAAGGATAGAAAAATAATAAGTTGATTTGGTATTTTTGTGAAAAGAATTAATGAATCCAGCTTGCTGGATTGAAAATCTGTTGAATCCAGTTTGATGGATTGGAAAGCAGTTTATTGAATTGAAAACCTGTTGAATCTAGCTTGCTGGATTGCAATCTGGTTGCTGGAATTGGAATCCAGTTTGCTAGATTGGCCATCTGGTTACTGGATTTGGAATCTAGTTTACTGGATTGCAATCTGGGTTGCTGGATTGGTATGTTTGGATAATCCAGGTTGCTGGATTAGTATTTGGCTTATTAGATTTTAAAGAAGAACTTATAATATATAAGATTAAAGTATTAAATCATAATGTATATGATATAATGAGTAAAGAATTATCAAAGGGCGGTAATAATAATGATGTTTTAAGGAGTAATCTAATATTTGATTATGTGATAAGTGTTTAAGTTATATAATGACTGTAATTAACAGTAGTGTATGTGATGATATTATTCTAATTGAGAGATCGATATTATCAATAATAGGTCTTTCAACTGAAGCTTAATTAGCTTTGCGTAGCAGTAATTTACAGTTCAGGCAAGTTCCTATACTTTTATTATGCAAGTTCTCGAACTACACTTTTAATTAAGCAAGTTCTCTAACTCAAACCTGAGTTATTGTTTTTCAAGCACATTAGTGGATAATTATTGTTGATTATACCACATCTATAAATTATTGATTCGCACGTTGTACATGTTGCATATGTTCATCGGGTATGAAAGGCTGATCACCTTCATTACCATTTGGTCTAGTTAAATTGTTCATGTTCATTGTTGGCCATTCATTATTATTGACTCGGTCATTTAGTTATGAAAATTAATTCATGTTCTTTCACAATTATTATATTGTTGAAAGTTTATCAGCTTATTATTATTCTTTCAATCATGATATATCTTTCTTTGAACTTACACTTGTTGGGCAAACTTGTTGCTCACCCTTGCTATATCATGATAAATATTTCAAATTAAGATGAATACTTTGGACACAGGCAAAGGCAAAGACAAGTTACAGGAAATGATTATTATACAATTAAAATTGTAAATAGTATTGAAGGCAAATAACATTGGAAGTCCCGTAGTATAAAAATGTGTGTATTAAGTTAAGGTTACTGACCTTGGGGATTATGTTGTAAAATTTAATGTATAAACAATTTATGTTTATATCTTCCGCAATAGTTATAGAATTGGTGTACCAGGTTCGTGGTGATTAGTACCCGGATTTGGGAACGCTACAGTTGGTATCAAAGATGTAGGTTATAAACCTTAGGTGGGGTTACCTTAGGCTATAACCGTAGGGATAAGGATAAAGAATAAACTCAAATAGAGTTTAAGTTCTATGGGATGAGTATGGGCAAGGTATTTATAAAGTCAATAAGATTCAAAGAAGAATCTTGATAAGTAATAAAGATCCAGAGTTACCTAACTCTGATAATAAAAATGAACATTAATAATGAATAGATAGAGTCTAAAAGACTAAAAGTATAAAGGGAAAGGAGATCATAAAACAAAATGATTATAACATAGAAAAGAATCGTAATATAATACGATTATAATATGAGATCACTACGTGATCTGATAAGGTCGTAGCAGCGATGAGGATCAATCAAATGATTGAAAATTTTATTGGAAAAATTGTTATATGTAAGTCGTACTATGACTTAGTATTATTTAAACTCAGAAAAGAGTTGTGGGTGAAAAGATACGGATTAAACAAAATTCGTATGGAGTAAGTATGGAGCTAGGATTATGTGTGGGATTTCAATTGAGGACTCATGTCAGCAGCTAAGTTGTATGATTCTTTGCATGGGCGGGGAATTATACTTGGTGTAACAACCACTTAGCTTCTTACACTGATAATCATTGAAATGTTTGTGTCGTGCTATTTGCTATATACATGCTGAGAATGTGATTCTTTTCTCATGTGTATAACATATAGGTAGAGAGTATAAGGTTAGGTGCGAGTTCTTAAAACTCATACTTATGGTAAGTTTGTGACTCATAATCGTATAGTATATTTTTGAACCCCTAAGCGTATGGACAGTTCTTGATTGGTTCTTGAACTACGTATTGCTAGGATAAGTTCCTAAACTCATATTATTGTGGAAAGTTCCTGAACTCATAACGTGTGGTGAGTTTGATAAACTAGGGTATAGAAAAGTTGTGAATGAAGAATTGAGGATTATAGGAATAGATAGAATTAGTAAGAAATGGATCATTGTAGAAAGTGGAGTTGATGGTGGAAGCATAGGCATTCCAAATCTTCTAGCTATGCTAGACTTCGAAATTTTTGACATCAAGCTAAATACGCACTGATGTACCTTTTAAAAAAAATTGAATTTTTATTCTCAACACATGGTTAAAATTGTGAATGTGTGGACTTCGGTACACTGACACATCATTACCTGTTGAGGTATGATAGCACTAAAACTGATTTGCAATGATTTTTGAACTGTTTAAAGAATAGTGTATGCTAATTGTTTCGGCTAAACAAAAATGATTTAAAAATATCAAAATATATTTTATATCCTTAATGCATCATGTAACCTGGTGCAGAGATGATAAAAATGATAGAGTTATCAATGCAGAATTACTTAGTGTTGGATGTGATCTAAAGATCGTCAGCCCACTATGGAATGATGTAGTATGACAAAGTCACACAATGAAGGAATCCTTAAATGTGATGTAAATATAGTGCGATATCATGACGTCATCAAATTATTTTTAGAATTTTAAAGATAAACTATTGCCAATGAGGTCTGGCCATACATGTTTCGATTGAAATTGAATTATTGGTATGAGTCTAAGCTATTTGATTCAGCTAGACCAACGTTTATGAAATTCAAAGTGTTCTTTGAAATTTTCCAAACCAAATTATTTGGTGCAGAATCCTATAATAAGACTGAGGTGAGCTATGTCGATTGGATAAAATAATTCAAACCATTTTTAGCGAAAATATTAGTAAGGACGTGATTAAAGTACTAGCATCAATAGTTTACCTTCTTCGTGATTGTAAACATACTATTAACCCTTTTAAGAGGTTGAGTACCTTTTTCTTAATTGAAAGAGGTAGCAGGTAGTAATACCTCTAAACCTCAATAGTTCATGGTCTATATGACTCATCAGCATGATTTAAAATTTTTAACTCTTTGGAGTGATGTTTTGGATAGTATGTGATGATGAGTATGAAATAGGACGAACTCGTTGCTGTTAGGTTTGCAATATTCATGAACGCAATCAAATTGCACAAAATAAGCAGAAGCATGAAAAATCAGAGTTTAAAAATTTTACAAACCATATACCCGGATCATCCTTTATGCATAATTATTAATTAAACGAAAAATAAAGGACGAGAATCATACCCTTGAAGATCTGAGCTTCCTCGGGTACAAGTTCACCTCCAAATCATTTTCGTGTTCAACTTGAATCCACCGGGTTGGGTTCCTTCCTTGGATCAATGTTAGCCACCCAAGTGTTTGGCTGTAACACCCCCTTTCCGAAATAGAAAGAGAGTTTACTCAAAACATAACAAAACTGATGAATTTAATAGCAAGGCTCAAAGCCCCAAAATAATAGTCTTAATATCTGATAAATACAACAAGTCAACCATAATAAATGCCAAATTATCTCAAACCACAATCTAAAATAATTATTACAATTCCGAACAAACTAATGTATCACAACCTAAACATAATATATCTAAATCATTTGGATAAAAGGGAACTCTCGTCACACTTGCCCTTGATTCCCCTGATTACCCGCCGGAAGAAAAACACAGCATGAGCCAAATGCTCAGTACGGATATAGAATACAAATAATGAACCAAAATAACTAACTCAATTAAATGAAATGAAATGAAACGAAATGAACAAAACTAACACAACGAAATGCTAGGCTGAATAAAATGGTTGGGTGTTATTTTATACCGAGATCAAAATAAAAAGTAATATACCTTGCCACACAGGCAAGTCAAATAATGCCACACAGGCAATCACACATCGGATTGCGCAATCCAGATGCATGCAAAATCGGAAGGCATGTTTGGCACAAACATCACCATTCATGAGCGAGCGAGCAGCAGAAAACTAGGATTGCACCCCATCGCCTCCACAACAAAATACCAAATGGCCAACTCCCACCGGAGCACAAAATGGAGACAACGTGGACTGATCACACCTCCACAGAAGGTGTCATGCCTCGGTGCCAAGAGGACATGCCTGTGGTACCCCCACAGGTGGTTATAGCTCAGGTATACCCTACGGTATATTCTAACAAGAATACCATGTCACAACACATGCGACACAATATCAACACAAAGGAGTTCTAATATGTACATGCTAAACTGAAATGAATCATCAACTCAAAGTCCTCAACAATACTAACATGCACATTACTACAAATATCAAAATAAATTTAGATATGGTGTACTAGTCTAAAGAGTACAAATATGAGTTCCAACTATAAACGCCAAATGAAACTATCACAATGAATTGACAAGGAATAATTATGAGAGACAATACTAATTAAATTTCGAAACGAATAATGAAACGAACAAATCAAAAATAAATGAGTCTCACTGAAAAAGTACAAAATCCGTACCTGGATTAAGCAATGTAATACCCAAAATTCCAATAACACTTGTTTAGACTATCTCCGTCCAATCTAATAAATTTACAAAATTTGATTACAATATCATCATTAATAATGTAATACTATTAAATTTATTATTAACATTTATGTCTTTAACAGTAAAATTAATTTGTTTAAGTTAATATACATAACTTCTAATTTAATTTATCAATCATGTTTGTAAGTTTCATTCTATGGCTTAATACCAATTAAAATATTATATATATATATATATATATATATACCTGACGCCCTTTGGCATTGCTGACATAGCCTTGAATTATGTACATACACAGTAGCAATCTTAGGGAAAAAAAATTGTTGTAATCATTATGCATAATATATAGCCAAGTGCTTCGTTTGAAAAAAAAAACAACCTGAAAGGATTTCATAAAATTGAATTAATTTAATTGAATTAGAGAGCAACAAGTCTTACTTGAATATATGACTTGAAATCGAAACTCAATTTCGTGTTCTCTTATCTTCTACAAAAGTAAATCCGATTTCCTCTTCTTCTTCTTTTCCTCTGTAGCAGCAGCATCGTTCCCTTTTTTTTTCCAGTTCATTTCAGTGATGTATGAGATAGATTAGGGTTTAAATATTTATTTATATAACTGATGAACTCTCCTAATTTAAATAGAATTTTAATTTTACCCACCTATAAATTAAATCAAATTAGTTTTAAGGCCCAATTTTATCAACTTAATTTATCCACACTTATTAATATTTATTAGCCCATATAAATTAAATACTAGTTTGACCCAAATAACTGACAAAGTCCAATTAATATGTTTTAAACAAAATAATTTTTATTACACCATATTTATTATTAATTAATTTTTATCGGGTATTACATTGGCCTCTAGAGGTGATCCACCAAGGAAGAAGAAGTATTCAAGAAGAAGGGTATTTGGCAAAACCCTAGTTTTTCTATCTCTCATAGAAAAAGAACGTACTCTCTAACAATTGGAATCACGTCTGTTGTGTAAAAGTCAACAACCCACTCCACCCATAATAAGACTCCTCTTATTTATAGATGTAGACAACCCTCCTTAACAATTAAGAAATTGAGCTTTATTTTAATTAATTAAACTCCTTTAATTAATTAGGCTCCTAATCTTATTAGGAATAATTAATTAAATTTTTAATTAATTAGTCTCCTAATCTTATTAGGAATAAATGAGAGTACTTTTATTAATTAATTCTCAAACTCATTTAGAATTAAATAATAATAATAGTAATAATAATAAGACTCCTCTTATTAATTTATATTTAATATTTCCAAAATATTAAATAATAAATATTAAGCTATTTAATTTATTCTGTCACCATAGATTAAATTAAATATACTTAATTTATTATTATGATTATGCCATTAACTTCTTAAAATTATTCTTCCTTTTAATTATGGTGTGACCATTTAGGTTCTCCATATTAAACCGGTTGTGAATAAATCAATTAGAACAATTCTAATCTTATTTAAATAAATAAATTAAACAATTAATTTATTTAAATAAATAATATTTATTCTACAATAGGGATAAGCCTCCCTAGCGATTAACGACTTTCCAGATAATATAGATTTTAACATTAATTATAAAAGAACCTTTGAGTAAATAGTTATCGTACAATTCAATCCTTCCACCATACAATGTCCCAATTAAATATAAGACATGTAATTACTATCAAGTCTTATTTTCTTTAATTATATGTATTTCGATCCTTAAATGCACAACTCCAAATAATGCAATTTAGAAACTCCTTTCTAATTTCATTCTGCCTTGGCCAAGGACTACTGGGTTGTCATTTATCGAATCACATAGGACATTTCTCTTCTTTTACTAGAAGCGGTAAATTCTTTATTGATCATACATTATCTCCATATACAACTTATTATACCCAAGCATACCCTTTGATATACCCTAAGGGACTTAAGGAATAAGTAAAAGTATTACTCATCATACACAAGATACTATGATGATCTCAAGTCCAAGGATCACTTGTACTACTATTACTACAGGAATTCCTATTGACAGACAAATAAAACTCCATTAGGTATTCCTTAGCTAGCCACGTTCAGTGAACTTATTCTCTAATAAGCACCTACATACTTGCTTTAGTGTCTCCACACAAGTGATCATGAGATCAATCATCCTCATCCAATGAGCAAGCAACGTATGTACCAATCTATCTGGATTCACTAATCCCCAATTTAGTAATCCAACGATTGGGAACTATTTTAGTTTTAAGTTTTCTAAGAATTTAGATCTCATTAGAATGATCATCATCATTATTCTAAAAGCATTGCTTAAAACTATGGGTTTATCATATATTATAAAACAACATCATGTAGATAATTAAAAGCCTTTAATAAATTAATATTTTTTTTTATTAATAATTGAATAAGATTGTTACAAAGTATATGCTTTATCATCAAACATGATTGACTTGTGTGCATACTACTTTCAATCTCCCACTTGCACTAAAGCCAATCGCCATGGTATCTCATACCTTTCTTCTCTAAGTGACGATTATCCTGTTGTGGATAAGCTTTAGTTAATGGATATGTAATGTTGTTCTTGAGAGTTCACTATCTCTATAGTGATTTCCCATCTTTCAATGATTCCTATAATCCAATGAAAGTGCCGCAACACATGTTTAGATCCAAGATGAGACTTAGGAACTATTCCTAGTTCTATAATGAACATTTCATCCAAACAATCAACTTGTAGCTTCATTTACAATTGTATACTTTGTCTTTATCACTAAACCATCAACTCTTTGCTGTTTGAAACCTTTCCAATTCACTGCACCACTGTTCAAGGTAATACTTTACCTTAAAGTGGATTTTCTGTTGTCTTGGTCTGTTTGAAAAACTTGAGTCTGTTATGCCCTCTAGTTTTAATTTAGAGCCACCATGAATATGATCACATCCTTAGTATCGGTTTAAGTACTTTAAGATGTTTTTCACTAACTCATAGTGAACTTCTCCAGAATATGATTGATCAACATTATGTCTTAGACATTTTATTGCATACATGATAGTTACTCATGCGATCTCTCTTTTATGAGTCTATAGGGACTTTTAAGAGAGATACACTCTATAGCTCATCAACATGAGACAACTCTTGGAGTTTGCCATGCTAAATGACTTTAGCATCAAATGAATATACGTTCATTGGGTTAAGCTGAGCATCCTTTTAAATCTATCTATATAGATTTGTATCCCCAATTAAGATACTCTTCCCAAATCATTCATGGAGGATATGTTTAGACAACTTTATCTTTACTAATACTAGCATTGGCATGTCATTCCTTATCCGTAGTATATCAATATATAATACTAGGAATGTCACGACGGTCCCCACTAATTTCTTTTTACGCACACTAGGTTCATTCTTATTTTTGATAAAATCAAACTCTTTTGATTGTTTCATCAAAATGAATGTTCCATTTTTTAGAAACTTGCTTCAATCCATTTTTTTGAGTGTCTACAACTCTTACCTCGTCGTATGTAATTGGATCATCATCTTCTATGATGTGTACCTCATCATCATCATTTATGATGAATCCATACCTCCTAAGTATCTTCGGTACTATTCCAGATTTATGATTTGGTTGTGGTATAATAGGTCTATCTACAGGTTCCTCTTATTTGACTTATAGTGTTTTGTGGTTCTTGAACTCTTCAAGATCTATTATCCTTTCACTGGCCCCTTTAATGATAAACACCTTTATCTTAGAAGATAGCGTGTTTCGCAACAAACACTTTTTGCTATGTAGGATTATAGAACATATACCCTAAACTTACTTTAGGATGTCCCACAAATATGTACTTGTCAAATTTTGTCCCAAGCTTATCCTTTTGAAACTTTTTCACATAAGTTGGACAACCCCTTATCTTAACATACTTAAGATTAGGAATCCTCCCTATCCATAACTTTTATGGAGTCTTGGGGCCGGATTTTGAGGTTACCTTTTCCGTAGATATACAGCCATTTCTAGGGCATGACCTCAGAAGGATACTGGAATGTCAGTAAAATCATTATGGACTGTACCATGTCCAACAAGGTACGATTTTTCCTTTCAGATACATCAATCAATAATTGTGTATCAGGAGGTGTTCATTATGAGAAAACCATTTTGAGATGATCTAGAAACTTATTGCACAAGTATTTATTCCTTGATCTAATCAAAGAATCTTAATACTTTTCAAATTAATTTCACTTCTGAATTCTTTGAACCTTTAAAATAATTCACACATGTATTTCAGTAAATACACACATTCGACTCTTTGAATGATCATCTCATTTTTTTTTACTAATTTGTTCAATTTGCAAAATAATTTTTACATAAGTCAAGTATACAAAATCCATTAAGTAATATTCAAGTTCTATACAAAACATTATTATTATAAATAGAACAACAATTGTTCTTAAATATAATACCAAAAATTTTATTGTCCAACAATAAAATGAAAATAATGTTTCTAACAAGAACTGGAATACAATAACAACTTATTGACTTAATAGATTTGCCCATAGGCATTGCTAAACTATAAGTTTCTACGGCTAATGTAGCAACCTTTGCTTCATTTTCCACACATAGGATTACTTATCTTTGTTTAGCTTTCTACTTCTGCTTGGTCCCTTCATAAATCTATATTTATGATAACCAAAGTCGATCCAATACCCAAGTAGAACCTTCGACTTAAAGAAAATTTATTTTAAATCATGAACAAAATTGTATTTGTACCCGAAACTTCACTAAGCTTCTTCTGGTTAGCTCTGCAAGATGTTTCTCGTAGTTTCTTTTCCAGTGTCGTGGCTTATTGTAGTGGAAGCAAACTCCTTTGCTATCCGTATCAATTTTGTTCTTATTATCCTTTATTTTTTTATTTATATTTACCTTCTTTGAATCGTTCTTCTTTTCAGAAGATCATTTAGCCCCTACTAGTAAGACTTGGTCTTTCTTGGTGGAAAGTGACTTCAAAGATTTTCAACATAATTAAGCAAATCGTGAGGGTCGATATCTATCTTGTTCATATGAAAAATTCACAACAATTGTGAAAGGAGTCCGGGAGTGAGTGCAAGATCGAATCTTGGTTCAACTCTCCATCCATGACAAAACACATTGTCCTAATTGTTCAATCAAATTGATCATGTTTAGGACATGTGTCTATACTGTAGTGTAGTTGGTCATTCTAGATCAGAAGAGCTCCTTAGATATCTGATATCTATTAGTCCTACTTTTCTCACCATCAAATACTTGACGTGCAGGAGTATAGTAGGAGTATCCTTAGTTTCAGGCTGACGCTGAAGCTTGTTACTCATGGATACGAGCATGATGCATTGAGCCAACTGTGCATCATCTTGCCACTTTCTAAAAGTTGTAATCTCTTCCTTAGAGGCATTGTCTACAACCATTGCAGGAATAGCTGTATTAAGGACATAAGATAACTTTTTAGCCATGAGAACTATTCTCAAATTCCTTAACCAATCCATTTAATCCGGTCCGGTTAAATAGCATCTAATATGCTTCACAGTGATAGTAATTTAGACATTGTAAAATTCTGTAAATGAATTTGTAATTAACAACATTTTAGCATACATTCTTTTATTAATTACCAAAATAAATTAGGCCTTGTTTTAAATTGGTATCTCCCACTATTTTTATCAAACTATATTACCATCACTTATATAGTTCGGCAAAATCTAATTAAAGATTTGCTAGTGAGAATAAGGATCCCATTTCAAATGTATATAGCCTTGTGGTGACATAACAAACTATATATAAATAAATAGGTAGACAACTCTTGTCAATTACATCAACTATTCAACTCCTTTTATTTTCCCTCTTAGATTATTTTGATCAAGTGGTGGCACATCCGAATCAAAATTATCCAAGTTAAGTCAAACCTAGCACTCCATTTATTCAAAAAAGAAAAATATTATCCTTGTGGTGACACAACAAAACAACATTGTTCAATTTTCTTTATAAGCATCAAATGTGATAAAATTAACATCTCAAAGAATTAAGATAAGCCTTGTGGTGACACAACAAACTCATAATAATTAATTGATACTCTATTATTTTTATCATGTTGAAGGCTTAATTTCGATATTCCAAATATCTTTGAACGCTTAGACTTAATATAAAATATTTGAGGGTTTGTTATTAATTTGTCTCATCTTGTTTAATGCACATACACACACACACACACACACACATATATATATATATATATATACTATATATATATATTATATATTATATTATATATATATATATATATATATATATATATATATATATATATATATATATAATACTAGTCATATTAATTAAAATGTGAAGCATGTTTGCATAATATATAATATATATAGTATAAGCATGCACATATAGAATATTATATTCTACTCGGATTGATTATTGACTTTTATTCTAGTTTGGTTCACTAGAGTCACCAAGTGAACCAAAAGGTCAAACCCTAGGGGTGCAAGAATTAATTTAAATATAACTATTACATTTAAACCTCTGCTCCATTACAAACTTGGTCTTCACGCCATCCTTGCTCCTTTAATCTCCAATTCTTCAAAATTAATTCTAACTATTCTTATTACAAAACTATTTAAAATAAATAGAAACCTTGATCAACAGTCAAGGGGAAGTACATAGGAGGGAGATATAATTTACAATAAGAAAAATTAGAGAAGACGAGGTACGCAGACCCCATTTAATAAAACTCATACATTCATGCATTCAACTAAAATAAAATCCAATTACATTGGTCAATAGTCCATAATCAATCCCATTTATTATCATACACATCACCATATGCATCAATAAATAACATTCATCTCATGAATACTAAACATTCAATATATATTGATATCATTTAATGGGCAAATTTAGTTAGCATAAAATCTAATTTTGAATCAAAATAAACTCCTTTATTTTGATCCAAATTTAAATTAAAATAAACCTTTTTTATTTTAATTTATCCAATTTTGAATAAAATAAACTATTTTATTTTAATCAAATACTTTAATCAAAATAAACTCATTTATTTTAATTAATTATGGAATCCAAGTCCAAGTAAAAAAAATTCTTTATTTAAGGAAACACATATTCTCTTTCTTATTCACAAATAAACTCCTTTATTTTGAATAATATGAAATCTTATTTCATATCTAAATAAACTCCTTTATTTAAGGAAATATGGATTCACTTTCCTATTCACAAATAAACTCCTTTATTTTGAATAATATGAAATCTTATTACATATCTAAATAAACTCATTTATTTAAGGAAATTGGGATTCTCTTTCCTATTCATAAATAAACTCTTTTATTTTGAATAATATGAAATCTTATTTCATATCTAAATAAACTCCTTTATTTAAGAAAGCATGGAATCCAATTTCAACTCCAATTAATTATCATGGAATCCAATTCCAACTCTCTAATTAGCATGAAATCCAATTTTAAAATTAAAATAAACTTTTATTTTAAAATTAAAATAAACATTTTATTTTAAGATTAAAATAAATATTTTATTTTAATTATTAAATAATTAAGAATATTTTTATATATATAACTATTATATATATATATATATAATATAAATATAATATATATATATATATATATATATATATATATATATCTAATAAAATACAAATGATTTTGAATTTTTCGCTCACTTAATAAATCATCCAACTGCTCAAAGTTTGAGATAAATCCCACCGTCCATACAGTGCCGGAGGCATAAGACCCAACTAGTATATATATATATATATGATACCAAGTAAACAAAGGAATCCTGGAAGAATCTATTATTCACCTGCAGGTGGTTACATATGTAATCTGATTATGAGGATGTAAAAGCTAGCCAGTAGCCACGTGAATCATGGTATAATTATAACTATTATAATTAATATATATACGCGAATTCTGAAGTAACAGGCTTACATATCACGAATTTCGCGATTTTACTTTCTTTTTTTTTAAAAATTTTATATAACAATATTATGCCCAATTAAATTATTCTAAACACATATCAATATACATATCAAATCAAAATAATTAATAATTCGCATAAAGGTTTGGCTTTGATACCACTGTTAGGTTTGTAATATTCATGAACGCAATCAAATTGCACAAAATAAGCGGAAGCATGAAAAATCAGAGTTTAAAAATTTTACAAACCATATACCCGGATCATCCTTTATGCACAATTATTAATTAAACGAAAAATAAAGGACGAGAATCATACCCTTGAAGATCCGAGTTTCCACGGGTACAAGTTCACCTCTAAATCCTTTTCGTGTTCAACTTGGATACACCAGGTTGGGTTCCTTCCTTTGATCAATGTTAGCCACCCAAGTGTTTGGCCTCTAGAGGTGATCCACCAAGGAAGAAGAAGTATTCAAGAAGAAGGGTATTTGGCAAAACCCTAGTTTTTCTATCTCTCATAGAAAAAGAACGTACTCTCCAACAATTGGAATCACGTCTGTTGTGAAAAAATCAACAACACACTCCACCCATAATAAGACTCCTCTTATTTATAGATGTAGACAACCCTCCTTAACAATTAAGGAATTGGGCTTTATTTTAATTAATTAAACTCCTTTAATTAATTAGGCTCCTAATCTTATTAGGAATAATTAATTAAATTTTTAATTAATTAGCCTCCTAATCTTATTAGGAATAAATGAGAGTACTTTTATTAGTTAATTCTCAAACTCCTTTAGGAATTAAATAATAATAATAGTAATAATAATAAGACTCCTCTTATTAATTTATATTAAATATTTCAAAATATTAAATAATAATATTAAGCTATTTAATTTATTCTATCACCATAGATTAAATTAAATATACTTAATTTATTATTACAATTATGCCATTAACTTCTTAAATAATTATTCTTCCTTTTATGGTGTGACCCTTTAGGTTCTCCATATTAAATCGGTTGTGAATAAATCAATTAGAACAATTCTAATCCTATTTAAATAAATAATGTCGACGTCGAGATTTTTAATTATCCCTTTCCGTTACTTGTTCTTTGGTGTTCTCATTTTAGGTGAGATTTGTTTGAAAAAACAAGTGAAAAAGGTCCGACATGTATAATGTCGACGATGGACTGTTAAGAGTCGCCAGTTGCTTTTTTAAATGGTTGTACCAACACAATTGAGAAAAAGTTTGCACATTGACCTAGTGATGTGACACTACTAAACTGCCTATGAAACCGAGATTCATTAGGGTCCCGGGACTTGATTATCAGCGGAGGGAAGGTGTTAGGCACCGACGTCCAGTTACCACTACGGTGGTTCTTTTTCAAGAAATGATTATCCGAATGTGTGTGTGTGTGGGTCAATGTGTTTGTTATTTGGAAGTGGTGCGAGGCCTCGTTCATCTCCTATATACATAGGGTTGAATTTATGTAAAATTCAGCTTTTTAGCAAGATATAACAATGATGTTTTATAAAAGGTTTTTCAAACCCCGATGCTCAATAGTAATTGAGACCTTTTACACTTCCATTTTATTAAGTGCTCGGCATTGATTGATTTTATTTTCGAGATGCGAAGCATCTATAAGAAAAATAATGTACAAAAATAATGCCGACTTCCTCGTGGGTATGAAAACCATCCGAGGAAATTCGAGACATAATCGCAGAATAATTTACAAGTCGCTATAAATTGAAAATGTCCATCACGAACCAAATCTAGATCCAATAAATTTAATCTATGATCATATGATTCCTAAAGCATATGATACCACAATTTGTATGAAAGCAATAAGCATGTATATATATAAAAGCTGTAAATATATATATACAGATATAATCACCAACCACGAAGCACCTCTATGGGGGATCAGAAATATAAATAAAGCTATAAAAAGCTATCAACCACCATGGAGGAAACTCCAGGTGGGACAAAACGTAAATAAAGTTGTAAAGCTATCAACCACCACGGAGGAAACTCCAGGTGGGACAAAATGTAAATAAAGTTATACAAAGCAATCAACTGCCACGAAGTGAACTCTAGGCAGGACGAAACGTAAAGAAAGCTGTAAAAGCGTACAACCATCACGTAAGTAAACTCTGTGGGACGAAAACATAAAGAAAGTTTAAAAGCGATCAACCACCACGTAAGTAAACTCCAAATTATGATTTAATATATATATATATATATATATATATATATATATATATATATATATAGAAGGATCAAGTGCATACCTTATCTTACTCACGTTTTAGCTTTACTTTGCTTTATTATAATCGGTTGCCTATACTTTTAGCGATTTTTACAACATATATAGCCGCTTAAAAGTATAGACGACAAAATGTATATGAATCAAACTATCGCCTTGAAAGGGGGTGAGTATATGGTGAGTAAGATAAATGGTATGCACTTGATCTCGACTGAACATATATATATATATATATATATATATATATATATATATATATATATATAAAAGCGATAAACGCATCTGGATGTAAAATCCAGGCTCATCGAACAAAGTTTGACAATAGTTTATATATATATATATATATATATATATATATAGCGAGATGTAAAATCTGTGCTCATCGAATGCAGTCCGACATTACGCTCATATATATATATATATATATATAAGCAAATAAACGCTCCAGACCGAAGTCTAGGCTCAATCGAGGCATAACTCGATAATGTTAGTCCTATATATAAATATATATAAATATATATGTATATACAAACTGAAAATAAAACCACTGACCGAAGTATGGGCAAACGCACGCAACACGACTTTTAACGTGAAGAAGTGTGTGTGCAGAGATGAAGAGAAAGGCTTTAAAGTGTGTGAGAAGGCTTACAGTGGACTACCAAAGAAGGCTTCTATATCTTTAAAGTGGATGAAACTCAGCTCCCGCTGGTACAAAAGTAGCTATATGTGAGCTCACAAGTGTTTAAAATGGGAAAACACTCAATATATTGCCAGTACGGAGCAAATTTGACAGGGCTTCCTCACTCTTTCTCCCGTCAAAATTGCCACCCCAAGCCCTCTATTTATAGAGGGGGGAGCCGCAGGTGTACCTGAGGCTGCCAGGGTTGCCCCGGGTTTCTCAGGTCGGGTCGTCTCGTAGTAAGTGCACGTAGGCACGACAATGTCTGCTCGAACTTTCAGAATTACAATCAGGGCATCCGACTGAGGTATATAGGACCTATTTTGGACCGCCGTTGTCAAGAGTTGTACAATGGCATGGGATTAGAGGTTGTACGAAGTCATGAAGATGGGACAATGCCCTCCGGTCTTCAAGCTTCAAATTCTATCCGTTACCCCGCATAATAGTCACTCGGGATTGGTTTTCCTTGATTCTTGTGGGACATCATTGTGTAGAGATGTGTGTATAAAATGTTGAGATGATGTTATGTGGATTTAGAGTGGCGAGATGATGCCTTGGCTCCATCGAGTTATTGCCGATTTAATGATAAAGCGACGGGGCGTTGCTCGTGGTTATTGTTGAGATTGAATCATATAAGTGTTGAAGGTCCTCAATGTCAACTCTGAGGTGTGCCTGTCCTCCTGGTGTTATCTCTGGGTTGATACTGGGTATCTCGTTATGAGTGCTGAGATTGAAGCTGGCTGCATTTGAAACAAGCATTTTTGGGGTTATCGCCGGAACTGCATTCCTTGGGCTGATTACCAAGGTTGGTAGATATTCCCATGTTTGGGACTGAGACTGGATATCTCGAGGTTATCTCCAAGATTAATCAGTCTTCTTCGGTGTGTGTGTTCCAGTATTAGATCTGCACGCCTCGGGGTTATCTCCGAGGTTTGATTTGTTACTCCCAATGTGTGTCCTGGGGTTGATGCTGAACTTCCGGTAGTATCCAAAATGGATATGAATTGTCTTCCGTGGTTCCTCTTGAAGATTAATCGCCTCTCTGCAATATTAGTGACAAAAGGGTAAAAAAATTCAGTCTCACAGATGCCCCTCTTTATCATACTCATATAGTGCAATGTATGGGTAGGATAAAGAATCCTAAACACTTGAAATGCCATAAGATAAACATGATACTATATGTAGCAACATGATGCAAATGTATGATGCATGTGTGCGGGGTTGTTGCCCAACATGCTGGGGATGATTGCTGGATCCTTGTAATGTTTACCGAGGATTGGCAAATATGACCTGATCAGATGTGTGATTTGAATCTATTAGGATGTTGATGTTGGAGTTATCACCAAAGTCCTGGACCCTTGATACAGACTTAATTTCAAAGAGGTACCTCTTATGTGTAAGAGATCTGTGGGGATGAAGCTTTGTCTGTTTGAGGATGCGTATAACATATTTTATCACCGATCCTCCTTGATGATGTTGATCTTTCCTAGTTTATATCTCCAGGATATGTCAAGATTCTGTTGGATTTACTGCCAACAACAGATGATGTCAGAATTGCCTGACCTTCATTGATTTGTACTTTACCGACGTGTGAATCAACAGATGAACCAGGAGTTGACTCCCACTATGGAGGAGTATGCACGGTTGACGATGTTGCCACTGGACAGACCTTGTGTGCATATGGCTTTGGGGGACATGAGTCGAAGGTTCATGACCCTCACTGGATTAAGGCATAGAGTGGTGCAGGATGAGATTACCTCTGGCCATGTTATATCCCAGCATTTTCTGTTTGACAGATTTGGCTCTGAGGATAGTTATAAATGACATTTCGGGGATTTCATCACACTGGAGGATCATTGGCGTCTAGCCAGGGTGGATGTACTGATACTGTGCATGATGTCGTATGTCTATATGCCACGGTACATGGATGAGATAGACATTGGAGTCATCATGGCAGTGAGAGCTCTCAGGGAGGGTCATACCATCATTCCCATGATTATAGCAGAGACTCTGAGGTCAGCTGCATACTGCTGCGCTTATCCGACAGGAGTGTTTACGAGCAGCTCTGTCATGCTATACGTGTGGTTTATGTCACACTTGAGACCGATTGGCACCTTTAGACGATATGGGTATTATTTCACCCATGATATAGCCATGTCATACTCCTTTCAACCATTGGAGTGTACGGACGCTTTGGCTTGGTCTATGTTCTTGGCGGATATTAGTGATCCGTTTAGCATATTATCGTGCTAGAGGCTTAGCTCACCTTACAACTTTATTACTCATGCTCCAGGCATGGACTATCTCCTTCTGGCTGGCTTGAGGGGCATGACTACCTACCACTCGCTGGCCGTGATGTCGAAGTTTGACTAGTTTCAGGACTTTCATCCTTTTGAGGGGGCGTCGGGTCAGCGTTCCGCTTCTCGTTATCTTTCAGTAGAGGACCGATCCCGTGTGTATGCTTGTTGGGATCAGCATGATATAGTTTCTTTTTCTGTGAGCCATTCGGGTTGTTCTGCAGAGTATTCCGCATTGATGGACGTAGACACTCGAAATTTTCTTTTCCTGTTACTAACCATGCAGAAGGGCAAAAGCATCTTTTTCACACTCCAGAGATAACCCTGGAGGACCACAACATCAATTCCAACCCCGAAGATAGCCACAAGAGATCCAATTCTCAACCCTAAAGATAACCCCAGGAAATCAGGTTCCAAACCTCGGAGATAACCCAGGGAAAGTCAGTTTCAACCCCGGAGATAGCCCCGAGGGATCAAGATCAAAGCCTAGAGATAGCCCCAGGAGGTCAAGCCAACCACAGAGATGACCCTGAGGATAGTAAAAGTCAATAGCAAGCCAACCTCAGAGATAACCCTTAAGAAAAGACTGCTACAACTGCGCAAAAATCGGAGATAACCCCGGGAGGGGAAAAATGGTCATTTTGCCAACTCAACTTCACTTCAAATCAAATACACTCATGTCAACTCAAAATGCTTCAATATAAGTCCCACAAGAACCATATCTTAACTTCTGAGTGCAAACTACGCAAAACGGCTCAACGGACTGCCTGACGAAAACCCGGGAATGCCATTTCGGTCATGGATCCATCTTCCTAGAATAAAAAAGGTCAAATCATATATCATTGTGTAGCTCTTGGAAAGATCTTTCCAGAATGGTATGGCACGCTTCCATCGGACTCTCGGATTGAAAGTTATGAGCGATCGAGCAAACATCACAGACGCATTTCCGACACACTGGCGGGACCCACACCGCCTGGGCACTCCCGGGCAGCCAAGTAGTACACTGCTATTAGGTACCGCAGTACACTGCTACTAGGTGCCGCAGTAGACTCATACTCTCCCTCTATAAATAGAGGGGGCTTGGGGTGGCCATTTTGTAAGAGAAAAGACGGGAAACCTCCGCACACCTAGCCCACTTTACCATATACTGAAGGTATTTTCACCTTTTTAAACACCTGTGAGCTCATATATAACCTCTTTTGTACCCACAAAAGCCAGTGTTTACCCACTCTAAAGATATAGAAGCCTTCTTTATCATTCAACTGTAAGCCTTCTCACACACTTTAGAGTTGTCTCTTCATCTTTGCACACACCATTCTACACGTTGAGAGTCATGTTGCTTGCTTTTGCCCTTGACTTCCTATTCTGTGGTTTCATTTCAGTTTGTATATATATATATATATATATATATTTACATATATATTGACTAACATTATCGAGTTATGCCTCGATTGAGCCTAGATTTTGATTCAAGTGCGTTTACTCACTTTTATATGTATATATATATATATATATATATATATATATATATATATATATATATATATATATATATATATATATATATATATGAACTGTGGCTCTGACTCTGCTCGATGAGCTTGGATTTTATATCCTGCATTTATTCACTTTTATATATATATATATATACTTATATATATTTAATCGCGTGGTCAACTCGCTCGATGAGCCTCGGATTTTACATCCGGCATATGCGTTTTGCTGCTTTTATATATATATATATATATATATATATATATATATATATATTGTCTCACCTGGAGTTTACTTACGTGGTGGTTGATCGCTTTTACCTGTTTTCTTTACTTTTCGTCCCCGCCTGAGTTTACTTCGTGGTAGTTGATCGTATTTATAACTTTATTTACGTTTACGTCCCCGCTCGAGTTTCCTCCGTATGCGGTTGATAGCTTTTAACAAATTTTTATTTACATTTCTCGATCCCCATTGAGGTGCTTCGTGGTTGGTGATCCCGTCTGCGTATATATATATTTACATCTTTTATATATATACCGCTATCGCTTTCATATAAACTGCAGTATTTTGTGAGCCTAGGAATCATGTGATCACAGATTCATCCCATTGAATCTAGATTCGGTTCCCATGATGGACATCTTCAGCTGTAAGTAGCTTGTAAATTATTATGCGGTGTCTGAATTTCCTCAGATGGTTTCCATACCCACGAGGAAGTCGGCATTATTTTGTACATTATTTTCATACGGATGCCTCACATTCGTAAAATAAAATCAACCAAGCCGCACACTTAATAAAATGGGAGTGTAAAAGGTCTCAATTACTATTGAGCATCAGGGTTTGAAAAACCTTTTTTATAAAACATCATTACCATATCTTGCTAAAAATTGAATTTTTACATAAATTCAAACCCTGTGTATATAGGTACGAACGAGGCCTCGCCCTACTTCCAAATAATAGCACATTGACCACACACACACACACACATTTAGATAATAGTTTCTCGAAAAGAGGCGGTCACCGTGGTAACACGGATGTCGGGGGCCGCCTAACACCTTCCCCTCGCATAATCAAGTCCCCGAACCCTAATGAATCTCGGTTTCACCGACCCGGTTAGCAGTGTCACATCATTGGGTCAATGTGCAAACCTTTTCTCGGTTGTGTTGGTACAACCATTTAAAAAACCAACTGGCGACTCTTAACAGTCCATCGTCGATATTATACACGTCAGACCTTTTTCACTTGTTTTTTTCAAACAAATCTCACCTAAAATGAGAACACCAAATAACAAGTAACGGAAAGGGACACCCAAAAATCCCGACGTCGACAATGGAGACAGAGATTGCATCGCCTGCAGTAGTATCCACATTGCAGAGTAGTGATTCAGACGATGTAGAGCCTATGGAGGACATAGATTCCTACATCGAGGAGGAGCCAGTTGCTGGGTTGCCAATATTTCCTTTAGATTCTCCCAGTACTAGTACTGTTGTGATTCAGTATTCAGCATAGTACTTTAAGCAGAGTCTTTATCTGATGACCTTTGAGAGAGACCATGCTAGTGTGACGCCCCCAAAATTAGGTATACATCACCCATCTTGAGTCGCCAGATACATGGTACAGAATTCAAATACAACTTAATAATACAAATGTCGTGTACAATACGACAAAACATAAACTGTGAGTTTGAATACAAATATTGTCTACTACAGAGTATACAAACTCAAAAGGAGTCCACATTACAATTATTATCACACTATTTCATAGAATAGTGAGGACTGCTAATGCACCATCTAGGACCATCACTCTGTTCCCCGACTAGTCCCAGCTACGTTCTCATTTCCTAAAGAGAACAGTGAAAGAAAGGGTGAGCTCAACTAGCCCAGTAAGAAATATTATGACTAAGATAATGCAGAATAATTTATCGTTAGCCTTCAACAGTGTTAAACTTATAAAATATAATAACTATCAAGTTTAACTGCAGCGGAACAAGCAATTCATTAGAAGAGTCAAGTAGGGAATAAAATCTACTATCTTCTATGATTTAAAAGGTTTTTCATCACTTTTATCACTGGGACTCAGCTTAATAAATAATCCACATCATCGAATCACCCCTGCACTACGGCCAAGGATATTCTTTAGTATCACGACCACGAATTATCCATGCACTACGGCTTAAGATAATCATGTTTTCATCAACGGTCCTGATCATGCCATAAAATAATTCATCTTTGCACTATGGCCAAAGAGAATCCATAGCCATAATCATACCAAAAATCGCCCATCAATGCACTACGCACAACGAGGACTTTTTCCACATCATTTGTAACATTACTAAGTTATGATTATACCGAATAATCCTCGGTCATAATCATACCAAGTCCATCTATGCACTACAAAACCACAAATGACTTTCAATAAAATATTAACATGAGGATGATGACAATGATATAAGAATTCAATAAAACAAGTTCAAGAATTAATTTATCCAGGAACTGATAACGATCAAATTGTCAACATGATATCGCTTTGTAGAGTAAAATTCAAGAATGCTCAGAAGAATATTTCCATGAAAAGATACTGGATGAAGCGCAAATATCAAGGATATTCCACTAATTTCATGGAGTATAGAAGTCAAAGTTTTAACCAACCGAGTATAATAAAGAATGGAATAACAAAAGAAATCACCAGCATGCGATAGACAAGACAGTGCGCGTGTTATTCCAACGTAATAATAAATAACGGAACCAGTCCGGCGTAAAATGCACAGACAGGATATTCCAATAGAATAATAAAGAATGGAACTAGGTCCGACGTAAAATGCATGCATGTGATATTCGACGTAATAATAAATAATGGAATCCAGTCCCAAGAACGAGCGCATACATGTGATATATTCGGCGTAATAATAAAGAATGAAATAATGTAAGAATTTCACCAAGTATAGGGTAGCCACAGATACAAGTTATTCCAATGTAATAAAAAATAATGGAATAATGTAAGTTCTCTTCATGAATACAAAAAGAAATAATACCCCTTACCGTAAAAGAAACTGAATATAAGAGTAGGGAAGTAGCATAATACTTTTCTATAGTTTCTCTATAATTTCTCTCTCTAGAGTTTCAGTGAATTCGTAAGAAATAATGAAGGAATGAGCTTCTATTTATAGAAAAATGAACTGAATAGTAACTAATTCATGAACGGTCCAGATTGATTTACTTTTAAATGGACGGTCCATATTGATTTACTATTAAAACTTAAAGCAACGGTCCATACTGATTTACTATTAAAACTTTAAACCAGCGATCCATATTGATTCACTATTATCACTTTCCACCAGCGGTCCATATTGATTTACTATTATATCTTCAACCAACGGTCTGAAAAATTAGCACATCTCCTCATGGAATAATATTGTACCCAAAAATGATTTGGACCGAAAAGAAATATATTTTACGGGTGATCAATAGTACCCCGTGAATAGTAACTCGTGAATAGTAACTCATGAATAGTAACTCATAAATAGTAACTCATGAATAGTAACTCGTGAATAGTAACTCATGAATAATAACTCGTGAATAGTACTTCGCACGAAAAGTGTTCCGAATACCCGATTGAACAATACTGAGTGACTTCTCACATAAGCATAAATAATCAATATTGTGTACTACTATGCAACCACGCGTATTACTGTACTTTTAACACCGGGTGTTTCAACAGTTAATGGTAAAACTTCCGCCGTTATTTTCATAAAGTATTTTTGTCGTTTTCTCTATCCGATAATAATTCTGTTGTGGGGTCCACCAATGATTGCACCGTCGTACAGATATTCCCGATAAAAAGAATATTCCTCGACCAAACGAATATTTTATAACAACTTGCATACTTTGCAAAATTTATAAATATTACCCACAACTATAACATTATATCAAATCCACACCATAATATTAAAAAAAATTATTTTGAGAAAATTAAATATTTATTCATAAAATATGGGGTCTCACAATCTCCCCTCCTTATGAAATTTTGCCCTCGAAATTTACGTACGTACCTGGTATGCTGAAGAGGTCAGGATACCTTGACTTCATTTAAGATTCTAACTCTTGAGGTATAACCTTTGAGTGTCGAATATAATCCTTCTTATCCAAGATTTTAACATGTATCTCTTCATACGTTAAATCATCCGCTATCTCGTCCGGTTCTAAATTAATAATGCGGTTCAGGTTGTCCCCATATTTACGTAACGTCGATACATTAAAAACGTTATGAACACGCGACATACGTGGCGGTAAAACGAGTCTATAAGCCATAGTTCCTACTTTATCGAGGATTTTAAATGGGCCAATTAAATCGAGGGTTGTGATTTTCTCTCTTCGTCGATTCTTTCTTCTAGAATAACGCCCTCTTGAACCTTCTTAATTCTTCACATTCATCAGCTCCGGGTGTGTAGCTTGAGTGGCTTTAACTTTATCGATTAAAGTCGATTCTACTCGTATATTCGTTATCTTCATGTGGTTTCCTAAAGTCTTTAACTCTATCTTCATCATTTGTAAGTCGTACGAAATGGGTCTTTGTGTTAACAACATCGCACTCGTAAACGTATACGATCTTCTACTTAATGCGTCAGCTACCACGTTCGTTTTTCCCATGATGGTATTGAATGGTACGATCGTAATCTTCAACAGCTCGAGCCAACGTCTTTGGCACATTACACGTTCGTTTTGGGTGAAGAAAATATTTGAGGGTTTTAGAAATGGGTTTTGTACTGGGGTCAATACAAAATTCGATTTCACGCTCTAGGGGTAGGCTGAGAAGTCTTCAAGAATACGTCAGAAAATTTATTAACAATAGAAATATCATTCAAAACTGTGACCCTCATCCAAGACTTGGATAGTACGTCACATTGATACGTATCAACTTGCCATCGTTATTCACGACGTCGCCTACAGAAAGTCTGGCTTCGGTGCATTTCACACAAGGAAGTCAACAACGAAAGGACTGGGGCTCTTTACTTATGGCTTGATATGACAGTGATTGACTTTAGTGGTTTTGTTGCTTTGAATTCGCATAACAGATTGGTTAGGAGTATGAAAGCTAACAACCTTACGAAAAGCATGATGAGTAGTTAACCAATCATTTCCAAAAATTACATCAAAGGCAAGTATTTTCAAAGAGATAAGATCGACAGGTAACGTGAAAATGTTGATTTGAAAAAGATTTATAAATAGTGGAGGTAACGAAGGTTTCTCGCAACTGAGTTTAAACAGATATATCAAAGTCTAACTTCTCCGGAGTTAACTTCAAACATTGAACACAACTAGGTGCAATAAAAGAGTGAGTAGAACCGGTATCTAATAAGACATAAACTTTGCAAGAATTTATAATTAACTAACCCGTGATAACTTCATTCGTGTTCCTCGTCACAAAAAAATGCTCTCTTTTAAACTATCGATTTTGACTTGTCTGGGACATTCTTTGGCATCACCATCCCAGCTAGACTTGACTTTGCTATAGAGTACATTCCACCCTTAATTGCTTCGTCACATTCCTGATCCATGATTTGAATCATTACTCCCTGATCCATATTGAATTGGGGTTGACCGCTCTCTACAGGGTAATTCTGAATTCGATGTTGGATTCTCCCAATTGTTGTCCAAAAAGCACAATCCATTTCATCTATATTGACTTTATTGGATCAAACGTCTTTTTCGACAATATCAACGCGTCGTGCAGCTTTTACCCACGCATCATCTATTCTCCTTCGTTCGCTTGTTTACGCTTTCATCGAACTTTGATCATAGCATTCTCGATTCCACTCTAATATCTTATACTCGCCAAAGAGTGCTTCGCTCAAGCATCGCATACCTGGTTAACACAATTTTGAATGGTTGCATCTCTTTCAGCTCCCACGGCCGCCACTTGCTTTCAAATTTCGCTTCTTCTAACTCATGAATACGATTTTGTAATGCTAAATTTTGATCATAAAATTCTTCTAATAAATTCTCCTCGTGTTCCTCTTCCTCCTCTTCTTCCTCACTCTCAATTTGCTACCTTTTGCAACTAGCTCAAAATGCAACTATTAGTTCTTCACGCACTACATAGATATCTCTAATTTCTTCTTCGTCTGACATCAAATTAACCTGGTTAGTGATTAAAGGTGTCTCAACGGTCTTATGTGCTCTATTGCTATTCTCAACATTTTCGGATGCCATTTTCAAATACTGCCACAAAATAAGGGTTAATTAACATGTCACATATTATCCCTATACTCTGACCGACCAGTTAAATACCAAATAAACTTAGGTAGGTCATACTAGCGAAGGAATTCCCCGCCTCCCCTCCTAGTTCTTGTCTCACATCTCAAATGGGATCATATCCCTAAGCTTTGATACCAACTGTGACGCCCCCAAAATGAGGTATACATCACCCATCTTGAGTCGCCAGATACATGGTACAAAATTCAAATACAACTTAATAATACAACTATCGTGTACAATATGACAAAACATAAACTGTGAGTTTGACTACAAATATTGTCTACTAGAGAGTATACAAACTCAAAAGGAGTCCTCATTACAATTATTATCACACTATTTCACAGAATAGTGAGGACTCCTAATGCACCATCTAGGACCATCACTCTGTTCCCCGACTAGTCCCAGCTACGTTCTCATTTCCTGAAGAGAATAGTGAAAGAAAGGGTGAGCTCAACTAGCCCAGTAAGAAATATTATGACTAAGATAATGCAGAATAATTTATCGTTAGCCTTCAACAGTGTTAAACTTATAAAATATAATAACTATCAATTTTAACTGCAGCGGAACAAGTAAACCATTAGAAGAGTCAAGTAGGGAATAAAATCTACTATCTTCTATGATTTAAAAGGTTTTTCATCACTTTTATCGCTGGGACTCAGCTTAATAAATAATCCACATCATCGAATCACCCCTGTACTACGGCCAAGGATATTCTTTAGTATCACGACCACGAATTATCCATGCACTACGGCTTAAGATAATCATGTTTTCATCAATGGTCATGATCATGCAATAAAACAATTCATCTTTGCACTACGGCCAAAGAGAATCCATAGTCATAATCATACCAAAAACTGTCCATCAATGCACTACGGGCCAATGAGGACTTTTTTCACATTATTTGTAACATTACTAAGTTATGATTATACCGAATAATCCTCAAGTCATAATCATACCAAGTCCATCTATGCACCATGAGCCACATATGACTTTCAACATAATATAAACATGAGGATGATAACAATGATATAAGAATTTAATAAAAAAGTTCAAGAATTAATTTATTCGTGAACCGATAACGTTCAAATTGTCAACATGATATTGCTTTGTGAGTAAAATTCAAGAATGCTCGTAAGAATATTTCCATAAAAGATCTTTGGATGAAGCGCAAATATCAAGGATATTCCACTAATTTCATGGAGTATAGAAGTCAAAGTTTTAACCAACCGAGTATAATAAAGAATGGAATAAGAAAAGAAATCACCAGTATGCGATGAATAACCGCACAAAAGCAAAGTTATTCCAATGTAATAATAAATAACGGAACCAGTCCCGTAAAATGCATGCATGTGGATATTCCAATAGAATAATAAAGAATGGAACTAGGTCCCAAGTAAAATGCATGCATGTGGATATTCCGACGAATAATAAATAATGGAACCAGGTCCCAAAGAACGCACATACATACATACATATTCCTACGAATAATAAATAATAGAACCAGTCCCACAGAAACGCACGTATGTGATATATTCCGACGAGAATAATAAAGAATGAAATAATGTAAGAATTTCACCAAGTATAGGTAGCTCACGTGATCAAAGTTATTCCAATGAATAAAAAAATAATGGAATAATGTAAGTTCTCTTCATGAATACAAAAGAAATAATACCCCTTACCGTAAAAGAAACTGAATATAAGAGTAGGGAAGTAGCAGAATACTTTTCTATAGTTTCTCTATAATTTCTCTCTTTAGAGTTTTAGTGAATTCATAAGAAATAATAAAGGAATGATCTTCTATTTATAGGAAAATGGACTGAATAGTAACTAATTCATGAACGGTCCAGGTTGATTTACTTTTAAACGGACGGTCCATATTGATTTACTATTAAAACTTAAAGCAACGGTCCATACTGATTTACTATTAAAACTTTAAACCAGCGATCCATATTTATTCACTATTATAACTTTCCACCAGCGGTCCATATTGATTTACTATTATATCTTCAACCAACGGTTTGAAAAATTAGCTTATCTCCTCATGGAATAATATTGTACCCAAAAATGATTTGGACCGAAAAGAAATATATTTTACGGGTGATCAATAGTACCCCGTAAATAGTAACTCGTGAATAGTACTTCGACACAAAAAGTGTCCTGAATACCCGATTGAACAATACTGAGTGACTTCTCACATAAGTATCAATAATCAATATCGTGTACTACTATGCAACCACGCGTATTACTGTACTTTTAACACCGAGTGTTTCAACAGCGAATCTCAGTAAAACTTCCGCCTTATTTTCATAAAAGTATTTTGTCGTTTTCTCTATTCGACAATAATTCTATTATAGGGTCCACTAATGATTATGCGTCGCATGATATATTCCCGAATAAAAAGAATATTCCCCGACCAAACGAATATTTTATAACAACTTGCATACTTTGCAAAATTTATAAATATTACCCACAACTATAGCATTATATCAAATCCACACCATAATATTAAAAAAAATTATTTCAAGAAAATTAAATATTTATTCATAAAATATGGGGTCTCACAGCTAGAGCCTTGATGTTGATTGCCCTTGATGGGAGAGACGCAGCTCTGTTAGAGAGAGATGAGGCATTAGCTCGCAGAGATGCTGCTGTTGTTGAGTGGGATGAGGCTAGATCAGCCAGAGATACAGTGATAGTTGAATCTGATAGTGCCATATCTCTGCCGGATGTAGCCACATTCTACAGATAATCTTTGCGGTGAAGTCCCTTACCACTGGCATGATCACAAAGATAAGCGCTTACATTGATGAGCATATGGTCACCATGCAGATGGCTACAGATCTGTTGGGTCGTGTGGATATTCTCGTACTGGAAACCACAGCTTCACCTCCTTCTTCTGAGAGGGAAGCCATGTTGGGCTTATTAGCTCGCATATACCCTGACTTGTAGATGAGTTTGTATTCTCCTACACAGACTATCTTAGCCATTTTGTCATGTACAGTTTACATTGTGTATATCAAACAACATTGTATATATGGCAGGGAAATATATTTTTGATCACTTCCCTTTTAGATATGCTTTGCTACTTGCTAGATATTTTTCCTGCTACTTCAGGGCTTGCGATCTTGATGTATTCTGAATTCCTCCTTGAGGGATGGACATTGAGATGTCTCTGGACAGTTCAGAATGGATCATCGATATGTATGTATCCCTACCATCTTTGGTGTCTTGGGACTGGTTTATGCATAGAAATGTGGAGATGAGTTTGGCTTTCCTCTCTGAGATTGACCGCACCACAGATGGTCGCCAGTACTTCTATTTAGGAGAAGCCTAGTTAATTCCATCTCTTATGGATTGGTGTTGCTCTTCAAGGTATGACCACAGCTTAGATGGTCGCCGAATCTCCTATTTGGGAGGAGTTCAGGTAATTCCATCCCTTTAGTCTGAAGCCAATGAAATGTAGTGGATTGAAGGATGATCCCAGTACCATTTGACAAGGGTTTGTGTTTTAGTAGAGGGGATGAGACCGAACCATAAATGGCTTCCTACGTACTCCTATTGAAGAGGAGATCAGGTCTGCGTAGTTAGAACCTGGTGTAAGAGGTTCAACGCTGTATGTGGTAGAAATGGTGTAGGAATGTTTTTGTTTTTATAAGGAGAAAAGGGTAGAAATGTTTTTGTTGTTTTTTTGTTTTATTATGACCGGGCCATGTAACATGGTTGCCTACGTACTCCTATTGAAGAGGAGATCAGGTCGGCGTAGTTCGCACCTCAAGGCGAGTTGAAAAACATGATCCCATGTGCAGGTCAGATTGCGGGGAGGAGAAAGTTTAATCCTAGGTTGAGGATAAACTGCAGGTATGAGAAGTTTGATCCCATGTATGGGTAGCTTAAATCCGTAGTGGTATGACCTAAGTTGTAGGAACGCAGAGAAGCCAGGCTGCTGGCTTGAAAAGTATGTTTCCCTGAGGGGCAACGTATGGAAAAGAGTAATATGTGGTAAAGGGTTAAAGAACCGGAATGACTGGTGATCTGATCATCCAACACCAGGGTGTTTGCTTGTTATTTCAGACATAGTACCGTTTCACGGTATCCGAATTGATTAGTTGTGGAAATTTATCGCCGTCCATTTCTTGCAATCTGAGAGCGCCTCCTGTCAATACTTCCTTGACAACAAATGGGCCTTCCCAGTTATGAGCGAATTTTCTCTTAGATTGATCTTGGTTGTCAATGATCTTCTTTAAAACCAAGTCATGTTGTTTAAACTGTCGTAGCCAGACTTTTTTGTTGTAGGATCTGGCGATCCTTTGTTGATATAACTGACCATGGAAGATAGCCGCGGTTCGCCTTTCGTCTATTAGAGACAATTGGTGATACCTGTCTTATACCCATTGATCTTAATCCAGCTGAGCGTCTATCAACACTCTGAGGGATTGAATTTCAACTTTTATGGGGAGCACTCCTTCCATCCCATAGGTCAATGCGTAGGGGGTTGCCCTAGTGGAAGTGCACATTGATGTTATGTAGGCTAACAGAGTAAGAGGGAATAAGTCAGGCCATTCTTTGTGATTGGCGGACATCTTTTGCATGATCTTCTTGATGTTTTTGTTAGCCGCTTCAACTGCACCATTCATCTTCGGACGATAGATGACAGAGTTGAGATATTTGATGTGGAATTTACTGCATAATTTCTCCATCATTTTATTGTTGAGGTTCTTAGCATTGTCTGACACAATCACCTCTAGTTGTCCATATCGAAAAATGACATTGTTTCTGATGAAAGCAATGATGACTTCTTTGGTAACCCTGGGGAAGGAGGCTGCTTCTACCCACTTGGTGAAGATAAATCGATGTCCATTACTGGCTTTAGGCTCAATGGGCCCGATAATGTCCATTCCCCACATTGAGAAGGGCCAAGGTGAACTCATATTGTGGAGTTCCCATGGAGGGGCGTGTATAGCATTCCCATGAATCTGGCACTGATAGCATCTCCTGACATGGTCATTGCAGTCAGCTTTGAGAGATAGCCAATAATGTCCTGTCTGAGGACTTTCTTGACAAGGAGGGGGCCATTCATGTGGGGGCCACAGACTCCACCATGGATTTCATCCATAAGCCTTTAGGCTTGATCTTTGTCTAAACATCTGAGGAGACCTAGTCCTGCATCTCTTTTGTAGAGCTCATCTCCACTCAGGTAGAATTTCATAGCAAGTTGATGGATCTGCCCTTTCTCAGTCGGGCTCGCCTTAGCGGGTGTAGATCCATCTCGTAGGTATTCCTTGATAGGTTGATACCAAGGATGCTGGATGGGAGGTAGCTCATCTGATACTTCTCCAACATAATTCCCATAGGCTGGGGCCTTGTGCAGGGAAATTATGATGCTTGGCAAGTGTCCTTTGTTTGATATGCGAATTAAGGAAGCCAAAGTTGCTAATGCATCTGCAAAGTCATTCTTATTATGAGGAACGTGTAGAAAGGAGATTTCTTAACCATCTGTAAAATTTGTCGATGGTAAGGCAGCAAATGTAGCTCTTTGGTTTGATAGATTCCGGTGGATTGTCTGATTACCAACTCTGAATCCCCAAAGACAGTTAACCGCCTGATGCCCATTGAACGGGAAAGTTTTAGCCCCATCGACAACCTTAATACTCAATTTGTGTTGTTGTATTAAAATTAAGTTTATACATCATGTTGTCAAATTTAATGTATAAACAATTTATGTTTATATCTTAGTAATAGTTATAGAATACATATTAGTACCGAAATTTGGGGAATACAACTTAATAATACAATTGTCGTATACATCACCCATCTTGAGTTGCCGATATGCAATACGACAAAACATAATACAATTATCGCTGTGAGTTTGAATACAAATATTGTCTACTAGAGAGTATACAAACTCAAAAGGAGTCCTCATTACAATTATTGTCACACTATTTAACGAATAGTGAGGACTACTAATACTATCATCTGGTCCATCACTCTCGTTTCCCAGGCTAGTCCCGGCTATATTCTCATTTCACGAAGAGAACAGTGAAAGAAAGGGTGAACTCAACTAGCCCGATAAAAATATTATGACTAAGATAATGCGAGAATAAATTATCATTAGCCTTCAACGATGTTAAAGCGATAAAATATAATAAACATCAAGTTTAAGCTGCGGTGAAACAAGCAATCCATTAGAAGAGTCAGTAGAGAATAAAATCTACTATCTTCATGATTTAAAAGGTTTTCATGACTTTTATCGGCTGAGACTCGACAATAAATAATCCACATCATCGAATCACCCCTGCTTTATGGCGAGGATATTCTTTAGTATCACGACCACAAATTATCCATGCACTACTTCTGACCAAGGACATTCGTGTATTCATTAATGGTCATGATCATGCCAACAACTATCCATCGATGCACTACTCACGACCCAATGATAACTTTTACCACATCATTTGTAACATTACGGTCATGATTACAAGAATAATAATCCTGGTCATAATCATACCAAGTCCATCTATGCACTTCAGGCCACAGATGACTTTCAACATAATATAAACATGAGGATGATGACAATGATATAAGAATTCAATAAAACAAGTTCAAAATTAATTTATCTAGGAACTAATAACGTCCAAATTATCGACATGATCTTTGCTTTGTAGAGTAAAATTCAAGAATGCTCGGAAGAATATTTCCATGAAAAGATCTTAGATGAAGCGCAAATATCAAAGATATTCCACTAATTTCATGGAGTATAGAAGTCAAAGTTTTAACCAATTGAGTATAATAAAGAATGGAATAACAAAAGAAATCACCATGCATGCGATAGGCCATGCAGGCGAGTTATTCAACGAAATAATAAATAACGGAACCGAATCGGCGTAAAAAGCATAGACGGGATATTCAACGAAATAATAAAGAATGGAACCGGTCCGCGTAAAAAGCGCCTGACGGGATATTCAGCGAAATAATAATAAAGAATGGAACCGGTTATGCGTAAAAGCAGACGAGCGGGATGTTCAACGAGAATAATAAAAAAATGGGAACCGGTCAATGCGTAAAAATACGCAGACGGGATGTTCCAACGAATAATAATAAAGAATAGAATAACAGAAGAATTTCACCAAGTATAGGGTAGCCCGCGTATACAGGTTATTCAAACAGAATAATAAATAATGGAATAACATAAGTTCTCTTCATGAATACAAAATAAATAACACCCTTACATTAGTAGGAGATTGAATCTTTGCGATAGTGTAGTAATAGAATACTCTTCTTCTTTCTCTCTTATTCTCTCTATACTTTCTCTCTCTATAGCTTGAATGAATTAAGTGAAAAATAATGAAGAACTAGGCCTCTATTTATAGAAGATTTCTAGCTTAGCACTTGCAATGTGAAAAGGCAAGTGGCTTGACGATTTGGTGATGTGAAAAGAAAAAGTGGTTTGACACATTTAATGTGAAACACCAAGTGGTTTGATGCTTTTAAATGTGAAATGACAATTGGTTCGACGCTTTTGTAATATGAAATGACAAGTGGTTTGACGTCTGGTAAAGGTAATTACTATTGATGAAGGTAATTATTGTGAAGGTTATTATATTGCCAAGGTAATTATTATTGTACTATTGATGAAGAAGAGACTCTTAGATGATGACATATGGGCCCCCATAAAATAACCAAACTTACCACAAAATCTCATAATAGACTCTTTATATACATCAAGGATTGAATAAATATTACCACAAATCATTTTATTTTTAATCAACACATATTTAATCTTTCAACAATTATTAATCATTTATAACTTGTAGTCTCAATTATTGATTTAATAATATAACATATTATCTGAGATGATCTTGTGACAATAATTGAATCAATAATATAAGAGATATGATCACGACAATTCTTTGTAGCAATAATTGAGTATAGTGAGTGACTTCTCACGTAAGCATCGATAATCAATCTGAGTGTGCTCTTATATAACCACGCGTATTCTTGTACTTTTACTACTAAGGGTAGTTCAGCGGTTTTAACGGTAACACCTCCGTAGTTATTTTTATAAAAGATAATTTTGTCGTTTTTCTAACTACGACAATACTTTCGTTGTGGGGTCCACCAATGATTGTCTTGCGTCGTCGAATATTCCCGACAAAAAAGAATATTCCCAGACCAAGCGAATATTTTATAACAACTTGCTTACTTTGCAAAATTTATAAATATTACCCACAACTATAACATTATATCAAATTTACTCCATAATATTCAAAAATAATATTTATAGAAAATTCATCTTTATTTATAAAAGTTGGGGTCTTACAACCTCCCCTTCTTATGAAATTTTGCCCTCGAAATTAGAATGCGTGCACAGTATGTCGAAGAGGTAAGGATACCTTGATTTCATTTGATTCTAACTCCCAAGTCATTTCCTCAACATCGTGGTTTCTCCCTGAAAACTTTGACTTGAGGTATAACCTTGGAGCGTAGAATATGTTCCTTCTTATCAAGATTTGAGCAGGAACCTCTTAATACGTCAAATCTTCCGCTATTTCGTCCGGTTCTAACTTCGATAATGTGGTTCGGGTCTTTCACATATTTACGTAACATGGATATGTGAAAAATGTTATGAACACGAGACATACTTGGCGGTAAAAGCGAGTCTATAGGCCCACGATTCCTACTCGATCGAGGATTAAAAATGGGCGATGAATCGAGGATTGAGTTTTCCTCTCTTTCCAAATCTAAGTAACTCCTTTCCATGGAGCAACACGTAACAACACATGATCTCTATATCGAATTCCACGTCCTTTCGATGAAGATCGGCATAACTCTTTTATCGATCTTGTGAGGTTTTTATCGTTGTCGGATCGTTTGAATCTTTTAAGTAGTCATACGTACCAACTCGGTCCCAACAACGTTGCTTCACCCACCTCATCCCGGCATCTTTGAGAGACGACACTTTCTTCCATCCTGGCGCTTGAATGGAGCCATGCGATACTTGCTTGATAAGCTTTGTTGTTGTAGGAAAACTCCACCAATGGTAGAACTTGTCCCAACTTCCCTTGAAATCAAGGACCGCGAGTCTTAATAGATCTTCAGAGTTTGAATAGTCCTCTCCATTGTCCGTCAGTCGAGGATGATATCTTAGAGCTAAATCGTGAAGTCTGTGCCCATAGCTTTTTGCAAACTAACCCCAAAATCGTGAAGTGAATCTTGGGTCTCGATCGAAACTATGGATCTTAGGCATACCATGCGATCTTACAATCTCGTTTATATATATCTGAGCAAGGCGTTCAAGTGTATAAGTTTCTCGTGTCGGTAAGAAATGAAAGCGGACTTGGTCGATCTATCAACAATGACCCAAATCGCATCTATGCCTTGAGAAACCTTAGGAAGGCCGATAACAAAATCCATGGTAATGTGCTCCCACTTCCATTCGGAATTTCAAGTGGTTGCAATGGACCTTTTGGTACTTGATGCTCAACTTTAACTTTCGTTGACAAGTTAGACACCTTGAGATAAACAACGCTATCTCTCTCTTCATATTGCTCCACCAAAATGTATGTGAATATCATGATACATTTTGGTACTCCCGATGGATTGCAAGCGGTGTGTTGTGCGCCTCCATCATGATTTTATACTTTAAATCGGGGTCGTTAGGAACACAAAGTGCAGAGTTGACTCAAAGTATTCCTTCTTCATCGATTCTTGCTTAGGCATAGCACCTTCTTGCACTTTCTTCCTCATCATACGCATCGACTCGAGTGCGTAACTTGGCGACTTTAACTTTATCGATTAAAATCGGTTCTACTCGTATATTATTACATCATCATCATGGGTCCTGAGTCTTTAACTCTATCTCCATCCTTTGCAAGTCACACAAAATGGGCCTTTGCGTTGACAATATCGCTTTTCGTGCTTGCATATGATCTTACTCAATCGTCGGCTACCACGTTAAACTTTTCGGGATGGTATTGGATGGTATGATCATAATCTTTCAATAGTTCAAGCCAACGTCGTTGTCGCATGTTGAGTTCCTTTTGAGTGAAGAAATATTTGAGGCTTTTATGATCAAGTAAAGATCTCCACCTTCTCCCCATACAAGTAATGCCTCCAAATTTTAAGTGCAAAAGACAACATTTGCCAACTCTAGATCATGAGTAGGATAATTCCTCTCATATTCTTTGAGTTGTCTTGAGGCATAAACTATGACTTTCCCATGTTGCATGAGAACACATCCCCCCTTTGCTAGAAGCATCACTTTGTAGATGACAAATCCCTCAAGAGCGGATGATGGTATTGTCGAGCAGTCTTTGAAATGAGTCTCCTCTTGAGTTCTTGAAAACTCTTCTCACATTCTTCGCTCAATAGAACTTTGTATCTTTTTTTGAGTCGGTTTGAGTTAATGGAGTAGCAATTAGAAAATCCTTCCACGAATCTCAGATAATAACCAAATAAGCCGAGAAAAGCTACGTCTTGATCAGCGATTTAGGTTGCTCCCGACTTTGAATTGCTTCAATCTTTCTTTGGGTCAGCAGATATTCCATGACTTGATACTACGTGCCCAAGGAATGCTACTTCCTCAAGCCAAACTCGCATTTCTTGACTTGGCATAAAGCTTGTATTCACGAAGCTTTTGGAGTGTCGACCTCAAGTGTTGCTCATGATCTTCATGGCTTTTGGAATAAATAAGGATGTCATCAATAAAGGCGACCACAAAGTGATCCAAATATTCCTTGAATACTCGGTTCATCATATCCATGAAGGCGGCGGGGGCATTAGTCGATCGAAAGGACATGACTAGGAATTCATAATGCCGTCTGGAGGATTAAAGCCGTCTTTGGAATGTCATCGGTTACAATCTTCAATTGGTGATATCCGAAGCGAAGATCGATCTTTGAAAAGAATTTGGCTCCTTGCAATTGGTCAAAGCGAGGTCATCAATACGTGGCAATGGATACCTATTTTTGATGGTGACATGATTCAACTCCGATAATCAATACAAAATCGCATACTCCCATCTTTCTTCTTCACGAATAGAGCAGAGGCACCCCAGAGGAAAGTACTAGGGCGAATAAAGCCAATGTCTAACAATTCCTGCGGTTGGGTCTTTAACTCACGAAGTTCAATAGGAGCCATTCGATATGGGGCTTTGGAAATGGGTTTTGTCTGGGGTTCAAGGTCGATACAAAATTCAATTTCACGCTTTCGAGGGGTAGGCGAGGGAAGTTCTTGAGAAATACGTCGGAAATTTATTAACAATAGAAATATCGTTCAAAAGCGGCGTATTTTTGTTTAAATCGTGACATGAGCTAAGAAAGCTTGACATCCGTTTTTCAATAAGCGAATAGCTTTATGGCTTGAGATGACCGTGATTGATTTTAATGGTTTGGTCGCTTGAATTAGCATAATAGGTTGATTAGGAATATGAAAGCTAACAACCTTACGAAAACAATCAATTTTTGCATGATGAGTAGTTAACCAATCAATCCCTAGAATCACGTCAAATGCAAGTATTTTCAATGAAATAAGATCGACGGTAATGTGAAGTGCCGATTTGAACCAAACAAGACTTATAAGCGATGGATGTAATGAAGGTTTCTCCCAGCGGAGTTTCCACGAGATAAGTCAAAGTCTAATTTCTCAGGAGTCAAATTTAATCGATGGCGCAAGTAGGAGAAATAAAAGAATGGGTAGAACCGGTATCAAATAAAGTATAGACTTAGTTAGAGTTTATGATAAGCTTACCCGTGATGACCTCATTCGGGTTCCTTGCTTTACGGGGAGGTCACAACAAATGCTCTCCCTTGCACTTTCTGGCTTTGACTTTTACGGGACGACCTTTGGTGCCTCCATCCTAAATTTGAATTTGTCTTGGTGAGCGACAAAAATCGGGCTAAGTGACCTTCTCTTCCACAATTATAACATGCTTTGGACGACATCAGCGCATTTTGGTGATGTGTCCCTCCCCTCGCATTTGAAGCATATAATAGGTGGTCTTTCTCCTTCCTTAACAACGGGTCTTTGGTCTTGGCGTCTTTCCATCATTGTTGAATCTCCTCTTCTTGAAATGTCCATTCTTATTGTTTTGTACACGATTACCACCAAAGTGGTTACCATTTACGGCTGTTGATTCCCTCACGCTTGTTGTCACTTAAGCTTGATGGCTGCTCTCATTGGTATTATCATTTTGTTCATTTGCTCTTCTCTTTTAGCTGCGTTGACTCGTTATCGCGCTCCACTAATTGAGCCCTATTTACAACATCTGAATATAAACACAGTTTATGAGAAATAAGATGTTGACGTATCTCGGCTTCAAACCTCTTAAAAACATCAGTGTCATTCTCTCTTCATTATCCACCAAGTGGGGCCTTAATCGGGATAACTCCATAAATTTAGCCTCGTATTGCGACACGGTCATATTATTTTGTTCGACTTGATAAACTCCACCTCCTTCATGTGACGAATACTTTTGGGAAAGTATTTGTCGTTGAAACGACTCTTGGAACTTCTCCCAAGACATCTTGATCTGGCGAGGTTGAGTCGTTTCTGGATTCCCACCGATGTCTGCCTCTCCGCATAACATAAAAAAGCGAAAGAGAACCTTTTGCTCCTCGGAGCATCCCAGACATCAAATATCTTGGTGATCTCGCTTTATCCATGCTTTTCGCCATAAGTGGTTTTGGCTCTCCCTTAAACTCCCGGTGGTCCCGGCTCCTTGAAGCTGTTTAGCGGTGACCTTTGAGAGTTTCGATGTTTCCACCTTACATTTTGGGCGGGGCCGCTCTCTTTTCTTTGTTGCATGAATTGCATAAAGCCTCACGAACATTTGATCATTCATCATTTGGTCGGTGTTGTTGTTTACATGAGAGGATTATCGCCTTCACGATGCACATTATCACGATTATTGATATGTGGTGAATCAGCGATTACTTTGTGCTCCATTGCTATTCTCAACATTCTCGGATGTCATTTTGAGATCTTGCCACAAAACAAAGGTTAATTGACATGTAACATATTATCCCTAAATTACGACCAGGCCAATTAAATACCACATAAACTTAGGTAGGTCATACTAGCGAAGGAATTCCCGTCTCTCCCCTCCTAGTACTATTCTCACATCTTAGCTAGGGATCATATCCCTAAGCTTTGATACCAACTGTGACGCCCCCAAAATTAGGTATACATCACCCATCTTGAGTCGCCAGATACATCGTACAGAATTCAAATACAACTTAATAATACAATTATCGTGTACAATACGACAAAACATAAACTGTGAGTTTGAATACAAATATTGTCTACTAGAGAGTATACAAACTCAAAAGGAGTCCTCATTACAATTATTGTCACACTATTTAACAGAATAGTGAGGACTACTAATACTATCATCTGGTCCATCACTCTCAGTTCCCCGAGCTAGTCCCATTTATATTCTCATTTCACAGAAGAGAACAGTGAAAGAAAGGGTGAGCTCAACTAGCCCGATGAAATATTATGACTAAGATAATGCGAGAATAAATTATCATTAGCCTTCACAGATGTTAAGCGATAAAATATAATAAACATCAAGTTTAAGCTGCGGTGAAACAAGCAATCCATTAGAAGAGTCAGTAGAGAATAAAATCTACTATCTTACATGATTTAAAAGGTTTTCATGACTTTTATCGTTTGAGACTCGACAATAAATAATCCACATCATCGAATCACCCTTACTTGCTATGGCGAGGATATTCTTTAGTATCACGACCACAAATTATCCATGCACTCTGACCCGAGGACATTCGTGTATTCATTAATGGTCATGATCATGCCAACAACTATCCATCAATGCACTACGGGCCAATGATACTTTTACCACATCATTTGTAACATTACGGTCATGATTACACCGAATAATCCACAGTTATAATCATACCAAGTCCATCTATGCACTTTCTGGCCACATGAGATGACTTTCAACATAATATAAACATGAGGATGATGACAATGATATAAGAATTCAATAAAACAAGTTCAAGAATTAATTTATCTAGGAACTAATAACGTCCAAATTATCGACATGATCTTTGCTTTGTAGAGTAAAATTCAAGAATGCTCGGAAGAATATTTCCATGAAAGATCTTAGATGAAGCGTAAATATCAAAGATATTCCACTAATTTCATGGAGTATAGAAGTCAAAATTTTAACCAAGCGAGTATAATAAAGAATGGAATAACAAAAGAAATCACCATGCATGCGATAGGCCGCATGCAGGAGGTTATTCAAATGAATAATAAATAACGGAACCGGTCGGCGTAAAAGCCTGACGATAGGATATTCAAATGAATAATAAAGAATGGAACCGGGTCCGGCGTAAAAGCGCATGAAGACGGGATATTCAAACGAATAATAAAGAATGGAACCGGTCAAATGCGTAAAAGCATGCAGACGGGATGTTCCAACGAATAATAAAAGCTGGAACCGGGTCATGCGTAAAACACGACGGGATGTTCCAACGAAATAATAAAAAGAATAGAATAACGGAAGAATTTCACCAAGTATAGGGTAGCCAGCGTGTCTGAGTTATTCAACGAGAATAATAAATAATGGAATAACATAAGTTCTCTTCATGAATACAAAATAAATAACACCCCTTACATTAGTAGGAGATTGAATCTGCGATGGTGTAGTAACGAGAATACTCTTCTTCTTTCTCTCTTATTCTCTCTATACTTTCTCTCTATATAGCTTGAATGAATTAAGTGAAAAATAATGAAGAACTAGGCCTCTATTTATAGAAGATTTCTAGCTTAGCACTTGCAATGTGAAAAGGCAAGTGGCTTGGCAGTGATGATGTGAAAAGAAAAGTGGTTTGACTTTGTAATGTGAAACACCAAGTGGTTTGGCGCTTTGTAATGTGAAGCGACAATTGGTTCGGCCTTTTGTAATATGAAATGGCAAATGGTTTGATGTCTGGTAAAGGTAATTACTATTGTGAAGTAAGGTAATTACTATTGTGAAGGTAATTACTATTATGAAGGTATTACTATTGATAATTACTAGAGACTCTTAGATGATGACATATGGGCCCCCATAAAATAACCAAACTTACCACAAGCGTCTCATAATAGACTCTTTATATACATCAAGAATTGAATAAATATTACCACAAATCATTTTATTTTTAATCAACACATATTTAATCTTTCAACAATTATTAATCATTTATAACTTGTCGTCTCAATTATTGATTTAATAATATAACATATTATCTGAGATGATCTTGTGACAATAATTGAATCAATAATATAAGAGATATGATCACGACAATTCTTGTAGCAATAATTGAGTATAGCTGAGTGACTTCTCACGTAAGCATCAATAATCAATCCGTGTGCTACTATGCAACCACGCGTATTACTGTACTTTTACTACTAGGGTAGTTCAACAGTTTTAACGGTAACACCTCCGCCGTTATTTTTATAGAAAGATAATTTTGTCGTTTTCTAACTACGACAATACTTCCGTTGTGGGGTCCTCCATGATTGTCTTGGTCGTCTGATATATATTCCCCAACAAAAAGAATATTCCCCTTACCAAACGAATATTTTATAACAACTTACTTACTTTGCAAAATTTCTAAATATTACCCACAACTATAACATTATATCAAATTTACTCCATAATATTCAAAAATAATATTTATAAAATTCATCTTTATTTATAAAAGTTGGGGTCTTACAAAAGTGCAAAGATGGATGGATTAATTGGCATGATCATGACCCTTTGGTGATACTAACGAATATCCTTGGCCCAGTAAAAATTTGATGTGGATTATTTATTGAGATGTGTTACAAAGATAAAATATTGATGATGAACTTTTAAATCATAGAAGATAGTAGACATCATATTCTTGACTTTTCTAATGGATTACTTGTTCCACCGCAATTAAACTTGTCTGTTATTGTATTCTATCGGTTTTACACTATTAAAGGCTAAGCATGTATTTGGTGACTCAGAATGGGTTGTGTATACTTATTTTGGGGGCGTCACAGAATGTGATTATGTGTAGGTCAATGTGCAATTATCTGGAAGTAGTGATATGCCTCGTTCGCACAACATAATCCGGACCCTTTTAAAAAAAAACAACTAAAAAAAAGTTTAATATTTTATAGAACTGGATTTTTTTACATAATACAGTGTTTTGGGTGTGATTTGGATGCTTATAACAAAACATGTTCTGTACATACATGTTTTGTTATAAGCATCCAAATCACACCCAAAACACTGTATTATGTAAAAATTCTAGTTTCATAAAATATTAAAAAAAAATAGTTGTTTTTTTTAAATAAAAGCAAAAAAAAAGTCTGTATTTTTGTAAAGTCCAGGATCCCGAACTCTATATATATATATATTTACATTCCAATCAGGCCTGGAGATCACTTCATGGCCTTTTACAGCTTATATATATATATATATATATATATATATATATTCAGATTTTATATATATATAACTTTTTACCAGCTTACGGGTTAGTTTTGCCTAAATCTGGCTATTTCTCACTTTAACCGGTTCATAGTGACTAAATTGGAATCGTTGAAGCTGGAATGCTTAGATTTATTCAAATCTAGTTCGTTTTCTAGCTTTTGTACATATTGATTCATCATGTGAGCCTAGGAATCATGTGATCACTGATTCAGTTCCTGAATCTATATTCGGTTCCCGTGATGGACATTTTCAGCTGTAGCCAGCTTGTAAATTATTCATGGTGTCTGAATTTCCTTAGATGACAATCATGCCCACAAGGAGTTCGGCGATGCTATGTACGTTATTTTCTCGAAGATGCTTCGCATTTCAAAAATAATAAAAGTAATCAAGCCGAACACATAATAAAATGGTAGTATCAAAGGCCTCAATTACTATTGAGCACAAGGGTTTGAAAAACTTGTTTTACAAAACATCATTATCATATCTCGTTAAAATTGAACTTTTATACAAAATTCAAACCCTTTGTATATAGGTGCAAACGAGGCATATCACTACTTCCAGATAATTGCACATTGACCTACACACACTCACATTCTGTGACGCCCCCAAAATAAGTATACACAACCCAGTCTGAGTCACCAAATACATGATACAAAATTCAAATACAAATTTCATTAATACAATACGATAAATGTAAGCTGAGAGTTTTAACACGAATATTGTCTCATAGACAATATCCAAACTCAAATGGAATCCTCATTACAATTATTATCACACTATTTTATAAAATAGTGATGACTACTATAGCCACCATCTCGGACCATCACTCCGTTCCCCGACTAGTCCCAGTTATATTCTCATTTTCTGAAGAGAACAATGAAAGCAAATGGTGAGCTCAACTAGCCAAATAAAGAATATTATGACTAAGATAATACAGAATAAATTATCGTTAGCCTTCAACAATATAAAACTGATAGAATATAATAGACAACAAGTCTAACTGCAGCGGAACAAACAATCCATTAGAAGAGTCAAGTAGAACATAATATCTACTATCTTCTATGATTTAAAAGTTCATCATCAATATTTTATCACTGCAACACAGCTCAATAAAAATTCCACATCATCGAATTATCCATGCACTACGGGCCAAGAATATTCATTAGTATCACATCCATGAATTATCCATGCACTACGAGCCAAGAATATTCATTATTATCACATCCACGAATTATCCAGCACTACGGGCCAAGGATATTCGTTATTTTCACCAGTGGTCATGATCATGTCAACAACTGTCCATCAATACACTACGGAATAATGAGGACTTTTACCACATCATTTATAACATTACAGATTATGATTATACCGATACATATTCATAATCATACCAATCAACAGTCCATCTATGCACTACGAGCCAAAGATGACTTTCATCACAATATAAGCATGAGGATGATGACAATGATATAAAAAATTCAATTAAGTAAGAGCAAGGATAAATTTTAAAGATTTATAAATCAATTTATCCAGAGTGCAAGAATGTCCAAATCGTCAACATGATAACTACTTTATGGAGTAAAATTCAAGAATAATACTGTATTAAAAATAATTTGGATAGAAAAGAAATTAATTTTTGTCATAAATAGTACCCTGGGTGAATAGTACCCGAGTGAATAGTACCCCGTGAATAGTACTCCGGCATGAAAAGATCAAAATTTAAAAAGACTGTTCAGAAAAATATTCTTGTGAAACGATACTACATGAAGCACAAATTTCAAGGATATTCTACTAATTTCAAGGAGTATAGAAGCAATACTTAACAAAATGAGTGTAGAATTCAGAATCTGAAGCGAAATAATATTACTTACATACTAGAGAGTATAGAAGAAAATATTATTTCTTACGAATATTGAACAAAAATAATATCCCTTACTTTAAAAGGAGAGTACTTCTGAATGGTATAGCGGGGATATTCTTGAAGAAAACTTGTTTTGTTTTCTACACTCAAAGCTTCCTTAAACGCAAAAGAAATTCGCTCAATATTATAAAAGAAGAATTCTCTGATTCTGGTGTGATTTTCATTTCTAACTAAGCAACCTATTTAGTGGAGAATGAAATGATACTATTTAGGAAATAAAATCACGGATGCACACTAAAACCATCACGGGCGCCGAATTTGTTTGGATGAGTTTTTTTTCTGATTTACTATACTGCATTATGCAGTACTATGCAGTACTATGCAACACTATACAGTACTATGCAACAATAAAATATAATATATTCTATTTTACATAAAAAAAACTTATATAATATACATATATATATATATATAAATAATATATACACGTCACCTTAATATATATAACTTTTACTGACAATTTTTGAAAAATAAGTAAGTGTGGATCCATATAATAAGCAAAATTTACAACAAATACTTCAATAAAACCCCTTTATTTATCTCAACTCACTTGGCTTCACAAAATATATTTTTAACCATTTTTATTCATCATTATTATTATAACTCGTATTATTAACAATCAGATCATTCACAGGAAAGTGGGGGCTTTCCGATAAAGATTTCTCCTTATTGGCGCACAATTAGGCCACCAAACCCCTTTCCTCGACAGCACTTTCTAGACATTGTCAATAATGTAAATAATAATATGAATAACTTTTTCATCTCAATTATTGATTTAATAATATAAAATATTGTGACAATAATTGAATCAATAATGTGAGATACTATACAGCAATTATTGTGGCAATAATTTAATAAAACTGAGTGACTTCTCACGTAAGCATCAATAATCAAAGATACTTTACAATACCATGTGCTACTATGCAACCATGCATATTAATGTACTTTTATCACCGGGTATTTCAACAGTTAACGGTAAAACTTTTGCAGTTATTTTTATAAAAAGTTATTTATGTCGTTTTCTAACTCTGACAATAATTTCGTTATGGGGTCCGCCAATGATTGTACCATCGTACGAATATTCCCTGATAAAACGAATATTCTCCGACCAAACGAATATTTTATGACAACTTTCTTACTTTGCAAAATTTGTAAATATTATCCACAACTATAACATTATATCAAATCCACACCTTATTATTCAAAAAGATATTTCGAGAAAATTAAATTTTTATTCATAAAAGTTGGGGTCTTACAACTTCCCCTTCTTATGAAATTTCGTCCTCAAAATTGGTGTACGTACCTGGTATGTCGAAGAGGTGAGGAAACCTTGATTTCATTTCAGATTCTAATTCCCGGGTCATTTCCTCAACATTCTCCACAAAACTTTGACTTGGGGTATAACCTTTGAGCGTAGAATATGTTCCTTCTTATCCAAGATTTTAACAGGTACCTCTTCATACGTTAAATCTTCCGCTATCTCGTCTAGTTCTAATTCAATAATTTTGTTCGGGTCTTCCACATATTTATGTAACATAGATATGTGAAAAACATTATGAAAACAAGACATACTTGGCGGTAAGGCAAGTCTATATATAGGCCACAGTTCCTTCTCGATCGAGGATTTCAAATGGGCTAATGAATCGAGGATTGAGCTTTCCTCTATTTCCAAATCTCGTAACTCCTTTTCATGGAGAAAAATGTAATAAAACATGATCTCCAACATTGAATTCTACACCCCTTCGATGAAGATCAACATAACTCTTTTGTCAATTTTACAAGATTTTTATACGTTTCTGGATTATTTGAATCCTTTCTGTAGTCATGCGTACCAATTTTGGTCCCAACAACATTGTTTCACCCACCTCGTCCCAGCATACTGGAGAATGAGACTTGCGTCCATACAACGCCTCGAATGGAGTCATGCCTATACTTGCTTGATAACAGTTGTTGTAGGAGAATTCCACTAATGGCAAGAACTTGTCCCAACTTCCCTTGAAGTCTAGGACACAGAGTCTTAATAGATCTTCAAGAGTTTGAATAATCCTCTTCGACTGCCCATCTGTCTGAGGATGATATGCCGAATTGAATCGTAAATTCGTGCCCATAACTTTCTGCAAACTAACCCAAAATCGTGAAGTGAATCTTGGGTCTCGATCAGAAACTATGGATACTGGCATACCATGTATTCTTACAATCTCATTTATGTATATACGAGCAAGACGTTCAAGTGAATAAGTTTCTCGTATAGGTAAGAAATGAGCACACGTGGTTAATCTATCTACAATGACCCAAATTGCATCTATGCCTTGAGAAACCTTGGGAAGACCAGTAACGAAATCCATGGTAATGTGCTCCCACTTCCATTCTAGAATTTCAAGTGGTTGCAATGGACCTTTTGACACTTGATGCTCCGCCTTGACACGTTGACAAGTTAGACACCTTGAGATAAACTCCGCAATCTCTCTTTTCATATTGTTCCACCAAAATGTATGTCGAATATCACGATATATTTTGGTACTCCGACGATAGATTGCAAATGGTGTGTTGTGTGCCTCCATCATGATTTTATACTTCGAATCAGAGTCGTTAGGAACACAAAGTCTGGAGTTGACTCAAAGTATTCATTCTTCATCGATTCTTACTTCTGGAATAGCACCTTCTTATACTTTTTTTCCTCATACGCATCAGCTCCAGGTCCGTAGTGTAAAACCCCAACTTTTTATAAATAAAATCAAATTTCCTCTAATTATTATTGTGAATAATAAGGTATTAATTTGATATAATGTTTTGGTTATGGGTGAAATGTACAAATTTTGCAAAATAAGCAAGTGGTTATAAAATATTCATTGTTGTCGGGGAATATTCGTTTGGTGGAAATATTCTTCTTGTCAGGAATATTAAATGCTTTACCTACGTGCATCCATTTGTGGGCCTCATAACGAAAAATGGTCAGATGAAGAAAACGACAAGTTTGAGTTTTTATAAATAACGGCGTAATTATTACCGTTAACATTGTTGGAATACTCGGTGGTTAAAATGAAGTAGTACGCGTGGTTGTACAATAGCACACGGTATTGCACACTATTTTTGAATTATTGATTTTTACATAAGAAGGCACTACTCAATAATTGTTACAGTATTTACTGTTCAATATTTTATTTTATTGATTCAATAATTGCTACGTTGATATTTTATATTATTAATTGTTGTTTCAATAATTATCACTGCACAGTATTTCCCATTATCAGATCAATAAATCATATTATTTGAATAATATTATTAGATAGCATTATTGGCAATGTCTAAGGAAGTTCTGTCTAGGAAAGGGGTTTGGTCAATTAATTGCACGCCAATAAGGAGAAATTCTTATCGGAAAGCCCCCTCTTTCCTGAGAACGACCTGGTTATCATAATTGTGATTATATAATATTATTTATGAATAATTAATTATTGATTTATATGATAAGAAAATATTTATTTTATGTGGATGGATAGGAAAATATTTATTTTGTGTGGATATAAATGAAGGAATTAATGATGAGGTGTTTTATCAGTATTTTGTCGGAATGGAGGTATTAAAAATCATCCGTATGTGAATTTCGGTCATTTTTCGTTTGGAATTTGGAAAAACTTAAATCTACAAAGTTGTAGAAATTTTAATTTCCTATGGAATGGACATAAAATTCGTATTTTTCTGATAAAAGGGTTATTTATTATGAATTATTGAAGTTTCGGAAATAAATTTTTTTATGGGTGGGACCCACTTTTGTCATTTGTTGATAAAATGTGCTGAATTAATTTTTCAAAGTGGTGGGCTGATAATTGTGTTCAAAGGTGTGCATAGAAGAGAAAAAAATAATATTATTTTATTATTTTAGTCTGCTTTGGCGTTCTAGTATTTTCCTATAAATAGAGTGCTTAGTTAGAATTGAAAATCATGCCAGAAACAAGTTTTCTCTCTATATATATTATCAAGCATATTTTTTGAGTATTTAGATTCTTTGAGAGTTGCTATTCAGTGCAAGTTTCCTTCAGCATTACATCCGATATTCCAACCAGAAGTACTGTTCTTTTGAGGTAAGGGATGTTATTTTCTTCGTAAATGATATTATTTTCTTTAATATCATTATGCCGAAATATTGATATGAATTTTATTGTGGAATTTCTACCTTTTTTAGTTGGGGTTACTATTCACGTATACGACACTATTCACGTATACGACACTATTCACAAAAAAATAAAATTTTCTCTTCTTTGTCCAAGATGTCTATTATGGTTACTATCTTTGATTGTATCCATGTTTTGATCTTCATTCTTGAATTTTACTCTACTATGGTTTATTATGGAGCGTTTTTGAACTTGGATTATCTAAAGTACGAATCCCTAATCTTTGTCCTTTTATCTCACGGGATTCGATTCTTTAAAATATTTTTCATCATCCTCAGTCCTAAATGATGATATAACTGTATATCTTTGGCCCAGAAGTAAAAGATGAATGATTACCTGATGAATATCTTTGGCCCGTAGTGCAAAGATGAACAGGTGTTGAGATGAACATGACCAACTGGTGATACAAATGAATATCTTTGGCCCGTAGTGCAAAGATGAATATTTGATGCAAGATATATATTGATTGATGTTACAGGGATAAAATATTGATGATGGACTTTTAAATTCATAGATGATAGTAGATTTCATTCTCTACTTAACTCTTCTAATGAATTATTATTTTCGCTGCGAATATTGATCTAAAACTGGTTATCCATTATATTTTATCTGATTTATTGAAGGCTAACGATAATTTGTTGTTCTTTATCTTAGTCATAATATTCTTTACTAGGCTAGTTGAGCTCACCCTTTTCCTTTTTGTTTCATTTTTCTTCTCAAGAGGTGAGAATATAGCAAGAACTAGCCGGGGTATGGAGTGATGGTTCTAGAAAGTTGTTTTAGCAGTCCTCACTATATTTGTAAAATAGTGTATCAATAATTGTAATGAGGACTCCTTTTGAGTTTGAATACTGTCTATTAGACAATATTTGTATTTAAACTCACAGTATATGTGTTGTCGTATTTTGCACGACAATTGTATTAATGAAGTTGTATTTATTTCTGTACCATGTATTTGGTGACTCAGAATGGGTAATGTATACCTATTTTGGGGCGTCACACGTAGCTTGAGCAGCTTTAACTTTATCGATTAAAGTCGGTTCTACTCGTATATTTGACATCATCACGTGGGTCCCTGGAGTCTTTAACTTTATCTCCATCCTTTGTAAGTCTGACCAAATGGGCCTTTGCGTTAACAATATCGCACTCGTACTCGCATATGATATTTTACTCAACGCGTCAACTACCACGTTCATTTTTCCAAGATGGTATTGAATGGTATGATCGTAATTTTTTAATAGCTCGAGCCAACGCCGTTGCCGCATGTTGAGTTCTTTTTGGGTGATGAAATATTTGAGGCTTTTATGATCCTTATAGATCTCTACTTTCTCCCCATACAGGTATTGTCTCCAGATCTTTAGCACAAAAACGACTGCTGCCAACTCTAGATCATGAGTAGGATAATTCCTCTCATATTCTTTGAGTTGTCGTGAGGCATATGCTATGACTTTCCCATATTGCATGAGAAAACATCCTAACCCTATGCCTGAATCATTGTTGTAGATGACAAACCCTACGAACCAGATGGTATTGTCAGAACAGGTGCTGAAATGAGTCTACTCTTGAGTTCTTGAAAACTCTTCTCACATTCCTCGTTCCAACCGAATTTTGTATCTTTTCGAGTCAGCTGAGTTAACATAGTGGCTATTCGAGAAAACCCTTCCACGAATCTCCGATAATAACCAACTAAGCCCAGAAAGCTACGTACTTCAATTACTGACTTAGGTTGCTCCCAACTTTGTATTGCTTCAATCTTCGTTGGGTCAACAAATATTCCGTGATTCGATATCACGTGCCCAAGGAATGCTACTTCCTTAAGCCAAAACTCGCATTTCTTTAATTTGGTGTAGAGCTTATTTTCACAAAGCTTTTGGAGTATCAACCTCAAGTGTTGCTCATAATATTCACGGAATTTGGAGTAAATGAGGATGTCATCAATAAAGACGACTACAAAATGATCCAAATATTCCTTGAATACTCGGTTCATAATATCCACGAAGGCAGCAGGAGCATTAGTCAATCCAAAAGACATGACTAGGAATTCATAATGCATGCATCTGGGTTCTAAAGCAAAGCCAGACGCCTTCCCCAAAATAGGTATACATCTCCTATTCTGAGTCGCCAAATACATGGTACAGAATATAAATACAACCTTAAATATACAACATGAGCTGTGAGTTTTAATACAAATATTATCTTCTGAGCATGTATTCAAACTCAAAATAAGTCCTCAATACATTTATTATCACACTATTTCATAGAATAATCGAGGACTACTAATGCTATCATCTAGACCACTCCGGTTCCCGACTAGTCCTCAAGTTACGCTCTCATTTCAAAGAGAACAATGAAAGCAAAAGGGTGAGCTCAACTAGCCCAAAGAAGAAATATTATGACTAAGATAATGCGTAATAAATTATCATTAGCCTTCAATAGTGTTAAACCGATAAAATATAACAAACATCAAGTTTAATCTGCAATGAACAAAGCAATCCATTAGAAGAGTCAAGTAGAGAATAAAATCTACTATCTTCTATGATTTAAAAGGTTTTTCATCACTTTTATCACGAGACTCAAACAATAAATAATCCACATCATCCTTGCACTACGGCCAAGGATATTCATTAGTATCACGACCACAAATTATCCATGCACTACATACCAAGGCTATTCGTGTATTCATCAATGGTCATGATCATGCCAACAACTGTCCATTAATGCACTACGGCCAATGAGGATTTTTACCACATCAATTGTAACATTGCGGTCATGATTATACCGAATAATCCCTGGTCATAATCATACCAAGTCCACCTATGCACTACAGGCCACAAATGACTTTCAACATATTATAAACATGAGGATGATGACAATGATATAAGAATTCAATAAAACAAGTTCAAGGATAAATTTTTAAAGATTTATAATTTAATTTATCCAGAAATCAATAACGTCCAAATTGTCAACATGATACTATTTTCTGGAGTAAAATTCAAGAATGCTCAGAAGAATATTTTCATCAAAAGATACTGGATGAAGCGGAAATATCCAGGATATTCTACTAATTTCATGGAGTATAGAAGCCAAAACTTTAACCAACTGAGTATAATAGAATATATGAAACTGCAAATGGATTTTTGCCTTCGCCATGCAGTAATCCACGTGAGATGATCATTTTACAATTTAATAAGGAATGAATCTGAAGGATCATTCACCATGCATGCTGTAGTCCACATAGGCGAGTTATTCCAATGTAATAATAAAGAATGGAACCAGTCATGCATAATCCGCATGCAGACGGGATATTCCAATGTAATAATAAAGAATGGAACCAGTCATGGGTAATCCGCATGCATGACGATATTCCATTAGAATAATAAAGAATGGAATAACAACATAATTCACTGTGCATGCGATAGATCGCATGCATAAAGGAGTTATTCCAACGTAATAATAAAGAATGGAATAATGTAAGAATTTCATCACGTATACGGTATTTAGCATGATGCAAAGTTATTCTAACATAATAATAAAGAATGGAATAACAACCCTTAAGAGTATTGAAAGAAAATAACTCTCTTCATGAATACTGAAAGAATAATACCCTTTACCTTAGTAGGAGATTGGATCGCAATAGTGTAGTAATGAATACTCTTCTTCTTTCTCTCTTATTCTCTCTATACTTTCTCTCTCTATAGCTTGAATGAATTGGTGAAAAATAATAAAGAAATGAGCTTCTATTTATAGGCTTGGCAGAGTAAGGGTAAAATAGTCTTTTGCCATAATTTATGACATCACCGCTGACGTCATCGATCATAATACATCATTGCATACCTCATCGTCTGATGACATCATCGCTTACCTCATCGTTCGATGACATCATCGCTTGCATCACAGGAATTCAAATTCAATTTGTTCTCTTCCACCTCCTTTTACTTTTATACCATGAATTTACTATAATAATGCTACCATTCAAATTATAAAAAACGTACTATTATATAATCACATCATACTACTATAATGTAATATTATAATAATATATTTGAATGAATTATTTTATCGAAAAAGATAAAATACCAACTTTCAACAAATGTCACATGCTAAAAATTCCTTCGGTTTAAATCCACTTGAATAAATATTTTCTTATCTATCATTTGTGTCCACATAAAATACATATTTCCTTATCATATAAATCAATAATTAATTATTCACAAATAATATTACAGAATCACAATAATAACAACCAGGCCGTTCCCAAGAAAGAGGGGGCTTTCCAATAAGGATTTCTCCTTCTCCTACGCCGCAATTAGGTGACCAAACCTCTCCTCGATGTAACTTTCTAGACATTGCCAATCATGCTATCTAATAATATTATTCAAATAATATGAATTATTGATCTAATAATGGGAAATAATCGCAAAGGACAATTATTAAAACAACAATAATATAAAATATCAACGCAAAGAATTATTGAACCAATAAAATAAAATATTGAACAATAATTACTCAGAACAATTATTGAGTAGTGCCTTCTTACGTAAGAATCAATAATTTAAAAATACTGTGCAATACCGTGTGCTACTGTGCAACAATGCGTATTACTGTATTTTAACAACCAGGTATTCCAACAGTGTTGTAGGAACTCAAAATTTTCTGTACCACTGTCACTAACATTGCAGGAGGACAGATTCGTCTTTTCAGAGGGAACCCTGAAAGACAATCCAAAACATACCGAATGCTACTGGAAGTTCATCATCAACCCCAGATCACTCTGGGAGTAACAATTCCAACCTCGGATATAACCCCGAGGTGTGCAGATCCAATACCAGAACACACACCGGAGAAGACCGATTAATGTCGGAGATAACCCCTAGTTATCCAGTCTCAGTCCCAACCATGGGAATAGCCACCAACCTTGGTGATAACCCCAAGGAATGCAGTTTCGGCGATAACCCTGAAAATGCTTGTTTCAAATACGACCAGCTTCAATCTCGGCGCTCACAACGAGATACACTGCACCAACCCGGCAATAACATCGTGAAGACAAGCACACCTCAAAGGTGACAATGAAGACCTTCAACAATTACAGCAGTCTAATCTCAGCGAAGTCTGAGCAACGTCTGCTTTATCTGCCCAATCCGGCGATAACACCGGTGAGGGGAAACATCGTCATCTCGTTAACATGATGCCACATCACGTTTCTACGCAACGATGTCCCACAAGGCTAACCAATCTCGAGTGACTATTGTGCGGGGTAATGGATAAAAGTTGAAGCTTGAAGACCGGAGGGCATCGTCCCATCTTCAATGACTTCGTACAAACTCTAATCCCATTCCATCGTACAACTCTCGACAACGGCGGTCCGAAATAGGTTCTGTATACCTCAAACGGATGCCCGGATTGCACTTCTAAAAGTTCGAGTGGACATTATAGTGCCTGAGTGTACGTACTTCGAGACGACCCGACCCAAAAAACTCGGGCCCACCCGGGTTGCCTCTGGTACACCTGCGGTTCAGCCGAAGGTACACCTGCGGCTAAAATGGCTATAAATAGAGGGCTTGGGCAGCCCATTTTGCAAGAGAAAAAGGCGAGGAAGCCCTACCCAATTTGCTCTGCACTCACCCTATGCAGTGTACTTTCCCCTTCTAAACACTTGTGAGCTCATATATAGCCCTTTTGTACCTACAAAAGTCAGTGTTTACCCACTCTAAAGATATAGAAGTCTTCTTTAGCATTCGGCTGTAAGCCTTCTCACACACTTTAGAGTCTTTCTCTTCATCTTTGCACACACCCTTCTACACATTGAGAGTCGTGTTGCTTGCTTTTGCCCGAACTTCGGTCCGTGGTTTCATTTCAGTCTGTATATATATATATTATATATATATTGACTAACATTATCGAGTTATGCCTCGATTGAGCCTAAACTTTAGTCCTGGCATTTATTTGCTTCAATATATATATATATATATATATATATATATATATATATATATATATATATATATATATATATATATATATATATATATATATATTAATGTGTCGAACTTTGTTCGATGAGCCTAAACTTCCTGTTTGCGCGTTTATCGCTTTAATATATATATATATATATATATATATATATATATATATATATTAACTATGTGCCTGGACTGCTCATTACGATGAGCCCAGATTTTACATCCTAGTGCGTTTATTCGCTTTATATATATATATATATATATATATATATATATATATATATATATATATATATATATATATATACGAATCGTAGTCGAACTTTGTTCGATGAGCCCGATTTTACATCCTATGCGTTTATTACTTTTATATATATATATATATATATATATATATATATATATATATTCGCCTACTCGAGTTTTCTTCGTGCGCGATTGATCGCTTTACGCTTTATTTACATTTCGTTCCTTTGAGTTACCTTCGTATAGGTTGATCGTATTCTGACTTTATTTACATTTCGTCCCTTTGGAGTTTCCTTCGTGGCGATTGATCATATTTACTGACTTTATTTACGTTTTGTCCCGCTTTAGAGTTTCCTCAAGTGGCGGTTGATAGCTTTTAATGACTTTATTTACATTTCGATACCCCATGGAGGTGCTTCGTGGTTGGTGATCCTGTCTCGTATATATATATATATATATATATATATATATATATATATATATATATATATATATATATATATATATATATACTGACTTTTATATATATACCTACTTACGCTTTCATACAAATTGCGGTATCTTGTGCTTTTAGGAATCATGTGATCACAGATTCGACCTATTGATCTAGATTCTGTTCCTGTGATGGACATTTTCAAATTATAGCAAACTTGTAAATTATTCTGGGTGTCTCAATTTCCTCGATGGTTTCCATACCCACGAGGAAGTCGGCATTATTTTGTACATTATTTTCGCATTTGATGCCTCGCATCCATCAAATAAAATCAATCAATAGAACACTTAATAAAATGGGAGTGTAAAAGGTCTCAATTACTATTGAGCATCAGGGTTTGAAAAAACCTTTTTATAAAACATCATTGCCATATCTTGCTAAAAACTGAATTTTTAAATAAATTCAAACCCTGTGTATATAGGTGTGAACGAGGCCTCGCATTACTTCCAAATAACAGCACATTGACCCACACATACACACACATTTAGATAATAGTTTCTTGAAAAGAGGCGGTCACCGTGGTAACACGGATGTCGGGGGGTGCCTAACACCTTCCCCTCGCATAATCAAGTCCCCGGACCCTAATGAATCTCGGTTTCACCGAATTCGCTTTAGCAAATGTCACATCATCGGGTCAATGTGCAAACCTTTTTCTCGGTTGTGTTGGTACAACCATTTAAAAACCAACTGGAGACTCTTAATCAGGTCCATCGTCGACATTATACATGTCGGACCTTTTCACTTGTTTTTCAAACAAATCTCACCTAAAATGAGAACACCAAAGAACAAGTAATCGAAAGGGACATCCAAAAATCCCGACGCCGTCGACGGTGGCGACTCATTGGGACTCCAAAGAAGAGGACTTAAGCCTCTATTTCAGTCTTTTCAAAATTGTTATCTGGTTGTGTGGATGTTGCATTTAAATTTTGATGAATGTGTACGAATGCATTTCCTTATTGCACTTAGTGCTTCGCACCATAACTGCTTGTGATGCTAGTGCTTCGCACCATAACTGCTTGTGATATTAGTGCTTCCCACCATATCTACTTGTGATATTAGTGCTTCGCACATGTCATCATTTTCATAGGGTGAGACGCGATGTATGTGAATGTATGTTGTGTGGTCCCTCTACCAGGAGGCTATCCCGTCGGCGTTTGATTACTGGACTCGTGAGAAGACTAATTCTCCGAGGCTCAAGAAAGGCACCACCCAAATTTGCTCCAGTTGAAAGACCGGATTAACTTCCCGTCAAGTAGATTGCGATGATTTGGGAACCTTCATGCCAAAAAGCCGCGAGAGTAACCTAAGATAGGTCAGCCTCTGATAAACCCAAAACGGAGGAAAGTCTCTTCATGCTCACGTTTAAATTACTTGTAAACACAATTACTTGTAATTTCATTCCATATCTATCTCCATGTAATGAGAAATATGAAGAGGTGTGTACACCTACATATTTTAATTAACATGCTACAAACAGTTGACATTCGTTGTACAGGATAAAAAATCCTAAAATGGACACATCACATAGCATGTTATTGTATACATTCCCTAAAGACTAAACTATGCAAGTCTTTCACAGGGAATCAATCGGACCTACTACACGTTCAAAGTCCAAAAAGGCAACTGCCTCGCGCCAATCATGTCGCTCATCCGATCAGACCGAACTTAATCCAGCTTTCTCGCAAAGAATTAATTTGGATTAAGCAAACAAATTACGATTTGGTCGTTTACTCAAAGAATTACACCAAATCTGCACATGTGGTCAAAAATACCAGACATCTACCGAATCCTCCACACAAGGAGGAATCCCGATCATTACCATACCTAAACCACAGTTGGATACGACCAACCAAACTCATGATACCGCCCATCCCAATCGGAGATCCGGACTTCAATCGTGACATCAAAAGAAAGTCCTCCAAATGGAAGAGACCCTTCACTATCAAAGGAATTGGAACACACTAAGTGTTTCATATCCTGATCTGTGTATTTTTCCTGGGGTTCATTATCCAAAAAAATTTAAAACTCCTGACTTTGAAAAATATGATGGGTTAGGAGATCCTTACACATATTTAAAAGTGTTTATTGGAGAACTGGGATCTTATGCAGAGGACGAAAAGCTCAGAATGCAATTATTCCAAAAGAGTCTAACTGGAGAAGCCCGTTCGTGGTACACAAGATTAGACAACTCCAAAATCCATAGCTGGAAAGAGCTAGCACATGCTTTCCTCACTCAATACAGCTTTCAAACTTAGATGGCTCCTGATCAGTATCAAATTACCAAGATCAAGAAACAATCTAACGAGTCTTTTAGAGAGTATGCTCAAAGGTGGAGACGCCAGGCTGCCCAAGTTAGTCCTTCCATGACAGAATCAGAGATGGTCATGACTTTCATAGACATACAGGAAGCTCCTTTCTATGAGAGAGTTTTCGCCAGCATCAGCAAACCATTTTCTGAAATGGTCAAACATGGGGAGATGGCTGAGATGGGATTGAAGTCCGGAAAGATTCAAGACATAGCTGCACTCAAAGCCGTTGCGGATCACATCCAATCTGGAAATTATGGGAACAACCCCCAGAGGTTCCATAAAAAGAAAGAGGAAGATGTTTCCCTGATACTACAAGGGCAAAAAGGCAATCAAAACATGCCTATTCAAAGGAGAAACTACACTCCCTTTCCAGCACAGTCTACAAACCCTCCAATACCAAAAGGTGGAGAAGTCAAATGCCCCCGAGTGTTTACACCCTTAGGGGATACCCTCGAGAACATCTTAAATCTTCTGACAACACAGAAGAAAATTACACATCTTCTTCCATCACCAAATTTCTAATGGACGGGGTTTCAATCTTTGCTAGAAATGTGCTTATCATGCCGGGCACTGGACATGATACTCGAGATTGTTGGGCCTTGAAACACAAGATCCGGGACTGATAGACAATGGAGAGATCGTGGTCACCAAACCAGATCGACCTCACGTGCAAGACAACCCTCTTCCTCAACACAAAGAAGAAGAGGTCAACATGATTAATTGGAGCAATGGACAGAGTTCCAATTTCTGCTGTGATTCTTCCCAGACCATTAAAGATGGTGATGACAGATGGGATTATGCTAAGTTCCAGTTCACAATGGAACAAAAGATGAAAGCTCTCTGTAAACAAATTGAACAATTGGCAGAACTAGTGACTTATCAGCATCAAGTAACTCGTAAGTTAATCAGTCAGGAGCATGCCAGTCTCCTACCTATTGTCATGAATATTCCATTGTCACTTTCAGAAAATGAAATGTTGGAAGACAAAGTGACAAAGAGAGAAAATGCCAAAGCCCGTCGGGATTTTGCCAACAAAAGGGAATTCACCTATCTGGGCCAACCTATGGAGGAAATCCTTCATATGTTAATCAATGAAGGAAGGATCGTTCCTTCTACCTCCAATCAACCCCTGCTCGTGACGGTACAACTCTGATGGAGAATGTCAATATCACTCCCAGTCTCGTGGTCACAGCACAGAAGAATGCTGGGCACTCCCCCACCTTATTCAAAATCTAATCGACAGTTTCAGTGGATATGAAAGCTAATCGACAGTGCTGGGCACAGTCTCGTGGTGTCCTGCGCCTAGCGGACGACGATACTGTGTTACGTGCAAGTGAGAATGCAGGCCCTACTAAGTGGAAAAGTGTGGTAGCAGTCATATCCACTGAAACTGATGGGATTAGCACATTACTCACATCGCCAATAATTCAACTCAAGGGAGGCAACAATCCTTTGAAAGTGGCCGCTCCCGAGCCAATCAACTTGCCGTGTAGAGTACAATATCCTATTGTTAGCTTGCGCATGATTCCGTGGAATTATGGAGAAGGTGAAGGATCCACCTCACATACAACTGCTACAGTGTCGAAGGAAAATCCCATGTATCTTCCCCAACGGGTGATGAAGCCCACCACCAAATCAAAGGGGAAAATACCCGTGGAGAAGATTGAAGAATTCCTCCGCGCTGTGGGTCATAATGAAGCTACGGTGGTTTTAAGCTTGAAAGAAGCTCCATAACAAATATCAATTTTGGACTTGGTCCTAACTTTCGAGAATCACCGGAAGGTCTTGTTAAAGGTTCTAGAAGAAGCCTATCTCCCGACATCAGTGGATACGGAAAAGTTTCAACATCTGGTTGATCACATTTTTAACAACAATGTGATATCCTTCACTGATGATGACATACCACCCGAAGGGACTAGTTATTGCAAGCCGTTACACATTGCGGTCTTGTCCTCTGGATATATGGTAGCTGAAGACTTAATAGATGGAGGTTCTTCTCTGAATATCTGCCCCTACGCTACCTTGATGAAGATGAACATTAATCTCAACCGAATTTGGAGTAGCCATACTATCATCAAAGCTTTTGATGGAGCCCAGCGAAATTTGGTCGGAGTAATTGAGCTGCCAATCGAAATTGGTCCTCACACATTCTGCGTATCTTTCCATGTGCTCAAGATAGATTCGGGATACAACTCGCTCTTGGGACGCGACCATGGATTCATAAGGTTAGCGCCCCTCCACTCTTCACCAACAAATGAAATACATTATCAACAATAGCCTGGTCACAATCAACGCTGAACCGAAGATTCCTCAGCATGGAGACATGCCATTCATCAATGCCAATGCAGATATGGAACCGGTCAGTTTTCATGCTTTGGAAATAAGCAACACCCAATACCATGCTATTGGAGCTCCATTGCCCGAACCCAAAATTTCTGCCGAGGTAATGTCGACCACTCAAGAAATGATGTCATTGGGTCATAAGCCGGGACAAGGGTTGGGTAAAGATTACCAGGGTATCAAGTACCCAATCCGCTTAACTGTGCAAGTTGGAACAAATTGGGCTAGGCTATTTTGCCGCCTAGTCACGAGAATCCTCAAAAACATCGCCAGATTCCTTCAACTTCAACCATGTGGCGTTTATCTTAGCCTTCAAACTCGAGTCCGCATGACCTCCGTAGAAGGTGCCGCCCAATGTAATGGCTATGTTATGTCCTGTGGTTACTAAAGAAGTCATCATTGTTTTCATCGAAACAATGTCGTTTGTCGTCACGCGACAACCGAGGTGATTGTGTCGACAATGCCAAAACCTCAACAACAAAATGATGGAGGAATTTTGCGAAGAATTCCACATCAAACATCTCAACTCATCATCTATCGTCCAAGATGAGCGGTGTTGTTGAAGCGGCTAACAAAAACATCAAGAAGATTATGCAAAAGATGTCCGCCAACCACAAAGATTGGCCCGACCTATTGCCTCTTACTCATTAGCCTCTGAGAACCTCAATGCGTACTTCCATTGGGGTAACCCCTACACGATTAACCTATGGGATGGAAGCAAGACTCTATAGAAGTTGAAATGGAATCCCTCAGTGTGTGGATAGGCGCTTCGGCTAGATGAAGACCAATGGGTACAAGACATGTATCACCAATTGTCTCTAATAGACGAAAAGGCGAACCGCGACTATCTTCCATGGTCGATTATATCAAGAAAGGATTGCGGATCCTACAACAAAAAAGTCCGGCTATGGCAGTTTAAACAACATGACTTGGTTTTGAAGAAGATTCTTGACAACCAAGATCAGGCTAAAGGAAAATTCACTCCTAACTGGGAAGGCCCGTTTATTGTCAAGGAAGTATTGACAGGAGGCGCTCTCAGATTGCAAGAAATGGACGGCGATGAATTTCCACAACTCATCAACTCAGATGCCGTGAAACGGTATTATGTCTGAAGTAATTCGCAAACACCCTGATGCAAAATCATCAGTCATTCCGGTTCTTTAACCCTTTACCTACAACTTTCTTACACTTTTCCCCTCAGGGAAACACACATTTCAAGTCAGCAGCCTGGCTCTCCCTTGCGTTCCTACGACTTAGGTCATCCCACCGTGGATTGAACCTCTCACACTTGCAGTTTGGCTACCCATACATGGGATCAAACTTCTCATACCTGTAGTTTATCCTCAACCTAGGATTAAACTTTCTCATCCCCGCACTCTAACCTGCACATGGGATTATGCTTTTCTTCTCACCCTGAGGGGCGAACTACGTCGACCTGATCTCCTCTTCAATAGGAGTACGTAGGCAAACATGTCACATGGCCCGGTTGCAATAAAACAAAAACAACAAAAACATTTCTACCCTCACAAAAACAAAAACAACAAAAAACATTCCTACACCATGTATGCCATATACAGCGTTGAACCTCTTACACCAGGTTCGAACTACGCAGACCTGATCTCCTCTTAAATAGGAGTACGTAGGCAGCCATTCATGGTGCGATCTCACCCCCTACTAAAACACAAATCCTTGTCAGTTGGTACTGGGATCATCCTTCAATCCACCACATTTCATTGGCTTCAGACCAAAGGGATGGAATTACCTGAATTCCTCCAAAATAGGAGATTCGGCGACCATCTAAGCTGCGGTCATACCTTGAAGAGCAACACTAATCCATAAGAGATGGAATTAACTAGGCTTCTCCTAAATAGAAGCATCAAGGCGACCATCGTAGATGCGGTCAACCCTCGAGAGAGAAAGCCACACTCCTCTCTACATTTCAATCCCTAAACCAGTCCCAAGACACCAAAGATGGTAGGGATACATAGATCGATGATCCATTCTGAACTATCCAGAGACAACTTAATGTCCATCCACCCAGGAGGAATTCAGAATACATCAAGACCACAAGCCCTGAAGCAGCAGGCAAAATATCAAGCAAATAGAAAGGCATATCTAAAAGGGAAGTGATCCAAAAATATATTTCCTTGTCATATATATAATGTTGTTTGATATATATACAATGTAAATTGTACATAACAAAATGGCTAAGCTAGTCTGTGCAGGTAAATACAAGCTCGTCTACAAGTCAAGGTATATGCGAGCTAACAAGCCCAACATGGCGTCCCTCTCAGAAGACGGAGGCAAAGCTATGGTCTCCTGTACGAGAATATCCACACGACCCAACAGATCTGCAGCCATCTACATGGTGACCATATGATCATCAATATATGCGCTCATCTCTGCGATCATGCCAGTGGTAAGGGACCTCACCTTTGCAAAGATTATCTATGATACGACTATTGTGACACCCCCAAAATAGGTCTACATCCCCATTCCGAGTTGTCAATACACTGATGCGAAAACAACTACAACTTTATTATTACAATAGTAAAACGTGAGTTTAAATACGAGATATTGCCATCTAGACAATATCCACATACAAATAAATCCTCATCATAATTATTGATACATTATTTTACAACAATGGTGAGGACTACTAAACAACTCTCCCTAGAACTTTCATTCCATACCCCGACTTGCATTTACTTGCTATATTCTCGCCTCCCGAGAAGAAAAAATGGAACAAAAAGGAAAAGGGTGAGCTTGACTAACCCAATAAAGAATATTATGACTAAGATAATATACAACAAAATTATCGTTAGTCTTCAACAAGGAAAAATATAATAGAATACAATAGACAACAAGTTTTAAATCAATATTCGCAATGAAATAATAATTCATTAGAAGAGTTAAGTAGAGAATGCAAACTACTATCTTCTATGTATGAATTTTAAAGTTCATCGCCTATTTTATCCCCAGAACATCAATCAATATATATACGGGATCAAATATTCATCCTTTTCTACGGTGCCAAGGACATTCACCATTAGGTCATGTTCATCTAAACACTGCTCATCTTTTTGCACTACGGGCCAAAGATATTCATCAAATCATTCATCTTTGCACTCATGGCCAAAGATATTCATCATAAATCATTCATCTTTGCACTACAAAGGCCAAAGATATTCAATAATATCATCATTTAAGACCGAGGATGATGAAAATATTTTTAAAAAAAAAGCGAATCCAAAGAATCAAAATGACAAGGATTAAGGATTAAGGATTCGTACTTTGTTTTATCCATGTCCAAAAAACCTCAAAAATAATCATAGTGGCGTAAAATTCAAGAATGATCAAAACATGGATACAATCAAAGCTAGTATCCACAATAGATATTTTGGACGAAAAAGAAAAATTTCATTTTTCGATGAATAAAGGTCGATTTTGTGAATAGTGCATAGTATCGTGAATAATAACCCGACACCAAAAGTTTCAAATTTGATAAAAACTTCGGACTAATATTTCAAAGATAATGATATTGAAGAAATAATATCATTACGAAAAAAATAATATCTCTTACCTCGAAGATCAAGATTTAATCGAATACTGGATATATACTATATCTTGAACTTTCACCGTATAGCAATACTCAAAGTATACTCAAAATACTCACAAGAATACGCTTCGATAATATAGAGAGAACTTGATTTACGGTGTGATTTTCAATTCTAACCTAAGCACTTTATTTATAGAAATTGCTTAGAACACCAAAGCGTAAAATTTAATAAAATATTAATATTTATAAAAATATTATACGTATTCTTTGAAATCTGAATCTCAAAGAATTCACACATGCCAACCTTCTAGAAAGAAAATAAAAAAACGTTTTTCTAATTTAAAATAATTTAAACTTCCAAAATTAATTATTTGAACTTCAATAATTCACAATAAATAGCCCTTTTATCGTAAAATTCAATCTCGCGTGTTTTTATAGGAAATCCAATTCTCTAGAACTTTGCGAGAAGAAAGTTTTTCTAAATTCCCAAATGTAAATTGACCAAATCCATAAACGGGTGATTTTAGAGGCTATAATCAAATTTCGATCAATAAATGGGGTCCAATTTACATGTTTAACATGTTTTAAACATTTATTGCAACAAAAATACTCTTCCTCCTCGTATACTCATATATCCCACATTCGTTGTAAAAATATCACCATTATTATATTATTAAAATATAATAATATATATTTAAATGAATTATTTTATCAGAAAAAGATAAAATTTCAATTTTCAACAATTGTCACATTAAAAATTTTCTCCATCTATATCCACATAAAATCAATATTTTCCTCATCATATGAATCAATAATTAATTATTCACAAATAATATTATAGAATCACAATATTGACAACCAGGCGCCCTCAGGAAAGGGGGCTTTCGAATAAGAATTTCTCTTCCTTGGCAGCAAATTAGGTGACCAAACCTCTCCTTAGTCGAACTTTCTAGACATTGCCAATAATGTTATCTAATAATATTATTCGATAATATGAATTATTGTTTCGACAATGAAAAAATCTTGTGTAATGACAATTATTAAAACAACAAATATAAAATATCAACGCAACAATTATTGAATCAATAAAATAAAACACCTGAGCAGAATTTATCAGAACCATTATTGAGTAGTGCCTTCTTTACGTAAGAGTCAATAATTGGTGCAATACCGTGTCTACTGCTCAACAACGCCAGACATCGTGTTTTTTACCACCGGGTATTCCAACAAAGGTAAAATAAAGAATAACTACGCCAAGTTATTTTTAAACAACTTATATTTGTCATTTTCTTCCTCCCATCGCTTTTCGTTATGGGGCCCACACATGGGTCAACGCTACCAGTAAATTTAATATTCCCGACAAGCGATCTAATATTCCACGACCAAACGAATATTCCCCGACAACAATGAATATTTTATAACCACTTGCTTATTTTGAAATATTTGCGTATTTTACCCGTAACTATCCACATTAATCACATCAACCCTTACTATTTCAAAATAATAATTAGAGGAAATTAAATTTCATTTATTAATTATTTGGGATCTTACAGCTATATCTCGGGCTGATATAGCACTATCCCACTCAACTATCACTGCATCTCTGGCTGGTATGGCCTCATCCCGCTCAACAATAGCGGCATCTATGCGATCTAATGCCTCCTCTCTCTCTAATGAAGTATTGTCTCTCCCTCAAGGCGATCAACATCATAGATCGAGCATGATCTCTCTCAAAGGTCATCAGATGAAGACTCTGCTCTAAGTACTATGCCGAGTGCTGAATCACCATAGTACTGGTACTAGGAGAATCCGGAAGAAATGCTGGCAACCCAGCAGCGGGCTCCTCCTCGATGTAGGTATCGATGTCCTCCATGGGCTCTACATCGTCTGACTCGCTATTCTTGCTCGCAGACATCTGCTGCGGTAGACAAAATCTCTCAGATGCATCCATGCGTAATACTCAGTAGAACAACTTTGGATGACCGACGAGAAAAGAAGTTATCTCACGCTGATCCCAACAAGCATACACACGGGATCGGCCCTCTGTTGAGAGATATCGAGAAGCTGAACGCTGACCTATCGCCCCCTCAAAAGGATGGAAATCCTGGAACTGGTCGAACTGCTACATCACGGCCAGTGGGTGATAAATAGTCACTCCCCTCAAGCCAGCCATAGGGAGGAAGTCCATGCCCGGAGCGTGAGTAATGAAGTCAGATGGTGAAGCAAAAGCCCGAAACACGCAATAATATGCTAAATGGATCTCTGATATCTGCCAAAAATGCAAACCAAGACATAGCATCTATACACTCCGACGGCTGAAAGGAGTATGACATGGCTACATCATGGGTGAACTAATACCCATGCCGTCTAAGGGTACCAACCGGTCTCAAGTATGACATAAACCACACGTACAATATGACCGAACTCCCAGTGAACACTCCTGTAGGATACGTGCAACAATAGGATGTCGACCGCAGGGTCTCTGCCACAATCATAGGTACAATGGTACGACCCTCTCTAAGAGCTCTCACAGCCATGATCACACCAATGTCTATCTCGTCCATATATCGTAGCATATAGACATACGAAAGTACGCACAGTAACAGTACATCAACTCTGGCCAAACGCCAGTGGTCCTCCGATGCGGTGAAATCCCCGGAATGTCGCGAGTAGCTATCCTCTAAGCCAAATCTGTCGTACAGAAAACACTGGGATATCACGTGGCTAGATGTCAGCTCGTCCTGCACTACTCTGCGCCGCAATCCTGTGAGAGTCATGAACCGTCTACTCATGTCTCCCAAAGCCAAATGCACGCAAGGTCTATCTAAAGGCAACATCGTCAACCGTGCATACTCCTCCATAGTATTAGTCAACTCATGGGTGCCAAATCGGAATACCTTCCTATCCGGTATCCAATGCTCTAGCATCCTGTCTACAAACCCTGCGGGAACCTGAAAAGGCAATAAAGTCATGGTATCTTTGCGGAAAGTGATCTACTATCACCCTATCTCGGTGGTGACATGATATCGCATCACGATCGATCGATACCCAATGCCACCAATGATGGTGGGGTATGATCTATACTAAGTATCGTCAAGAAGACATCTGTGCGGGCCGTGTCATAAGACCATCCAGGGGTCAATGCCGAATATCTCTGGACATACATACATATGCATAACATGATACATGCATAACAGATAATGGATGGCAATATGATATAGGGAATGAAAAATGGTGCATACATTCCTAAGTATATCATCATCTAATACATCACTCAGACAATTATAAATACTGAGGAAAATGGGGCGCATTAGCCCTACTACTAATAGAGGCCTATCAAAAGATATAGCGAGAATGGGGAACAGCCACCCAATATCTAACAGAGGCCTATCAAAAGATATAACGAGAATATACATCAGAAGAAAACCAGGGTCTCGATGTCTATGTCCTCAATCCTGTCCACCTGATGTAACTCCTCCTGAGTCACTGGATCTCTATCAACAGGGATGTCAGGCCTATAAAGAGGAGGATCTGCGCCGGCAAAATTGAATGGGTCATCTGAGGGGCCAGCGCTTGAGCTGGAAGGAACAAATGACTCCGCCTCTGCTAGATCTCTGCCCAAATGTTGGATAAATATATGTGTCTGGTCCAACTACCGGGTCAAACTATCAATCTGGGTCATATGAGTCGGAGCTCGGACACAAGCTACCCAATCCGTCATCCTCAAAGATCCTGGAACCATATCCCCCATGAACTGTGTGGCGCGGATCGGGCTCCAATAAGTCTGAGGGACCACCACCACTTGAACGCCTCCCGAGTACATGGACCCTCCGATAATGCAAAATCGTCAACCCCAACAATGGGATATCGGTTGACGGTGATCGTGGATACGGACGCCAATGACGCTTTGGCGGAAGGCAAGATCGGTATCTGGATCTCCCCTGGTGGTCTCCTAATAGCACGCTCTCCTAAATAGAGCTCCCAACCTCCATCAGTGAAGAGAGGAACTCTCCTGGTGGAAATCAAATGCTCAACTCCGGTCGGATGTCCATCCTCAAAGCCGATGGTCAAATGTTCCCCTGAATAGGGAATCCATGTAATGGTACCAAATTGTCAAGAACTCCAATTTGATACTGAATGAGTGAATCCTCACCATTCTGAGGGACCTCCGCAAAAAATAGAATGATGCCATTGTCGTCCTCGTGGATAGGTATCTAAACCTAACACACTCACAGGACGCAAACATGGGAGCCTATTATAGGCCCAAAACTGCCAACACAATGGCAAAACATCTACTATCAGTAAACACTCTTAACCTATGAATGGGAAAAGACAAGAGAAATACTCACCAGCAGAAATGGGTAAAATCCTAGCCAAGCCTCAGTCAAACCCTGTGAACGCATACGCATGCCCCGGAGGAAATAGGCAAAGGTATAGGAGCCCCAATCATACTCTCCAATACGGTCCATATCATGTGTGGCGCTGATTAAAGCAAAGGATACCGTAGAAGAGTTATCTGCTATGGGCGACCTCAAATGATCATCGAGAACAATTGCTTGGAGAACGCGATCCCCGATTCCTCGACATCATCGGGCATAGGCTCACTCAAAAGCCCACTCATAGCATCTAAGGTCAAAGGACCTGAACGGACAGTCCTACCTTTGAGCGCTTCCGCCGGAACTCCTAATAAGGATCTGACGGCAGTAGGGGTAATATTCGCCATGCAAGGCAATCGGCTCCTCCAAACTCCATACCGTGATAAATCGCCACCCATAGGCGTCATCATCCCTCTCAATCCAAAGCAGATGGAGTGACTGAGTCTGATGAAACCATCGCTCAAACAATGCCCTGAGGTAACCCCAGGGACAGCGACGGGGAAGAATGGAGAAGAATGCCCCAAATCCCCACTCATGTACTATCGCTCTATAGTCAGAATGAAGTGCCTAGTACATGGAGTGAATGCTAAACCAGCCCCCTCGGTCATGTAAAACTCGGAACTCGCATGAAATGCGATCAACATCAAAACCCTTTAATCCTCATCAATAGGAAAGAAGGAAGATCAAAGTCTAACGCCATACCTCGTTAGCATGCAAGTATATCGGTGGATGTCTACTCAAATCACCCAGCAACTCTGGGTTTGCCACCTGAATGCTCGGGAGCTCCCTATGAGGGACATGTGCAAAGCAGAGCGGGATCCTCAATCGGAATATCCGCCTCCTCGTCCTCAACGCTCGCTGCACATCTACCCGGACAGACGTAATCATGGCCTCCACCAACCGACGAGGTTTGTCGACAGAATCTGGGGGCGAGGCACTTTGAAGCCCTCCGTCAGACGCCAAGTGGTCCTATAGAACTGCCATGGTGATCCAGATCCATAATATCTAGACAACAAGTCTCCAAATCACCTCGTAAAGGGTGTGGTATTTCACTTACACCGAGCTTTTTTAAATGCATTTATGATTATATGCATGCATGCATTTACTTTAACATATAATAGAGTTAAAATGCATGACTACCCAATGCCTATATTTGGAAAAATTTTGCCATAGTCCCCTTTGAAAATAATCTTATCCACACGCACATAGGCATGTCTAGGTGGCCATTCAAGAAGCACACCGCCCCAAAGTCATATACATAATATATGCATTAAAAATCAAAATCATCATGCATAAGGTCAACCTCAATACTAGGAGTACTTTGCCTTTCTTACCTTTTGCTCATTGGACCTCAAATAGGACAAAAAATAAGCGAGAAAAAATGTGCCAATTTGACCGCCTCAAAAGTTCAATTTTTCACATCATTATGTTCAAAGATGGTTTAATACTAACATTTACTATGTTGAATATTTTTATCAAGTCATTTATGCATACATAATCACTACTATGTGTTTAGATGCATTTAGATGCGATAACTCACAATCCAACGGATAGAAACCGGAAAAAATACATGCATATCGTTACGAGATAGTGTAGAACACTTGTACGGTGGATGAAATTTGCAAAAAGCAGCCAACGCAATGTAGATCCAAGATGGCTCACGGTTTTCTCTATGCGAAGCAAGTTGAAAATGACTTGTGAAGACCAACCTACAGGATTTATGATCCACGATTGGCCGCAGGCTCACATGCGGCTGTAACAGGTGCACCTGTGGCACCCCTATTTGGGTCCCACCCCTCTGGCTGGGTCCAGTTCGAGTTGCAAAGGAGTTCTCACAGACTTAAAAGGTCAAATTGAGAATAAAAACGCCACGCGATTGAGCAAAATAGCATACAATCCTAGTTTTCTCAGATGAGACTTTGAATCTGTACATCAATCATTGGTAGTCACCAGAACACAAGGTATACCCTGCCGATGATCTTATTTTTCTATAAATCACATCCGATAATACCTTATACAGGTCCGATGCCACCAACTCCGGGTCGTTACCCTAAATGTCCCCGACGGGGGTTACAACGTGAGTCCCCGATGGGGGTTACAACGTATATCCCCGACGGGGGTGACAACATAGATCCCCGGTGGGGGTTACAACACGTTCATCCATTTACACGTCTATCAATGAAGGTCAAGCAGCCTTGACGTTATTCCAACCGATGGCAAGTAAACCCATCGAAGCATTGAGAATTGTTCGATAATTGGGTACGTACTCATGAGTCCCCAGTAGGTCCCCGACGGGGGTTACAACGTATATCTCCGGCAGGAGTAAAAATGCATGATCAGCCGTGGACACGCATATCAACGAAGGTCAAGCAACCTTGAAATCATTTCAGCCGATAGCGATTAAACCTATCAGAGCTCTAGAGCTATTCGAGGTTTTCATACCCAATCGTCGTATTCTCCAAAGGGCTCCCTACGAAATCACAACACAATGCTCCGCTGATCTACACGACAAAAAAGGTCAAGCAACCTTGACAATCTACTTCATAGAGCCTCAACCGCTGATTCACACGTCAGCGAAGGTCAAACAACCTTGACAAAGATATCCCACGTGGATTTTTCAAATTGCGTTGATTCACATGTCGATGAAATACACGCCAACGAAGGTCGCATCCTCGACAAAGATTTGGTCGTTGGCGAGAAATCCAATGTAATCTTGACATGTCCCCGCGGCGATACCAACCATGAAAGGGCAATGTTATCAAAGAGGATAGATGATGGAATATGTTATACATCCTCAAACAGACCAAGCTTTCTCCCCACGATCTCTCTGCACATAAGAGGTACCTCTTCAGGATCAAGTCGTTATCAAGAACACAGGGATTTAGTGATCACTCCAACATCAACATCCTAACAGATTTGGCTTACACATCAAATCGTCAAGATTATTACCAATCCCGATTGAAGCAACAGGATTCAAAGAATCATCCCCAGCATGTTGGGCTACAACCCCGTACACATGCATCATACATCTGCATCATTTTGTTACCCATAGTACCATGCTCATCTTGTTGCATTTTAAATGTCTAGGATTCTTTATCCTATCTATGCATCGCCATACATGAGTATGATAAAGAGGGGCATCTGTAGACACTCAAAATTTTCTATACCACTGTCACTAACATTGCAGGAGGACAGATTCGTCTTTTAAGAGGAAACCCTGAAAGACAATCCAAAACATACCGGATACTACCGGAAGTTCATCATCAACCCCAGATCACTCTGGGAGTATCAATTCCAACCTCGGATGTAACCCCGAGGCGTGTACATCCAATACCGGAACACACACCAGAGAAGACCGATTAATCTTAGAGATAACCCCGAGGTATCCAGTCTCAGTCCCAACCATGGGAATAGCCACCAACCTTGGTGATAACCCCAAGGAATGCGCTTTACGATAACCCCGAAATGCTTGGTTTAAATGCGACCACCTTCAATCTCTAAGACTCACAATGAGATACACTTGCACCAACCCGACAATAACATCGGAAGACAGCACACCTCAAAGGTGACAATGAAGACCTTCAACACCATTACGGTGATCAATCTCAAGAAGTCTCGAACAACGTCTGCTTTATCTCGCCTAATCTGGTGATAACACCGCAGGGTGGGAAACATCGTCATCTCGTCAACACGATGCCACATCACGCCTCACGCAACGATGTCCCACAAGGCTAACCAATCCCGAGTGACTATTATGCGCGAGGTAACGGATGAAAGTTGAAGCTTGAAGACGGAGGCATCGTCCCCATCTTCAATGACTTCGTGACAAACTCTAATCCCATGTCATCGTGACAACTCTCGGCTAACCATGGTCCGAAATAGGTCCTCAGATACCTCAAACTAAGCTTAATTTCACTTCGAAAGTTCTAGTGGACATTATAGTGCTGAGTGCACGTGCCGAGACGACCCGACCTAAAAAAACTGGGCCCACCCGGGTTGCCTCTGTACACCAACGGCTAAAATGCTTTATAAATAGAGGGCTTGGGCAATGTTTTTGCAAGAGAAAAAGGCGAAAAACCCCGCCCAATTTGCTCTCGCACTCACCCCATGCAAAGATACTTTCCCTTCTAAACACCTGTGAGCTCATATATAGCCCTTTTGTACCTACAAAAGTCAGTGTTTACCCACTCTAAAGATATAGAAGTCTTCTTTAGCAGTTAGCTGTAAGCCTTCTCACACACTTTAGAGTCTTTCTCTTCATCTTTGCACACACCCTTCTACACGTTGGGAGTCGTGTTGCTTGCTTTTGCCCAGACTTCGATCCGTGGTTTCATTTCAGTCTATATATATATATATATATTTACATATATATTGACTAACATTATCGAGTTATGCCTCGATTGAGCCTAGACTTCGGTTTGGAGCGTTTATTTGCTTTAATATATATATATATATATATTAATTGTGTGTTGGACTCTGTTCGATGAGCCTAGATTTTACATCTGGTACGTTTATTCGCTTATATATATATATATATATATATATATATATACTATATATATGAACTGTGGTCTAACTTTGTTCGATGAGCTCAGATTTTACATCCTATGCGTTTATTACTTATATATATATATATATATATATATATATATATATATATATATATATATATATATTCATCCCGATCGAGTTTTCTTCGTGGCGCTTGATCGCTTATCTGACTTTATATACATTTCTTCCTTTGAGTTACCTTCGTGGCGATTGGTCGATATTCTGACTTTTTTTATTTACATTTCGTCCTTTGAGTTTCCTTCGTGGCGGTTGACCGTATTTACAACTTTATTTATGTTTTGTCCCGCTTGGAGTTTCCTCCGTGGCGGTTGATAGCTTTTAACAACTTTTATTTACATTTCTGATCCCCCATGGAGGTGCTTCGTGGTTGGTGATCTGCCAAGATATATATATATATATATATATATATATATATATATATATATATAGCTTTTATATATATATACTGCTATCGCTTTCATACAAATTATGGTATCTTGTGCTCCTAGAATCATGTGATCACAGATTCGACCTATTGGATCTAGATTCGATTCCGTGATGGACATTTTCAAGCTATAGCGACTTTTGTAAATTATTTTGCGGTGTTTGAATTTCCTCGGATGGTTTCCATACCCACGAGGAAGTCGGCATTATTTTTTACATTATTTTCAGATGCCTCGCGATCATCAAATAAAATCAATCAATGAAACACTTAATAAAATGGGAGTGTAAAAGGTCTCAATTATTATTGAGCATCGTGGTTTGAAAAAACCTTTTTATAAAACATCATTGCCATATCTTGCTAAAATTGAATTTTTACATAAATTCAAACCTCAATATATATAGGTTCGAACGAGGCCTTGCACTACTTCCAAATAACGTAAAGACATTGACTCAAACACACACACATTCAGATAATAGTTTCTTGAAAAGAGGCGGTCACCGTGATAACACGGATGTCGGGGGGTGCCTAACACCTTCCCCCCGCATAACCAAGTCCCCGGACCCTAATGAATCTCGGTTTCACCGGGAATTCGCTTAGCATGTCACATTCTTTGGGTCAATATGCAAACATTTTTCTCGGTTGTGCCGGTACAACCATTTAAAAAACTAACTAGCGACTCTTAACAGTCCATCGTCGACATTATACATGTCGGACCTTTTTCACTTGTTTTTTCAAACAAATCTTGTAAGACCCCAACTTTTTGAATAAAGATTAAATTTTCTCGAAATATATTTTTGAATATTATGGTGTGGATTTGATATAATGTTATAGTTGTGGGTAATATTTATAAATTTTGCAAAAGTACGCAAGTTGTTATATAATATTCGATTGGTCGGGGAATATTCGTTTTAACGAGGAATATTCGTGACAACGACACAATCATTGGTGTACTTTCCCATTAACGGAATTATTATTTGATTGAGAAAACGATAAAAATACTTTATGAAAATAATCTATGAAAGTTTTACCGTTAAGCTGTTGAACTACCCTAGTAGTAAAAGTACATGAATACTGGCGGGTTGCATAATGTAGCACATGGTATTGATTATTGATGCTTACGTGAGAAGTCACTCATTATACTCAATTATTGCTACAGTAATTGTTGCATCATATCTCTCATATTATTGATTCGATTATTGTCATAGAATCATCTGCATAATATGTTATTTTATTAAATCAATAATTGAGCCGACAAAGTTATTCATATTATTAAATTACAATATTTACAATGTCTAGAAGTTCTGTCAATGAGAGGTTTGGTCACCTAATTGCGCGCCAATAGGGAGAAATCTTTATTGAAAAGCCCTCTCTTTCTTGGGAATGACCTGGTTGATAAATATTGTGAGTTATAATATTAATGATGAATGTTATTAAAATTGAAGTTATGTTCGAAGTTGAATTTGGAGACACGAACGTGATATTTGAGTCTGTTGGGCTTCGACACAGAAACGCACAGCTGAAATTAAAATTTTAAAGAAATTTCTGAAACCCTAAAACAGGATCCATGCGAAAAATCAATTAATTTAGAGGTTTAGAGATTATACGGATATGAAAAACGAGAATCAAAAGCATCAAGCCTCGAATGTCCAACGCAATACAAACCGATTGTGCCTCTACTAGGTATCCACATCGAACGCCGCATCTAACCGTCGAACGATTCTCAAATAAGAAAGACTTGCAGACTTAGCCACCAAAAGGAATGAATTTTCTCAAACTGCTTTTCTCTCTAGTCTCTCTAAGAAATGGCTAGGGTTTTTCAATTATGATATATTACCTAAGTAGCTACTATATATCATATATATAGTAGTTAAAAGGAATTAATCAAATCAAAACCTAATTTCATAAAATCCGAATTTATATATATATATATATATATATATATATATATATATATATATATATCTTAATTAAGTCTTACTTAATTAATATACATATATACAATTATCCTTTTAATTTAAATTAAATGATTTAAATACTATTAATCATATTAATATATTTAAATCCTTAAAATTTAAATTAATTCCCTTTAAATAACGTTACATGTATTGTGACCTATAGGTTATTATTACGTTGGCAATAATTTTAAAATCATATTATAAAATTATAAACGTTGGCGGCATCTAGTAATGCATCACTGCTACCCAAGTAATAATAAGATCGATGATTCGATGCAACCTTTTACGTGACCAATGTTTCAATGTAATTTAATCCTTTTAACCTTAATATCCTAGATTAAACTCGAGTCATGGAATGTGTCATACTCTTCATAATTTAATCTGAGTTTTCTTGATCAATGAGTAGACTATATGAAACAAATCACTATTTGAGCATGGCTATGCATTTCATAGTCCTACTCAATCAAGAGGCCTATGGATATCACCCATAATATATAGGATGGTTAAATTCCATCTAGATCACTCATATTTCTCACACGATTAATGATGAACCCAATAATCACCTTTATAGTCCACCCTATTAAAGGTGACATTTGATGATATCAAAGTACATAAATTCTCGTGTAGTAATATAGCGATTTCGTGTCGGAGGACCATTACATCATTCTCACTATGAGAATTGCTAATGACACTTCGCATAATGCTCCATATAAATTCTCATGGTGGGTCCGTCCAAAGACATCGTTTCTAACATGTACTGTCATGCATTGACTTAATATCTCATATATTTATGACCAATGAGATTTGGTCATCAACGATCCACATACTAGTCTCAATGCATCATTGTTGTCCCATCAACAATGATACTCGATTAGGGACATTTAAGAATCACCGATACTAATGGTAATATATAATCTCATGTTCAAGTCACATACTTGAAACTATATAATTTGTATCATTATTCTAAGGAATTTTATTATGTTAACAATTATATTACGCAGTAAATAAAACCATAATAAAATCATATATTTATTCAATCAAATATAATATCAAAACGTTAAGCAATTATATCAAATAATTGGCCTCTAGGGCATAAACTCTAACATCTGGAACGATGAAATTAGTAAAAATAGTCTATAAACATAAAAATTTTCGGAATTCACTATTTAGTCAAAAAGTCAAACTTCTAAATTTCAAAATTTATATTTTTGATAAAAATGGTTTCATTGTGTTGGAATTATTTGTGTTAGTAAAAATCGACAATTATTTCGATAATAATTAATGTCTGGATGTTATATTGACCAATCGGGTATTTAACCGGATAAATGAGCAATTGATTGCTATTATTTCACATGATTATAAATATTTGTTCACATGTGTATACTATTGTTTCACATTCTTGTTACTATTAGGGGAGTTGGTGCAAGATTGATAATACTTGCATGACCGAAAGTTAAAAATGGAGGTATAGATGGAGGTACTATATCGTAATTGTATTTTTTCACATGTTCAGAACTATTGATTCACATAATTTACTATTGAATCACATTATTTACTATTAGGGGAGGTGGTGCAAGTTTGATAATACTTCCATGACTAAATTAAAAATAAAGAAAAAGTTGGAGGTATTATACTGAAATTTTTCGAGCCCCAAAATGTGAAATTATCGAAACTATATTTTTCTATAAATAGAAGCTTTCCTTCATTTTTCACTAATTCACAAAAGCTTTAGAGCGATTATTATAGAGAGAAATTATAGAAAGAAGAAGAGAAGTCTGCTACCTCACTATTCCAAAGATCCGGTTTTTTTAAAGGTAGGGAGTATTATTTCTTTCTTATCTATGAAGAGAACTTCCATTATTCCATTCTTTATTATTCTCATTGGAATAACTCAGTATACACCTGCCACCCTATACTTGGTGAAATTCTTCCATTGTTCCATTCTTTATCATTCTGTTGGAACATCATGTTTATCGCGTTTTCGCCGGACTGATTCCGTCTTTATTATTCTGTTGGAATATCCTGTCTGTTCATTTTACGCCAGATCTGATTCCGTTATTTATTATTCTGTTGGAATAACCTTCCCCGTCTGGCCTATCACATGCTTGGTGATTTCTTTTGTTATTCCATTCCTTATTATACTCAATTGAAGGTTAAAGTTTTGACTTCTATACTCCATGAAATTAGTGGAATATTCTTGATATTTGCGCTTCATCCAAAGATCTTTTCATGGAAATATTCTTCCGAGCATTCTTGAATTTTACTCTACAAAGCAAAGATCATGTCGACAATTTGGACGTTATTAGTTCCCCGGATAAATTAATTCTTGAACTTGTTTTATTGAATTCTTATATCATTGTCATCATCCTCATGTTTATATTTTGTTGAAAGTCATCTCATGGCCTATAGTGCATGGATGGACTTGGTATGATTATGACCGTGATTATTCTTGTAATCATGACCGTAATGTTACAAATAATGTGGTAAAAGTCCTCATTGGCCCGTAGTGCATTGATGGACGGCTTGTTGGCATGATCATGACCATTATTGAATACACAAATAATCTTGGTCCGTAGTGCATGGATAATTGTGGTCGTGATACTAAAGAATATCCTTGGCCAGTAGTGCATGGGTGATTCGATGATGTGGATTATTTATTGTCGAGTCCCATGATAAAAGTGATGAAAAACCTTTAAATCATAAAAGATAGTAGATTTTATTCTCTACTTGACTCTTTTAATGGATTGCTTGTTCCGCTGCAGTTAAACTTGATGGTTGTTATATTGTATCAGTTTAACACTGTTGAAGACTAACAATAATATATTTTGTATTATCTTAGTCATAATATTTCCTACTGGCTAGTTGAGCTCACCCTTTTACTTTTATTGTTCTCTTCAGGAAATGAGAACGTAGCGAGGACTAGTCGGGGAGCGGGAGTGACGGACGGATGATAGCATTAGTAATCCTCACTATTCAAAGAAATAGTGGAAAATAAATGTAATAATATTGAATTTGAGTTTGAATATTATACAGACGACAATATTTGTATTAAAACTCACAGCTTATGTTTTGTCGTACTTTACACGACAGTTGTATAATTAAGTTGTATTTGTATTCTGTACCATGTATTTGACGACTCAGAATAGGTGATGTATACCTATTTTGGGGGCGTCACAAATCTCACCTAAAATGAGAACACCAAAAAACAAGTAATGGAAAGGGACATCCAAAAATCCCGACGTCGACAAGTGTTAACGGTAAAACTTTCACCATTATTTTATAAAAAGATATTTTTGTCGTTTTCTCAATCCGACAATAATTCTGTTATGGGGTCCACCAATGATTTTGTCGTCGTACGAATATTCCCCGACCAATCGAATATTATATAACAACTTGCGTACTTTGCAGAATTTATAATTATTACCCACAACTATAATATTATAACAAATTCATTCCATAATAATCAAAAATGATATTTATAGAAAATTCATCTTTATTCATAAAAGTTGGGGTCTTACAGCAGTCTTTGGAATGTCATCAGTTTTAATCTTTAACTGGTGATATCCAGAACGAAGATCGATCTTTAAAAAGAATATGGCGCCTTGCAACTGGTCAAACAGGTCATCAATGCGAGGCAACGGGTACTTATTTTTGATGGTGACATGATTCAACTCCCTATAATCAATACAAAGTCGTATACTCCCATTTAGGACTGAGCAAAAAACGGATAAAACCGAATAACCGAATAACCGAATCGAACCAAAAAATTTTAATCGAAAAATTTCGGTTATTTGTTGCACTTCCGTTATATCCGATTTTATATCTGATTTTCGAGTTCAGATTTGGTTTTTGAATTTTTGTCATTCGGTTAACCGAATAACCGAATTAGAAAAAAAAAATTAAAGCTTAAAAGTTAAAACAATAATTTATTCTTACTCTCTGATCTAAGACTCTCACTCATTCTTCAGATCTCCACTCTCATATGACATCTCTCATCTCACTAGTCACTGTTCTCTCATATCTCAGATCTCAATCTTGATCTCTCACTCTTATCTCTCATCTCACTATCACTCTCTGGCCACCATGTCAAAAGAACTTCTGATAAGTTCCCTAACAACTCCACCTTCGATTTCGACTACACCCAGAGCTCAATTTGGTCTCCGTTGATCCCTCGGCTCCATTTCGCTGGTAGTGGTATTCAAGATTTGGACTTTAAATTATTGGGTCAGTCTCTATTTTCATATTCATCGATTGAACCAACTGTGATACAAAGGAAGCTAATTTGCAATGACTCAATAAGAATGATCAAGAGGAGTTTTTGGGTAATAGCAGTAATTGTAATACTACTACTATTCTCAAGAAATTGGTTGATAATTTTAGGAGAAAAATTATCACAAGTGTTTCCAATAATATGATAAATTACGAAGATGATGAAGAAAAAAAAAGACGTGCTTTTATTTTCTCTCCAAATGCTGCTTCTTTTAAGGGGGGCACTAATTCTCGAACTCCTAGAAAGGTAATCTCAATTCACTTTTATTGATCCTATTTTGCTCTTTCATGTTCTTGTTTGGGTAAAAATGAAGTTTATCTAATAACCTAACTCCAAGTTTCTCCCCTTTTCCTACTTATGAAAATTTACATAGAGAAAATAACTGGAATAATCTGAAAATTTATCACACAATTTCATTTCGGTTATAAACTGAATAACCGAATAGTAAATTCGGTTATTCGGTAATTTGGTTATCCACTAATTCGATTAATAATTCGGATATCAGAAATGTGTTAATTTCGGTTTTCGGTTATAACCGAATAAACTATTCGGTTCAGTTATAACCGAATTGCTCACCCCTACTCTCATCTTTCTTCCTTACGAATAGAACAGGAGTACCCCAAGGAGACGTACTAGGATGAATGAAACTGATGTCTAACAATTCCTGCAGTTGGGTTTTTAACTCTTGAAGTTCAATAGGAGTCATTCGATATGGGGCTTTGGAAATGAATTTTGTATCAGGTTAAAAGTCAATACAAAACTTGATTTCACGCTCTGGGGGTAGACCAGAAAGTTCTTCAGGGAATACGTCAAGAATTAACAATAGAAATATCATTCAAATTTGACGTATTTTTGTTTAAATCTGTGACATGGGCTAAGAAAGCTTGACATCAGTTTTTCAATAAACGAATGGCTTTATTGCTTGATATGACAGTGATTGAGTTTAGTGGTTTGGTTGCTTGAATTCGCATAATATGTTGGTTAGGAATATGAAAGTTAACAACCTTACGAAAACAATTAATTTTAGCATGATGAGTAGTTAACCAATCAATCCCTAGAATCACATCAAATGCAAGTATTTTCAAAGAGATGAGATCAACAGGTAATATGAGGGTGCCAATTTGAATCAAACAAGATTTCTAAACAGTGGATGTAATGAAGGTTTCTCCCAACGGAGTTTCAACAGATAAGTCAAAGTCTAATTTCTCCAAAGTTAAATTTAAACGTTGAGCGCAAGTAGGAGAAATAAAAGAATGTGTAGAACCGGTATCAAATAAGCTATATGTAAGACCCCAACTTTTATGAATAAAGATTAATTTTTCTCGAAATATATTTTTGAATATTATGGTGTGGATTTGATATAATGTTATAGTTGTGGATAATATTTATAAATTTTGCAAAGTAAACAAGTGGTTATAAAATATTCGATTGGTCGGGAAATATTCGTTTAACAGGGAATATTCGTACGACGACACAATCATTGGTGGACCCCATAAACGAAATTATTGTCAGAGTTAGAAAATGACAGAATTATCTTTTTATAAAAATAATGGCGAAAGTTTTACCGTTAAACCGTGAAATACCGGTGCTAAAAAAGAATGTAATATGTAAAAACCCCAACTTTTTGAATAAAGATGAATTTTCTATAAATATTATTTTGAATATTATGGAGTGAAATTGATATAATGTTATAGTTGTGGGTAATATTTATAAATTTTGCAAAAGTACGCAAGTTGTTATATAATATTCGATTGGTCGTGGAATATTCGCTTTTAACAGGGAATATTCGCATAACAATGACAATCATTGGTAAACCCCATTAACGGAATTATTGTCGAATTGAGAAAACGACAAAAATACTTTATGAAAATAACGGCGGAAGTTTCACAGTTAATCGTTGAAACACACAGTGTTAAAAGTATAGTATACGCGTGGTTGCATAGTAGCACACAAAAGATTAATTATTGATGCTTACGTGATAAGTCACTCAGTTTTGTTGGTATTATTAATGTAATAATACATAAAATCTTTTTATCTAAAACATAATACTTTTGTAAAGTTATTCTATAAATAGAATATATTATATTCTATTATGCATAGTGTTGCATAAAGTATCCGCATAGTGTTTTGCATAGTAAAATCTTTTTATATAAAATGTAATACTTTTATAAAGTTATCTGTTTTATTAGACAATAATTAGAATATATTATATTTTATTATGCATAGTGTTTGTATAGTGCATGCATAGTATTTGCATAGTAAAATCTTTTATAAAGTTATTCATTTTATTAGATTATAAATAGAATATATTATATTTTATTTAAAAGATTTTGCTTTAAATAAGGACCGTCAGATTAAAGTAAATCAATCTGAACTGCTTCATGTTTAGTTACTATGCATCCATTTTTCTATAAATTGAAGCTCATTCCTTCATTATTTTCTTACGAATTCACCGAAACTCTAGAGATAAACTATAGAGAGAAAGAAGAAAGTATTCTGCTACTTCACTACTTATATATCAAGTACTCTTCTTCTTAAGGTAGGGAATATTATTTGTTGTACTTGTAAGGGGTGTTATTCTTTTGTATTCATGAAGAGAACTTATGGTATTCCATTCTTTATTATTCTATTGAATAACTCAGATATCATGGCTACCCTATACTTGGTGACATTCTTCTATTATTCCGTCTTTATTATTCTCGTTGGAATATCATGTCGTGCGCGTTTTATGGGACTGATTCCTTCTTTATTATTCATTTGGAATATCACGCATCGGCGCTTACAATTTACTGATTCCGCCCTTATTAGTATTCTCGTTGGAATAACTTTGTCTGTCTGACGTCTCGCATGCATGGTGATTTCGCTGTTATTTCATTCTTTATTATTTTGTTGAATATCCTCGCCGCGTAATTTCGCTTTGACACGTTCCGTTATTTAGTATTCTATTGGAATAACTTTTATCTATGAAGTACCTCATGCATGGTGATTTCTTTTGTTATTCCATTCTTTATTATACTCAGTTGGTTAAAGTTTTGACTTCTATACTCCATGAAATTAGTGGAATATCCTCGATATTTAAGCTTCATCCAAAGATCTTTTCATGGAAATATTCTTCCGAGCATTCTTGAATTTTACTCTACAAAGCAAAGATCATGTTGACAATTTGGACATTATTAGTTCCTGGATAAATTAATTCTTGAACTTGTTTTATTGAATTCTTATATCATTGTCATCATCCTTATGTTTATATTTTTTTTAAAGTTATCTGTGGCACCAGTGGTGCATAGATGGACTTGGTATGATTTTGATCGAGGGATTATTCGATTGTAATCATGATCGTAATGTTATAAATGATGTGGTAAAAGTCCTCATTGGCGTCGTAGTGCATTGATGGACGGGTTATCGGCATGATCATGACCATTAATGAATACATAAATATTCTTGGCCGTAGTGCATGGATAATTGTGGTCGTGATACTAAAGAATATCCTTGCCGTAGTCTTGAGGGTGATTCGATGATGTGAATTATTTATTGTTTGATCTCGTGATAAAAGTCATGAAAAACCTTTTAAATCATAGAAGATAGTAGATTTTATTCTCTACTTGACTCTTCTAATAGATTGCTTTGTTCACCGCAGCTTAAACTTGATGTTTGTTATACTTTATCGGTTTAACATCTGTTGAAGGCTAATGATAATTTATTCGCATTATCTTAGTCATAATATTTCTTCTTGGGCTAGTTGAGCTCACCTTTTCTTTTCTGCTCTCTTCGTGAAATGAGAAACGTAGCTAGGACGAGTCGGGGAACGGAGTGATGGTCCAGATGATAGTATTAGCTAGTAGTCCTCACTATTCTGTTAAATTGTGTGACAATAAATGTAATGAGGACTTATTGTGAGAATGGATATTGTCTAGAAGATAGTATTTGTATTAAAACTAACAGCTCTCTTATTGTATATTAAAGATTGTATTTGTATTCTCAGACTATGTTTTTGGCGACTCGTAATAGGTGATGTATACCTATTTTGGGGCGTCACATTAGTATCAAAGCTTAGGGATATGATCCCCACAGCTAAGATGTGAGACTAGAACTAGGAGGGAGAGACGGGGAATTCCTTCGCTAGTATGACCTACCTAAGTTTATTTGGTATTTAATTGGTCATCAAAGTATAGGGATAATATGTTATATGTTAATTAACCTTTGTTTTGTGGCGATGTCTCAAAAATGACATCCGAGAATGTTGAGAATAGCAATGGAGCACAAGAGACCGCTGAGTCTCCATGCTCAATAATCGTGAGAATGTGCATCGTAGAAGGCGACAATCCTCATGCAAACAACAACACTGAACAAATGATGAATGATGGATTGTTCAGAGGCTTTATGCAATTCATGCAACATCAAGCGAGAGCGGCTCCTGTCCAAAATGTAGGTGGAAACACTGGAAACTCTCGGACGGTCACCGCTAAACAGTTCAAGGAGTTGGGACCACCGGAGTTTATTGGAGAGCCAAAACTACTTAAGGCGGAAGCATGGATAAAGCAGATCACCAAGATATTTGATGTCTTGGGATGCTCTGAGGAGCAAAAGGTTCCCTTCGCCACCTTCATGTCATAGGCTAAGTGAAGAGGCGATTCTTGGTGGGAATCAGAAATGTACCCACTGACGCCTTTCAAGATGTCTTGGGAGAAGTTCCAAGAGCTATTCAACGACAAGTACTTTTCCGAGAGTATTCGTCATATGAAAGAAGTGGAGTTTATCAAATTTGAACAAAACAATATGACCGTGTCGCAATACGAGGCTAAATTTGCGGAGTTATCCCGGTTTGCATCCCATTTGGTCGATAATGAGGAGCGAATGACGCGAATGTTTTTAAGAGGTTTGAAACCGGAGATACGCCGATATCTTATTTCATAAAAGCGTGTTTGTATTCGGATGTTGTAAATAAGGCTCGATGGTTGGAGCGCCGATAACGTCAACGCAACAAAGGTCATTCCCGGAAAAAGTCAAAGCCGATGGTGCAATGGAGAGCATTTGTCGTGACCTCCCAGAAAGCAAGGAACCCAAATGAGGTCATCACGGGTAAGCTTATCATAAAAGCTAGCGAAGTCTATACCATATTTGATACCGGTTCTACCCATTCTTTTATTTCTCCTACTTGCGCTCAACGATTAAATTTGACTCCGGAGAAATTAGATTTTGACTTATCTGTTGAAACTCCGTTGGGAGAAACCTTCATTACATCCACTGTTTATAAGTCTTGTTTAGTTCAAATCGGCACCTGCACGTTACCTGTCGATCTTATTTCTTTGAAAATACTTGTATTTGATGTGATTCTAGGGATTGATTGGTTAACTACACATCATGCAAAAATTGATTATTTTCGTAAGGTTGTTAGCTTTCATATTCCTAACCAACCTATTATGTGAATTCAAGCAACCAAACCATTAAAATCAATCACTGTCATCTCAAGCCATAAAGCTATTCGTTTATTGAAAAATGGATGTCAAGCTTTCTTAGCCCACGTCACAGATCTAAACAAAAAAATACGCCGGTTTGAATGATATTTCTATTGTTAATGAATTTCTGATGTATTCCCCTCAAGAACTTTCCGCCTACCCCCAGAGCGTGAAATTAAATTTTGTATCGACCTTGAACCCGTAAGAAAACCCATTTCCAAAGCCCCATATCGAATGGCTCTATTGAACTTCGTGAGTTAAAGACTCAACTGCGCAGAATTGTTAGACATCGGCTTTATTCGTCCCTAGTATTTCTCCTTGGGGTGCTCTGTCTATTCGTGAAGAAGAAAGATGGGAGTATGCGACTTTGTATTAATTATCTGGAGTTGAATCATGTCACCATCAAAAATAGGTACCCATTGGCACGTATTGATGACTGTTTCGACCCGATTCAAGGAGCCAAATTCTTTTCAAAGATTGATCTTCGCTCCGGATATCACCAATTGAAGATTAGAACCAGATGACATTCCAAAGACGACTTTCGAACTCGATGCGGGCATTATGAATTCTAGTCATGTCCTTTGGATTGATTAATGCTCCTCTTTGCCTTCATGGATATGATGAACCGAGTATTCAAGAATATTTGGATCACTTTGTGGTCGCCTTTATTGATGACATCCTTATTTATTCCAAAAGTCGTGAAGATCATGAAAGCAACACTTGAGGTCGATACTCTAAAAAGCTTCGTGAATACAAGCTTTATGCTAAGTTGAAGAAATGCGAGTTAAAGCTTGAGGAAGTAGCATTCCTTGAGCACGTGGTATCAAGTCAAGGAATATCTGTTGACCCAAAGAAAGATTGAAGCTATTCAAAGTCGAGCAACTTAAATCAATGATCAAAATCGTAGCTTTCTCGGCTTAGTGGTTATTATCGGAGATTCGTAGAAGGGTTTTCTCGAATCGCTACTCCACTAACTCAGCTGACTCAGAAAGATACAAAGTTCGGTTGGAGCGAGGAATGTGAGAAGAGTTTTCAAGAACTCAAGAGGAGACTCATTTCAGCACATGTTTTGACAATACCATCTAGTTCGGAAGGATTTGTCATCTACAGTGATGCTTCGGGCAAAGGGTTAGGATGTGTTCTCATGCAACATGGGATAGTCATAGCCTATGCCTCACGACAACTCAAAGAATATGAGAGGAATTATCCTACTTATGACCTAGAGTTAGCAGCTGTTGTCTTCGCACTTAAAATTTGGAGGCATTACTTGTATGGGGAGAAGGTGGAGATCTTTACGGATCATAAAAGCCTCAAATATTTCTTCACTCAAAAGGAACTCAACATGCGACAATGACGTTGGCTTGAACTGTTGAAATATTATGATCATACCATCCAATACCATCTTGGAAAAGCGAACGTGGTAGTTGACGCATTGAGTAGAAGATCATATGCAAGTACGAATACGATATTGTCAACACAAAGGCCCATTTTGTGTGACTTGCAAAGGATGGAGATAGAGTTAAAGACTCCAGGGACCCATGTGATGATGGAGAATATCTGAGTAGAACCGACTTTAGTTGATAAAGTTAAAGTCGCTTTCTTACGGACTGGAGTTGATGCGTATGAGGAAGAAAGTGCAAGAAGGTGCTATATACGGAAGCAAGAATCGATGAAGAAGGAATACTTCGAGTCAACTCCAGACTTTGTGTTCCTAACGTCCCTGATTTAAAGTATAAAATCATGATGGAGGCGCACAACACACCGTTTGCAATCCATCCTGGGAGTACCAAAATGTATCATGATATTCGACATACATTTTGGTGGGGAAATATGAAGAGAGAGATAGCGTTGTTTATCTCAAGGTGTCTAACGTGTCAACAAGTCAAGGCGGAGCATCAAGTACCAAAAGGTCCATTGAAACCACTTGAAATTCTAGAATGGAAGTAGGAGCACATTACCATGGATTTCATTACCGGTCTTCCTAAGGTTTCTCAAGGTATAGATGCGATTTGGGTCATTGTTGATAGATTGACCAAGTCTGCTCATTTCGTGCCCGATCGAAAACTTATACACTTGAACGTCTTGCTCAGATGTATATAAACGAGATTGTAAGATCATGATGGTATGCCAAGATCCATAGTTTCGATCGAGACCCAAGATTCACTTCACGATTTTGGGTTAGTTTGTAGAAAGCTATGGGCACAGATTTACGATTTAGCTCGGCATATCATCCTCAGACGGACGCGGATAATGGAGAGGACTATTCAAACTCTTGAAGATCTATTAAGACTCGTGTCCTTGATTTCAAGGGAAGTTGGGATAAGTTCTTACCATTGGTGGAGTTTTCCTACAACAACAATTTATCAAGCAAGTATTGGCATGGCTCCATTCAAGCGTTGTATGAAAGAAAGTGTCGCTCTCCAAAGATGTCTTTGGGATGAGGTGGGAGAAGCAACATTGTTGGGACCGGAGTTGAATACGTATGACTACGAGAAAAGATTCAAACGATCCGAATAACGATAAAAAATCTCACAAGATCGATAAAAGAGTTATGTCTTGTTCTTCATCGAAAGGATGTGGAATTCGATATAGGAGATCATATGTTGTTACGTGTTGCTCCATGGAAAGGAGTTACGAGATTTGTAAAGAGAGGAAAGCTCAATCCTCGATTCATCGGCCCATTTTAATCCTCGATCGAGTAGGAACCGTGGACTATGTACTCGCTTTTACCGCTTAAGTATGTCTCGTGTTTATAACGCTTTTCACATATCCATGCTACGTAAATATGTGAAAGACCGTAACAACATTATTGAGTTAGAACCGGACGAAATAGCGGAAGATTTGACGTATGAAGAGGTTCTGTTCAAATCTTGGATAAGAAGGAACATATTCTACGCACTTTAAGGTTATACCTCAAGTCAAAGTTTTGTGGAGAAACCACGATGTTGAGGAAATGACTTGGGAGTTAGAATCTGAAATGAAATCAAGGTATCCTTACCTCTTCGACATACCAGGTACGTACCCTAATTTCGAGGGCGAAATTTCATAAGAAGGAGAGATTGTAAAACCCCAACTTTTTGAATAAAGATGAATTTTCTATAAATATTATTTTTGAATATTATGGAGTGAAATTGATATAATGTTATAGTTGTGGGTAATATTTATAAATTTTGCAAAGTACGCAAGTTGTTATATAATATTCGATTGGTCTGGGAATATTCGCTTTTAACAGGGGAATATTCGTATAACGGCACAATCATTGTGGACCCTACAATGTAATTATTATCGAGTTGAGAAAACGACAAAAAATACTTTATGAAAATAACGGCGGAAGTTTTACCGTTAACTCGTTGAAACACCCGGTGTTAAAGAAATGCGAATGCTGGCGTTAGTTACATAAGAGCACACGGTATTAATTATTGATGCTTACGTGATAAGTCACTCGGTTTTGTTGGTATTATTAATGTAATATTACGTAAAATCTTTTTATATAAAATGTAATACTTTTATAAAGTTATTCTATAAATAGAATATATTATATTCTATTATGCATAGTGTTGCATAAATATCTGCATAGTGTTTTGCATAGTAAAATCTTTTATATAAAATGTAATACTTTTATAAAGTTATCTATTTTATTAGACAATAATTAGAATATATTATATTTTATTATGCATAGTGTTTGCATAGTAAAATTTTTTATAAAGTTATTCGTTTTATTAGATTATAAATAGAATATATTATATTTTATTTAAAAGATTTTCTTTTTAAATATGGACCGTCGATTAAAGTAAATCAATCTAGACCGTTCATGAGTTAGTTACTATCTAATCCATTTTTCTATAAATAGAAGCTCATTCCTTCATTATTTTCTTACGAATTCAATTTGAACTTTAGAGAGATAAACTATAGAGAGAAAAAAAAAGTATTCTGCTACTTCACTACTTATATATCAAGTACTCTTCTTCTTAAGGTATGGAATATTATTTGTTGTACTTTCGTAAGGGGTGTTATTCTTTTGTATTCATGAAGAGAACTTATGTTATTCCATTCTTTATTATTCGTTGGAATAACTCAGATATCTGAGCTACCCTATACTTGGTGACATTCTTCTATTATTCCGCCTTTATTATTCTCATTTGGAATATCCTCATGCGCTTGCGTTTCTAATGGGACTGATTCCGCCTTTTATTATTCTCGTTGAATATCCTCATGCATGCGTTTTACGCCGGACCGATTCCGCCCTTATTAGTATTCTCGTTGGAATAACTCATACATGCTGCAATACTGCATGCATGGTGATTTCTATTGTTATTCCATTCTTTATTATTATGTTGGAACATCCTGTCGGTGCGAATTTCAACTGACCTAGTTCCGTTATTTAGTATTCTGTTGGAATAATATGTCTATGCGAAGTACTACATGCATGGTGATTTCTTTTGTTATTCCATTCTTTATTATACTCAGTTGGTTAAAGTTTTGACTTTTACACTCCATGAAATTAGTGGAATATCCTTGATATGTGCGCTTCATCCAGTATCTTTTCATGAAAATATTCTTCTGAGCATTCTTGAATTTTACTCTACAAAGAAGTATCATGTTGACAATTTGGACATTATTAGTTCCTGGATAAATTAATTCTTGAACTTGTTTTATTGAATTCTTATATCATTGTCATCATCCTCATGTTTATATTTTTTTTAAAGTCATCTGTGGCCTGTAGTGCATAGATGGACTTGGTATGATTATGACCAGAGATTATTCTATTGTAATCATGACCGTAATGTTACAAATGATGTGGTAAAAGTCCTCATTGGCATCTTTACATTGATGGATGATTGTTGGCATGATCATGACCATTAATGAATACACAAATATTCTTGGCCCAGTAGTGCATGGATAATTGTGGTCGTGATACTAAAGAATATCCTCGTCAGTAGTAGTGTACATGGGTGATTCGATGATGTGAATTATTTATTAAGTTGAGTCTCAAATGATAAAAGTCATGAAAAACCTTTTAAATCATAGAAGATAGTAGATTTTATTCTCTACTTGACTCTTACAATGGATTGCTTATTCCACCGCAGCTTAAACTTGATGTTTGTTATATTTTATCGGTTAACATCTTTGAAGGCTAATGATAATTTATTCTACATTATCTTAGTCATAATATTTCTTACTGGGCTAGTTGAGCTCACCCTTTCTTTCACTGTTCTCTTCAGGAAATGAGAACGTAGCTGGGACGAGTCGGGGAATGGATTGATGGTCCGGATGATAGTATTAGCTAGTAGTCCTCACTATTCTGTTAAATAGTGTGACAATAAATGTAATGAGGACTTATTCTAAGAGTGGATATTGTCTAGAAGACAGTATTTGTATTAAAACTCACAACTCTCTTGTTGTATTTTAAAGATTGTATTTGTATTCTGTACCATGTTTTTGGCGACTCAGAATAGGTGATGTATACCTATTTTGGGGGCGTCACAATATGCGTGGTCGCATAGTAGCACACGGTATTGATTATTGATGCTTACGTGAGAAGTCACTCAGTTATACTCAATTATTGCTACAGTAATTGCTCCATAATATCTCTCATATTATTGATTCGATTATTGTCACAGTATCATCTGCATAATATTTTATATTTTTAAATCAATAATTGAGATGATAAAGTTATTCATATTATTATTTAAAATATTGACAATGTCTAGAAAGTTCTTTCAAGGAGTGGTTTGGTCACCTAATTGCGCGCCAATAGGGAGATATCTTTATCGGAAAGCTCCCACTTTCCTGGGAATGATCTGGTTGTTAAATATTTTGAGTTATAATATTAATGATTAATAAGTTCGTGTTGATTAAAGATGAAATTGATATTTCCATTGTGTTGGGATTATTGGTGTTAGTGGAAATCGACATTTATTTCGATAATAATTTATTTCTGGAGGTTATATTGACCAATCGATTAATTAATCGGATAAATGAGCAATTAATTGCTATTAATTCACATGCCTATAACTATTTGTTCACATGTATGTACTATTGATTCATATGCATGTACTCTTAAGGGAGGTGGTGCAAGATTGATAATACTTGCATGACTAAATTAAAAATAGAGGTATAGATGAAGGTACTATACCGTAACTATTTTTTTCACATGTATAGAACTATTAATTCACATGAATGTACTATTGATTCACAGTCATGTACTATTAGGGGAGGTGGTGCAAGTTTGATAATACTTGCAGGACTAAATTAAAAATGAAGGAAAAGATGAAGGTATTATACTGTAATGTTTCAAGCCCCAAAACGTGTAATTATTGAAACTATATTTTCCTATAAATAGAAGCTCATTCTTCTTTCATTCTCACCAATTCACTAAGACTCATAAGAGCAATTATAGAGAGAGAGGCTATAGAGAGAAAGAAGAAGAGAAGTTTGCTACTTCACTATTCCAGTATCCAGTTTTCTTCTGAGGTAAGGGATATTATTATTTTTTAGTATTCATAAGGAATAATATTTTCTTCCATACTCTATAGTACGTGAGTAATATTATTTCGTCTCGTATTCCTGATTATACCCTCATTTTATTAAAGTATTGCTTCTACACTCCGTGAAATTAGTAGAATATCCTTGAAATTTGCGTTTCATCTAGTATCCTTTCACAAGGATATTTTCTGCACATTCTTGTTAAATTTTAAGCTTTTCATATCGAAGTATTGTCCATGAGTAATATTCATTTAAACGGTACTATTCACAAAGTACTATTCACGGGGTGCTATTCATAAAGTACTATTCACGGGGTACTATTCTCGAAGTACTATTCACGGGGTATTATTCCCGAAGTACTACTCATGGGGTACTATTCACTCGGGGAATTATTCATGACAAAAATTAATTTCTTTGCTATCCAAATCATTTTTGATACAATATTATTCTTGAATTTTACTCCACAAAGCAGTATCATGTTGACAATTTGGACATTATTGAATTCTGGATAAATTAAATTATAAATCTTTAAAAATTTATCCTTTGCTTTCTCTTAATTGAATTCTTATATCATTGTCATCATCCTCATGCTTATATTGTGATAAAAGTCATATGTGGCTTACGTGCATAGATGTACTATTGATTGGTATGATTATAACCAGGGATTATTCGGTATAATCATGACCATAATGTTACAAATGATGTGGTAAAAGTCATCATTTGCTCGTAGTGCATTGATGGACAATTGTTGGTATGATCATGACCATTGATGATTACATGAATATCCTTGGCCCGTAATGCAGGGATAATTCGATGATGTGGTTTATTTATTAAGCTGAGTCTCAGAGATAAAGTTGATGAAAAACTTTTTAAATCATAGAAGATAGTAGATATCATGCTCTACTTGACTCTTCTAATGGATTGCTTGTTCCGCTGTAGTTAAACTTGATGTTTATTATTTTTTTTATCAGATTAACATTGTTGAAGGCTAACGATAATTTATTATGCAGTATCTTAGTCATAATATTTCTTACTGGGCTAGTTGAGCTCACCTTTTTGCTTTCATTGTTCTCTTCCAAAAATGAGAATGTAGCCGGGACTAGTCGGGGAACAGAGTGACGGTCCGAGATGGTGGCTATAGTAGTCCTCACTATTTTATGAAATAGTATGATAATAAGTGTAACGATAACTTCATTTGAGTTTGAATATTGTCTATGAGACAATATTCGTGTAAAAACTCTAAGCTACATTGTTGTCGTATTGTATAAAAGAAGTTTGTATTTGATTTATGTACCATATATTTGGCGACTCAGAATGGGTGATGTATACCTATTTTGGGGGCGTCATAGTTGGTATCAAAGCTTAGGGATATGATCTCTGGTTGAGATGTGAGACTAGAACTAGGAGGGGAGAGACGGGAAAATCCTCCGCTAGTATGACCTACCTAAGTTTATTTGGTATTTATTTGGTCGGTCAGAGTATAGGGATAATATGTGGCATGTCAATTAACCCTTGTTTTGTGGCAGTATTAGATAATGGCATCCGAAAATGTTGAGATAAGCAATGAAGCACATGAGACTGTTGAGTCACCAACGATCAATACCCAGGATAATGTGCATCAGGATGGCAATAATCCTCCGGAAAACAACAACGTTGACCAAATGATGAACGATGGGATGTTCAGAGGCTTTATCCAATTCATGCAACATCACCAAAAAGCAAACTTGACAATTCAAAAGCATGTTACAATTGTGGAAGAGAAGGTCACCTAGCAGATTTTTTCGCGCAAAAAGTCAAGTCCAGTTGGGATGGAGGCATCAAAAAGCGAGGAATCTGAACGAGGTGATCACAAGTAAGTTAATCATAAACTCTAGCGAAGTCTATACCTTATTTGATACCGGTTCTACCCATTCTTTTATTTCTCCTACTTGCGCTCAACATTTAAATTTAACTCCAGAAAAATTAAACTTTGACTTATCTGTTGAAACTCCGTTGGGAGAAACCTTCATTACATCCACTGTTTATAAGTCTTGTTTGATCCAAATCGGCACTCACACAGTACTTGTCGACCTTATCTCTTTGAAAATACTTGCGTTTGATGTAATTTTAGGGATTGATTGGTTAACTACTCATCATGCAAAAATTGATTATTTTCGTAAGGTTGTTAGCTTTCATATTCCTAACCAACCTATTATGCGAATTCAAGTAACCAAACCACTAAATTCAATCACTATTATATCAAGCCATAAAGTTATTCGTTTATTGAAAAACAGATGTCAAGCTTTCTTAGCCCATGTCACACATTTAAACAAAAATACGTCAGATTTGAATGATATTTCTATTGTTAATAAATTTCTTGATATATTCCCTGAAGAACTTCCTGGCCTACCCCCAGAGTGTGAAATTTTGTTTGCTATTGACCTTGAACCCGGTACAAAACCCATTTCCAAAGCCCCATATCGAATGACTTGTATTGAACTTCAGGAGTTAAAAACCCAATTACAGGAATTGTTAGATATCGGTTTCATTCATCCCAATACGTCTCCTTGGGGTGCTCATGTTCTATTTGTGAAGAAGAAAGATGGAAGTATGCGACTTTGTATTCACTATCTGGAGTTGAATCATGTCACCATCAAAAATAGGTACTCGTTACCTCGCATTGATAACCTGTTTGACCAGTTACAAAGAGCTAAATTCTTTTCAAAGATCGATCTTCGTTTCGGATATCATCAGTTATAGATTAAAACCAATGACATCTTAAAGACTGCTTTCAGAACTCGATACGGGCATTATGGATTCCTAGTCATGTCTTTTGGATTAACAAATGCTCATGCTGCCTTCATAGATATGATGAACCGAGTATTCAAGGAATATTTAGATCATTTCGTGGTTGTCTTTATTGATGACATCCTTATATACTCCAAAAGCTGTGAAGATCATGAACAACACTTGAAGCTGATACTCCAAAAGCTTCGTGAAAACAAGATATATGCGAAGTTGAAGAAATGCGAGTTCTGGCTTGAGGAGTAGCATTCCTTGGGCACGTGATATCAAATCATGGAATATCTGTTGACCCAGCAAAGATTGAAGCAATTCAAAGCTTGGAGGAACCTAAGTCAATGACCGAAGTATGTAGCTTTCTCGGCTTAGTTGGTTATTATTGAAGATACATATAAGGGTTTTCTCGAATCGCTACTCCATTAACTCAGCTGACTCAGAAAGATACAAAATTCGGTTGGAGCGAGGAATGTGAGAAGAGTTTACAAGAACTCAAGAGGAGACTCATTTCAGTACCTATTATGATAATACCATCTGGCTCGGAGGGATTTGTCATCTACAGTGATGCTTCAAGTAAAGGATTAGGATATGTTCTCATGCAACATGGGAAAATCAGAGCCTATGCCTCACGACAACTCAAAGAATATGAGAGGAATTATCCTACTCATGATCTAGAGTTGGCAGCTATCGTTTTTGCGCTTAAGATTTGGAGGCATTACCTGTATGGAGAGAAGGTGGAGATCTATACGGATCATAAAAGCGTCAAATATTTCTTCACTCAAAAGGAACTCAACATGTGGCAACGACGTTGGCTTGAGCTGTTGAAAGATTACGATCATACCATTCAATACCATCCTGGAAAAGCGAACGTAGTAGCTCACACATTGAGTAGAAGATCATATGTGGGTACGAGTGCGCTATTGTCAACGCAAAGGCCCATTTTGTATGACTTATAAAGGATGGAGATAGAGTTAAATACTCCAGGGAGCCACGTGATGATGGCAAATATACGAGTAGAACCGACTTTAATCGATAAAGTTAAAGTTGCTCAAGCTACAAACCTGGAGCTGATGCGTATGAAGAAGAAAGTGCAAGAAGGTGTTATTCCGGAAGCAAGAATCGATGAAGAAGGAATACTTCGAGTCAACTCCAGACTTTGTGTTCCTAATGATTCTGACTTGAAGTATAAAATCATGATGGAGGCGCACAACACACCGTTTGTAATCTATCCTGGGAGTACCAAAATGTATCGTGTTCTTCGACATACATTTTGGTGGAGCAATATGAAGAGAGAGATAGCGGGGTTTATCTCAAGGTGTCTAACTTGTCAACGAGTCAAGGCGGAGCATCAAGTGCCAAAAGGTCCATTGCAACCACTTGAAATTCCAGAATGGAAGTGGGAGCACATTACCATGGATTTCGTTACTGGTCTCCCCAAGGTTTCTCAAGGCATAGATGTGATTTGGGTCATTGTTGATAGATTGACCAAGTCTGCTCATTTCTTACCAATACGAGAAACATATTCACTTGAACATCTTGCTCGTATGTACATAAATGAGATTATAAGACTGCATGGTATGCCGGTATCTATAGTTTCTTATCGAGACCCAAGATTCACTTCACAATGGGCATGGATTTACGATTTAGTTCGGCATATCATCCTCAAACGGACGGGCAGTCGGAGAGGACTATTCAAACTCTTGAAGATTTATTAAGACTCTGTATGTGAGACCCCAGATTTTATGAATAAATATTTAATTTTCTCAAACTAATTTTTTAAATATTATGGTGTGGATTTGATATAATGTTATAGTTGTGGGTAATATTTATAAATTTTGCAAAGTATGCAAGTTGTTATATAATATTCGATTGGTCAGGGAATATTCTTTTTGTTAGGGAATATCCGTACTACGGTACAATCATTGGTGGACCCCGCAACGGAATTATTGTAGGATTGAGAAAACGACAAAAATACTTTATGAAAATAACGGCGGAAGTTTTACCGTTAACTGTTGAAACACCCGGTGTTAAAAGTACAGTAATATGCGTGGTTGCATAGTAGCACACGGTATTGATTATTGATGCTTACGTGAGAAGTCACTCAGTTATACTCAATTATTGCTACAGTAATTGCTGCATCATATCTCTCATATTATTGATTCAATTATTGTCACAATATCATCTGCATAATATTTATTATTATTAAATCAATAATTGAGACGACAAAGTTATTCATATTATTATTTGCAATATTGACAATGTCTAGAAGTTCTGTCAAGGAGAGGTTTGGTCACCTAATTGCGCGCCAATAAGGAGAAATCCTTATCGAAAAGCCCCCTCTTTCCTGGGAATGACCTGGTTGTTAAATATTGTGAGTTATAATATTAATGATGAATAAGTTGTGTTGATTAAAGATGAAATTGATTGTTCAATTGTATTAGAATTATTAGTGTTAGTAGAAATTGACATTTATTTCGATGATAATTGATGTCTGGAGGTTATATTGTTCACTCGGGTATTCGGAGCACTTTTCGTGTCAAAGTACTATTCACGAGTTACTATTCACGAGTTATTATTCACGAGTTACTATTCACGAGTTATTATTCATGGGGTACTATTAATTCACATTCTTATACTATTAGGGGTGGTGGTGCAAGATTGATAATACTTGCATGACTAAGTTAAAAATGGAGGTATAGTTGAAGGTACTATATTATAATTAATTTTTTCACATGATTATACTATGTATTCATATGATTGTACTATTGATTCACATGATTTACTATTAGGGGAGTTGGTGCAAGTTTGATAATACTTGCAGGACTATATTAAAAATGAAGAAAAAGAGGAAGGTATTATACTGTAATATTTCGAGCCCCAAAACGTGAAATTATCGAAACTATATTTTCCTATAAATAGAACCTCATTCTTCCTTCATTTCTCACCAATTCACTAAAGCTATAGAGCAATAATTATAGAGAGAAAAAAGAAAAGTATTCTGTTACTTCAGTACTTCTATATCCAGTTTCTTCTAAGGTAGGGAATATTATTTGTTGTACTCGTAGGGAGTATTATTTCTTTTGTATTCATGAAGAGAACTTCTATTATTCCATTCTTTATTATTCTGTTGGAATAACCTATATACGCGGGCTACCCTATACTTGGTGACATTCTTCATTATTCTGCATTTTATTATTCATTGGAATATTCGCATGCATGCGTTTTATGCTTTAACTTCGATTACATCTTTATTATTACATTGGAATATCCCATACATGCATTTTATGCTTGACCTGGTTCCGCTTTTTATTATTATTACATTGGAATATCCTCGTCTCGAAGGCGTTTTACACCTTAACTGATTCCGTCCTTATTAGTATTCTATTGGAATAACTTTATACTATGCCAATCTTTCGCATGCATGGTGATTTCATTGTTATTTCATTCTTTATTATTATGTTGGAACATCCTCGCTTGGGTAAATTTCACCTTGACACTGCTTGCTTATTTAGTATTCTGTTAGAATAACCTGTCTATGCAAAGTACCGCATACATGGTAATTTATTTTGTTATTCCATTCTTTATTATACTCAGTTGGTTAATGTTTTGACTTCTATACTCCATGAAATTAGTGGAATATCCTTGATATTTGCGCTTCATCCAGTATCTTTTCATGGAAATATTCTTCTGAGCATTCTTGAATTTTACTCTACAAAACAGTATCATGTTGACAATTTGGACATTATTAGTTACTGGATAAATTAATTCTTGAACTTGTTTTATTGAATTCTTATATCATTGTCATCATCCTCATGTTTATATTTTGTTGAAAGTTATCTGTGGCCTGTAGTGCATAGATGGGCTTGGTATGATTATGACCAGGGATTATTCGGTGTAATCATGACCGTAATGTTACAAATGATGTGGTAAAAGCCCTCATTGGCCCGTAGTGCATTGATGGACAGTTTTTGGTATGATTATGGCTATAGATTCTCTTCGGCCAAGGGTGCAAAGATGAATTATTTTATGGCATGATCAGGACCGTTGATGAAAACACGATTATCTTTTGCCTGTAGTGCATGGATAATTCTTGGTCGTGATACTAAAAATATCCTTGGCCTGTAGTGCAAGGGATGAGTTAATGATGTGGATTATTTATTAAGCTGAGTCTCAGCGATAAAGTTGGTGAAAAACTTTTTAAATCATAGAAGATAGTAGATTTTATATTTTACTTGACTCTTCTAATGGATTGTTTATTTCGCTGCAGTTTTTGATCTAAAACTTGTTGTCGATTATATTCTATCAGTTGTTATACTTGTTGAAGGCTAATGATAATTTATTACGCATTATCTTAGTCATAATATTTCTTCTTTGGGCTAGTTGAGCTCACCTTTTCTTTCACCGTTCTCTTGTGAAATGAGAACGTGGGCGGGACTAGCTCGGGGAATAGAGTGATGGTCCTAGATGTTTGCATTAGTAGTCCTCACTATTCTATGAAATAGTGTGATAATAATAGTAATGAGGACTCCTTTTGAGTTTGTATACTCTCTAGTAAACAATATTTGTATTCAAACTCACAGCTCATGTTGTATATTTAAGATTGTATTTGTATTTTGTACCATGTATTTGGCGACTCAAGATGGGTGATGTATACCTAATTTTGGGGGCGTCACACTGTATCCTTGACTTCAAAGGAAGTTGGGACAAGTTCTTACCATTGGTGGAGTTTTCCTACAACAACAGTTATCAAGCAAGTATTGGCATGGCTCCATTTGAGGCGTTGTATGGAAGAAAGTGTCGCTTCTCCGATATCTTTGGGATGAGGTGGGTGAAACAACGTTGTTGGGACCGGAGTTGGTACGTATGACTACGGAAAAGATTCAAACGATCCGACAACGTATAAAAACCTCACAAGATCGACAAAAGAGTTATGCTGATCTTCATCGAAAGGATATGGAATTCAATTTTTGAGATCATGTGTTGTTACGTGTTGCTCCATGGAAAGGATTTACGAGATTTGCAAAGAGAGGAAAGCTCAATCCACGATTCATTGGCCCATTTGTAATCCTCGATCGAGTAGGAACTATGGCCTATAGACTCGCCTTACAGCTAAGTATGTCTCGTGTTCATAACGTTTTTCATATATCTATGTTACGTAAATATGTGAAAGACCCGAACCATATTATTGAATTAGAACCGGACAAAATAGCGGAAGATTTAACGTATGAAGAGGTACCTGTAAAAATCTTGGATAAGAAGGATCATATTCTACGCTCCAAGGTTATACCTCAACTCAAAGTTTTGTGGAGAAACCAAAATGTTGAGAAAATGACCTGGGAGTTAGAATATAAAATGAAGTAAAGGTATCCTCACCACTTCAACATACCAGGTACGCACCCTAATTTTGAGGACGAAATTTCATAAAAAGGGGAGGTTGTAAGACCCCAACTTTTATGAATAAAGATTAATTTTTCTCGAAATATATTTTTGAATATTATGATGTGGATTTGATATAATGTTATAGTTGTGGGTAATATTTACAAATTTTTCAAAGTAAGCAAGTGGTTATGAAATATTCGATTGGTCGGGGAATATTCGTTTAACATGGAATATTCGTACGACAGCACAATCATTGGTGGACCCCACAAATAAAATTATTTTCGGAGCTAGAAAACGACATAATTATCTTTTTATAAAAATAACGGTGAAAGTTTTACCGTTAAACTATTGAAATACCCGATTGTAAAAAAGAATACGATGTCTGGCGTGGTTGCGTAGTAGCTACGATATTGATTATTGATGCTTACGTGAGAAGTCATTCAGTTATACTCAATTATTGCTACAGTAATTGCTACATAATATCTCTCATATTATTGATTCAATTATTGTCACAGTATCATCTGCATAATATTTTATATTTTTAAATCAATAATTGAGACGACAAAGTTATTCATATTATTATTTGCAATATTGACAATGTCTATAAAGTTCTGTCAAGGAGAGGCTTGGTCACCTAATTGCGCGTCAATAGGGAGAAATTCTAATCGGAAAGCCCCCTCTTTCCTGGAAATGATCTGGTTGTTAAATATTATGAGTTACAATATTAATGATGTGAATGGGTGATTCGATGATGTGAATTATTTATTAAGTTGAGTCTCAGCGATAAAAGTCATGAAAAACCTTTTAAATCATAGAAGATAGTAGATTTTATTCTCTACTTGACTCTTCTAATGGATTGCTTATTCCGCTGCAGTTAAACTTGATGTTTGTTATATTTTATCAGTTTAACACTGTTGAAGGCTAATGATAATTTATTATACATTATCTTAGTCATAATATTTCTTACTGGGCTAGTTGAGCTCACCCTTTCTTTCACTGTTCTCTTCAGGAAATGAGAACGTAGCTGGGACGAGTCGGGGAATGGATTGATGGTCCGGATGATAGTATTAGCTAGTAGTCCTCACTATTCTGTTAAATAGTGTGACAATAAATGTAATGAGGACTTATTCTAAGAGTGGATATTGTCTAGAAGATGCGATTTGTATTAAAACTCACAACTCTCTTGTTGTATTTTAAAGATTGTATTTGTATTCTGTACCATGTTTTTGGCGACTCAGAATAGGTGATGTATACCTATTTTGGGGCGTCCACAATATCTTGATAATCGCATAAGAGCTACTAAAGTATTGATTATTGATGCTTACGTGAGAAGTCACTCGATTATACTCAATTATTCCAAATTCCAAAGATCCGGCTTTCTTACGAGGTAAGGGATATTATTTTTTCAGTATTCATAAGGAATAATATTTTCTTCCATACTCTGTAGTATGTGAGTAATATTATTTCGTCTCGTATTCCTGATTATACCCTCATTTTTGTTAAAGTATTGCTTCTATACACCGTGAAATTAGTAGAATATCCTTGAAATTTGTGTTTCATCTAGTATCGTTTCACAAGGATATTTTCTGCACATTCTTGTTAAATTTTAAGCTTTTTATGCCGGAGTATTGTCCATGAGTAGTATTCATTTATACGGTACTATTCACAAAGTACTATTCACGAGGTACTATTCACAAAGTACTATTCACTAGGTACTATTCACAAAGTACTAGTCACGGTGTACTATTCACAAAGTACTATTCACGAGTACTATTCACGGGGTACTATTCTCGAAGTACTATTCACGGGGTACTATTCACTCGGGTACTATTCACTCGGGTACTATTCACCCGGGGAATTATTCAAGACAAAAATTGATTTCTTTGTTGTCCAAATTATTTTTGATACAATATTATTCTTGAATTTTACTCCACAAAGTAATATCATGTTGATAATTTGGACATTATTGAATTCTTGATAAATTTAATTATAAATCTTTAAAAATTTATCATTTGAATTCTTATATCATTGTCATCATCTTCATGCTTATAGTGTGATAAAAGTCATTTGTGGCTTGTGTGTATAGATGTACTATTGATTGGTATGATTATGACCAGGGATTATTCGATATAATCATGACTGTAATGTTACAAATGATGTGGTAAAAGTCCTCATTGGCCCGTAGTACATTGATGGACAGTTGTTGGTATGATCATGACCATTAATGATTACATGAATATCCTTGGCCCGTAATTCAGGGATGATTCGATGATGTGGTTTATTTATTTAGCTGAGTCTCAGCGATAAAATTGATGGAAAACTTTTTAAATCATAGAAGATAGTAGATATCATGCTCTACTTGACTCTTCTAATGGATTACTTGACTCTATATCCCATCGTTCATCATTTGGTCGGTGTTGTTATTTACCTGAGGATTATTGCCCTCCTGATGCACATTATTCTTGTTATTGATCATCGATGACTCAACGGTCTCATGCGCTCCCTTGCTTATCTCAAAATTTTCAGATGTCATTTTCAAATACTGCCACAAAACAAGGGTTAATTGACATGCCACATAATACTCCTATATCCTGACCGACCAATTAAATAACAAATAAACTTAGGTGAGTCATATTGGCGAAGGATTTACCCGTCTCTCCCCTCCTAGTTCTAGCCTCGCATCTCAGTCAGGGATCATATCCCTAAGCTTTGATACCAACTGTAACGCCCCCAAAATAGGTATAAACAACTCATTCTGAGTCGCCAAATACATGGTACAAAATTCAAATACAAATTTCATTAATACAATACGACAAACGTAAGCTGAGAGTTTTAACACGAATATTGTCTCGTAGACAATATCCAAACTCAAATGAAGTCCTCATTACAATTATTATCACATTATTTTATAAAATAGTGAGGACTACTATAGCCACCATCTCGGACCATCACTCCGTTCCCCGACTAGTCCCAGTTATATTCTCATTTCCTGAAGAGAACAATGAAAGCAAAGGGTGAGCTCAACTAGCCCAGTAAAGAATATTATGACTAAGATAATGCAGAATAAATTATTGTTAGCCTTCAATAGTATAAAACTAATAGAATATAGTAGACAACAAGTCTAACTGCAGTGGAACCAGAAATCTATTAGAAGAGTCAAGTAGAGCATAATATCTACTATCTTCTATGATTTAAAAGTTCATCATTAATATTTTATCGTTGTAACACAACTCAATAAATAATCCACATCATCGAATTATCCATACACTATAGGCCAAGGATATTCGTTAGTATCACATCCATGAATTATCCATGCACTACGGGCCAAGGATATTCATTATTATCACATTCACGAATTATCCATGCACTACGGGCCAAGGATATTTGTTATTTTCACCAGTGGTCATGATCATGCCAACAATTGTCTATCAATGCACAACGGGCCAATGAGGACTTTTACCACATCATTTATAACATTACAGGTCATGATTATACCGATACATGGTCATAATCATACCAATCAACAGTCCATCTATGCACTACGAGCCAAAGATGACTTTCATCATAATATACGAGGATGATGACAATGATATAAAAAATTTAATTAAGTAAGAGCAAGGATAAATTTTAAGGATTTATAAATCAATTTATCCAGAGTACAAGAATGTCCAAATCGTCAACATGATAACTGCTTTGTGGAGTAAATTTCAAGAATAATATTGTATGAAAAATAATTTGGACAAAAAAGAAATTAATTTTTGTCATGAATAGTACCCTGGGTGAATAGTACCCGAGTGAATAGTACTTCAGAAATAATACCCCGTGAATAGTACCCCGACATGAAAAGATCAAATTTTAACAAGAATGTTCAGAAAAATATTCTTGTGAAACGATACTAGATGAAGCGCAAATTTAAAAGATATTCTACTAATTTCAAGGAGTATAGAAGAAATACTTAACAAAATGAGTGTAGAATTCGGAATCTAAAACGAAATAATATTACTTAAATACTACATAGTATGAAAGAAAATATTATTTCTTACGAATATTGAATAAAAATAATATCACATACCTTAAAAGGAGAGTACTTCTGAATGGTATAGCGGGGATATTCTTGAAGAAAACTTGCACTGATTTCTACACTCAAAGCTTCATTAAACTTAAAAGAAATACGCTAAATATTATAGAAGAAGAAGTCTTTGATTCTGGTGTACTTTTCATTTCTAAACTAAGCATCTTATTTATAGGAGAATGGAAGAATACTATTTAAAAAATAAAATCACGAGCATACGGTAAAAAACCATCACTAATTGTCGAATTAGCTTCGGTTGAAATTTTTTTCGATTTACTATCTTTGAAGATTATGCAACACTATGCAAAGATCTATGCAACAAAAAAATATAATATATTCTATTTTACATAAAAACAAAACTTATATAATAAATAAATATATATATATATATATATATATAATATAATATAATATATATATATATATAATATAATATATATATATATATATATATATATATATACATTTCACCTTAATATATATAACTTTCTACCTACTATTTTTGAAAAATGAGTAAGTGGTGGTCCATATAATAAGCAAAATTTACAACAAATACTTCAATAAAACCCCTCTATTTATCTCAACTCACTTGGCTTCACAAAACACATATTTAAAAACATTTATTAATCATTAATATTATAACTCGCAATATTAACAACCAGATCATTCCCAGGAAAGAAGGGGATTTTCGATAAGGAATTCTCCTTATTGGCGCGCAATTAAGTGACCAAACATCTTTCCTCGACAGAACTTTCTAGATATTGTCAATAATGCAAATAATAATATTAATAACTTTGTCATCTCAATTATTGATTTAATAATATAAAATATTGTGACAATAATTGAATCAATAATGTGAGATAATATGCAACAATTACTGTGGCAATAATTGAAAAAAATTGAATGACTTCTCATGTACGCATCAATAATTAAAGATACTATACAATACCATGTGCTACTATGCAACCATGCGTATTACTGTACTTTTTATCACTGGATATTACAACAGTTAACGGTAAAACTTTTGCCGTTATTTTTATAAAAAGTTATTTATGTCGTTTTTTAACTCTGACAATAATTCTGTTGTGAGGTCCAACAATGATTATGCCGTATTCCCTGATAAAACGAATATTCTCCGACAAAATGAATATTTTATGATAACTTGCTTACTTTGTAAAATTTGTAAATATTACCCACAACTATAACATTATATCAAATCCACACCTTATTATTCAAAAAGATATTTCGAAAAAATTAAATCTGTATTCATAAAAGTTGGGGTGTTACAACACCCCCTTCTTATAAAATTTCATCCTCGAAATTGGTGTACGTACCTGGTATGTCGAAGAGCTGAGGATACCTTGATTTCATTTTAGATTCTAAGTCCCAGGTCATTTCCTCAACATCGTGGTTTCTCCACAATACTTTGACTTGAGGTATAACCTTTGAGCGTAGAATATGTTTCTTCTTATCCAAGATTTTAATATGTACATCTTCATACGTTAAATCTTCTGGTATCTCATCTGGTTCTAATTCAATAATGTGGTTCGGGTCTTCCACATATTTACGTAACATAGATATGTAAAAAACATTATGAAAATGAGACATACTTGGCGGTAAGGGGAGTCTATAGGCCACAGTTCCTACTCGATCGAGGATTTCAAATGGGCCAATGAATCGAGGCTTGAGTTTTCCTCTCTTTCCAAATCTCGTAACTCATTTCCATGGAATAACACGTAACAACACACGATCTCCAACATTGAATTCCATGCCCCTTTGATGAAGATCAACATAACTCTTTTGTCGATCTTGTGAGGTTTTTATACGTTGTTGGATCATTTGAATCCATTCCGTAGTCATGCGTACCAATTTTGGTCCCAACAACGTTACTTCACCCACCTCGTCCCAGCATACTAGAGAATGACACTTGCGTCCATACAACGCCTCAAATGGAGCCATGCCTATACTTGCTTGATAACTATTGTTGTAGGAGAATTCCATTAATGGCAAGAACTTTTCCCAACTTCCCTTGAAGTCTAGGACACAGAGTCTTAATAGATCTTCAAGAGTTTGAATAGTCCACTCCGACTGCCCGTCCGTCTGAGGATGATATGCATAACTGAATAATAAATCCGTGCCAATGGATTTTTGCAACAAACCCAAAATCGTGAAGTGAATCTTGGGTCTTGATAAGAAACTATGGATATTGGCATACCATGCAGTCTTACAATCTATTTATGTATATTTGAGGAAGACGTTTAAGTGAATAAGTTTCTTGTATAGGTAATAAATGAGCAGACTTGGTTAATCTATCTACAATGACCCAAATTGCATCTATGCCTTGAGAAACCTTGGGAAGACCAGTAACGAAATCCATGGTAATGTGATCTCACTTCCATTTTGGAATTTCAAGTAGTTGCAATGGACCTTTTGGCACTTGATGCTCCGCCTTGACACATTGACAAGTTAGACACCTTGAGATAAACTCTACGATCTCTCTTTTCATATTACTCCACCAAAATGTGTGTCAAAGATCACGATACATTTTGGTACTCCCAAGATGGATTGAAAACGGTGTGTTGTGTGCCTTCATCATAATTTTATACTTCAAATCAGAGTCGTTAGGAATACAAAGTCTGGTGTTGACTCGAAGTATTCCTTCTTCGTCGATTCTTGCTTTTGGAATAGCACCTTCTTGTACTTTTTTCCTCATACGCATCAGCTCCAAGTCCGTAGCTTGAGCGATTAAATTCGGTTCTACTTATATATTTGACATCATCACGTGGGTCCCTGGAGTCTTTAACTCTATATCCATCCTTTGTAAGTCATACCTAATGGGACTTTGCGTTGACAATATCGCACTCGTACCCACATATGATCTTCTACTCAACGCGTCATCTACCACGTTCATTTTTCCAAGATGGTATTGAATGGTATGATCATAATCTTTCAATAGCTCGAGCCAACGTCGTTGGCACATATTGAGTTCCATTTGGGTGAAGAAATATTTGAGGCTTTTATGATCCGTATAGATCTCCACTTTCTCCCCATGCAGGTAATGTCTCTAGATCTTTAGCGCAAAAATGATTGTTGCCAACTCTAGATCATGAGTAGGATAATTCCTCTCATATTATTTGAGTTGTCGTGAGGCATAGGCTATGACTTTCCTATGTTGCATGAGAACACATCCTAATTCTCTGCCTGAAGCATCGTTGTAGATGACAAATCCCTCCGAACCAGATGGTATTGTCAGAACAGGTGCTGAAATGAGTCTCCTCTTGAGTTCTTGAAAACTCTTCTCACATTTCTCACTCCAACCGAATTTTGTATCTTTTCGAGTCAGCTGAGTTAACGGAGTGGCGATTCAAGAAAACCCTTCCACGAATTTCCGATAATAACCAACTAAGTAATAAGTAGGTTTTATACCTACTTATCCAGTATTTATTACTTGAATTAGTTGTTTATACTCATATTTCTTTGCTACTTTTCATGCATTTTGTGTTCATTTTGTAGATTACATGCTTGGGAGCTGTGTGAGCGACTATTGGTATGAAAATGCAAGGAAAAGCAATATGGGCATCATTTGGGCTTTCATGTCATTTCATGTTCTTGGCTTGGAAATTAGATTATATTGTAAAGCTTCTTCTTATCTTTCCAGAACATCTTGAATCATTCTAATCGGAGTTCGAAGGCAAGAGTTATGCCCTTTGTACCAACGGACGTTGAACTTCAATGTTTTGGGTGGCCATTTGTATAGCAGTCACTTCCAACCCAATTTCGACCTTCATCTGTCCATTATTTCTCAATTCTCAAAGAATGAAAGTTGTAGAGATTGTCGAGAGCTTCAATTTGATAGATGACAGGCCCGTAAATCCTTTCGGATCAAAATTTATGGTCGTTTTACCAGAGGACACTACAGCAGAAAACCTACAGCGCGGGTGCGCGGATTTCCAGTGCATTTTGGGTGCGGCCGCGCCAGTCCCTGAACCAAAAATTGCCATCTGCTACTTGAGTGTGGGAGCGCCCAACTTCAGGCCATTTCCAGCACGGCCACGCCACTTCGAAAGTTGATCAGAGCTAACTTTTTCACTAAACAGTGCAATTGGAGTATAACTTGGAGAAGGGTTCAATTAGGGCTTATATATAGGAGAGATATCAGTATGTAAAAGGAATTCCACCCTTGGGGATCATTTTTACATTACATATGCTCTTTTCTTTTCTTTAATTTCCTTATTAGATTAGATTAGATTAGAACCCTAGATTAGCTAAGATTTGGGGATTGAAGCAACTGAAGATCCTTGAAAGTTCAAAAGTGAAATAAGAGAAGAAACTCAGATTTGCTATTCTTAATCCCTAACTATCTTTACTTCTATTTGTATCTTTCAATGTATATTAAATTGTGGATCATGGATTCTAATTCAACTATGAGTTAAACTCTATTTTGGTATTGCAATGGAATCTATTGCCTAGTTTATTTTGACATACTTCATTGTTAGCCTTATTGATTGTCATGAGATTGTCTATTAAGATTCATGCTTATTTGCTAAGTTGATTGGCCATCGATTACTGTAATAATTCATATAAACTTGAAAGATGAAGTGTGGGTTTAGATCTGATCTTAATAGCTTGTGTTTGTATGTTCTACATGGTGATGGGACGTATAGTTCGTGCTTAGGATAGACATATACCGAATCACATAGACATATAGTGGTTTAGGTAATGTGGGTGTTCATGTGTATTCTATCAATTGTGGATTATATGTAATATGGGTATGGTACATCGAGAGATGGCTATATTTAACTTTTGTGTTCTCGACTAACAATCTGGTATAATTAATTTGGCTTAACTGGAAGTGTATTAATTTAAATGATTCAATAGGGGAAATTGTAATCTCATGTCTTCATTATCTAGTCTTATTCTAGGGGTAGTTAGTATTAGTTAATTTCATAGTTTTCATCACTGTATTAAATCATTCGTTTAAATAAGACTGAAATGCTTATGGGCTAGTGCTTGGTGAACTTTATTAGTTAATTCTCCGTGGGAACGATACTTAACTTACTCTTTATTACTTGTTGACCGTGTATACTTGCACGTATATATTGATCGGGATTACGACCAACACTAAGCCCAAAAAACTACGTACTTCGGTTACTGACTTAGGTTGCTCCCAGCTTTGAATTGCTTCAATCTTCGCTTGGTCAACAGATATTATGTGATTCAATATCACATTCCCAACGAATGCTACTTCCACAAGCCAAAACTCGTATTTTTTCAACTTGGCGTATAGCTTGTTTTCACGAAGCTTTTGGAGTATTAGCCTCAAGTGTTGCTTATGATCTTCACGGTTTTTGGAGTAAATGAGGAGTCATCAATAAAGAAGACCACAAAATGATCCAAATATTCCTTGAATACTCGGTTCATCATATCCATGAAGGCAGCAGGAGCATTAGTCAATCCAAAAGACATGACTAGGAGTTCGTAATGCCCGTACCGAGTTCTGAAGCAGTCTTTGAAATGTCATCAGTTTTAATCTTTAACTGATGATATCTGGAGTGAAGATCGATCTTTGAAAAGAATTTGGCGCCTTGCAACTGGTCAAACAGGTCATTAATGCGAGGCAATGGGTACCTATTTTTGACGGTGACATGATTCAACTCCCGATAATCAATACAAAGTCGCATACTCCCATCTTTCTTCTTTACGAATAGAATAGGAGCACCCCAAAGAGACGTATTAGGACAAATGAAACCGATGTCTAATAATTCCTGCAGTTGGGTTTTTAACTCCTGAAGTTCAATAGGAGCCATTCGATATGGGGCTTTGAAAATGGGTTTTGTATCAGGTTCAAGGTCAATACAAAACTCAATTTCACGCTCTGGGGGTAGGCCAGGAAGTTCTTCAGGGAATACGTCAGGAAATTTATTAACAATAGAAATATCATTCAAATCTGACGTATTTTTGTTTAAATCCGTGACATGGGCTAAGAAAGCTTGACAACCATTTTTCAATAAACAAATGCCTTTATGGCTTGATATGACAGTGATTAACTTTAGTGGTTTGGTTGCTTGAATTTGCATAATAGGTTGGTTAGGAATATGAAAGTTAACAACCTTATAAAAATAATCAATTTTAGCATGATGAGTAGTTAACCAATCAATCCCTAGAATCACATCAAATGCAAGTATTTTCAAAGAGATGAGATAAACAGGTAATGTGAGGGTGCCGATTTGAATCAAACAAGATTTATAAACAGTGGATGTAATGAAGGTTTCTCCTAACGGAGTTTCAACAGATAAGTCAAAGTCTAATTTCTTCGGTGTTAAATTTAAACGTTAAGCGCAAGTAGGAGAAATAAAAGAATGGGTAGAACCGGTATCAAATAAGGTATAGACTTCGCAAGAGTTTATGATTAGATTACCCATGATAACTTCATTCGGGTTCCTCACTTTTTGGGAGGTCACGACAAATGTTATCCCTTGAACTACCGGCTTTGACTTGTCTGTGAAGGCCTTTGGTGTCTCCATCCCAGTTGGACTTGACTTCACTACACGATAAAATCGAGCTAGATGACCTTCTCTTCCGCAATTGTAACACGCTTTGGGTTGTTGCGTACAGTTTGGACTGATGTGTCCCTCCCCTCCGCATTTGTAGCATACGACCGGTGGTCGTTCTCCTTCCTTGAAAACGGGAGCTGGTGTTGCTGTCTTTCCATCATTGTTGAATCTCCTCTTCTTGAAATTTCCACTTCTATTATCTTGGCTAGGATTACCACCGAAGTGGTTACCATTTCTGGCATGTTGATTTCCTCCACGTTTGTTGTCACCGCTTCGATGACTGCTACCACTGGTATTATCGTTTTGTCGGCTGCTATTTCTTGGCTGGGTTGACTCATTATCGCGCTCCAATAACTGAGCCCTATTCACAACATATGAATACAAGCAAAGTTTATGAGAAGTGAGGTATTGACGTATTTCGGGTTTCAAACCTCACAGAAATATTCGCGTCATTCGCTCCTCATTATCAACCAAATGTGATGCAAACCAGGATAACTCTGCAAATTTAGCCTCGTATTGCGACACAGTCATATTATTTTACTCCAGCTTGATGAATTCCACCTCCTTCATGTGACAAATACTTTCGTGAAAGTATTTGTCGTTGAACAAATCTTGGAACTTCTCCCAAGACATCTTCAGTGCGGGAGGTTGAGTACATTTTACAGATTCCCACCAATAATATGCCTCTCCTTGCAACATGATGGTGGCAAAGGGAACCTTTTGCTCCTCGGAGAATCCCAAGACATCAAATATCTTAGTGATCTGCTAAATCCACGTCTCTGCCTTAATGGTTCTAGCTTTCCCAAAAACTCCGGTGGTCACAGCTCCTTGAATTGCTTAGCGGTGACCATACATGAGTTGCTAGTGTTTTCACCTGCATTTTTAACAGGAGTCTCTCTCGCCTGATGTTGCATGAATTGCAGAAAGCCTCTGAACATCCCAGCGTTCATCATTTGGTCGGTGTTGTTGTTTACCTGAGGATTATTTCCTTCCTGATGCATATTATCCTGGTAATTGATCATCGGTGACTCAACGGTCTCATGTGCTCCATTGCTTATCTCAAAATTTTCAGATGTCATTTTCAAACACTGCCACAAAACAATGGTTAATTGACATGCCACATAATACCCCTATATTCTGATCGACCAATTAAATAACAAATAAACTTAGGTATGTCATACTAACGAAGGATTTACTTGTCTCTCCCCTCTTAGTTGTAGCCTCACATCTCAGCCATAGATCATATCCCTAAGATTTGATACCAACTGTGACGCCCCCAAAATAGGTATACACAACCCATTCTGAGTCGCCAAATACATGGTACAAAATTTAAATACAAATTTCATTAATACAATACGACAAATGAAAGCTGGGAGTTTTAACATGAACATTGTCTCGTAGACAATATCCAAACTCAAATGGAGTCCTCATTACAATTATTATCACACTATTTTATAAAATAGTTAGGACTACTATAGCCACCATCTCGAACCATCACTCCGTTCCCCGATTAGTCCCAGTTATTTTCTCATTTCCTGAAGAGAACAATGAAAGCAAAGGGTGAGCTCAACTAGCCCAGTAAAGAATATTATGACTAAGATAATGCAGAATAAATTATCTTTAGCCTTCAACAGTATAAACTGATAGAAAATAATAGACAACAATTCTAACTGCAGCGGAACAAACAATCCATTAGAAGAGTCAAGTAGAGCATAATATCTACTATCTTCTATGATTTAAAAGTTCATCATCAATATTTTATCACTGCAACACAGCTCAATAAAAATTCCACATCATCGAATTATCCATGCACTACGGGCCAAGGATATTCGTTAGTATCGCATCCATTAATTATCCATGCACTACGAGCCAAGAATATTCATTATTATCACATCCATAAATTATCCATGCACTACGGGCCAATGATATTCGTTATTTTCACCAGTGGTCATGATCATGCCAACAACTGTCCATCTATGCACTACGGAACAATGAGGACTTTTACCATATCATTTATAATATTACAGGTCATGATTGTACCGATACATAGTCATAATCATACCAATCAACAGTCCATCTATGCACTACGGGCCAAAGATGACTTTTATCAAAATATAAGCATGAGGATGATGACAATGATATAAAAAATTCAATTAAGTAAGAGCAAGGATAAATTTTAAAGATTTATAAATCAATTTATCCAGAGTACAAGAATGTCCAAATCATCAACATGGTAACTGCTTTGTGGAGTAAACTTCAAGAATAATATTGTATCAAAAATAATTTGGACAGAAAAGAAATTAATTTTTGTCATGAATAGTACCCCGGGTGAATAGTATTTCGGGAATAGTACCTCGTGAATAGTACCCCGGCATGAAAAGATCAAAATTTAACAAGAATGTTCAGAAAAATATTCTTGTGAAACGATACTAGATGAAGCGCAAATTTCAAGGATATTCTACTAATTTCAAGGAGTATAGAAGCAATACTTAACAAAATGAGTGTAAAATTCGGAATCTGAAACGAAATAATATTACTTACATACTGCAGAGTATAGAAGAAAATATTATTTCTTACGAATATTGAACAAAAATAATATTTCTTACCTTAAAAGGAGAGTACTTCTGAATGGTATAACAGAGATATTTTTAAAGAAAATTTGCTCTATTTTCTACACTCAAAGCTTTCTTAAACTCAAAAGAAATACGTTCAATATTATAGAAGAAGAAGTCTTTGATTTTGATGTGATTTTCATTTCTAACTAAGCATCCTATTTATAAGAGAATGGAAGGATACTATTTAGAAAATAAAATCATGTGTGCATAGTAAAACCATCATGGGTGCCGTATTCGTTCGGCTGATTTTTTTTTCTAATTTACTATGCAACACTATACAGTACTATGCAACAATAAAATATAATATATTCTATTTTACATAAAAAACAAAACTTATAATATATATATATATATATATATATATATATATATATATACACGGCACCTTAATATATATAACTTTCTACCGATTATTTTTGAAAAATGAGTAAGTGGGAGTCCATATAATAAGCAAAATTTACAACAAATACTGCAATAAAAACCCCTCTATTTATCTTAACTCAATTGGCTTCACAAAACACATTCTTAACAACATTTATTCATCATTAATATTATAACTCGCAATATTAACAACCAGATCATTCCCAGGAAAGAGGGGTCTTTCCAATAAGGATTTCTCCTTATTAGCGCGCAATTAGGTGACCAAACCCCTTTCCTCGACAGAACTTTCTAGACATTGTCAATAATGCAAATAATAATATGAATAATTTTGTCATCTCAATTATTGATTTAATAATATAAAATATTGTGACAATAATTGAATCAATAATGTGAGATACTATGCAACAATTATTGTGGCAATAATTGAATAAAACTGAGTGACTTCTCACGTAAGCATTAATAATCAAAGATACTATACAATAATGTGTGCTACTATACAACCACGCGTATTACTGTACTATTATCACCGGGTATTTCAACAGTTAACGGTAAAACTTTTGTCGTTATTTTTATATAAAGTTATTTATGTCGTTTTCTATTCTGACAATAATTCTATTGTGGGGTTCACCAATGATTGTGTCGTCGTACGAATATTCCTGACCAAACGAATATTTTATGACAACTTGCTTACTTTGCAAAATTTGTAAATATTACCCACAACTATAACATTATATAAAATTCACACCTTATTATTCAAAAAGATATTTTGAGAAAATTAAATCTTTATTCATAAAAGTTGGGGTGTTACAACCTCCCCTTCTTATGAAATTTCATCCTCAAAATTGGTGCATGTACCTGGTATGTCGAAGAGGTGAGGATACCTTGATTTCATTTCAGATTCTAATTCCCAGGTCATTTCCTCAACATAGTGGTTTCTCCACAAAACTTTGACTTGAGGTATAACCTTTGAGCGTAGAATATGTTCCTTCTTATCCAAGATTTTAACAGGTACCTCTTTATACGTTAAATCTTCCGCTATCTCGTCTGGTTCTAAATAAATAATGTGGTTCGGGTCTTCCACATATTTACGTAACATAGATATGTGAAAAACTTTATGAAAACGAGACATACTTAGCGGTAAGACGAGTCTATAGGCCATAGTTCTTACTCGATTGAGGATTTCAAATGGGCCAATGAATAGAGGATTGAGCTTTCCTCTCTTTCTAAATCTCGTAACTCCTTTCCATGGAGCAACACGTAATAACACATGATCTCCAACATTGAAATTCATGTCCCTTCGATGAAGATCAGCATAACTCTTTTGTCGATCTTGCGAGATTTTTATACGTTGTTGGATCATTTGAATCCTTTCCGTAGTCATGCGTACCAATTTCGGTCCCAATAACGTTGCTTCACCCACCTCGTCCCAGTATACTGGAGAACGACACTTGCATCCATACAACGCCTCGAATGGAGCCATGCCTATACTTGCTTGATAACTGTTGTTGTAGGAGAATTCCACTAATGGCAAGAACTTGTCCCAACTTCCCTTGAAGTCTAGGACACAGAGTCTTAATAGATCTTCAAGAGTTTGAATAGTCCTCTCCGACTGCCCATCCGTCTAAAGATGATATGCCGAATTGAATCGTAAATCTATGCCCATAGCTTTCTACAAACTAACCCAAAATCGTGAAGTGAATCTTGGGTCTCGATCAAAAACTATGGATACTGGCATACCATGTAGTCTTACAATCTCATTTATGTATATACAAGCAAGATGTTCAAGTGAATAAATTTCTCGTATAGGTAAGAAATAAGCAGACTTGGTTAATCTATCTACAATGACCCAAATTGCATCTATGCCTTGAGAAACCTTGGGAAGACCAGTAACGAAATCCATGGAAATGTGCTCCCATTTTCATTCTAGAATTTCTAGTGGTTGCAATGGACCTTTTGGCACATGATGATCTGCCTTGACACGTTGACAAGTTAGACACCTTGACATAAACTCCGCGGTATCACTTTTCATATTGCTCCACCAAAATGTATGTCGGAGATCAGGATATATTTTGGTACTCCCAAGATGGATTGCAAACGGTATATTGTGTGCCTCCATCATGATTTTATACTTCAAATCAGAGTCGTTATGAACACAAAGTCTGGAGTTGACTCGAAGTATTCTTTCTTCATCTATTATTTCTTCTGGAATAGCACATTCTTGTACTTTCTTCCTCATACGCATCAGCTCTAGGTCCGTAGCTTGAGCAGCTTTAACTTTATCGATTAAAGTCGATTTTACTCGTATATTTGACATTATCACGTGGGTCCCTGGAGTCTTTAACTCTATCTTCATCCTTTGTAGGTCATACCAAATGGGCCTTTGCGTTGACAATATCGCACTCATGCCCGCATATGATCTACTACTCAACGCGCCAGCTACCACTATGACGCCCCCAAAATAAGTATACATCACCCATCTTGAGTCGCCAAATACATGGTACAAAATTCAAATACAACTTAATTATACAACAATCGTGTAAAATACGACAAAACATAATCTAAGAGTTTTAATAAGAATATTATCATCTAGACAATATCCACACTCAATGGAGTCCTCATTGCATTTATTGTCACACTATTTTATAGAATAGTGAGGACTACTAAAACAACCATCTGGACCGTCAATCCGTTCCCCGACTCGTCCCAAATTATATTCTCATTTCACAGAGAAGAGAACGGTTGAAAGAAAGGGTGAGCTCAACTAGCCCAGTAAGAAATATTATGACTATGATAATACAGAATAATTTATCGTTAGCCTTCAACAGTGTTAAATTGATAAAATATAACAAACATCAAGCTTAACTGCAGCGGAACAAGCAATCCATTAGAAGAGTCAAGTAGAGAATAAAATCTACTATCTTCTATGATTTAAAAGGTTTTTCATCACTTTTATCGCTGAGACTCAGCTTAATAAATAAACCACATCATCCCTGCACTACGGCCAAGGATATTCATTAGTATCACGACCACAAATTATCCATGCACTCACGGGCCAAGGATATTCGTGTATTCATCAATAGTCATGATCATGCCAACAATTGTCCATCAATGCACTACTACGCACTAATGAGGACTTTTACCACATCATTTGTAACATTACTACCATGATTATACCGAATAATCCTCGGTCATAATCACACCAAGTCCATCTATGCACTACATGCCACAGATGACTTTCAACATATTATAAACATGAGGATGATGACAATGATATAAGAATTCAATAAAACAAGTTCAAGGATAAATTTTTAAAGATTTATAATTTAATTTATCCAGAAATTAATAACGTCCAAATTGTAAACATTATACTGTTTTGTGGAGTAAAATTCAAGAATGCTCAGAAGAATATTTCCATGTAAAGATAATGGATGAAGCGCAAATATCCAGGATATTATACTAATTTTATGGAGTACAGAAGCCAAAACTTTAACCAACTGATTATAATAGAATATATGAAACTGCAAATGGATTTTTGCCCGCCATGTGGTAATCCACGTAGACAGATCATTTCCACAATTTAATAAGGAATGAATACGAAGGATCATTCACCATGCATGCAGTAATCCACATGTATGTGTGATTCCAATGTAATAATAAATAATGGAATAATGTAAGAATTCACCAGCGTATGTAATCCGCACAGACAGGTTATTCCAACAGAATGATAAAGAATGGAACCAGGTAATGCGTAACCCGCACAAACAATATTCCAATGTAATAATAAAGAATGGAACCATGTCATGCTGTGCAATCCATATGCATGTGATATTCCAATGTAATAATAAAGAATGGAATAACAACAGAATTCACCAGCATACGATAGATCAAGCACAAACAAAGGTTATTCCAACGTAATAATAAAGAATGGAATAATGTAAGAATTTCACCATATATGCGATTGCTTGATGTGCATTATTCCACATAATAATAAAGAATGGAATAACAACCCTTACGCAGTATTGAAAAAAAATAACCCTCTTCATGAATACGAAAGAATAATACATCTTACCTTAGAAGAAGACCGATACCGGAATAGTGAGGAGTACAGACTTCTCATTTACAAAACTTTTAGACATTATCAATATTGCAAATAATAATATGAATAACTTTGTCGCCTCAATTATTGATTTAATAATAATAAATATTATGCGAGATAATCTTGATAATAATTGAATCAATAATATGAGAGATATGATGCAAAGAATTATCATGAGTAATAATTGAGTATAACTTAGTGACTTCTCACGTAAGCATCAATAATCAATACTGCAGTGCTACTATGCAACCACGCAGCATTCATCAGACTTTTATTAATGGTAGTTCAACAGCTTTAACGGTAAAAACTTTCGCCGTTATTTTTATAAAAAAGATAATTTTGTCGTTTTCTAACTACTGCATAATACTTCCGTTAATGGGGTCCACCAATAATTGTGTCGTCGTACGAATATTCCCTATTAAAACGAATATTCCCCGACCAATCGAATATTATATAACGACTTGCTTACTTTCTAAATTTTGAAAATATTATCCACAACTATAACATTATATCAAATCCACACCATAATATTCAAAAATATATTTCGAGAAAATTATTCTTTATTCATAAAAGTTGGGGTCTTACAACCTCCCCTTCTTATGAAATTTCGTCCTCGAAATTAGGATGTGTACCTGGTATGTCGAAGAGGTGAGGATACCTTGATTTCATTTCAGATTCTAACTCTCAGGTCATTTCCTCAACATCGTTGTTTCTCCACAAAACTTTGACTTGAGGTATAACTTTAGAGCGTAGAATATGATCCTTCTTATCCAAGATTTTAACAGGTAACTCTTCATACGTTAAATCTTCCTCTATCTCGTCTGGTTCTAATTCAATAATGTGGTTCGGGTCTTTCACGTATTTACGTAACATAGATATGTGAAAAATATTATGAACACGAGACATACTTGGCGGTAAGGCGAGTCTATAGGCCACAGTTCCTACTCGGTCGAGGATTATAAATGGGTCAATGAATCGAGGATTGAGCTTTCCTCTCTTTCCAAATCTTGTAACTCCTTTCCATGGAGCAACACGTAACAACACATGATCTCCAATATTGAATTCCACGTCCTTTCAATGAAGATCAGCATAACTCTTTTGTCGATCTTATGAGGTTTTTATACAATGTCGGATCGTTTGAATCTTTTTCGTAGTCATACGTACCAAATTCGGTCCCAACAACGTTGCTTCACCCACCTCATCCCAACATACTGGAGAACGACACTTTCTTCCATACAACGCCTCAAATGGAGCCATGCCAATACTTGTTTGATAACTATTATTGTAGGAAAACTCCACCAATGGTAAGAACTTGTCCCAACTTCCCTTGAAGTCAAGGACACAGAGTCTTAATAAATCTTCAAGAGTTTGAATAGTCCTTTCTGACTACCCATCCGTTTGAGGATGATATGCCGAACTAAATCGTAAATCCGGGCCCATAGCTTTTTACAAACTAACCCAAAATCTGGAAGTGAATCTTGGGTATCGATCAGAAACTATGGATACTGGCATACCATGCAATCTTACAATCTCGTTTATGTGCATACGAGCAAGACGTTCAAGTGTATAAGTTTCTCATATCGGTAAGAAATGAGCAGACTTGGTCAATCTATCAACAATGATCCAAATCGCATCTATGCCTTGAGAAACTTTGGGAAGACCAGTAATGAAATCCATGGTAATGTGCTCCCACTTCCATTCTGGAATTTCAAGTGGTTGCAATGGACCTTTTGGCACTTCCGCCTTAACTCGTTGACAAGTTAGACACCTTGAGATAAACCCCGCTATCTCTCTCTTCATATTGCTCCACCAAAATGTATGTCGAAGATCACGATACATTTTGGTACTCCCAGGATGGATTGCAAACGGTGTGTTGTGCGCCTCCATCATGATTTTATACTTAAAGTCAGAATCGTTAGGAACACAAAGTCTAGAGTTTACTCGATGTATTCCTTCTTCATCGATTCTTGCTTCCGAAATAGCACCTTCTTGCACTTTTTTCCTCATATGTGTCAGCTCCAGGTCTGTAGCTTGAGCAGCTTTAACTTTATCAATTAAAGTCGGTTCTACTCGTATATTCGCCATCATCACATGGGTCTCTAGAGTCTTTAACTCTATCTCCATCCTTTGTAAGTCATATAAAATGGGCCTTTGCGTTGACAATAATGCACTCGTACCCGCATATGATCTTCTACTCAATGCATCAGCTACTACATTCGCTTTTCCAGGATGGTATGATCATAATCTTTCAATAGCTCAAGCCATCATCGTTGCCACATGTTGAGTTCATTTTGAGTGAAGAAATATTTGAGGCTTTTATGATCCGTATAGATCTCCACCTTTTCTCCATATAGGTAATGCCTCCAAATCTTAAGCACAAAAATGACAGCTGCCTACTCTAGATCATGAGTAGGATAATTCCTCTCATATTCTTTGAGTTGTCGTGAGGCATAGGCTATGACTTTCCCATGTTGCATGAGAACACATCCTAACCCTTTGCCTGAAGCATCACTGTAGATGACAAATCCCTCCGAGCCAGATGGTATTGTCAGAACAAGTGCTGAAATGAGTCTCCTCTTGAGTTCTTGAAAACTCTTCTCACATTCCTCACTCCAACCGAATTTTCTATCTTTTCGAGTCAGCTGAGTTAATGGAGTAGCGATTCGAGAAAATCCTTCTACGAATCCCTGATAATAACCAGCTAAGCCGAGAAAGCTACGTACTTCAGTCACTGACTTAGGTTGATCTCAGCTTTGAATTGCTTCAATCTTTGCCGGGTCAACAGATATTCCATGATTTGATATCCCGTGCCCAAGGAATGTTACTTCCCCAAGCCAGAACTCACATTTCTTCAACTTGGCATATAACTTGTTTTCACGAAGCTTTTGGAGTATCAGCCTCAAGTGTTGCTCATGATCTTCACGGCTTTTGGAGTAAATTAGGATGTCATCAATAAAGACGACCACAAAGTGATCCAAATATTCCTTGAATACTCGGTTCATCATATCCATGAAGGCAGCAGGAGCATTAGTCAATCCAAAAGACATGACTAGGAATTCGTAATGCCCGTATCGAGTTCTGAAAGCAGTCTTTGGAATGTCATCAGTTTTAATTTTCAACTGATGATATCCGGAATGAAGATCGATCTTTGAAAAGAATTTGGCGACTTGCAACTGGTCAAACAGATCATCAATACGAGGTATCGGTGTGATGCCCCCAAAATTAGGTATACATCACCCATCTTGAGTTGCCAGATACATGGTACAGAATTCAAATACAACTTAATAATACAACTATATGTATACAATACGACAAAAACATAAACCGTGAGTTTGAATACAAATATTGTCTACTAGAGAGTATACAAACTCAAAAGGAGTCCTCATTACAATTATTATCACACTATTTCACAAAATAGTGAGGACTACTAATGCACCATCTAGGACCATCACCACCGTTCCCAGATTAGTCCCAAATTTCGCTTCTCATTTCACAAGAGAACGGTGAAAAGAAAGGGTGAGCTCAACTAGCCCAAGAAGAAATATTATGACTAAGATAATGCGAGAATAAATTATCATTAGCCTTAAATGTTGTTAAACCGATACAATATAACAAACATCAAGTTTAATCTGCAGTGAATAAGCAATCCATTAAAAGAGTCAAGTAGAGAATAAAATCTACTATCTTTTATGATTTAAAAGGTTTTTCATCACTTTTATCATTGGGACTCGACAATAAATAATTCACATCATTGAATCACCCCCGCACTACTACCAAGGATATTCTTTAGTATCACGACCAAAATTATCCATGCACTACGGGCCAAGAATATTTGTGTATTCATTAATGGTCATGATCATACCAACAATCGTCCATCAATGCACTACGGGCCAATGAGGACTTTTACCACATCATTTGTAACATTACGGTCATGATTACACCGAATAATCCACGGTCATAATCATACCAAGTCCATCTATGCACTACAAAATACGATGACTTTCAAAAATATAAATATGAGGATGATGACAATGATATAAGAATTCAATAAAACAAGTTCAAGAATTAATTTGTCCAAGAACCAATAACGTCCAAATTATCAACATGATAATCTTTGCTTTGTAGAGTAAAATTCAAGAATGCTCGGAAGAATATTTCCATGAAAAGATCTTTGGATGAAGCGCAATTATTAAGGATATTCCACTTATTTCGCAGGAGTATAGAAGTCAAAACTTTAACCAACCGAGTATAATAAAGAATGGAATAACAAAAGAAATCACCACGCATGCGGTGATTGCAAGATGACAAAGTTATTCCAACGAGAATACTAAATAACGGAACCAAAGTCGTAAAATTCGCACCGGCAGGGATGTTCCAATGAATAATAAAGAATGGAATAACAACGAAATCACCATGCATGCGGTACTTAGCATGATGAGTTATTCCAATGTATCACTAATAAGGATTTAAATCGGTCCGTAAAATGCATGCATGAGATATTCCAACATAATAATAATAAATACGAGAACCGAGTCCCGTAAGAAAAGCGTGCGATACGGGATATTCAAACAGTAATAATAAAGATTTTAAATCGGTCCGCGTAAAATGCATGAGCATGTGATATTCCAAAAGAATAGTAAAAACGGAATAATAGAAGAATGTCACCAAGTATAGGGTAGCCCGCGTATACAGGTTATTTCAACAGAATAATAAAGAATGGAATAACATAAGTTCTCTTCATGAATACAAAATAATAACACCCCTTACGAGTACAAAAAATAATATTCCCTACATTAGAAAGAAGAGTACTGGATATAAAAGTAGTGAAGTAGCAGAACATTTTTCTTCTTTCGCTCTATAGTTTCTCTCTCTAGAGTTTCAAAGAATTCGTAAGAAATAATGAATGAATGAGCTTCTATTTATAGAAAAATGGATCGCATAGTAATCTTGTAGACACTCAAAATTTTACATACTACATCATATCGACATCACTAGGAGATGATTTGTCTTTTAAGAGAGAACCACGAAAGATAATCCAAATCCATAATCACCCATTACGAGTTGTCAATACATGATGCGAAATAACTACAACTTTATTATTACAACATATAAATTGTGAGTTTAAATACTGAGATATTGCCATCTAGACAATATCCACATAAAATAAATCCCCATCATAATTATTGATACATTATTTTACAAAAATGGTGAGGACTACTAAACAACTCTCTCTAGAACCTTCATTCCATACCCAGAGCTAGTAATACATTTACATTCTGCAATCTCTCGAGAAGAAAAATGGAACAAAAAGGAAAAGGGTGAGCTCAACTAGCCCGATAAAGAATATTATGACTAAGATAATATCAACAAAATTATCGTTAGTCTTGAACGGAAAAAAATCTAATAGAATACAATAGACAACAAGTTTTAAATCAATACTAGCATGAAAAAAATATTAATTCATAGAAGAGTTAAGTAGAGATGAAATCTACTAATATCTATGAATTTAACGATCCATCATCAATATTTTATCCTGTAACATCAATCGATATATATATACGGAATCATATATTCATCCTTGCACTTTCTGAGGCGAGGACATTCACCGATTAGTCATGTTCATCTAAACACACATTCATCTTTGCTTTTGCTTACGGCCAAAGATATTCATCGAAAATCATTCATCTTTGCTACTGGGCCAAAGATATTCATCAAAATCATTCATCTTTGCTTCTAGAGCCCAAAGATATTCAATAATATCATCATTTAAGGCGAGGATGATGAAAAATATTTTTTTTTTTTTAAAAAAGCGAATCCGATTGAAACAAAATGACAAGGATTAAGGATTAAGGATTAAGTACTTTGTTTTATCCACGTCCAAAAATACCTCAAAAATAATCATAGTGGTGTAAAATTCAAGAATGATCAAAACATGGATACAATCAAAGCTAGTATCCGAATAGATATTTTTAGACGAAAAGAAAAATTTTCATTTTTTAGATGAATAGTCTTAAAATGATTAAGTGAATAGTGTAAAGTATCGTGAATAGTCTCAGTATCGTGAATAGTAACTCAGACACCAAAAGTTCCAAATTTGATAAAAACTTGGATCAATATTTGACATAATGATATTGAAGAAATAATATCATTCTGAAAAAAAATAATATCCACTTACCTCGAAAGGCAGTTTCTTAGTTGAAATCTGGGATATAGGCTATGACTTGAACTTTCACGTATATAGCAATACTCAAAGTATACTCAAAATACTCACAAGAATAAACTCGATAATATAGAGAGAAAAACTTGATTTTACGGTGTGATTTTCAATTCTAACCTAAGCACCTATTTATAGGAAATTGCTTAGAACACAAAATTTAGAAAATTTAATATAATATATATATATATATATATATATATATATATATCTTCTACGTACTCATTCTAGATTTCAATTCCCGACATTTCCCACATGCTCCTTTCTAGAAAAAGTAAAAAAAACGTTTTTCTTTTATAAAATAATTTAAACTTCAAAAATCAATTATTTGAACTTGAACTTCAATAATTCATAATAAATAGCCCTTTTTATCAGAAAATTCAAATCTCGCGAGTTTTTATAGGAAATTCAATTCTCTACAACTTTGCGAGAAGAAAGTTTTTCCAAATTCCAAGCGAAATTGGCCAAAAATCCATAAGCAGAGCGATTTTACAAATTTATAATCAAATTTCGATCGAGAAATGGGTCTCTGAAACACACAAAATCATTTTTTAATATTTATTGCAACAAAAATACTCTTTCTCCTCATAAACTCATATATCCTCCATTCATTATAAAAATATCACCATTATTATATTATTAAAAATATAATAATATATTTAAATGAATTATTTTATCGAGAAAAAAGATAAAATATCAATTTTCAACAATTGTCACATTAAAATTTTCTCCATCTATATCCACATAAAATCAATATTTTCCTCATCATATAAATCAATAATTAATTATTCACAAATAATATTACTGAGAATCACGATCTTGTGACGGTAGTTCCCGAGGAAGAGGGGCTTTCGATAAAAATTTCTCCTTCTTGGCGCCGATTAGGTGACCAAACCTCTCCTTGAGGCGAACTTTCTAGACATTGCCAATAATGTTATCTAATAATATTATTAGGATAATATGAATTATTAGCTTCGATAATGAAAATACTTGTGTAATGACAATTATTGAAACAACGATAATATAAAATATCAATGCGACAATTATTGAATCAATAAAATAAAATCTTTGAGCGATAATTCTTTGTAACAATTATTGAGGAATGCCTTCTTACGTAAGAATCAATAATTGGTGCAATCTGGTATCTTCTTGTGTGCAACAACAGCGTATTCTTGTGTTTTAACCAAAAGGTATTCCAACGATGTAAGCGGTAACAACTTCTGTAGTTATTTTTAAACAACTTATATTTGTCGTTTTCTTCCTCCAATCGCTTTTTTCCGTTATGGGGCCCACACATGGGCTGCTTGTAGGTAAATGCGAATATTCCCAAAGCGATCTGAATATTCCACGACCAAGCGAATATTCCCAACAACAATGAATATTTTATAACCACTTGCTTATTTTGAAATATTTGCGTATTTTACCCATAACTATCCACATTAATCACATCAACCCTTACTATTTCAAAATAATAAATAGAGGAAATTAAATTTTATTTATTAATTATTTGGGGTCTTACAACCTCCCTCCTTATGAAATTTAGTCCTCGAAATTGGCGTCGTACTGATGTTTGAAAAGATGAGAATACCTCGCTTTCATTTCCGTTCAACTCCGGGTCATTTCCTCGATAGCATGGTTTTCTCCAAAAATTTTAACTTGTGGTATAACCTCGGTACATAGGACATGTTCTTTCTATCCAAGATCTTGGCGGTACCTCCTCGTCGTTAAGTCTTGGCTATCTCGTCGGTTCTAACTCGATAGCGTGGTTGAATTCGTCCACATATTTACGTAACATCGATCGTGAAAAAAAGCGTTATGAACACGCGTCATACTTGGCGGTAAAAGCGAGTCTATAGGCCACGGTTCTATTCGATGAAATTTCAAATGGATTAATAAATCGAAGGTTTGAGCTTTCCTCACCTCACCGATTCTCGCTTTTGAAATAACAACTTCTTGCACCTCCTTCTTCAAATTCATCGACTCGGTGTGTAGCTTGAACGACTTTAACTTTATCGATTAAAATCGATTATACTAATATATCATCACGTGGGTACCTAAAGTTTTCATCTCCATCTCTATTATTTGTAAATTATCTGAAATGAGTCTTTGACAATATCGTACTCGTACTTGTATCGATCTTCTACTCAACACGTCGGCTACCGTTAAACTTTTCGAGGATGGCATGGTCGAACATGTCTTTGAAATGAGTCTCCTCTTGAGTTCTTGAAGCTCTTCCCACATTCCTTGCTCCATTCGAATTTTGTATCTCTACAGTCAATTGCGTTAATGGAATAGCGATTCGAGAATATCCTTCACGAATCTTGATAATAACCAACTAAGCCTAGAAAACTACGTATTTAGATTCTGCAGGAACTTAGGTTGTTCTCAAGCTTGTGACTCATATCCCAACCTTGGATATGCGTTACAATGACACCTATCGGTTTACTACCGCTTGAATATGGTGTCCCCTACGGAGAATCGGCTTGGTGCATTCCACAAAGGAAGTCACCGGATAAAGGCTCGGTACCAAATTCTATAGTTGAATTTTTAACTCACGAAGTTCAATAGGAGCCATTCGATGTGAGATTTTAGAAATGAGTTTTGTCTGGGGGTTCAAAATCGATACAAAATTTAATATCGAGGCTTTGGGAGTAAGCGAAATTCTTGAGAAATCGTCGGGAAAAATCAATAACAACGAGAATATTATTCAAATCGGCGTGTCTTTATTCAAATCCATAACATGGACTAAGAAAACTTGACATCCGTAATAAGCGAATGACTTCATGGCTTGATATGAAAATGTTTGACTACAATGGTTTGATTGCTTGAATTGAATAACGGGTTGCTTAGGAATATGAAAACTAACACCTTACGAAAGTAATCAATTTTGGCATGATGAGTAGTTAACCTTAAAATCACATCAAAAAATAAATATCTCTATAGAAATAAGGTTAACGGTAATGTGATAGTGCCAACTTTGAATCAAGCAAGATTTCTAAACAACGGATGTAATGAAAGTTTCTCTAACTTGAGTCTCCATAAATAGGTCAAAGCCTAATTTCTCCGTAGTCAAGTTCAAGCGTTGGCGCATGAAGCAAGAGATAAAAAGAATGGGTAGAACCAGGTATCTAGTAAGGTATAAACTTACACAAAATTTATAATTAACTAACTTGTGCTAACCGTTCGGGTTCCTCGCATTTTGATGGAAGTCACGACAAAGCGCTCTTCGAGGCAGATTGACTTTGACTTTTACGGGACATCTTTTGAGTCACCATCCCCATTGAACTAGGTTTCGCTACTGTGCAATCTCGGCGATATGTCCTTCCTTTCCACAATTATAGCATACACCTGGCCTTGTTGTGGGCGGTTTGGTGATATGTCCCTCTTTCCGCATTTATAGCATATGATGGGTGGTCGTTCTCCTCCCTTGGAACCGATTCTTCTTTGGCGTGTCGTCTTCACATAGTGGTTGTTGAATCTCCTCTTTTAAAATCTCCTCCCGACTCACTTCTTCTATTTTCATGGCCATGATTACCACCGGAGTGGTTACCATTTTTGTCCGTCTTTTTTTTCTCCATTTGGTTATCGTTGTTTTGTTGATTGCTATCTCGGTATATGATCCTGATTGTGGTACCTCGGTTGAACATACTCGTTATCTCGCTCTAACAATTGAGCCACATTAACAACATCTGAATATAAGAAAATTTATGAGAGATGAGATCTTGGCGTATCTTAGGGTTTTGAACCTCTCGAAAACATCCAGCGTCATCGTTCCTCATTCTCCACCAAATGAGGTGCAAACACAGATAACTCATGCAAACTTAGCCTCGTCTTTGAGACAAATCATTGTTATTACTGCTCGATCTAATAAACTCCACTTCCTTCATATGATGAACACTTTCGGGAAAGTATTTGTCATTAAATAGTTTAAAACGTCTCCCAAGACATCTTTGAGTCGGTTTGGATGGAGTGCAACTTCACAGACTCCCACCGATGAATCTGCCTCGCCCGGAACATAAAAGGTGGCGAATGGAACCTTCTGTTCCTCCGTGCATCCCAAGACATCGAATATCTTGGTAATTTGCTTGACCCATGTTTTACTTATGATCGGATCGAAACTTTCCCTTAAATTACGGTGGTCCCAACTCTTTGAAGCTGCTTGGTTTGTGACAACGTGTAATTCTATCATTTCCTCTGTATTTTGAACACGAGTCTCCCTCGTCGATTTTTGCATGAGCTGCAAAAAGCTTCTAAACATCCCTCGTTCATCATCTGCTTTCGGTGGTGTTGTTCACGGGAGGAACATTACCCGACTGTTGCCGCGTTCTCCTCGTTGGTAAATCTGAGGCATCTCCACGGTCTCATTTCCCTTTGTTAATATTCTCGATCGACATTCTCAAATCTTGTCATAAAAAAAAGGGGTTAATTAAGGAAATCAATATATCACATAATATCCTATATATCTTAACCAACTAACAAATAAGCTTAGGTAGGACACACTTAGCGAAGGATTTACTCGTCTCTCCCCTCTGATTCTATTCCCCGATCTCACTGGGAGATCATATCCTAAAGCTACGATACCAAGCTGTGACACCCCCAAAATAGGTATACATCACCCATTACGAGTTGTCAAATACATGATGCGAAAATAACTACAACTTTATTATTACAACATATAAAGCATGTGAGTTTAAATCTGAGATATTGCCATCTAGACAATATCCACATAAAAATAAATCCCCATCATAATTATTGATACATTATTTTACAAAAATGGTGAGGACTACTAAACAACTCTCTAAAAACCTTCATTCCATACCCCAGAGCTAGTAATCATTACATTCTAAGCCTCACGAGAAGAAAAATGGAACAAAAAGGAAAGGGTGAGCTCAACTAGCCCGATAAAGAATATTATGACTAAGATAATATCTGAACAAATTATCGTTAGTCTTCACGAGGAAAAAATCTAATAGAATACAATAGACAACAAGTTTTAAATCAATACTACATGATGAAAAATATTAATTCATAGAAGAGTTAAGTAGAGGATGAAATCTACTAATATCTATGAATTTAACGATCCATCATCAATATTTTTATCCTGTAACATCAATCGATATATATACGGAATCATATATTCATCCTTTTTCTTTCTGAGCCGAGGACATTCACGATTAGTCATGTTCATCTAAACACTGTTCATCTTTTTTTCTGACGGGCCAAAGATATTCATCGAAATCATTCATCTTTGCACTACTGGGCCAAAGATATTCATCAAAAATCATTCATCTTTTACTTCTGAGGCCAAAGATATTCAATAATATCATCATTTAAAATGAGGATGATGAAAAATATTTTTTTTTTAAAAGCGAATCGATTGAAACAAAATGACAAGGATTAAGGATTAAGGATTAGTACTTTGTTTTATCCATCCAAAATACCTCAAAAATAATCATAGTGGTGTAAAATTCAGAATGATCAAAACATGGATACAATCAAAGCTAGTATCCGAATAGATATTTTAGACGAAAAAGAAAAATTTTCATTTTTAGATGAATAGTCTGAAGTGATAAATGAATAATGTAATATATCGTGAATAGTCTTATCGTGAATAGTAACTCAGACACCAAAAGTTCCAAATTTGATAAAAACTTGAGATCAATATTTGACATAATGATATTGAAGAAATAATATCATTCTGAAAAAAAAAATATCCTTACCTCGAAAAGACGGTACTCTAGTTGAAATCTGGGATATAGGCTATGACTTGAACTTGCACCGTATAGCAATACTCAAAGTATACTCAAAATACTCACAAGAATAAACTCGATAATATAGAGAGAAAACTTGATTTACGGTGTGATTTTCAATTCTAACCTAAGCACCTATTTATAGGAAAATGCTTAGAACACCAAGCGAAAAAATTTAATATAATATATATATATATATATATATATATATTCTATATATAATCTTCTCACGTACTCATTCTAGATTTCAATTCCCGGCATTTCCCACATGCTCCCTTCTAGAAAAAGTAAAAAAAAGCGTTTTCTTTTATAAAAATAATTTAAACTTCCAAAAATCAATTATTTGAACTCTTGAAACTTCAATAATTCATAATAAATAGCTCTTTTTGTCAAAAAATTCAAATCTAGCGAGTTTTTATAGGAAATTCAATTCTCTACAACTTTGCGGAAAAAAGTTTTCCAAATTCCAAGCAAAAATTGGCCAAAAAATCCATAAGCAGAGCGATTTTACAGTTATAATCAAATTTCGATCGAGAAATGGGTCTCTGAAACACACACAAAATAACATTTTTTAATATTTATTGCAACAAAAATACTCTTTCTCCTCATAAACTCATATATCCTCCATTCATTATAAAAATATCACCATTATTATATTATTAAAAATATAATAATATATTTAAATGAATTATTTTATCGAAAAAAGATAAAATATCAATTTTCAACAATTGTCACATTAAAATTTTCTCCATCTATATCCACATAAAATCAATATTTTCCTCATCATATAAATCAATAATTAATTATTCACAAATAATATTACGAATCACGATCTTGTGACGGTAGTTCCCTCGAGGAAGAGGGGCTTTCGATAAAATTTCTCCTTCTTGGCGGCGCATTAGGTGACCAAACCTCTCCTTGAGGCGAGAACTTTCTAGACATTGCCAATAATGTTATCTAATAATATTATTAGGATAATATGAATTATTGCTTCGATAATGAAAAATCTTGTGTAATGACAATTATTGAAACAACGATAATATAAAATATCAATGCGTGACAATTATTGAATCAATAAAATAAAATCTTGAGCGATAATTCTACAAACAATTATTGAGGAATGCCTTCTTACGTAAGAATCAATAATTGGTGCAATCTGGTGTCTTCTTGTGCAACAACGGCGTATTCTTGTGTTTTAACCAACGGGTATTCCAACGATTATATTAGCGGTAACAACTACTGTAGTTATTTTTAAACAACTTATATTTGTCGTTTTCTTCCTCCAATCGCTTTCCGTTATGGGGCCCAGTTATGGGGCCCACATGGAATATTCTCTTGTCGTATTCCACGACCAAACGAATATTCGAATATTCCCAAGCTTATTTTAAAATATTTGCGGTATCCCAATATTCCACGACCAAAATAATAAATAGAGGAAATTAAATTTCATTTAATATTCTTACAACCGTCTCCATCTTCAATGACTTCAGATGATGAATATTTTATAACCACTTGCTTATTTTGAAATATTTGCGTATTTTACCCATAACTATCCACATTAATCACATCAACCCTTACTATTTCAAAATAATAAATAAGAGAAAATTAAATTTCATTTATTAATATATTTGAGGTCTTGCTTTTGCCTGACTTCTATCCGTGGTTTCATTTCATTCAGATATATATATATATATATATATATTTACATATATATTGACTAACATTATCGAGTTATGCCTCAATTGAGCCTAGACTTCGGTCTGGAGCATTTATTGCTTTAATATATATATACTTATATATATCAACTGTGTGTCGGACTTCGTTCGATGAGCCTATACTTCGGTCTGGTGCATTTACTCGCTTTTATATATATATATATATACTTATATATATCAACTGTGTGTCGGACTTTGTTCGATGAGCCTGAGACTTGATGCGAATGCGTTTACTCGCTTTTATATATATTTATGTACATTTATATATATGAACCTGTATGTCGGACTGCATTACGATGAGCCCAGATTTTATATTTGGTGCGTTTACTCGCTTTTATATATATATATATACTTATATATATGAACTGTGGTCGAACTCCTCATTCGATGAGCCTCGATTTTACATCCCAGACATTTATCGCTTTTATATATATATATATATATATATATATATATATATATATATATATATATATAATTCCCCCGCCTAGAGTTTTCTTCGTGGCGATTGATCGCTTCTACGCCTTTATTTATGTTTTGTCCCGTTTGGAGTTTCTCCGTATGGTTGATAGCTTTTTAATGCTTTTATTTACATTTCTCGATCCCCATGGAGGTGCTTCGTGGTTGGTGATCCTATCTATATATATATATTTACAGCTTTTATATATATACCTGCTTCCTGCTTTCATATAAACTGCAGTATTTTGTGAGCCTAGGAATCATGTGATCACAGATTCATCCCATTGAATCTAGATTCGGTTCTCGTGATGGACATTTTCAAATTATGTGACTTTGTAAATTATTCTACGATGTCTCAGATTTCCTCGAGATGGTTTCCATACCCACGAGGAAGTCGGCATTATTTTTTATATATATTATTATTTTCGTGCGGATGCTTCGCGATTCGTCAAATAAAATCAATCAATAGATCACTTAATAAAAATGGGAGTGTAAAAGGTCTCAATTCCTATTGAGCATCGTGGTTTGAAAACCTCTTTTATAAAACATCACCGCCATATATCTTGTTAAAACCTCAATTTTTACATAAATTCAAACCCTGTGTATATAGGTTCGAACGAGGCCTCACACAACTTCCATATAACAGCACCTTGACCCACCCACCCACACACACACACATTCAAAAAATAGTTTCTTGAAAAGAGGCGGTCACCGTGGTAATGACGGATGTCTGGGGTGCTAACACCTTCCCCCATATAACCAAGTCCCCTGACCCTAAACAAATCTCGGTTTCATAATGACAGGTATATCGATGTCACCTCACTAGGTCAATGTGCAAACCTTTTATCGGTTGTGTTGGTACAACCATTTAAAAAATCAATTGGCGACTCTTAACAGTCTCATCGTCGACATTATACATGTCGGACCTTTTTTACTTGTTTTTTTAAACAAATCTCACCTAAAATGAGAACACCAAATAACAAGTAACGGAAAGGGACACCCAAAAATCCCGATGTCGACAGTAACTAACTCATGAACGGTCCAGATTAATTTACTTTAATCTGACGGTCCATATTTAAAGCAAAATCTTTTAAATAAAATATAATATATTCTATTATAATCTAATAAAACGAATAATTTTATAAAAGATTTTACTATGCAAACAATATGCAGGCACTATGCAAACACTATACATAATAAAATATAATATATTCTAATTATTGTCTAATAAAATAGATAACTTTATAAAAGTATTCTGTTTTATATAAAAAAAATTACTATACAAAACACTATGCAACACTATGCATAATAAAATATAATATATTCTATTTATAGAATAACTTTATAAAAGTATTCTGTTTTATATAAAAAGATTTTACTATGCAAAATACTATGCAGACACTATGCAACACTATGCATAATAGAATATAATATATTATATTTATAGAATAACTTTATAAAAGTATTTTGTTTTATTACATTAATAATACCAATAAAATAAAACTGAGTGACTTCTCACATAAGCATCAATAATCAATACCGTGTACTATTATGCAACCACATGTATTACTGTACTTTTACTACCGAGTAGTTCAACATTATTAACAGTAAAACTTTCGTCGTTATTTTTAATAAAATATTTTTGTCGTTTTCTCATTTCGACAATAATTCCGTTGTGGGGTCCACCAATGATTGTGTCGTTGCACGAATATTCCCTGATAAAATAAATATTCCCCGACCAATCGAATATAATATGACAACTTGCATACTTTGCAAAATTTATAAATACTACCCACAACTATAACATTATATCAAATCCACACCATAATATTCAAAAAATTATTTCGAGAAAATTAAATATTTATTCATAAAATCTGGGGTCTCACAAATGGGTACCTATTTTTGATGGTGACATGATTCAACTCCCGATAATCAATACAAAGTTGCATACTTCCATCTTTCTTCTCCACGAATAGAACAGGAGCACCCCAAGGATACGTACTAGGACGAATGAAACCGATGTCTAACAATTCCTGTAGTTGGGTTTTTAATTCCTGAATTTCAATAGGAGCCATTCGATATAGGGCTTTGGAAATGGGTTTTGTGACGCCCCCAAAATAGGTATACAACACCCATTCTGAGTCGTCAAAATACATGGTACAGAAACAACTACAATTTTATTAATACAACATAAAAACTGTGAGTTTAAATACAAATATTGTCATCTAGACAATATCCACACTCAAATAAGTCCTCATTACAATTATTGATACATTATTTTATAAAAAAGGTGAGGACTGCTAAAACGACTTTCTAGAACCTTCATTCCATACCCCGACTAGAACTCGCTACATTCTCGCCTCCTGATAAGAAAAATAGAACAAAAAGGAAAAGGGTGAGCTCAACTAGCCCAATAAAGAACATTATGACTAAGATAACATAGAACAAATTATCGTTAGTCCTCAACAGGAAAAAATCTAATAGAATACAATAGACAACCAGTTTTAAATCAATATTCGCAGCGGAAATAATAATTCATTAGAAGAGTTAAGTAGAGAATGAAATCTACTATCTTCTATATATGAATTTAAAAGTTCATCGTCGATATTTTATCCCTGTAACATCAATCAATATATATCTGGAATCAAATATTCATCTTTGCATTACAGGCCAAAGATATTCATCAGTTGGTCATGTTCATCTAAACACCTGTTCATCTTTGTACTACAAGCCAAATATATTCATCAGAAACCATTCATCTTTGCACTACAGGCCAAAGATATTTAGTAATATCATCATTTAGGACTGAGGATGATGAAAAATATTTTAAAGGAAACGAATCCAGTGAAACAAAATAACAAATATTAAGGATTCGTATTTCGGTTTATCCATGTTCAAAAATACCTCATAAATAAATATGGTGGAGTAAAATTCAAGAATGATCAAAACATGGATACAATCAAATCTAGTATCCATAATAGATATTTTGGACAAAAAGAAGAAAATTTTATTTTTTGGTGAATAGTGTCGTATTCGTGAATAGTGTCGTATACGTGAATAGTGTCGTATACGTGAATAGTAACTCTAACACTAAAAGACAAGAATTTCACAAGAAAAATACTCATAATATTCCGACATAATGATATTGAAAGAATTAATATCATTTTTAAAAAAAATAATATCTCTTACCTCGAAAGAATAGTACGTCTGGCTGGAATATCAGATATAGTGCTGAAGGGAACTTGCACCGTATAGCAACACTCAAAATATCAAAATACCCACAAGAATACGCTCAATATATCGAGAGAGAAAGAGAGAGAAGATTTTAGTTTCTGGTGTGATTTTCAATTCTAACCTAAGCACCCTATTTATAGGAAAATGCTTAGAACACCAAAGTAGAAAATTTAATATAATAATATATTTATAAACAAAATTCACGCCCACCTCAAGACCATCTGAATTCAGCCATTTTGCACATGTTTAATGAGGCCCACAATGTAAAAAAACGTTTTTCTTTTAAAAATTATTTAAAACTTCCAAAAATCAATTATTCTGGAACTTCGGAACTTCAATAATTCATAATAAATTGCCCTTTGTCAGAAAAATTTGAACCTTATGTATTTTTCATAGGAAATTACATTATCTACAACTTCGCAGAAGAAAGTTTTTCCAAATTCCAAACAGAAATTGACCGAAATCCATAAACGGGCGATTTTACAGGCTATAATCAAATTTTAGTCAAGAAATGTGCCCACATACATGTTTAACATGTTTTAAACAACTTTTGCAACAAAATTGTGACGCCCCCAAAATAGGTATACATCACCTATTCTGAGTCGCCAAATACATGGTACAGAATTTAAATACAATCTTAATTATACATCAAGAGAGTTGTGAGTTTAAATACAAATACTGTCTTCTAGACAAAATCCACTCTCAGAATAAGTCCTCATTACATTTATTGTCACACTATTTAATAGAATAGTGAGGACTACTAACTAATACTATCATCTGGACCATCATTCTGTTCCCCGACTCATCCCAGCTACGTTCTCATTTCCTGAAGAGAACAGTGAAAGAAAGGGTGAGCTCAACTAGCCCAGTAAGAAATATTATGACTAAGATAATGCAGAATAAATTATCATTAGCCTTCAACAGTGTTAAACTGATAAAATATAACAACATTAAGTTTAACTACAACGGAACAAGCAATCCATTAAAAGAGTCAAGTAGAGAATAAAATCTACTATCTTTTATGATCTAAAAGGTTTTTCATCACTTTTATCATTGGGACTCAGCTTAATAAATAATTCACATCACTGAATCACCCCTGCACTACGGCCAAGATTATTCTTTACTATCACGACCACAAATTATCCATGCACTACGGGCCAAGGACATTCGTGTATTCATCAATGGTCATGATCATGCCAACAACTGTCCATCAATGCACTACGAGCCAATGAGGACTTTTACCACATCATTTGTAACATTACGTTCATGATTATACCGAATAATCCCTGGTCATAATCATACCAAGTCCATCTATGCACTATAGGCCACAGATGACTTTCAAAAAATATAAACATGAGGATGATGACAATGATATAAGAATTCAATAAAAACAAGTTCAAGAATTAATTTATTCATGAACTAATAACGTCCAAATTGTCAACATGATACTTCTTTGTAGAGTAAAATTCAAGAATATTCAGAAGAATATTTCCATGAAAAGATACTGGATGAAACGCAAATATCAAGAATATTCCACTAATTTCATGGAGTATAGAAGTTAAAACTTTAACCAACTAAGTATAATAAGGAATGAAATAACAAAAGAAATCACCAGGCATGCGATAAGACCATTGCAGGCGGAGGTTATTCCAATGTAATAATAATTAATGGAACCCGGAGTTCGGCGTAAAAGCGCATGACGAGGATATTCCAATAGAATAATAAAGAGACGAATCGGTCCAAACAGAAAAAGACATAGGCGTGATATTCCAATAGAATAATAAAGACGGAATCAGGTCCGGCGTAAAATGCACAGACAGGATATTCCAATAGAATAATAAAGACGGAATCGAATCCCAAGCATAAAAGCCGCATGCATGGATATTCCAATGTAATAATAACGAATGGAATAATGTAAGAATTTCACCAAGTATAGGGTAGCCCACGTATACAGGTTATTCCAACAAAATAATAAATAATGGAATAACAGAAGTTCTCTTCATGAATATAAAAGAAATAATACCCCTTACTGTAAAAGAAACTGGATATAAGAATAGGGAAGTAGCAGAATACTTTTTTATAGTTTTTCTATAATTTCTTTCTCTAGAGTTTCAGTAAATTCGTAAGAAATAATGAAGGAATGAGCTTCTATTTATACAAGAATGGAAGGATACTATTTGAAGAAAAACTCACGGATGCAACAGAAACAATATCACGGGCCAAAGTTTTCGTCTGAATATCTCACGGTTGCCTAACATGCAAATAAAACCAAATTTTCTAAGCATCACTATCACTTTTATTATATATCACGCACCACCATCCAAAATTCTTCCACCACACACATATATACACATACGGTACACACACACATGTTATTAATTCAAAATCCCACCCCACACACAATATTATATATATATATATATATATATATATATATATACACCATTCCACCACATCTACTAATTCCATCCGTGAATCCATTCCTTTTTCTCCCTCCCACATGCTTTTGTCACACACCTGGGCCCCACATATGGCCCCCACATTTATTATATAAAATAATTTTCTACCGATTATTTTGAAAAATGATTAACAGGGGGTCCAATAAATAAGCAAAATTTCATAAAAATCACCTTAATAATTTTAACAACACTTATCACCTTTATTATAATTCACAATATTAATCGACCAGGTCGTTCCCAGGAAAGAGGGGGCTTTCCAATAAGGATTTCTCCCTATTGGTGCGCAATTAGGTGACCAAACCTCTCCTTGACAGAACTTCTAGACATCGTTAATATTGCAAATAATAATATTAATAACTTTGTCGTCTCAATTATTGATTTAATAATATATAAAATATTGACAATAATTGAATCAAATAACGTGAGATACTATGCAACAATTACTGTAGCAATAATTGAACAAAACTGAGTGACTTCTCATGTAAGCATCAATACCGTGTGCTACTATGCAACCACGCATATTACTGCACTTTTAACACCGGTTGTTTCAATAGTTAACGGTAAAACTTCTGCCGTTATTTTCATAAAGTATTTTGTTATTTTCTCAATCCGACAATAATTCCTTTGTGGGTCCACCAATGATTGTGTCGTTGTACGAATATTCCCTGTTAAAATGAATATTCCCCGACCAATCGAATATTATATAACAACTTGCGTACTTTGCAAAATTTATAAATATTACCCACAACTATAACATTATATCAAATTTACTCCATAATATTCAAAAATGATATTTATAGAAAATTCATCTTTATTTATAAAAGTTGGGGTCTTACAACCTCCCCTTCTTATGAAATTTCGCCCTCGAAATTAGGGTACGTACCTGGTATGTCGAAGAGGTAAGGATACCTTGATTTCATTTCAGACCCTAACTCCCAAGTCATTTCCTTAACATCGTGGTTTCTCCACAAAACTTTGACTTGAGGTATAACCTTGGAACGTAGAATATGTTCCTTCTTATCCAAGATTTGAACAGGAACCTCTTCATACGTCAAATCTTCCGCTATTTTATCTGGTTCTAACTCAATAATGTGGTTCGGGTCTTCCACATATTTACGTAACATGGATATGTGAAAAATGTTATGAACACGAGACATACTTGGCGGTAAAGCGAGTCTATAGGCCACAGTTCCTACTCGATCTAGGATTAAAAATGGACCAATGAATCGAGGATTGAGTTTTCCTCTCTTTCCAAATCTTGTAACTCCTTTCCATGGAGCAACACGTAACAGCACATGATCTCCAATATCGAATTCCACGTCCTTTCGATGAAGATCAGCATAACTCTTTTGTCGATCTTGTGAGGTTTATATACGTTGTCGGATCGTTTGAATCTTTTCCATAGTCCACGTACCAACTCCGGTCCTAACAACGTTGCTTCACCCACCTCATCCCAGCATACTGGAGAACGACACTTTCTTCCATATAACGCCTCGAATGGAGCCATGCCAATGCTTGCTTGATAATTTTTGTTGTAAGAAAACTCCACCAATGGTAAGAACTTGTCCCAACTTCCCTTGAAGTCAAGGACACAGAGTCTTAATAAATCTTCAAGAGTTTGAATAGTCCTCTCTGATTGTCCGTCCGTCTGAGAATGATATGCCGAACTAAATCGTAAATCCGTGCCCATAGCTTTTTGTAAACAAATCAAAAATCGTGAAGTGAATCTTGGATCTCGATTGGAAACTATGGATACGGGCATACCATGCAGTCTTACAATCTCGTTTATGTACATACGAGCAAGACGTTCAAGTGTATAAGTTTCTCGTATTGGTAAGAAATAAGCAGATTTGGTCAATCTATCAACAATGACCCAAATTGCATCAATGCCTTGAGAAACCTTGGGAAGACCAGTAACGAAATCCATGGTAATGTGCTCCCACTTCCATTCTGGAATTTCAAGTGGTTGCAATGGACCTTTTGGTACTTGATGCTCCACCTTGGCTCGTTGACAAGTTAGACACCTTGAGATAAACAGTGTTATCTCTCTCTTCATATTGCTCCACCAAAAATGTATGATTTAAGATCACGATACATTTTGGTACTCCCAGATGGATTGCAAATCGGTGTTGTTGTGCTTCCATCATGATTTTATACTTTAACTCGGGATGGTTAGGAACACAAAGTCCGGAGTTGACTCAAGTATTCCTTCATCATTGATTCTTGCTTTCAAGATCACACCTTCTTGCACTTTCTTCCTCATACGCATCAGCCTGGATCTCAGAATTTGAGCAGCTTTAATTTTATCAATTAAAGTCGATTCTACTCGTATATTCGCCATCATCACGTGGGTCCCTAGAGTCTTTATCTCTATCTCCATCCTTTGCAAGTCATACAAAATGGGCCTTTACGTTGACAATATTGCACTCGTACATGTATATGATCTTCTACTCAATGCGTCAGCTACCACGTTCGCTTTTCCAGGATGGTATTGGATAGTATGATCATAATCTTTCAATAGTTCAAGCCAACGTCGTTGTCACATGTTAAGTTCCTTTTGAGTGAAGAAATATTTGAGGCTTTTATGATCCGTAAAGATCTCCACTTTTTCCCCATACAAGTAATGCCTCCAAATCTTTAGTGCGAAGACAACAGCTGCCAACTCTAGATCATGAGTAGGATATTTTCTCTCATATTCTTTGAGTTATCGTGAGGCATAGGCTATGACTTTCTCATGTTGCATGAGAACACATCCTAACCCTTTGCCCGAAGCATCACTGTAGATGACAAATCCCTCCGAGCTAGATGGTATTGTCAGAACAGGTGCTGAAATTAGTCTCCTCTTGAGTTCTTGAAAACTCTTCTCACATTCCTCGTTCCAACCGAATTTTGTATCTTTTTGAGTCAGCTGAGTTAATGGAGTTACGATTAGAGAAAATCCTTCCACGAATCTCCGATAATAACCAGCTAAACCGAGAAAGCTACGTACTTCGGTCACTGATTTGGGTTGCTCCCAGCTTTGAATAGCTTCAATCTTTGTCGGGTTAATAGATATTCCATGACTTGATACTACGTGCCCAAGGAATGCTACTTCCTCAAGCCAGAACTCGCATTTCTTCAACTTGGCATAAAGCTTGTATTCACGAAGCTTTTAGAGTATCAGCCTCAAGTGTTGCTCATGATCTTCACGGCTTTTGGAATAAATAAGGATGTCATCAATAAAGACAACCATAAAGTGATCCAAATATTCCTTGAATACTCGGTTCATCATATCCATAAAGGCAGCAGGAGCATTAGTCAATCCAAAGGACATAACTAGGAATTCATAATTCCCGTGCCGAGTTCTAAAAGCCATCTTTGGAATATCATCGGTTCTAATCTTCAATTGGTGATATCCGGAACGAAGATCAATCTATGAAAAGAATTTAGCACCTTGCAACTAGTCAAATAGGTCATCAATACGTGGCAATGGGTACCTATTTTTGATGGTGACATGATTCAACTCCCGATAATCAATACAAAATCGCATACTCCCATCTTTCTTTTTCACGAATAGAACAGGAGCACCCCAAGGAGAATTACTAGGACGAATAAAGCCAATGTCTAACAATTCCTACAGTTGAGTCTTTAACTCCTGAAGTTCAATAGGAGCCATTCGATATGGGGCCTTGGAAATGGGTTTTGTACCGGGTTCAAGGTCGATACAAAATTCAATTTCATGCTCTGGGGGTAGGCCAGGAAGTTCTTCAGGGAATACGTCAGGAAATTCATTAACAATAGAAATTTCATTCAAAACTGACGTATTTTTGTTTAGATCTGTGACGTGGGCTAAGAAAGCTTGATATCCATTTTTCAATAAACGAATAGCTTTATGGCTTGAGATGACCATGATTGATTTTAATGGTTTGGTCGCTTGAATTCACATAATAGGTTGATTAGGAATATGAAAGCTAACAACCTTACGAAAATAATCAATTTTAGCATGATGAGTAGTTAACCAATCAATCCCTAGAATTACATCAAATGCAAGTATTTTTAATGAAATAAGATCGACAGGTAATGTGAGGGTACCGATTTGAACCAAAAAATACTTATAAACAGTGGATGTAATGAAGGTTTCTCCCAACGGAGTTTCCACAGATAAGTCAAAGTCTAATTTCTCCGGAGTCAAATTTAATCGTTGAGCGCAAGTAGGAGAAATAAAAGAATGGGTAGAACCGGTATCAAATAAAGTATAGACTTTGCTAGAGTTTATGATAAGTTTACCCGTGATGACCTCATTCGGGTTCCTTGCTTTCTCGGAGGTCACAACAAACGCTCTCCCTTGCACTACCGGCTTTGACTTTTCTGGGACGGCCTTTGGTGCCTCCACCCTGGCTGAACTTGTCTTCGGTGAACGACAAAATTGGGCTAAGTGACCTTCTATTCCACAATTATAACATGCTTTGGACGGCATCGCGCAGTTTGGACTGATGTGTCCCTCCCCTCCGCATTTGAAGCATATGATAGGTGGTCGTTCTCCTTCCTTAACAACGGGTATTGGTGCTGACGTCCTTCCATCATTGTTGAATCTCCTATTCTTGAAATGTCCATTCTTATTGTTTTGTACTCGATTACCACCGGTGGTTACTACTTACGCATGTTGATTCCCTCCACGCTTGTTGTCACCGCTTCGATAACTCGCTTCTCATTGGTATTATCATTTTGCATTACCTTCTTTTTTGGTTGTGTTGACTCGTTATCGCGCTCTACTAACTCGAGCCCTATTTACAACATCTGAATACAAACACACGCTTTATGAGAAATAAGATGTTGACGTATTCCCGCTTTTTAAACCTCTTAAAACATTCGCGTCACTCTCTTCATTATCCACCAAGTGACGCAAAACTAAGACAACTCGGCAAACTTCACTTCAGTATTGCGACACGGTGGCCATATTATTCTCGCTCCAACTTGATGAACTCTACCTCTTTTATGCGTTTAATACTTTCGGAAAGTACTTGTCGTTGAATAGTTCTTGGAACTTCTCCCAAGACATCTTCAAGCGGCGGCGTTGAGTACGCTTTACCGATTCCCACCAAGAATCGCCTCTCCTCGCAACATAAAGGCGTGAAAGGAACCTTTTGCTCCTGAGCATCCCAAGACATCAAATATCTTGGTGATCTGCTTTATCCATGCTTCCACATTAAGTGGTTTTGGCTCTCCAATAAACTCCGGTGGTCCCAACTCCTTGAACTATTTAGCGGTGACCGTCCGAGAGTTTCCAGTGTTTCCACCTATATTTTGGACAGGAGCCGCTCTCGCCTACTGTTGCATGAATTGCATAAAGCCTCTGAACATTCTATCATTCATCATTTGGTCAGTGTTATTGTTTGCATGAGGATTGTCGCCTTCCTGATGCACATTATCCTGATTATTGATCTGTGGAGACTCAACGGTCTCCTGTGCTCCATTGCTATTCTCAACATTCTCGAATGTCATTTTCAGATACAGCCACAAAACAAAGGTTAATTAACATATAACATATTATCCCTATACTTTGATCACCAATTAAATACCAAATAATCTTAGGTAGGTCATACTAGCTAGCGAAGGAATTCCCGCCTCTCCTCCTAGTTCTAGTCTCACATCTTAGCCAGGATCATATCCCTAAGCTTTGATACTAACCGTGACGCCCCCAAATAGGTATACATCACCTATTCTCGAGTTGCCAAATACATGGTACGTAATATAAATATAATCTTAATTATACAACAAGAGAGTCAGTGAGTTTAAATACAAATATCATCTTTTAGACAATATCCACTCTCGAATAAGTCCTCATTGCATTTATTGTCACACTATTTAACAAAAATAGTGAGGACTACTAGCTAATACTATCATCCTGACCATCACTCCGCTCCCCGACTCTATTCCCGACCACGCTCTCATTTCCTCAAGAGAATAAAGAAAGAAAGGGTGAGCTCAACTAGCCCAAAGAAGAAATATTATGACTAAGATAATGCGAATAAATTATCATTAGCCTTCAACAAAGGTTAAACCGATAAAATATAACAACCATCAAGTTTAATCTAGCAATAACGAAATGCAATCCATTAAAAGAGTAAAGTAGAATAAAATCTACTATCTTTTATGATTTAAAAGGTTTTTCATCACTTTTATCGCTAGGACTCAGCTTAATAAATAATTCACATCACCGAATCACCCCTGCACTACGGCCAAGGATATTCTTTACTATCACGACCACAAATTATCCATGCACTAAGGGCCAAGGACATTCGTGTATTCATCAATGGTCATGATCATGCCAACAACTGTCCATCAATGCACTACGGGCCAATGAGGACTTTTACCACATCATTTGTAACATTACAGTCATGATTATACCGAATAATCCCTAGTCATAATCATACCAAGTCCATCTATGCACTACAGGCCACAGATGACTTTCAAAAAATATAAACATGAGGATGATGACAATGATATAAGAATTCAATAAAACTTTAACCAACTGAGTATAATAAGGAATGAAATAACAAAAGAAATCACCGTAATGATAGATCAAGACAAAAAAAGTTATTCCAATGTATAATAATTAATTTAACCGTGTCCAACAAAAACGCACGCATGTGATATATTCCAATTCCAATAATAAAAAGACGGAATCAGTCCCAAAGATAAAACGCATGTACATGATATTCCAATGTAATAATAAAGATTTTAATCAGTCCCATGCGTGAAACACACGTAGATAGTGATATTCCAAATGTAATAATAACGAATGAAATAACGTAAGAATTTCACCAAGTATAGGGTAGCTCACAGATCTGAGGTTATTCCAATGTAATAATAAATAATGGAATAATGAAGTTCTCTTCATGAATACAAAAGAAATAATACCCTTTACCGTAAAAGAAACCGGGATATAAGAATAGGAAGTAAGCAGAATACTTTTCTATAGTTTCTCTATAATTTCTCTCTAGAGTTTCAGTGAATTCGTAAGAAATAATGAAGGAATGAGCTTCTATTTATAGAAGAATGGAAGGATACTATTTGAAAAAAAAACTCACGGATGCAACAAAAACAATATCACGGGCCAAAGTTTTCGTCTGAATATCTCACGGCTGCTTAACATGCAAATAAAACCAAATTTTCTAAGCATCACTATCACTTTTATTATATATCACCCACCACCATCCAAAATTCTTCCACCACACACATATATACACATACGGTACACACACACATGTTATTAATTCAAAATCCCACCCCACACACAATATTATATATATATACACCATTCCACCACATCTACTAATTCTATCCGTGAATCCATTCCTTTTTCTCCCTCCCACATGCTTTTGTCACACACCTGGGCCCCACATATGGCCCCCACATTTATTATATAAAATAATTTTCTACCGATTATTTTGAAAAATGATTAACTGGGGGTCCAATAAATAAGCAAAATTTCATAAAAATCACCTTAATAATTTTAACAACACTTATCACCTTTATTATAATTCACAATATTAATCGACCAGGTCATTCCCAAGAAAGAGGGGCTTTCCATAAGGATTTCTCCCATCAAGCGCGAATTAGGTGACCAAACCTCTCCTTGATGTAACTTCTAGACATCGTTAATATTGCAAATAATAATATTAATAATTTTGTCGTCTTAATTATTGATTTAATAATATATAAAATATTGACAATAATTGAATCAAATAACGTGAGATACTATGCAACAAATACTGTAGCAATAATTGAACAAAACTGGCCGAGTGACTTCACGTAAGCATCAAAAATCAATACTGTGTGCTACTATGCAACCACGCCAGACATCGTATTTTTAACACCGGTGTTTCAACAGCTTAACAGTAAAACTTCCGTCGTTATTTTCATAAAGTATTTTGTCGCTTTCTTAATCCGATAATAATTCCTTTAATAGGGGTCCACTAATGATTGTGTCGTTGTACTTAATATTCCCTGTTAAAACGAATATTCCCCGACCAATCGAATATTATATAACAACGTGCATACTTTACAAAATTTATAAATATTACCCACAACTATAACATTATATCAAATTTACTCCATAATATTCAAAAATGATATTTATAGAAAATTCATCTTTATTTATAAAAGTTGGGGTCTTACAAAAATACTCTTCCTCCTCATATACTCATATATCCCACATTCATTGTAAAAAATATCATCATTATTATATTATAATAATATAATAAATATTATTTTATCAGAAAAGATAAAATATCGATTTTCAACAATTGTCACTTTATAAATTTTCTCCATCTATATCCACATAAAATGAATATTTTCCTCATCATATAAATCAATAATTAATTATTCACAAATAATATTACATAATCACAATAATCGACAACCAAAAGTTCCTTAAAAAGAGGGGGCTTCCAATAAGGATTTCTCCTTACTAGCGCCTTGAATTAGGTGACCAAACCTCTCCTTAGATGTAACTTTCTAGACATTGCCAATAATGTTATCTAATAATATTATTCAGATAATATGAATTATTGCTTCGATAATAGAAAATACCGTGTAGTGACAATTATTAAAACAATGATGATTATAAAATATCAACGCAGAATTATTGAATCAATAAAATAAAATATCGAATAAGAATTCATCGTAATAATTATTGAGTAGTGCCTTCACGTAAGAATCAATAATTGGTGCAATACTGCGTGTTATTGTGGCAACAACGCCAGACATCGTGTTTTTAACCACCGGTATTCCAACAAAGATAATCTGTGAATAACTACGCCATTATTTATAAACAACTTATACTTGTCATTTTTTCATCCAATCGTTTCACATGGGCCCACATTAAATCACTACCATTGCATTTAATATTCCCCACAAGTAGAATATTCCACGACCAAACTAATATTCTCCGATAAAATGAATATTCTTGCTTATTTAAAATATTTGCGCATTTTATCCATAACTAACCACATTAATCAAATCAACCCTTACTATTTCAAAATAATAAATAGAGAAGATTTAATTTCATTAATAATAAGTTGGGGTCTTACAACCTCCCCTCCTTATGAAATTTCGTCCTCGAAATTGACGTACGTACCTGGTGTTTCGAAAAGGTGAGGATACCTTGCGTTCATTTCCGTTTTCAACTCCCAGGTCATTTCCTCAATAGCATGGTTCCTCCACAAAACTTTGACTTGTGGTATGACCTTTGTGCGTAGGACATGCTCTTTCCTATCCAAGATCTTGACAGGTACCTCCTCGTACGTTAAGTCTTCAGCTATCTCGCCTGGTTCTAATTCAATGACGTGGTTTGGGTCTTTCACATATTTACGAAGCATGGATATATGAAAAACATTATGAACACGAGACATACTTGGAGGTAACGCGAGTCTATAGGCCACATTTCCTACTTCGGCCAAGAATCTAAATGGACCAATAAATTGTGGATTGAGCTTTCCTCTTCCCAAATCTTGTAACTCCCTTCCATGGAGCAACACGCAATAATACATGATCCCCAATACTAAATTCCACGCCCTTTCGATGAAGATCCACATAACTCTTTTGTCGATCCCAGCTGGTTTGTATACGCTTGTCAATCATTTGGATCTTTTCTCGTAGTCATACGTATCAACTCGGGTCCCAACAATGTTGCTTCACCCACCTCATCCCAACATATTGGAGAGCGACATTTTCGTCCATACAATGCTTCAAATGGCGCCACACCTATACTTGCCTGATAACTGTTGTTGTAGGAGAATTCCACCAATGGTAAATACTTATCCCAACTTCCTTTGAAGTCTAGGACACCAAGTCTTAATAGATCTTCAAGAGTTTGAATAGTCCTCTCTGATTGTCCATCCGTTTGAGGATGGTATGCCTAACCCAAAATCTTGAAGTGAATCTTGGGTCACGATCCGAAACTATGGATACTGGCATGCCATGCAATCTCACAATCTCATCTACGTCTATACGAAGCAAGACGTTAAAGGAATAAGTCTCCGTGACGAAGAAGAAATGAGCGACTTGGTTAATCTATCAACAATAACCCAAATAGCATTTATGCCTTGAGAAACCGTGGAAGACCCGTAACAAAATCCATGGTAATGTGTTCCCACTTCTATTTCAAATCTCCAAAGGGTTGCAATGGACCCTTAGGCACTTGATGCTCCGCCTTTACACGTTGACAAGTTAAACACATCGAGATAAACTTTGCAATCTCTCTCTTCATATTGTTCCACCAAAATGTATGTCGAAGATCACGATACATTTTGATACTTCCAGGATGAATTGCAAATGGCGTATTGTGTGCCTCCATCATGATCTTGTACTTCAAATCAGAATTGTTAGGAACACAAAGTCTGGAGTGGACTCGAAGTATTCCTTCTTCATCGATTCTTGCCTCTGGAATAACACCTTCTTGTACTTTCTTCTTCATACGCATTAGCTTCGGGTCTGTGGCTTGAGCAACTTTAACTTTTTCGATTAAAGTTGATTCTATACGTATACTTGACATCATTGCATGGGTCCTCGGAGTCTAGACTTCTATCTTCATCTTTGGTAAATCACACCAAATGGGCCTTTGTGTTGACAACATCACACTCGTTCCCGCGTATGATCTTCTACTCAATGCGTCGGCTACCACGTTCGCTTTTCCAGGATGGTTTTGAATGGTATGGTCGTAGTCTTTCAACAGCTCGAGCCAATGTTGTTGCCGCATGTTGAGTTCTTTTTGGGTGAAGAAATATTTGAGGCTTTTATGGTCTGAATATATCTCCACTTTCTCCCCATATAGTTAGTGGCTCCAGATCTTTAGCGCGAAAACGACTGCTGCCAACTCTAGATCATGAGTAAGATAATTCCTCTCATATTCTTTAAGTTGTCGCGAGGCATAGGCTATGACTTTCCCAATGCTACATGAGAACACATCTTAACCCTTTGCCTCGAAGCATCAGAGATAACAAATCCATCCGAACCAGATGGTATGGTCAAAACAGTCTTGAAATGAGTCTCCTCTTAAGCTCTTGGAAACTCTTCTCGCATTCTTCGTTCCATACGAATTTGATATCTTTCTGAGTCAGCTGAGTAAATGGAGTAGCGATTCGAGAAAATCCTTCCACGAATCTCCGATAATAACTAGCTAAGCCCAAAAAGCTACGTACTTCAGTCACCGATTTCGGTTGCTCCCAACTTTGTATTGCTTCAATCTTCGTCGGGTCAATAGATATTCCATGTTTTGACACCACGTGCCCAAGGAATGCTACTTCCTCAAGCCAGAACTCACATTTCTTCAACTTGGCATATAGCTTGTTATCATGAAGCCTTTGCAGTACCAGCTTCAAATGGTGCTCATGATCTTCACGGCTTTTAGAATATATGAGGATGTCATCAATAAAGACAACAACGAACTGATCCAAATAATTCTTGAATACTCGGTTCATCATATCCATGAAAGCCGCAGGAGCATTAGTCAATCCAAAAGACATGACTAAGAATTCATAATGCCCGCATCGAAGTTCTCAAGGCGCCTTCTAATATCCTCGCTTTTAACCTTCAAATGATGATATCTAGAACGAAGATCGATTTTTGAAAAGAATTGTGCTCCTTGAAACTGGTCAAACAGGTCATCAATGCGAGGTAGCGGATACCTATTCTTGATAGTGACATGGTTTAATTCCCAGTAATCGATACAAAGTCGCATACTCCCGTCTTTCTTCTTTACAAATAAAACAGGAGCATGATGATTGGGTAATATACCCATGAATTGGATATATTTGGACTTAAATTATTACATTCTCAAGTTATTTAGTAGCATTTTTATTATGTTTATGTCTTGTTTTGTAGATTTGGGAGCTGTAGGGGTAATTCTGGGATTTCGAGCTTACAATGGTAAAATGGTAAATAATATGAATACTAGCTACTGGGCGCCTAGCTAGTGTAATTCATAGCCACGGGTACTGGCCTCTACCGATGTCGATTTATCAAAGGCGTGGTTTGATGGTTTGACTGGATTGACTTTTTGTTTAACTTCTTATGTGGAGCTTATTTGAAGCCTAATTGGATTAGAATTGTGGGAAGCTATAAAAAGAAATTAAGTGTTGAAATTAAGGTTATTATCTAATCATTCAATCAATTCATTCATTCATTGGAGGCTACACAAGGATTACTTAGAGATTAAGGATTGGCTACACAGTTTTCTTCTTCTTCTCCTTATTTTCAATTTGTAATTCTTTAAGGATGATTTGCAAACAATTATTGGTTTTTATTTCCGTTATGAACTAATTCTTTAATTAAGATTTCAATTGAACCTTTTATGGCTATAAATTAGTTATTCAGTTATTTCAATTATTTATGTTGAAGTGAATTGTTTATCATACCTTGCATCTATTGCTTAATTATTTGGCCAATAATTACCTTGTTATTCTAGAAGGAATTGGAAGAGGAATTCAAGGGTTAGAACTGGGTTTGATAACGTGTGACTTATTTATTTGCACAAAGGAATAATTAGGTTTGTGAATTGAATGGAAATATCTTTTCACCGCATGTAACACATAAGGAATTGGGATTAAAGGAGTTTAATTCACTTATTTTGCATAGAATATAGCAAGATTAATCTGATTAAATAGAAGTCAGTTGATCACTTGGAAAAGGACTTTTGGCATTGGAGAATTCCTGTTAACAATTCAGTAGACAAAATAGTTGGGATAATTGGATAATTGATTTATTATAGTTCATAATTGGGGATATTGAAGTCTTAATCCTTATCTATCGGAAGTCATTCACTCAAATCTTAGTTTATTTATTTGCTTATTTAAGAATAATATCTTTAATTGTTTAATTTAGTTTTAATATTTCAGAAAATCATAATTTATCATTATTTGAATAAAATTGGATTGATATAGTGCTAGTAGTTGGAATTTATTAATTAGAATTCTCTGTGGGAACGATACTCTATTTTTCACTTTATTACTTGTTGACCGTGTATACTTGCACGTATTCTTTGATTGCGAAATCAACCAACAGAGCACCCCAAGGAGATGTACTAGGACGAATGAAGCCGATGTCCAACAACTCCTGTAGTTGGACCTTTAACTCCTGAAGTTCAATAGGAGTCATTCGATATGGGGTTTTAGAAATGGGCTTTGTACCAGGTTCAAGATCAATAAAGAATTCAACTTCACGTTCTGGGGGTAGACCGAGAAGTTCTTCAGGAAATACGTCAGGAAAGTCAATAACAACAGGAATATTATTCAAATCTGACGTGTCTTTATTCAAATCCATAACATGGGCTAAGATAGCTTGACATCCGTTTTTCAATAAACGAATAGCTTTATGACTTGATATGACAAAGGATTGATTTTAATGGTTTAGTTGCTTGAATTCGAACAACAGGTTGATTAGGAATATGAAAACTAACAACCTTACAAAAATAATAAATTTTGGCATGATGAGTAGTTAACCAATCAATCCCTAAAATCACATCAAAAGCAAGTATCTTTAAAGAGATAAGGTCAACAGGTAATGTGATGGTGCCAACTTGGATCAAACAAGATTTATAAACAGTGGATGTGATGAAAGTTTCTCCTAACGGAGTCTCCACAGATAAATCAAAGTCTAATTTCTCCGGAGTCAAGTTTAACGTTGAGCACAAGCAGGAGAAATAAATGAATAGGTAGCACCGGTATCTAGTAAGGTATAAACTTCGCATGAATTTATGATTAGTTTACCCGTGATCACCTCGTTTGGGTTCCTCGCATGTTGACCAGTCACGATAAATGCTCTTCCAGGAACCGTTGACTTTGACTTTTTTGGGATAGCCTTTTGAGTCACCATCCCCGCTGGACTTAGTTTCGCTACAGTGCAATCTCGAGCGATATGTTATTCCTTTCCATAATTATAACATACCTTAAACTGGCCGTGGGACAGCTTAATGATATGTCCTTCTTTTCCGCACTTATAGCATATGACCGGTGGTCGTTTCTCCTCCTTGGAACCAAATTGTCTTGACGCCTTCGTATTGTCATTGTTGAATCTCCTCTTTTAAATCTCCTCCCACTCGCTTCTTCTATTCTCATGGCTATGATTACCACCAGAGTGGTTGCCGCTTCTTTTTCCGTATTTTTCTTTCTCTCACGGGTTATCTTTGTTCGATAATCTGCCACATCGTATGATCCTCGGTTGTGGTCCTCGCTTTGAACGTATTTCGTTATCTTGCTCTAATAATTGAGCCCTCATGACAACATCCAATAGAGAGAAAATTTATGTGAAATGAGATATTAACGTATGCCGGGTTTCAAACCTCTCTAAACATCCACATCATACGCTCCTCATTCTCCACCAAATGAGGTGCAAACTCGACAACTCGCAAACTTCGCCAGATTCGGGACACCGCCATGTTATTCTTCTCCAAATCTAATAAACTCTACCTCCTTCATATGACGAAATACTTTTAGGAAAGTACTTGTCATTGAACAGCTTCAAATGTTTCCCAAGACATGCTAAGTGCGGCTAGATGGGTACGCTTCACGATTTCCACCAAGAATCGCCTCATTACGGAACATAAAGGTGGCGAATGGAACCTTCGTTCTTCCTGGCATCCCAAGACATCAAATATCTTGGTAATTTGTTTAACCCACGCTCCTCTTCTTTAACCGGATCCGCTTTCCCAATGCACTCGTGGTCCAACTCTCGAACTGCTTGGCATGACAAATCATGAATTGCTATCATTTCTCCTCAGATTTTGAACACGAGTCTCCCTCATCCGATTTTGCATGAATTGCAAAAGCTTCTAAACATCCCATCGCTCATCATCTCGCTCAAGCAGTGTTGTTCACAGGAGGAACATTGCCACCACTGTATCGCTCTCCTCGTTGGTGAGTCTGACAGTGCATCTCCACTTGGCCTCATTTACTCCACTCGTTAACATTCTCAATGACATTCTCAAATCACCGCTATAAAACAAGGGTTAATTTAACAAATTAACATATCACATAATATCCCTATATTATACGACCAGACCAACAAATAAGCTTAGGTAGGACACACTAGCGAAGGATTTACTCGCTCTCCCTCCTAGTTCTATTCCCCATCTCCGCCAGAGATCATATCCCTAAGCTCGATACTAACCGCGTGACACCCAGAAATAGGTATACAACACCCATTCTGAAATCAAAATACATGGTACAGAAACAACTATAATTTTATTAATACAACATAAAAACTGTGAGTTTAAATATAAATATTGTCATCTAGACAATATCCATACTCAAATAAGTCCTCGTTATAATTATTGATACATTATTTTATAAAAATGGTGAGGACTGCTAAAACGACTTTCTAGAACCTTCATTCCATACCCCGACTACTACTCGCTACATTCTCGCCTCCTGATAAGAAAATTGGAACAAAAAGAAAAAGGGTGAGCTCAACTAGCCCAGTAAAGAACATTATAACTAAGATAACATAGAACAAATTATCGTTAGTCCTCAACAGGGAAAAATCTAATAGAATACAATAGACAACCAGTTTTAAATCAATATTCGCAGCGAAAATAATAATTCATTAGAAGAGTTAAGTAGAGAATGAAATCTAATATCTTCTATATATGAATTTAAAAGTTCATCGTCGATATATTATCCCTGTAACATCAATCAATATATATCCGAATCAAATATTCATCTTTTGCACTACAGCCAAAGATATTCATCACCGGTCATGTTCATCTAAACACTGCTCATCTTTGTACTACGAGCCAAAGATATTCATCAGAAATCATTCATCTTTGCACTACAGGCCAAAGATATTTAGTAATATCATCATTTAGGACTGAGGATGATGAAAAATATTTTAAAGGAAACGAATCCAGTGAAACAAAATAACAAATATTAAGGATTCGTATTTCGGTTTATCCATGTCCGAAAATACCTCATAAATAATCATAGTGGAGTAAAATTCAAGAATGATCAAAACATGGATACAATCAAAGCTAGTATCCATAATAGATATTTTGGACAAAAAGAAGAAAATTTCATTTTTCGGTGAATAGTGCCGTATTCGTGAATAGTGTCGTATACGTGAATAGTGTCATATACGTGAATAATAACTTCGACACTAAAAGACAAGAATTTTACAAGAAAAATACTCACAATATTCCGGCATAATGATATTGAAAGAATTAATATCATTTTTAAAAAAAAATATCCCTTACCTCAAAAGAATAAGATTTCGGTCCGAATATCGAGATATAGTCTTTGAAGGAACTTGCCGAGATAAAGAACACTCAAAAGTATCAAAATACTCACAAGAATACGCTTTCAATATATCGAGAGAGAGAGAGAGAAGATTTCAGCTTCGTGTGATTTTCAATTCTAACCTAAGCACCCTATTTATAGGAAAATGCTTAGTAAACACCAAAGCGTAAAATTTAATATAATAATATATTTATAAACAAAATTCACGCCTACTTTCAAGACCATCCGAATTCAGCCATTTTGCACATGTTTAATGAGGCCCACAATGTAAAAAAAAACGTTTTTCTTTTAAAAATTATTTAAAACTTCCAAAAATCAATTATTCTGGAACTTCAGAACTTCAAAAATTCATAATAAATAGCCCTTTTGTCAGAAAAAGTCAAACCTTATGTCTTTTTCATAGGAAATTCCATTATCTACAACTTTACAGAAGAAAATTTTTCCAAATTCCAAACAGAAATTGACCGAAATCCACAAACGAACGATTTTACAGGCTATAATCAAATTTCAGTCAAGAAATGGGACCACAGACATGTTTAATATGTTTTAAAAAACTTTTACAACAAAATACTTTTCCTCCTCATATACACATATATCCCACATTCATTGTAAAAAAATATCATCATTATTATATTATAATAATATAATATAATATTATTTTATCAGAAAAGATAAAATATCAATTTTCAATAATTATCACTTTATAAATTTTCTCCATCTATATCCACATAAAATGAATATTTTCCTCATCATATAAATCAATAATTAATTATTCACAAATAATATTACAGAACCACAATACTAACAACTGTGCGCTTCAGAAAGAAGAGGTGGTTTTCAATAAGGATTTCTCTTTCTTGGCGCCGCAATTAGGTGACCAAACCTCTCCTTAGATGTAACTTTTAGACATTGTTAATAATGTTATCTAATAATATTATTCGGATAATATGAATTATTGCTCCGATAATAGAAAATACCGTAGTAAGAATTATTGAAACAACAAAGATATAAAATATCAACGCAAAGAATTATTGAATCAATAAAATAAAATATCTTTGAGCGAATTACTATAACAATTATTGAGTAGTGCCTTCTTACGTAAGAATCAATAATTGGTGCAATTCCGTGCTAACGCAACAACGCTGTATTATTGTGTTTTAACCAATTTGATATTCCAACAAGATTCACGGTAGAATAACTATGCCAAGTATTTATAAACAACTTATACTTGTCATTTTCTTCATCCAATCATTTTCCGTTATGGGGCCCACATTAAGGTCATAAATGCGCATTTAATATTCCTCGACAAAGAAGAATATCCCACGACCAAACGAATATTCTCCGATAAAAAAAATAAATATTTTATAACCACTTGCTTATTTAAAATATTTATGATTTTACCCATAACTAACCACATTAATCAAATCAACCCTTACTATTTCAAAATAATAAATAGAGGAAATTTAATTTCATTAATAATAAGTTGGGGTCTTACAGGTTTTGTACCGGGTTCAAGGTCGATACCAAACTCGATTTCATGCTCCGGGAGTAGGCCAGGAAGTTCTTCCGGGAATACGTCAGGGAATTTATTAACAATAGAAATATCATTCAAATCTGACGTATTTTTGTTTAAATTTGTGACATGAGTTAAGAAAGCTTAACATCCGTTTTTCAATAAACGAATAGCTTTATGGCTTGAGATGGCCGTGATTGATTTTAATGGTTTGGTCGCTTGAATTCGCATAATAGGTTGATTAGAAATATGAAAACTAAAAACCTTACGAAAATAATCAATTTTAGCATGATGAGTAGTTAACCAATCAATCCCTAGAATCACGTCAAATGCAAGTAATTTTTAAGGAGATAAAATCGACAAGTAACGTGCGGTTACCGATTTGAATTAAACAAGACTTATAAACAGTGGATGTGATGAAGGTTTCTCCCAACAGAGTTTCAACAGATAAATCAAAGTCTAATTTCTCCAGAGTCAAATTTAAACGCCGAGCGCAAGTAGAGAAATAAAAGAATGGGTAGAACCAGTATCAAATAAGGTATATACTTCGCTAGAGTTGATGATTAGCTTACCCGTGATGACCTCGTTCGTGTTCCTTGCTTTTCTGGGATGTCACAACAAACGCTCTCCCTTGAACTACTGGTTTTGACTTGTCTGGGACGGCATTTGGTGTAACCGTTCCAACTGGACTTGGCTTCCATGTACGACAAAATCTAGCTAGGTGACCTTCTCTTCCACAATTATAACACGTTTTGGACTGCTGCGCACAGTTTGGACTGATATGTCCCTCCCCTCCGCATTTGAAGCATATAATAGGTTGTCGTTCTCCTTCCTTAACCACAAAAGGCCGATCTTTGACGTCTTTCCATCATTGTTGAATCTCCTCTTCTTGAAATGTCCATTCTTATTGTCTTGGCCATGATTACCACTGAAGTGGTTACCATTTCTGGCATGTTGATTCCCTCCACGTTTGTTGTCACCGCTTCGATGACCGCTACCACTGGTATTATCATTTTGTCAGCTGCTTTCTCTTGGTTGAGTTGACTCGTTATCGCACTCCAATAACTGAGCCCTATTTACAACATCTGAATACAAACACAGTTTATGAAAAATTAGATATTGACGTATCTCGGGTTTTAAACCTCTTAGAAACATCCGCGTCATTCTCTCCTCATTGTCAACCGAGTGAGACACAAACCGGGACAACTCGGTAAACTTAGCTTCGTACTGCGACACGGTCATATTGTTCTGCTCCAACTTGATGAACTCAACCTCTTTCATGTGACGAATACTTTCGGGAAAGTACTTGTCATTGAATAGTTCTTGGAACTTCTCCAAAGACATCTTCAATGCGGCAGGTTGAGTACGCTTTACCGATTCCCATCAAGAATCGCCTCTCTCTCAAACATAAAGGTGGCAAGGAACCTTTTGCTCCTCGAGCATTCCAAGACATCAAATATCTTGGTGATCTCGCTTTATCCACGCCTCCGCCTTTAAGTGGTTTTGGCTCTCCAATAAACTCGTGGTCCCAGCTCGAATCAACTGAAGCGGTGGATCGTCCGAGAGTTTCCAAGTGTTTCCACAGATTTTGGATGGGAGTCTCTCTTGCTGATGTTGTATGCAATTGCAGTAAAGCTCCTAAACATTCCGTCATTTGCCATTTGGTCGGTGTTGTTGTTCACCTGAGGATTATTGCCTTCCTGATGCACATTATCCTGGGTGTTGATATGTGGTGACTCAATGGTCTCCTGTGCTCCATTGCTATTCTCAACATTCTCGGATGTCATTTTCAAATACTGCCACAAAACAAGGGTTAATTGACATGTCACATATTATCCCTATACTCTGACCGACCAATTAAATACCAAATAAACTTAGGTAGGTCATACTAGCGAAGGAATTCCACGTCTCTCCCCTCCTAGTTCTTGTCTCACATCTCAGCCAGGGATCATATCCCTAAGCTTTGATACCAACTGTGACGCCCCCAAAATAGGTATACATCACCCATCTTGAGTCGCCAAATACACATGTACAAAAATTCACATACAACTTAATTATACAACAAATGTAAAATACGACAAAACATAATCTAAGAGTTTTAATAAGAATATTGTCATCTAGACAATATCTACACTCAATGGAGTCCTCATTACATTTATTGTCACACTATTTTATACAATAGTGAGGACTACTAAAACAACTATCTTGACCATCAATCCGTTCCCCGACTCATCCCAACTATATTTTCATTTCCTGAAGAGAACAGTGAAAGAAAGGGTGAGCTCAACTAGCCCAGTAAGAAATATTATGACTAAGATAATGCGTAATAATTTATCGTTAGCCTTCAACAAAGGTTAAACCGATAAAATATAACAAACATCAAGTTTAACTGCAAATGAACATGCAATCCATTAGAAGAGTCAAGTAGAAATAAAATCTACTATCTTCTATGATTTAAAAAGTTTTTCATCACTTTTATCACGAGACTCACTTTTTAATAAATAAACTACATCATCCCCAGCACTACTACGGCCAAGGATATTCATTAAGTATCACGACCACAAATTATCCATGCACTACGGGCCAAGGATATTCGTATATTCATCAATGGTCATGATCATGCCAAAACCGCCCATCAATACACTACGGCCAATGAGGACTTTTACCACATCATTTGTAACATTACTACCATGATTATACCGAATAATCCTCGGTCATAATCACACCAAGTCCATCTATGCACTACAAACCACGATGATGACTTTCAACATATTATAAACATGAGGATGATGACAATGATATAAGAATTCAATAAAACAAGTTCAAGGATAAATTTTAAAGATTTATAATTTAATTTATCCGTAAATCAATAATGTCCAAATTGTCAACATGATCATCGTTTTGTGGAGTAAAATTCAAGAATGCTCGTAAGAATATTTACATGAAAAGATATCGGATGAAGCGCAAATATCCGTGATATTCTACTAATTTCATGGAGTATAGAAGCCAAAACTTTAACCAACCGAGTACAATAGAATATATGAAATCGCAAATGGATTTTTGCCACCATGCGGTAATCCACGTGAGCAGCCTCATTTCTACAATTTAATAAGGAATGAATACGAAGGATCATTCACCATGCATGCAGTAATCCACATAGACATGTTATTCCAATGTAATAATAAAGAATTGAATAATGTAAGAATTCACTGAAGCGTATGTAATCCGCAGACGCATGTGTTATTCCAATGTAATGATAAAGAATGGAACTGTGTCACGCGTAACTCCGCATGCATGCATGTGATATTCCAAATGTAATAATAAAGAATGAAACCGATCATGCGTAATCCGAATGGATAGGATATTCCAACGTAATAATAAAGAATAGAATAACAACAGAATTCACTGTGCATGCGATAAACCGCCTGATGATAAAAGTTATTCCAATGTAATAATAAAGAATGGAATAATGTAAGAATTTCACCATGTATGCGGTACTTGTGATAGACAAAGTTATTCCAACATAATAATAAAGAATGGAATAACAACCCTTACGAGTATTGAAAGAAAATAACCTCTTCATGAATACGAAAAGAATAATACCCTTACCTTAGAAGAAGACCGATACTCGGAATAGTGAGGTAATGTACTTTCTTCTTCTTTTCTCTATAATAATTGTTCTATAGCTTTAGTGAATTGGTGAGAAATGAAGGAAGAATGAGCTTCTATTTATAGGAAAATATAGTTTCGATAATTGCACATTTTGGGGCTCAAAATATTACAGTATAATACCTTCCTCTTTTTCTTCATTTTTAATTTAGTCATGCAAGTATTATCAAACTTGCACCACCTCCCCTAATAGTAAATAATGTGAATTAATAGTTCATTCATGTGACTTAATAGTATAATCATGTGAAAAAAACTAATTACAGTATAGTACCTTCATTTATACCTCCATTTTTAATTTAGTCATGCAAGTATTATCAATCTTGCACCACCTCGCCTAATAGTACATGAATGTGAATCAATAGTGCACACATGTGAACAAATAGTTATAAGCATGTGAAATAAAAGCAATTAATTGCTCATTTATTTGATTAATTACCCGATTGGTCAATATAACCTCCACACATCAATTATTATCGAAATAAATGTCAATTTCCACTAACACTAATAATCCCAACATAATGGAACTATCAATTTCATCTTTAATCAACACAACTTATTCATCATTAATATTATAACTCACAATATTTAACAACTAGGTCATTCCCAGGAAAGAGGGGGCTTTCCGATAAGGATTTCTCCTTATTAAGCGTAATTAAATTAGGTGACCAACCCTCTCATCGATGTAACTTCTAGACATTGTCAATATTACAAAAATAATATGAATAACTTTGTCGTCTCAATTATTGATTTAATAATAATAAATATTATACGATGATAATCGTGACAATAATTGAATCAATAATATGAGAGATATGATGCAAAGAATTCTCGTAGTAATAATTGAGTATAACCGAGTGACTTCTCACGTAAGCATCAATAATCAATACCATGTGCTACTATGCAACCACGCCAGACATCGCATTTTTTTACTACCGGAGTAGTTCAACAAATTTAACGGTAAAAACTTTCGCCGTTATTTTATAAAAGATAATTCATGCTGCTTTCTAACTACGACAATACTTTTATTGTGGGGTCACTAAATGATTGTGTCATTGACAAATATTCCCTGTTAAAACAAATATTCCCCGACCAATAATATTATATAACCACTTGCTTACTTTGCAAAATTTGAAAATATTACCCACAACTATAACATTATATCAAATCAACACAATAATATTCAAAAATATATTTCGAGAAAATTATTCTTTATTCATAAAAGTTGGGGTCTTACAACCACGTTCGTTTTTCCAGGATAGTATTGAATGGTATGATCATAATCTTTCAACAGCTTGAGCCAACGTCGTTGCCGCATATTGAGTTTATTTTGGGTGAAGAAATATTTGAGGCTTTTATGATTCGTATAGATCTCCACTTTCTCCCCATACAGGTAATGTCTCTAGATCTTTAGCGCAAAAATGACTGCTACCAACTCTAGATCATAAGTAGGATAATTCTTCTAATATTCTTTGAGTTGTCGTGAGGCATAGGCTATGACTTTCCTATGTTGCATGAGAATACATCCTAACCCTCTGCCTGAAGCATCGTTGTAGATGACAAATCCCTCCGAACCATATGGTATTGTCAGAACATGTACTGAAATGAGTCTCCTTTTGAGTTCTTATAAACTCTTCTCACATTCTTCGCTCTAACCGAATTTTTTATCTTTTTTAGTCAGTTGAGTTAACGGAGTGACGATTCGAGAAAACCCTTCCACGAATCTTCGATAATAATCAACTAAGCCAAGAAAGCAACGTACTTCTGTTACTGACTTAGGTTGCTTCCAGCTTTGTATTGCTTCAATCTTCGATGGGTTAACAGATATTCCTTGATTCAATATCACGTGCCCAAGGAATACTACTTCCTCAAGCCAAAACTCGCATTTCTTCAACTTGGCGTATAGCTTGTTTTCACGAAGCTTTAGGAGTGTCATCCTCAAGTGTTGCTCATGATCTTCACGACTTTTGGAGTAAATGAGGATGTCATCAATAAAGACGACCACAAAATGATTTAAATATTCCTTAAATACTCGGTTCATCATATCCATGAAGGCAGCAGGATCATTAGTCAAATAAGGTATAGACTTCGCAAGAGTTTATGATTAGCTTACCCGTGATAACTTCATTCGGGTTCCTCACTTTTTGGGAGGTCACGACAAACGCTCTCCCTTGAACTACTGGCTTTGACTTGTCTGGGAAGGCCTTTGGTGTCTCCATCTCAGTTGGACTTGACTTCACTACACGATAAAATCAAGCTAGGTGACCTTCTCTTCCGCAATTGTAACACGCTTTGGGTTACTGCGTACAGTTTGGACTGATGTGTCCCTCCCCTCCGCATTTATAGCATACGACCGATGGTCGTTCTCCTTCCTTGAAAACGGGAGCTGGTGCTGCTGTCTTTCCATCATTGTTGAATCTCTTCTTCTTAAAATTTCCACTTCTATTATCTTGGCCAGGATTACCACCGAAGTGGTTACAATTTCTAGCATGTTAATTTCCTCCACGTTTATTGTCACCGCTTCGATGACTGCTACCACTGGTATTATCATTTTGCCGGCTGTTATCTCTTGGTTGGGTTAACTCATTATCGCGCTCCAATAACTGAGCCCTATTCACAACATCTGAATACAATCAAAGTTTATGAGAAATAAGGTATTGACATATTTCGAGTTTCAAACCTCGTAGAAACATTCGCGTCATTCTCTCCTCATTATAAACCAAATGGGATGCAAACCGGGATAACTCCGCAAATTTAGCCTTGTATTGTGACATGGTCATATTGTTTTGCTCCAGCTTGATGAATTCCACGTCCTTCATGTGACGAATACTTTTGGGAAAGTACTTGTCGTTGAACAATTCTTTGAACTTCTCCCAAGACATCTTCAGTGCGGCAGGTTGAGTACGTTTTACAGATTCCCACCAATAATCTATCTCTCCTCGTAACAGGAAGGTGGCAAAGGGAAACTTTTGCTCCTTGGAGTATCCCAAGACATCAAATATCTTGGTGATCTGCTTAATCCACGTCTATGCCTTAAGTGGTTCTGGCTTTCCCAAAAACTCTGGTGGTCCTAGCTCCTTGAATTGCTTAGCGGTGACCATCCGTGAGTTTCCAGTGTTTCCACCTACATTTTGAAAAAGAGTCTATCTCACCTGATGTTGCATGAATTACAGAAAACCTCTTAACATCTCATCGTTCATCATTTGGTCGGTGTTGTTGTTTACCTGAGGATTATTACCTTCCTGATGCACATTATCCTGGTTATTGATATCGGTGACTCAACGGTCTCATGTACTCCATTGCTTCCACCAATAGCAAGTACTTGTCCTAACTACCTTTGAAGTCTAGGATATTGAGTCTTAATAGATCTTCAAGAGTTTGAATAGTCATCTCTGATTGCCTGTTCGTTTGAGGATGATATGCAGAACTGAATTGTAGATCAGTGCCCATAGCTTTTTGCAAGCTAACCCAAAATCGTGAAGTGAATCTCGGGTCTTGATCAGAAACTATGGATACTGGCATACCATGCATTCCCACAATCTCATTTATATACATACAAGTAAGACGTTCAAGTGAATAAGTTTCTCGTATAGGCAAGAAATGAATAGACTTGGTTAATCTATTGACAATGACCCAAATTGCATATATGCCTTGAAAAATTTTGGGAAGACTAGTAATGAAATCTATGTTGATGTGCTCCCACTTCCATTCTGGAATTTCAAGTGGTTGAAATGGACCTTTTGGTACTTGATGCTCCGCCTTAACACGTTGACAGGTTAAACACCTTGAGATAAACTATGTGATCTCTCTCTTCATATTGCTCCACCAAAATGTATGTCGAAGATCACGATACATTTTAGTACTTCCAGGATGGATTGAAAACGGTGTGTTGTGTGCCTCCATCATGATTTTATACTTCAATTCAGAGTCGTTAAGAACATAAAGTCTGGAGTTGACTCGAAATATTCCTTCTTCGTCGATTCTTGCTTCTAGAATAGCACCTTCTTTTACTTTCTTCTTCATACTCATCAGCTCCAGCTCTGTAGCTTGAGTAGCTTTAACTTTATCGATTAAAGTCGGTTATACTCTTATATTTTCCATCATCACGTGGGTCCCTGGAGTCTTTAACTCTATCTCCATCCTTTATAAGTCATACAAAATGGGCCTTTGTGTTGACAATATTGCACTCGTAGCCGCATATGATCTTTTACTCAACGCGTCACCTACCACGTTCGCTTTTCTAGGATGGTATTAAATTGTATGGTTGTAATCTTTCAACAGCTCAAGCCAATGTCGTTATCACATGTTGAGCTCCTTTTGGGTGAAGAAATATTTGAGGCTTTTATAATCTGTATAGATCTCCCCTTTCTCCCCATACAGGTAGTGCCTCCAGATTTTTAGCGAGAAAACGACTGCTGCCAACTCTAGATCATGAGTAGGATAATTCCTCTCATATTCTTTGAGTTGTCGTGAGGCATAAGCTATGACTTTCTCATGTTGCATTAGAACACATCCTAAACCTCTCCTGAAACATCGTTGTAGATGACAAGTCCCTCCGAACCTGATGGTATTGTCAGAACATGTGCTGAAATGAGTCCCTTTTTGAGTTTTTGGAAGCTCTTCTCACATTCCTCGCTCCATCCAAATTTTGTATATTTTCCTACAACAAAAGTTATCAAGAAAGTATAGGCATGGCTCCATTCGAGGCATTATATGGACGAAAGTGTCGTTCTCCAGTGTGTTGGGACGAGGTGGGTGAAGCAACGTTGTTGGGACCAGAAATGGTACGCATGACTACGAAAAAGATTCAAATGATCTGGCAACATATACAAACCTCACAAGATCGACAAAAGAGTTATGTTGATCTTCATCGAAGGGACGTGGGGTTCAATGTTGGAGATCATGTATTGTTACGTGTTGCTCCATGGAAAAAAGTTACGACATTCGAAAAGAGAGGAAAGCTCAACCCTCGATTCATTGGTCCATTTGAAATCCTCGATCGAGTAGGAACTGTGGCCTATAGACTCGCCTTACCGCCAAGAATGTCTCGTGTTCATAACGTTTTCCACATATTCATGCTATGTAAATATGTGAAAGACCCAAACCACATTATTGAATTAGAACCGGACGAGATAGCAGAAGATTTAACGTATGAAGAGGTACCTGTTAAAATCTTGGATAAGAAGGAACATATTTTACGCTCAAAGGTTATACCTCAAGTCAAAGTTTTATGGAGAAACCACGATATTGAGGAAATGACATGGGAGTTAGAATTTGATATGAAAACAATGTATCCTCACATTTTTGACATACCAGGTATGTACATCAATTTCGAGGATGAAATTTCATAAGGAGCGGAGGTTGTAAGACCTCAACTTTTTATGAATAAAGATTTAATTTCTCTAATTATTATTTTGAATAATAAGGTGTTGATTTGATACAATGCTTTAGTTATGGGTGAAATGTGCAAATTTTGCACAGTAAATAAGTGGTCATAAAATATTCGTTTGGTCGGGGAATATCCGTATGACGGCGCAATCATTGGTGGACCACATAACAGAATAACTGTCGAATATAGAAAGCGACAGAAATAACCTTTTTTATAAAAAATAATGGCAAAACTTTTACCGTTAACTGCTGAAATACCCGGTGATAAAAATACAGTAATAAGAGTGGTTGCACAGTAGCACACGGTATTGCACAGTATTTCTGATTATTAATTCTTACGTAAGAAGTCACTCAGTTTCATTCAATAATTGTCACAAGAATTGTTGTACAAGATCTCATATTATTGATTCAATTATTGTCACAAAGATCATCTCGCACAATATTTTATATTATTAAATCAATAATTGACACGACACAATTATTCATATTATTAGTTAGCATTATTGGCAATGTCTAGAAAATTCTATCAAGGAAAGGGGTTAGGTTATATAATTGTGGGCCACTAAGGATAAATTCTTATCGAAAAGTCTCATCTTTCCTAGGAATGATCTAGTTGTTAATATTGTGAGCTTATAATATTAATTGTGAATAATTATTATGTGGTGGATATTGGTTCAATTTTGATATAAATGAAGGACTTTAGCATGAAATATTTGTAAAAGGTTTGACATATTTTTCTATGGAATCACAATTATTTTCTCCGATAAAATATTATTCAACTATATTATTATAATTGTTTAAATAATATATATATATATATATATATATATATATATAAGCATGTGATTAAAGGGATGGAGTTGAGTAAATTAAATTTGAGTGCTTATTTTCAAAAGCAGTATGCCTTTAATTTTTTTTTCTAAGTTGATGTGCGGAAGTTTCTCCTGCAAAGATGTTGGTTGATTTAGCAATCGATAAACACGTGCAAGTATACGCTGTGAGACCCCGAATTTTATGAAATAAAAGTATTTAATTTTTCTATTTTGATAAATAGTTAAATTAATAAAAGTTTAAAGTTAAGGGTAATATGTGAAAAAAAAATTCAAAGTAAGCAAGTTGATATAAAATATTCGTTGTATCGGGGAATATTCTTTTTGTCGGGGAATATCCGTACGATGGTACAATCATCAGTGGACCCATTAACGAAATTATTGTTTGGATTGAGAAAACGACAAAAATATTTTTTATGAAAATAACTACAAAGTTTTACCGTTAATCGTTGAAACACCCGTTCATTAAAAGTACAAGAATACGCTGTGAATGCACAAAGAAGAAATACTGTGTATTGATTATTGATGCTTATGTGATAAGTCACTCAGCTTTTGTTTTATTGGTATTATTAATGTAATAAAATGTAAAAAGTTTTTTATATAAAATGTAATACTTTTATAAAGTTATTCGCTTTATTAGGCTAATAGTAAATTCTTTTTATATAAAATAGAATACTTTTATAAAGTTATCTCTGCTTTTATTAGACAATAATTAGAATATATTATATTTTATTATGCATAGTGTTTGCATATATAGTGCCCAAGATATAGTGTTTGCATAGTAAAATCTTTTATAAAGTTATTCGCTTTATTAGATTATAAATAGAATATATTATATTTTATTTAAAAGATTTTGCTTTAAATATGGACCGTCGATTAAAGTAAATCAATCTGAACTGCTCATGAGTTAGTTACTATGCAATCCATTTTTCTATAAATAAAGCTCATTCCTTCATTATTTCTTACGAATTCATCAAACTCTAGAGAGAAAAAACTATAGAGAGAGTTCTTCTTCTAATCTCTTGAGCGTATTTCTTTAGAGTTTAAGAAAGCTTTAGCGTAAGATAAGTTTCTTCGAGTATATCCTCGCCTCTACCAAATTTGAATACTCTTCTTTCAAAGGTAGGGAACATTATTTGTTGTACTCGTAAGGGGTATTCTTTCTTTCTTATTCATGAAGAGAACTTCTGTTATTCCATTCTTTATTATTCTGTTGGAATAACCTGTATACACGGGCTACCCTATATTTGGTGAAATTCTTATGTTATTCCATTCTTTATTATTTTGTTAGAATATCCTGTCTGTGCATTTTACGCCGGACCTGGTTCCGTTATTTATTATTCTGTTGGAATATCATGTAGCCAGTGCGATTACGCCGCACTGTTCCGTTATTATTATTCTCGCTGAATAACCTGCCTATGCTAAGTACCGCATACATGGTGATTTCGTTGTTATTCCATTCTTTATTATTCGCTTTAATATCCTCGTCTGCAAGCGTTCTACGCCTTTTACTTCGTTCCATTATTTATTATTTTATTGGGAATAACCCGTCTGCATACCTATCGCATCGCATGGTGAATCCTTTTGTTATTCCATTCTTTATTATTCTCGTTGGAATAACTCGCCATGTGGATTACCACATGCACGGTGAATGATCCTTTGTATTTCATTCCTTATTAAATTGTGGAAATGATTTGTTTACGTGGATTATGATGAAAGTCATAATAAAAGCATTGGACTGATAAAAATTATGGGTTTATGTGGTATTAGTAAGTGTTATGATGAGTTATGTTGGTTATTATGTGAAAACATGAAAGTTTCTTAGAAATCACAAAGGGTTGAAAAGTCAGATTTTGGTGAAAATGGAACATGAAATTTAATTGACCATATCTCTTATTATATTTCGAATTTTTGAGTGTGGTCAAGTTCTAGAGTTAGGTCTATGAGTTTTGTAACTTATCCAAGTGGAATCACTGGAAAAGGTGTTGTAGATTCGTGTGGACTGATTTTAGCAAAGTACGAAAAACTGCAAAATATGAAAAAGGATGCTGCCACGATTTTAAAAGGGCTGTTTCGGCCTCTTAATTTGTGAGAAAAATTCTGGCCTTTTGGGACATGAAAGTATGTGGTATAAAGTACCTCCTGTCCAAAAATGAGCTCATTCCGACTTAAAATGAGCAAGTTATGACCATTTCAATATTTAGGTTTTTCCGATGAAAACGCTATAACCTAATTCTATAACTCATGATGACCATGAAATTTAAACCGAAGCTAACGTTAACATGTGTAAGATCCCGCCAAGATTTGGGAATTTCTGAGTTAACCATGAGGTAGCTAAATTCTTAAGGAATTAATTAGAAATTGATTTTTGAAAATATAGTAAATGAATTTTAAAATGTCAAGAAAAATATATGTTCAATACGAGACTATATTATGCTAAATCCCGTAAAAAGAATAAGTTTGGGACCGATTTGGTATTTTTCATGAAAATAGTTAGCTACTTAACATATGAATTAAATATGTTATGTGGAGTCAAGATTTGGTAAATAGGATTTTATGGCTTGGAAATCCTATATAAGGTATATGCAGATTTTGATGAGTAATTTGATTATCGGTGATGAAATCTTATGAGTATTTACATTTTGAATGATTAAATGCATTATTTGAAAAGTGTAAACAATTAAATGTAATTGTTTATAAGTTTAAGAAGTGATTAAAATATTGTTATAGTATTAATAAAGATAGATTATGATTTTATTAAGTAATTGATAATGTATGGATAAATTTAAAGTCTTTAATATTTATCCTTGATTTAGTTTGATTAATGCTTATAATATTATCATCATCCTCATATTTATATTATGTTGAAAGTCATCTGTGGCCTGTAGTGTATAGATGGACTTGGGATTATTCGGTATAATCATGACCGTAATGTTGCAAATGATGTGGAAAAAGTCCTCATTGGCCCGTAGTGCATTGATGGACAATTTTTGGTATGATTATGGCTATGGATTCTCTTCGGCCAAGGGTGCAAAGATGAATTGTTTTATAGCATGATCGTGACCGCTTGATAAAAACACGATTATCTTTGGCCCGTCTCGCATGGATAATTTGTGGTTGTGATACTAATGAAAAAGTCCTCATCGCCCGTGGTGCATTGATAGACGCTTTTGGTATGATTATGGCTATGGATTCTCTTCACCCAAGTGTGCAAAGATGAATTGTTTTATGGCATGATCAGACCATTGATGAAAACACGATTATCTTTGCCCGTAGTGCATGGATAATTTGTGGTCATGATACTAAAGAATATCCTCGGCACAGCCTAGTAAGGTGGATGATTCGATGATGTGGATTATTTATCGAAATGAGTCTCAAAGAATGAAATATTAATTCATGGATGTGATAATAATAAATATCTTTGGCCGTAGTGCAAAGATGATTTAATGATTACGAGCAAGAATTGTGATTTGGTATAACCATGATTTTGATGTTTCGGTGAAGACAAAGTGATGAAAATTATCTTCGCCCCGGATACTGAAGAGGAATTTAGAATCACAATTGTGATTATGAGTTATTCACATGATCGTGGATGGGAATTGTTGATTGATGTTACATGGATAAAATATTATTGGTGGACTTTTAACATAGAGAAGATAAAAGACCTTATGGTTTATTTGACTTTTTCTAATAGATTGCTCGCTCTACCGCAACTATGGTTGAAAAGTTTTATCATCTACCATATGTTCTAAATCTCTGATTTATTATTGATGAAAGCTATTGATAATTTAATTATCTTTAGTCATGATATTCTTTACTGGGCTAGTTGTGCTCACCCTTTCGCTTCACAATTCTTTTCGTAATAAGAGTGTTGTTGTAAGAGTGTTGTCGGGTCGAAAGGTGAATAACAGGGAATAGAACAAAGGTCTCTAGTGTGGAGGTTCTCCCTAAACAAGATAGAAAAGTGTGTTGTATTCTATACAACATTTAGTAGTTATATTTTGTGAATCAAATAGGGTGAGGTGAACCCAAATTTGAAGGGTGTTTTGCCACTATCATACAAGATGCCTAATGACATACAACCTCGTGTTATCATAAGATGTGGTCAGGCATCCACTTCACGAGTATATCTACGGGCACTACCTATATGATCTTGGAGTTTCTTTGAAATATAATATTCACTTGGAGACAAGTGGAGATATTCATATGTCAAGAGAAGACTCACCATTAGAAAGAAGATGATAGTAATCTTCTCATTTTCTTTGGGGTCTATCGAGTGAACCAAGGATAATTTTGTGGCCATATGATATCTATTATAACCTGCAGACGCATGGCCTCCCATGTATCGAAGGTTTCTTGAGCACTTCCCAAAGATTTTAATTTCTAAAACAGCTTTTTGACTATACTTTTATGTAAAGTACCATTGTAAGGTTGTGGTCGAGGCACCATGAGAGTTACATACATTTGTATTAAAACTCACGATTAATCGTGGGTCGATTCTATACGACATACCAACAACAGTATAAATGAAGTTATATTTGAATTTTGTACCACGTATCTGGCAACTCAGAATGGGTGATGTATACCTAATTTTGGGGGCGTCACATACGCGGTCCACAAGTAATATATGTAAGTAGAGTGTCGAACCCACGAGGACGAAGTCTTAACAGAAAACAAATACTAAGGTAAAGTCGTTACAAATCTTATCTAAACGAGTGAAAGAAATGGTTGGTTAAGCTATTGCAATAAGAAAATCTAATTAAGAGAAGTAGTTGTGCTAGGAAGTTAAGATAGGATTACAATTCCCCTAAGGCTTCGCCTAATCTCCTAACTCTCTAAGATACAAACGAATCAAGGAATGGCCAACCGAGGATAAATATAGGCAAAAGCTTCTGTCGAAGGTCAAATGCACATCCCTAACCAGCTAGAACACAACATGTCTATTGGTGATGCTAACTAGGTCAAGGTCATTAAGCTCATCCCCAAGGTCACACAAGGCAAATAAGAATATGTCTATCCTATTAGCACATTAAGCCCACATTCTAATGCATGGTCATAACAGGTGATGTTGTATTTAAAGGTAGACAGTAATATCCATTCATCAATGTCCATCACTATCAATACTAATTTCTTTATCAAGCAATCAGATAGTAAGTTCAAAATACAACAACCCATTCCAAAATGATTCATTCTATAAAATAAGAGAGAAAGTTGATTAAGCTAAACAAAAAGTTACATTGCAATCCTAAAAAATGGAGTTAGTTCATAACTATGGTACTAACACACATTTTTAATACACTACACATTATCAGATAAATCCAAGGAATAGGAGATTTGGAATAAGAAAACCCCTGTATGAAGAAGTGTTCTTCCGCCAAATCTACTCTTCACAAACAAACTCTGAATGTTGGTGCAATAACTTTCATTCCCTTTACAAGCTTCTTTCTCTTTTTAGAAAGATAAAAGACAGAAAAGAAACTAATCAAAGATGTAATAAATTCGTCTGATATGTATCTGATATCCCCCCTATGCCTAAATGCGGCAGCTTCACTAAGTATTTATACTGTCCTCCCACTGAACTAGGTCTTAAATACAAGTTATCAGACAGAATTTGAGTTTCATGACTGTGTGCCATGAAAGCATTAACGTAAGGCAAGTGGTGTCGGGCGCCACAGGCGCTGGGCGCCAGAGATGGCGCCGGGCGCGACTCGGCTACCGCCCATGGCGGCACAGGGCGCTTCACGCAGTCAAGCAAAGCGCAAAGGTCGTCGGCTTTGCTTGATGTTGGCGGCAAGAACTCTCACGCGCCGGGCGCCAAGTTTGGCGCTGCGACGCCACTTTACCAGAAACAAAGCTTAAGACAAACATGAAAAGAACTAAATGGGATATAGTAAAATAACTGAGCAACTTAATCAAAAGATTAAACATAGGCATCAACATTAAGCAACAAAAAGGGCTAAATCGCGGGTACGAATCCCACTTATCAAATACCCCCAAACTTAAGTGTTTGTTTGCCCTCAAGCAAACTATCAGACAACTATACACATTTTCATAAGAACAGGGCAACAAGAATGCGATTTAGGGCCACGGGTCTAAAGCAAAAACAAAAGACTGTAATTGATCCACTCAGTGTGTGTGCGCAGGCCACATATCTAAACTAGCCTTAACCCATATAAAGATCATATTGTCGACCGTGTTAACCAATAAGCACCCAAGCAACTCACGCACAAAACAAGAGATAAAGACAAGACGCAGAAACATAAAAGGCTCGAAAGTTCTAGAATAGCTAAGAAAAATTTAAGTTAGACAGAACTTGATTACTTTGAGGCAAAACAGAGTACTCATTAGCAAGATTTTGATCAATGACTCCCAAGCAAGAAGACTTTAGGGCACTAGGTGTAAAACACCCCTAAAAATATATAACTCAAGCACAAAGGCCATGTAAACAACATAAGTCCAAAATAGATTTCACGAGCCTACGTTTATGGGCGAGTGCGTTTCCACGCTCCATCTCAACTCACCGTAGGACACAAATATTTTATTTATTTTTTTACAATAGAGCCGAGAATGCTAAAGCACCTAAACCTTTAAGAACTTGAAATTATAGAGCATAAACTAGAGTACACTATTATCAACGCGGAAGATGACAATCATCCATGGAAAACTACTAGAGAGACAATAGGCTAGTGCTCGCTAAACGGATGGATCCAAGATAGTCTCGAGTTAACAAACACAAACCCCAAAACTGCATAACTATTGCCACAAACCAAGGAAAAACATATATATAAATGCAGGACAGTCCCGAAGGCCAAAAACAACACTTAAGGCTAACTACCCTCACCCAACAAATGGACAATTACCGAAACAAGGCTAGGGCAAGACAAAATATAATAAGACAAAATTTAAACTATAGAGTGTCCTTATCATCACAGGGCAAAGCCATATCACATGGCAAGAGTATACCAATTAAATCAGTGAAAGACCCAAAACAAATAGGCTTAAGGCAAGACAATACCTGACTTAGTCAAGGCATTCTCAAACAAAAGATATACAACCAAAAGAATATAAAAGAAACATAAAATACTACTAAGCATAGACATGCATCCAAGATAAATTAAAGCATGCATCCATACCAAAAGATATTAACGATAATAACACAATAGATAGATAATAATTTAAACAAGAGTCTGGGGCTATCGAGCCCAAAAACCAACTAACTTAACACAATAATAGAAATATGATAGTCATAACATAATTCATATATTAATAAAATACTAGCAGAAATTCTCCCCCAAACTTGAACATGAGTCAGTGCCATCACTGGCCATCACTGCAACGTCAAACATTGGCATCCTCTCCGTCATCACCCCCAAGGCCAAAGTCTTCATCAGCACCGAACAACTCCAAGTCGTCATCATCATCGTCCTCCACATTGGCAGGCTGGTACACGCGGTCCTCTTCAGACGGCGGCGGGAACTGCGGTGGATAAGGAGCATAGAGTGGAGGCGCTAGAAATGGGAATGGCATGAAGTCCGCGTCCTCGCCACCTTGAGTAGCATAGATATTGGCTAGTGTATATCGCGAATTCGCATAATAGTGATGAAATCGCTCTCGCCATCGGGCAACCGTGTCAATCTTGCAATGCATAAAATTTAGGCTATTCATTATCTCGAGCAAGGCCCCCAATCAATGGTATCGGCGGAGGGGAATTGGCGCCGATCGAGGTTCCCGCCGCAAATGAGGGCAGTCGTTGAGGCGGTGGCGGCGGCAACCGGCAAAAGCTCATCATGGGATGGATGCGATGGCGCACCATCCCAAAACGGCTGAACGACTAATCAACCGATGATCGATGACCGATACGGGCGGGAGGGTAACATCTTCCGCCCCCATCGACACCCGCCTTTTGCAAAGCCTTGTAATAAGAGAAGGATGGGGAAGGATAGACATAATCTTGCTTTTAATGGCCTTCTTGATGGATTCGTTGATCAAAGCTCCCACATCAATTTTTAGCCCCATCACAATGGCATAGAGGAGAGTTGCCCACTCCCGAGTGACATCACTCATATGACGCGCGTCCGGTGAAGGTTTGCACGATAAAGGCATACCAAGCCTTACCATAATGACCGAGAGCCATAAGGAAAGGACGTCGCCTCAGCGGTGTAGTCGTTAGTTTTCCGATAATGATCAGTGCTTACAAAGCTTGCTAATAAGGTCATCAGATTGATAACTCTGAATCCCATTCTCCCTGTATTCCTTCTTGTCGAAATTGGGAGTACCATACACTTCATTGATGGCTTTGACGTCGAATGGGATAAGCTTTCCCCTAACAGGCACAGCCGACGGACCATCCAAAATAGCATTAGCATAAAACTCCTTGACCACCGCCACCACAGCAGACTCTGGCGGTTTTGTGAAGTGTACCCACTTCATGGCACTAATCATGGAATGCATCTGGCCATCCAATTTATCATCGGGACGTAGGCCACGCTCTGGCACAAGACTTCTAGACTTGAAATTTTGGGTGTAGCGTTTGTACGCTTCTTCGGATGGAAATTTGACGGGGTCCCATGGGGTAATCTGACTGCGGGAAGAAGGAGTAGGAGGACCAATACTGGTTCTAGGACGCTTGGAAGCAATTGTAGAAGGAGAAAAAAAAAGTAATAAGATGCAAGGCAAAGAGCTTGGCCAAATCACCACACCTGCTATTGCTTTTATAGGTGAACCTCGGCGAAGAATGAAATGTAGAGTCGGTTGGTTGCCCAAACTAGCAGAAACTACCGATCGTCATCAATCTGGCCGAATTTCTAGCAACAAAATAGGCAGAGAGAGAAAATAAGAGAAATACGAAACCACAGAGACCAAAACGCCTCAATTAATATGAGAACTGAATGTGGCGTCGGGGCGCCATCTTTGGCGCTGGGGTGCGGCCACAGATCTGCATGGTGTGGGAGCGCGAGAGCAAGAGAAACTTATGGCGCTGGGGCGTGGGAAGACTTGGCGCCAGGGCGCGGATCTTGGCGTCGGGGCACGGATATTGGCGTCGGGGCACGAATTAATAGTGAGTAGGGAACTTTCCTGGCGCCGAAGTGCGATAACTAGCGCCAAAGCGCGGTGGATGGCGCCGGGGCGCGGTTCATCAAATAAAGCATGGCGTCGTGGCGCGACCTCAGCAATCCTACACACAAGCATACAAAACACATATCAGCAAACCAACTAAAACACAAACTACAACAAACCAACTGAAACACAAATTACAGAGGGATGACATGAACCAAGAAACATAAACTAAACAGACTACAGAATAAAACTGCTAAACAGAGTGAATATAATAATTACTCTTATTGTAGAAATGTTTTATTAATTATTTTCCATGAAAATATAGTTTCATATTATTTAAATAATATATGAAATGATTTCTTTGAATAATTATAATAATTATTTTATTATATGAATTTTAGTACGTATTATTAAGTTAATTATTTTACCTTAATTATTAAGGTTAAATATGGAAGAATAAATCGATATGGAATCCAAACCCTAATTTTGGATTTTATCATGAATGAGAATAAAAATATAATAATATTATATTTTGATTTTTCAATCTTATATATATATATTTGGTATAATACGTCATCATTATTGATTGGTCAATAATAGTACAATATTTGAAAACCCTAATTTTCTTGTGTTAAATCAGAATTTGAAACTCAAACCAAGTTTGTGATTGGTAAGAAATTGTGTTATTTGATTAATGTTGAGTATTATAGAATTTAAGGTTAATTAGAAACCCTAATTATTATTTAGGAACCCTAATTATTTTAAAACCCTAATTTTCTATTAAAATCCCTAATTTTAATAAGTGTGGTTAAATTAAAATTTTATTGAACTTTAATCTTAATTTTTAAACCCTAGAAATTATTTGGGAAACCTTAAGGTTTAATATCTATTGATTTTAACCTAGATTCAAGCATCATGGACAAAAATACCCTTAAAATATTTTATTAGTTTACTAAAATAGCCTTTTGGTATTTGTTTAAGGAGCTAGAATGCAAGTCACCACTCTATATTTTATAGCACATGCCTAAAACTCCTTCAAGCTTATCTACTTTGACACCTTGTATGTTAGATTCATTGCATCTAAGCTATATAAATAGATTAAGAGAGAAAAATGACAATTGTTAGCTCATTTTTTGCACCAAGCACTCAAACATTCTCTCTCAACTCACAACCCACGAAATTTATAAGCTTTTCAAATCCCCAAGATCAAATTTCCACGAAATCCCCCAACCAAATCAAGAGCCTTGAATCAAAGATTGCTCATAAAGGTATTAAACCCTAATTTGAAATCTGTCCAACGATCCTTTGTTAAATGTTATGATTCAGTGTTAAAATATGTTGTATGTAGTGTATAATGATGATCTGGGTTGATAGATGTTAGATCTATAACATCTATAGGCTCGGATTATGTGTTTTTAAAAATCTGGAAAAAAAATTTTATGTTGATGACAAACCGAATGTCGCCCTTTAGATCTTTTGATGTTTATGGTTTTTGTGTTTTTAATGTTTGAACATGTAGTGTGATATGAGATCTGTGATCTAGAACTTGTGGCAGGACCAGATCATGCTTAGAATGTCAGTTAATCGTGGTAAAACATCGTTGACCGACATTGACCAAGCCAAATCTGGGTAACCCAGAACTTGCCTAAATCTCGGCAAGTTCATTCATGGGCCCGATCTTTCATGTTTTTGTTAATTGGATTTTTTTGTTCTAACAAGGTTGTTGTATGTTGTTTAGGCTACATGTTTAAGCTTGTAGAACATATAAATGATTTAACGGGATGCATATAGTGTTTATCAAACCATGTAAAGACGATCACGATTTCGCTTTCCGGGTAACCCGGAAAACATATGATCGTGATTTCCTACATGGGTCGAATTCTGCTTAAATCTGGCGATTTAGTTGTTTGTTATGGTGATTATATGTGATCTATCTATTCTTCGACATGTTGGCTAGACACTAAAACTCTTAAATCACTAAAACATCACCTAGATCACAAGTTGTGGAAGCCCAAATATGAGTAGTTGAATCGTTTCTTCATTTTGAGTAACCCAAAAATGAAGAATGTACTCGATGTACCACTTTGACGATTAGATCTCCTTTGTTAGTTGCTTTGTGATCATGTTGATTGTTGGAGCTTGTAGTATGTTACTAATACTACAAGGTACGACGAGCGAAATCCTAAACTTAACGAGCTAAGATCTACACGCGGTCAAACGTGCTCACTTGTTAATCATATGAATGTTCTTGAGGGCTCAAGAACACCTAAATGATGACGATTTTGTCGCTAAAGGCTATAATGACAGATTTAATAATTATATTTATTTTAATTTCAAAAATCATTTAAAAATAGTAAATAAATTCAAAAATTACAAAATTAATTTTAAAATTATTATAAGTTATAAAATTAACTTTTCATAATTTGAAATATTTTTCATAAATATTTATATTTATTTGGATATTATTGATATGTTATTTATTTAATAAATACATTAAATAAATTAATTAAAATGATTTTAATATATTAAAAATCATTTTAAATAATAAAAGGTATTTATTAATATTTTAAGTTATAAAATATAACTTTTAATATTTAAAGACAAATTTCATTAATTATTTAATATTAATGATATTAAAGTTATTTAATAATTATATTAAATAAATTAGTTTAAAAATGATTTTATTATTATAAAAATCATTTTAAATAAAAATAAAGTGTTTAAAGATATTTTAAGTTATAAAATATAACTTTTAATATTTAAAGGATAATTTTATTAATAATTTAATGTTAATGATTATTAATTTAGTATTAATGATATTAAATTTATTTAATAATTATATTAAATAAATAGTTTAAAAATAGTTTTATTAATTTAAAAATCATTTAAAAAGGATAAAAATGAATTAAAAATATTATTAAGTTATACTTAATGACTTTTAATATTTTGATAAATAGTAACATTAATATTTAAATATTAATGGTAATTATTAAAAATGATTTTAAATGTTTTAAAAAAATCATTTAAGGGTAATATTAATAATTTAAAAGTATTACAAGTTATTATAAATAACTTTAACATTTTGAAATGATTTCATTAATAGTTTAATATTAATTAAATATTAATGATAATAGAATTATTCAATATTTAAATCATTTAATAATGATTCCGATGTTTAAAAATTCATGATAAATTATAATAAATGTTTTAAAATTATATTAAGTCATTTAAAAATAATATGGTGATACTAAAGTTTCTGGATAGTCTTAGACTTCGATAATTACATCGATAAAAACTGCGTAGAAGACAATCGACATGTTTCAGAAATTGATCTGGACTTAGATAATTTAATTAGATATGTGATTATTTGTGATTCAATGGTTGTTAAACATATGTGACAATATGATTAGGTTATGTCTTTACGCGCAATAAGCAGTGCTATGTGTTATAGTATGTTATTCTAATCGAACAGACGATCTTATTAATGATAGGTCGTGAGATAAAAGATAAAATTAAGTTGTGAATGTATGGCGGCCATGATCGTGTGAGTATCTTACCTTTGCATTTTCTTTATGCAATGGACATGAGTAAGAATGTTTCTAAATTATATTATTACCGTATGCATTATTAACCTTATATTATATACGCTCATTGATTATCAACATGTTAGTATATGGTAATTCGGATATATATATTACGCTTGATTAATTTCTATAAATGGTTATCTATGTGTCCTCACTTGGATAATCATTGTATTTAATCACATATTGATATACCTTTGTCAATTACCCGTATATATATATATATATATATATATATATATATATATATGTTGAATTATAGATTATTGTTGAACAAGATAAAACATTTGATTTGGAACCCGGATAAGTATGAACATCCCTATACGGGAACACTTTTATGCTACTGGCGGCGACAGAGAGTGAATGATACCCTCGTTCTTGCATGTAGTATTGATCAATGCGAGGCATAACTTAAATGATCACCCCCGTGCCGTAAGTTATGACGGTTTACGAGATGAATTTCTGTTTAACCTATTTGAAAATTGAAAACAATGTTCATAGCATGTCACCTACACCCTATTTATAGTCAGTACGTAGTTTCAAAATTTTGGTATAGAATTGATATATTATTATCATTGGTACAGATTACTTCATAACTGTTGAATCGTTGTAGAAGGGTAGTATAAAGAAAACATTTAAATTCTTTAAAATTTATATATATAATTGCTATTACTTGTCAAGCACTCAAATGCTCATCCTTGCTTAATTTAAATATTTTCAGCTAAGGGTGAACAACCAGAGAGCTCTGCTAAGAACAAAGGAAAAGAGAAAGTTGTTGAATAAGTGTTATGCTATATGTTATGTAATAGTTATCTTTATTAAGACAAATATGATATATATTATCTATCATGGGTTGTAATGAATGTTTAAAGGTTACGTACTTGGGATTCAGACTCTGATAAATATGTAAATTAAGTTGATCTTTATATTATTGTTATTATTATTAGTAGTATTCCGCTCATAGAAATGGTATCGTAAAGCACCGAGTTTAGGTTTCAAGTACCCGGATTTGGGGGCCTTACAGGTTGGTATCAGAGCTTAGGGTTAAAAACCTTAGGTGGGTTAGACCTTAGGCTATAACCTTGGAACAGAGGAAAACGTTGAAAATACAATTAACTCATATAGAGTTTTTAAGGAGATGAATTGAATAAATTCATCGTCAAATAAAATAAAAGATAACTTATATAAAGCCATTATTTGCTGTGTGTATATTTAGTTGATAATCAGGATAACTTAGGTGTGTAGATGTTAGATAGAAAAGGATTAGGATACCCTCAGGTCATAAAGTAGGATCAAACCCGTACCCCGAGCCAATATCAAAGCTAATAGCTGAAACAGAGGCTCACATTGAAAGCTACCTCAATGAGGTGGTTATTTTGAAAAGTATAGTACCAGACCCTGAAACGATAGTATAGCAGATAGGTAGAATATAGTTAAAGAATATGTGGTCAATATCGAGTTCTTAAACTCATATGTTTGTGGTGAGTTCTAAAACTCATAATGTGTGGTAAGTTGGACGAACTAGGTGTAGTTAGGTGTGAATATATTATTGAGGATAATGGGACTATATCGATTACTAAGTAATTGATCCTTATAGAGGCGTAATAAATAAGTAGTACTAGTATTACTTGAATAGGTATGATTCTATGTTAAGTATATGATAGTTATGTTTGTATAAGGTAATATTTTTAAATTTTGTATAAGTTGTGGCAGCGATTCCCGACTTTTGAGTCATAAAGGGATAGCGGATGTTTAAAGAAATATGTGATATGGTATGTCAAGCAATATGAGTATGAATTTATATGGGATTAATGAAATAAGTTGGTATAAAGATAGTAGTTAATTATATGAGTACTGGTTAATGCAAAAAACCAAATTTTCAAAATCTAATATTTTGAGTACATGATTATTTGAATAGAAAGTTTTGTGTTATATGATTATACGTATACGATAAGGCTTAGAATAAAGAACAAATTGTGATAATGCCGCCAAGGAGACGAAAATGAAATACATACGCGAAGAACAACTCAACAACAAAGTTGGAAGACAACTAGACCGGACGACATGAAATTTTGTGAATATGGGTGATCAAGTTATGCAGAACGGAATACCAGTCGCGGGAAGATCAGCCAGATAATCGAAAGACAAACGTCAAAGATTTCAAGGCGGTCATACTGCCAGGATTTAGAGGATCAACTGACCTTGTAGCAACGTTAGTGATAGCTAGGATAATGAAGGGGCAAAAGATAGTTTTTTCACCTATACGATAAAAGGAAATGAGATAAAGGGAAAGTCTGTGTGTTTTAAGTGTGAATCAATGGAGTATAAGGTGGAAGACTGTCCAAGAAGAAGAAAGGAGGCAATGAATGCGAATACGGGAAAATGCAGCAAGACATTGGCAACGACGGGACCAACATCAACAAATCAAACCAACGAAATCAACCGCAAGCGTCTTCAACATAACCGTTCAAGAAACTGTAGCAGCCGGGGATGCAACTCCAGGTATTTCTCAAACCAATTTTATTTTTTATATTTTATTTTATTATATATAGTAAAATTATTTTATAAATTATTTTGAAGGAGGAATTTGAGTTCTTTTAGAAATCAATTTTTCGTATAAGCAGATAGATAAGCTTTATGCTGAATAGTTAAAGATCGATTCGATCAATTTTGATCGAGATCTACTCATAATGATTTTGTATGCTATGTACTTATTTGGTATGTATAGGTTTTAAAATGGTGATTAGGGATGAGAATCTTTATAAGGGAGGTGAATGTAATAACTCGATATTTTCTATATAAATAAATAAGAAATTTTGCGTATAATTTTTTTATTTATTTATTTCAAGGATGAGGATTTGTACAAGATATATATGTAATTATGTGGTAAATAAAAATATATTTATTACATACATTACAAATAATTTTATTTTAAAATTATTGATTATTATAAAGTATATTCTTATAATAATTACTTTTATTGTAGAAATTTTTTATTAATTATTTTCCATGAAAATATAGTTTCATATTATTTAAATAATATATGAAATGATTTCTTTGAATAATTATAATAATTATTTTATTATATGAATTTTAGTACAGATTATTAAGTTAATTATGTTACCTTAATTATTAAGGTTAAATATGGAAGAATAAATTAGATATGGAATCCAAACCCTAATTTTGGATTTTTATCAAGGAATGAGAATAAAAATATAATAGTATTATATTTTGATTTTTCAGTGCTATATATATGTACGGTATGTACGTACTGTTATTGATTGGTCAATAATAGTACAATATTTGAAAACCCTAATTTTACTGTGTTAAATCGTAACTTGAAACTCAAACCGGAGTTTGTGATTGGTAAGAAATTGTGTTATTTGATTAATGTTGAGTATTATAGAATTTAAGGTTAATTAGAAACCCTAATTATTATTTAGGAACCCTAATTATTTTAAAACCCTAATTTTCTATTAAAATCCCTAATTTTAATAAGTGTGGTTAAATTAAAATTTTATTGAACTTTAATCTTAATTTTTAAACCCTAGAAATTATTTGGGAAACCTTAAGGTTTAATATCTATTGATTTTAACCTAGATTCAAGCATCATGGACAAAAATACCCTTAAAATGTTTTATTAGTTTACTAAAATAGCCTTTTGGTATTTGTTTAAGGAGCTAGAATGCAAGTCACCACTCTATATTTTATAGCACATGCCTAAAACTCTTTCAAGCTTATCCACTTTGACACCTTGTATGTTAGATTCATTGCATCTAAGCTATATAAATAGATTAAGAGAGAGAAAATGACAATTGCTAGCTCATTTTTGCACCAAGCACTCAAACATTCTCTCTCAACTCACAACCCACGAAATTTATAAGCTTTTCAGTCCCCAAGATCAGCCCCACGAAATCCCCTAACCAAATCAGTAGCCTTGAATCAAAGATTGCTCATAAAGGTATTAAACCCTAATTTGAAATCTGTCCAACGATCCTTTGTTAGATGTTATGATTCAGTGTTAAAATATGTTGTATATAGTGTATAATGATGATCTGGGTTGATAGATGTTAGATCCATAACATCTATAGGCTCGGATTATGTGTTTTTAAAAATCTGGGAAAAAATTTTTATGTTGACTGACAACTGAATGCCAGGCCCTTTAGATCTTTGGATGTTTATGGTTTTTGTGTTTTTAATGTTTGAACATGTAGTGTGATATGAGATCTGTGATCTAGAACTTGTGGCAGGACCAGATCATGCTTAGAATGTCAGTTAATCGTGGTCAAACATCGTTGGACCAGACATTGACTGAAGCGGATCTGGTAACCTGAACTTGCCCGAAATCTCGGCAATGACAAGTTCATGGGCCCGGATCTTTCATGTTTTTGTTAATTGGATTTTTTGTTGTAACAAGGTTGTTGTATGTTGTTTAGGCTACATGTTTAAGCTTGTAGAACATCTAAATGATTAACGAGGATGCATGTAGTGTACGGTCAAACCATGTAAGACGATCACGATTTCCGTTTTCTGGGTAACCCAAAAAACGTATGATTGTGATTTCTGACATGGGTTGACCGGTTAAAATCTGGCGATTTAGTTGTTGTTATGGTATATTATATGTGATCTATCTCTTCTTTGACATGTTGGCTAGACACTGAAACTCTTAAATCACTAAAACATCACCTAGATCACAAGTTGTGGAAGCCCAAATATGAGCAGTTGAACTGTTCTTCATTTACGGGTAACCCGAAAATGAAGAACAAATTTCACTTTGTACCACTTTGGACGATTAGATCTCCTTTGTTAGTTGTTTTGTGATCATGTTGATTGTTGGAGCTTGTAGTATGTTACTAGTACTGTAAGACCCCAAATAATTAATAAATGAAATTTAATTTCCTCTAATTATTATTTTGAAATAGTAAGGGTTGATGTGATTAATGTGAATAGTTATGGGTAAAATCATGAAATATTTCAAAATAAGCAAGTGGTTATAAAATATTCATTGTGGTCGGGAATATTCGTTTGGTCGTGGAATATTAAATCTTTGTCGGGAATATTAAATGCGGCAATAGCGATCTTTTATGGGCCCATAACTTGGAAGCGATTGGATGAAGAAAAGCGACAAATATAAGTTGTTTATAAATACTTGAGCGTAGTTATTCACAGTTATCTTGTTAAAATACTCGGTGGTTAACACACGATGGCACTTACCAGTATTGCACCAATTATTAATTCTTACGTGAAAGGCACTACTTTCGATAATGGTTACGATAATTCTTGTTTAGTATTTTATTAATTCTTTGCGTTGATATTTTATATTCTTTGTTGTTTGAATAATTGTCATTACCGTTATTTTTCATTATCGAAGCAATAATTCATATTATCTGAATAATATTATTAGATAACATTATTGGCAATGTCTAGAAAATTACATCTAAGGAGAGGTTTGGTCACCTAATTAATTGCCGCCCGATGAGAGAAATTCTTATTGGAAAGCCCCTCTTTCTGAGGCGCTGCCGTTGTCAATATTGTGATTACGTAATATTATTTGTGAATAATTAATTATTGATTCATATGATGAGGAAAATATTGATTTTATGTGGATATAGATGGAGAAAATTTTTAATGTGACAATTGTTGAAAATTGAAATTTTAACTTTTTCTGATAAAATAATTCATTTAAATATATTATTATATAATAATGATGATATTTTTACGATGAATGTGGGATATATGAGTATATGTGGAGGAGTATTTTTGTTACCAAAAATATTTAAAACATGTTTTTCATGTCGGTGGACCCCATTTCTTGACTGAAATTTGATTATAGTCTGTAAAATCGCCCATTTGTGGATTTCGGTCAATTTCTGTTTTGAATTTGGAAAAACTTCCTTCTGTAAAGTTGTATAGAATTGAATTTCCTATAAAAACTCGTGAGATTTGAATTTTCTGACAAAAGGGCTATTTATTGTGAATTATTGAAGTTCCGAAGCTCTGAAATAATAGATTTTTGGAAGTTTAAAATAATTTAAATAAGAAAAACGTTTTTGGCATTAATGGTGGGTCTTGCATGTGATGTTAATGACTGATTTCAGTTCTTCAAATGTTGGCGTAGGAATATTAATTAATATATTATTAATTTATTAAATTTTACCTTTGGTGTTCAAAGTAATTTCCTATAAATAGGGTGCTTAGGTTAGAATTGAAAATCACACCGTAAATCAAGTTTTCTCTATATATTATCGTATTATTCTTGTGAGTATTTTGAGTATACTTTGAGTATTGCTATCTGGTGAAAGTTCAAGTTATAGCCTATATCCGATTATTTCGGTTAAATCTTGTCTTTCAGAGGTAAGGGATATTATTTTTTTTCAGAATGATATTATTTCTTCAATATCATTATCTTTGAAATATTGATCTGAAGTTTTTCTCAAATTTAGAACTTTTGGTGTGAGAGTTACTATTCACGTATCGACCTTTATTCACGATATCTGATCTATTCACGAATACGGCCTTATTCATCGAAAAAATGAAAATTTTTCTTTTCGTCCAAAATATCTATTCGTATACTAGCTTTGATTGTATCCATGTTTTGATCATTCTTGAATTTTACACCACTATGATTATTTTTGAGGTATTTTTGGGCGTGGATAAAACACAATCTGAATCCTTAATCCTTAATCCTTGTCATTTTGTTTCAATTGGATTCGTTTCTTTAAAAAAAAATATTTTTCATCATCCTCGGTCTTAAATGATGATATTATTGAATATCTTTGGCTGTGTAGTGCAAAGATGAATGATTTCGATGAATATCTTTGGCTGTTGTGCAAAAGATGAATGATTTCGATGAATATCTTTGGCCGTAGTGTAAAGATGAACAGTGTTTAGATGAACATGACTTATGGTGAATGTCCTTGGCACAGTAATCTGAGGATGAATATATGATTCGGATATATATTGATTGATGTTACTGAGGGATAAAAATATTGATGATGGACTGTTAAATTCATATATATTAGTAGATTTCATCCTCTACGTAACTCTTCTATGAATTAATATTTTCATTGCAGTATTGATTTAAAACTTGTTGTCTATTGTATTCTATTAGATTTTTTTCCCTGTTGAAGACTAACGATAATTTGTTCTGTATTATCTTAGTCATAATATTCTTTACTGGGCTAGTTGAGCTCACCCTTTTCCTTTTTGTTCCATTTTTCTTCTCAGGAGGCGAGAATGTAGCGAGTACGAGTCGGGGTATGGAATGATGGTTTTAGAGAGTTGTTTAGTAGTCCTCACCATTTTTGTAAAATAATGTATCAATAATTATGATGAGAATTTATTTGTATGTGGATACTGTTTAGATGGCAATATCTTTATTTAAACTCACAGTTTTACTGTTGTAATAAAAAAGTTGTAGTTGTTTCTGTACCGTGTATTGACAACTCAAAATGGGTGATGTATACCTATTTTGGGGGCGTCACAAGTACTACAAGGTATGACAAGCAGAAATCCCAGAAACTTAACGAGCTAAGATCTACACGTGGTCAAACGTGCTCACTTGATAATCTTCTATGAATGTTCTTGAGGGCTCAAGAACACCTAAATGACGACATTTTTGTAAGCTAAAGGCTATAATGACGATTTAATAATTATATTTATTTTAATTTCGAAAATCATTTAAAAATAGTAAATAAATTAGAAAATTACAAAATTAATTTTAAAAATTATTTTAAGTTATAAAATTAACTTTTAATAATTTGAAATATTTTTCATAAATATTTATATTTATTTGGATATTATTGATATGTTATTTATTTAATAAATACATTAAATAAATTAATTAAAAATAATTTTAATATATTAAAAATCATTTTAAATAATAAAAAGGTATTTATTAATATTTAAGTTATAAAATATAAATTTTAATATTTAAAGATAAATTTTATTAATTATTTAATATTAAAGTTATTAAATTTATTTAATAATTATATTAAATAAATTAGTTTAAAAATGATTTTATTATTATAAAATCATTTTAAATAAAAATAAAGTGTTTAAAGATATTTTAAGTTATAAAATATAACTTTTAATATTTAAAGGATAATTTCATTAATAATTTAATGTTAATGATTATTAATTTAGTATTAATGATATTAAATTTATTTAATAATTATATTAAATAAATAGTTTAAAAATAGTTTTATTAATTTAAAAATCATTTAAAAAAGGATAAAATGAATTAAAAATATTATTAAGTTATACTTAATGACTTTTAATATTTTGATAAATAGTACATTAATATTTAAATATTAATGGTAATTATTTAAAAATAATTTTAAATGTTTTAAAAATTATTTAAGGGTAATATTAATAATTTAAAAGTATTACTAGTTATTATAAATAACTTTAACATTTTGGAAATGATTTCATTAATAGTTTAATATTAATTAAATATTAATGATAATAGAATTATTCAATAATTAAATCATTTAATAATGATTCCGATGTTTAAAATTCATGATAAATTATAATAAATGTTTTAAAATTATATTAAGTCATTTAAAATAATATAGTGATACAAAGTTACAGATAGTCTTAGACTCGATAATTGCAAATAAAAAAGCGTTCAGACGCTGCAAGCGTATTTGAAAATTGATCTGGACTTAGATAATTTAATTAGATATGTGATTATTTATGATTGATGGTTGTTAAACATATGTGACAATATGATTAGGTTATGTCTTGTTGCAATAAGCGATCTTGTATGTGTTATAGTATGTTATTCTAATCGAATCGAGCAGACGATCTTATTAATGATAGGTCGTGAGATAGAAGATAAAACTAAGTTGCAAACTGTGGCGGCGCGTCGATCGGTAAAGTATCTTACCTTTGCATTTTCTTTATCTGATGGACATGAGTAAGAATGTTTCTAAATTATATTATTCTTGTATGATTATTAACCTTATATATTTTATCGCTCATTGATTATCAACATGTTAGTATATGGTAATTCGGATATATATATTACATTAGATTTAATTTCTATAAATGGTTATACAAGTGTCCTCACTTGGATAATCATTATATTTAATCACATGTTGATATACCTTTGTCAATTACCCGTATATATATATATATATATATGTTGAATTATAGATTATTGTTGAACAAGATAAAACATTTGATTTGGAACCCGGACAAGTATGAACATCCCTATACGGGAACACTTTTATGCTTAAGTAAGGGAGAGTGAAACGATACCCTCGTTCTTGCATGTAGTATTGATCAATGCGAGGCATAACAATTGATCACCCCGTGCACTGTAAGTTATGACGGTTTCTTGAGATGAATTTACTTTTAACCTATTTGAAAATTGAAAAAATGTTCATAGCATGTCACCTTTACATACTATTTATAGTCGGTCGTAGTTTCAAAAATTTGGTATAAATTGATATATTATTATCATTGGTACAGATTACTTCACAACTGTTGAATCGTTGTAAAAGGGTAGTATAAAGAAAACATTTAAATTAGCTTCGAACATATATATAATTGCTATTACTTGCTGGGCACTCAAATGCTCATCCTTGCTTAATTTAAATGTTTTCAGCTAAGGGTGAACAACCAGAGAGCTCTGCTAATAACAAAGGAAAAGAGAAAGTTGTTGAATAAGTGTTATGCTAAATGTTATGTAATAGTTATCTTTATTAAGACAAATATGATATATATTATCTATCATGGGTTGTAATGAATGTTTAAAGGTTACGTACTTGGGATTCAGACTCTGATAAATATGTAAATTAAGTTGATCTTTATATTATTGTTATTATTATTAGTATTATTCCGCTCATAGAAATGGTATCGTAAAGTACCGAGTTCAGGTTTCAAGTACCCAGATTTGGGGGCCTTACAGATGCCTCCCATCAAGCGTTTGATTTAGAGTCGTCTGCTTGACTTTCATCCCGTTTTACACCGAGTCTCCAAGTATAATGGAGGTATTCTGTCGGTCAACTGTGCCGCCCCAGTAGTGCTTCAATCTCTGCCCATTGACCTTAAAGGTTGCGTCTGAATTTGGGTACTCAACCTCTATAGCCCCGTGCAGATAAACCTTGGCGACTGTGAAGGGGCCCGACCATCGAGACTTAAGCTTTCCCAGAAATAATTTTAGCCGAGAATTGAAAAGAAGAACCTTCTGTCCCGGTTCGAAATGCCTCTCGAGGATTTTCTTGTCATGCCACCTCTTGGTCTTTTCCTTGTATAACTTAGCGTTTTCATACGCTTGCAGACGAAATTCATTCGATTCATTCAGTTGCAACAGCCGCTTTTCCCTAGCTGCTTCAAGATCAAAGTTAAGCTTTTGAATACGCTTGATGGCGTTGTGCTCCAATTCATTTGGGAGATGACATGCCTTGCCATAAACAAGCCTATAAGGAGACATTAGATGGCGTTTTATAAGATTATCTTGATGGCCCATAATGCGTCGTCAAGCTTCTTAGACCGGTCTTTACGATTTAGGTTAACGATCTTTTCGAAGATCGTTTCACCTCCGATTAGAAATTTCGAAGGCCATTTGATGCATGGGTGGTATCGATTAAGCGATCTTATGAGTTACCCGTATATTTGGCTAGAAGGGCTTCAAAGTATTTATTGTAGAAGTGTGACCCTTCATCGCTGATGATGGCCCGAGGTGTGCCAAAATGGGTAAAAATGTTCTTCTTTAGGAACTGATGCACCACATTAGCATCATTAGTCGGCAAGGCAACTGCTTCCACCCACTTTGAAACATAATCCACTGCCACTAGGATGTAAAGATTGTTGAAGGAGGACGGGAACGGTCCCATGAAGTCGATGCCCCAAACATCAAATAGCTCCATTTCCAAGATATTTTGCAGGGGTAATTCATGTCATCTTGATATGGTGCCCACCCTTTGACATCTGTCGCAGTTCATAACATAAGCGTGAGCATCCTTGAATAGGGTGGGCCAGTAAAATCCCAACTGAAGCACCTTAGCAGCAGTTCGTTGGCCTCCAAAATGACCGCCATAATTAGAATAATGGAAATGATGTAGCACACCTTCAACTTCCTCTTCAGGCAAACATCTACGCAGAATTTGATCGGGACACTGTTTGAATAGGAAGGGCTCATCCCAAAGATATTGCTTGGCATCCTTGAGGAATTTCTTCCTTTGTTGATAGCTCAGATTATTGGGTAGAACTTGACAAGCAACATAATTGGCAAAGTCCGCATACCGCGGAACCTTGCCATTGACCACAAAAAGTTGCTCGTCCGGGAAAAAATCATTTATGGCTTTTTCAGCGTCTTTCGAAGGCGTGGTGTTTTCCAATCTCGACAAGTGATCGGCAACCTGGTTTTCGATCCCTTTCTTATCACGGATTTCCAAATCAAACTCCTGAAGAAGCAGAACCCACCTTATCAATCTCGTCTTAGCATCCTTCTTTTCTATCAAATACTTGATGGTCGAGTGATCAGTGTATACAATCACCTTCGTTCCAATGAGGTAGGAACGGAACTTGTCAAAAGCGTAAACCACTGCCAGCAGCTCCTTCTCAGTAGTGGTGTAATTTAACTGAGCATCAGTCAATGTCTTGCTGGCATAATAAATGGTGTGAAAGACCTTCTCCCTTCTCTGGCCCAACACTGCCCCTATAGCAAAGTCACTGGCGTCACACATCAGCTCAAAAGGATAGGCCCAGTATAGAGCTACCACAATAGGTGCCGAGACAAGCCTTTTCTTTAATAACTCAAAAGCGCTTAGGCGGTGACATCGAGGCGAAAAGGGTGATCCTTTTCGAGAAGAGTGCACAATGGTTTGGTGATGCACGAAAGTCTGAATAAACCTTCAGAGAATCAAGGCGTGCGAGGAAACTCCTTACCCCTTTTACTGAGGTGGGCGGTGGAAGGTTATTGATCACATCTATCTTTGCCTTATCAACCTCAATTCCGCCGACTAAAACCCGATGACCCAAAATAATGCCCTCTTCGACCATGAAGTGACACTTCTCCCAATTTAGCACCAGGTTGGTTTCGAAACATCGATGGAGAACGGCAGTTAAATTTGTCAAGCAGTTGTCAAACGAGCTCCCAAAAACTGAGAAGTCGTCCATGAACACCTCCAAGGTCTTTTCAACCATGTCAGAGAAGATTGACATCATACACCGCTGGAATGTTGCGGAAGCATTACATAGCCCGAAGACATTTTTCGGAAGGCAAAGGTCCCATAAGGGCATGTGAATGTCGTCTTCTCCTAATCTTCAAGAGTAATGGAAATCTGATTGTACCCCGAGTACCCATCAAGCAAACAATAGTATTCGTGCCCTGCCAACCGGTCAAGCATCTGATCAATGAATGGAAGGGGAAAATGATCCTTACACGTTGATTTGTTCAATTTCCTGTAATCCATGCACACTCTCCACCCGGTCACTGTCCTTGTGGGAATCAGTTCGTTGTTCTCATTGGACACAATTGTCATCCCGCCCTTCTTGGGCACACACTGGATTGGACTAACCCAAGGGCTATAGGAGATGGGGTAGATAATGCCCGCATCTAGCAACTTAATGATCTCTTTTCAGATGACCTCTTTCATAATGGGATTCAGCCGTCTCTGATGCTCTATAGATGGCTTTGAACCTTCCTCAAGAAGAATTTTATGCATGCATAGAGTTGGGCTGATCCCTTTTATATCAGCAATAGACCACACCAAAGCTATTTTGTACCTCTTGAGCACAAGCAACAGCTTTTCTTCCTGACATTTTGTTAGAGAAGCAGAAAAATAAGCATACCTCAGGTGAGTAGATAAGGGTTTAAGCTCAAGGATAGGAGGCTCGATGATTGACGGCTGAGTCTGGGAAGTAGATGCCTCATTATCATTCAAAGACTCAAACTGGCGGTGGAATTGCTTTGATCTTTGAGGTTCATCGAGCCACATGGCACATTCCACATGTGATGGTTCTTCCGTAGTACTAGCCCCAGTCAAAGTAGCTTCCAAAGGGTCTTAAATGCAAGTTTCTGAGAATACCCCCTTCACTGAATTATCAATTGTATTTATCTGGAAGCAATCCTCAGGTGTATTAGGATACTTCATTGACCGGAAGACATTGAAAGTCACTTCCTGATCATGAACTCTCATTGTTAGCTCCCCTTTTTGGACATCAATCAAGGTCCTCCCAGTTTCCAAGAACGGCCTTCCCAATATTATCGGGACCTCCCTATCCTCCTCAAAATCAAGGACTATGAAATTCGCCGGAAATATGAACTTGTCCACCTTCACTAACACATCCTCCACAATTCCCTTCGGGTATGTCAGAGATCTGTCGGCCAATTGAAGGGTGACACTTGTCGGCTTGGCTTCATTGAGGCCCAGCTTTTTATAAATGGAGAGGGCATCAAGTTGATGCTAGCCCTAAATCACATAGAGCCTTCCCAATAAAAGCTGGTCCCCAATGGTGCACGGATTGTAAAACTTCCGGATCTTTTAGCTTCTATGAAGCTTGTTTTGAAGGATGGCACTTCACTCTTACATCGATGCCACTGTCTCATAGTCCCCCATTTTTCGTTTCTTGGATAGAATGTCCTTCATGAACTTAACGTGTTGGGCATTCCCTCCAATGCCTCTCTGCAAATGGGATATTTATATGCGATCTTTTGAAAACCTCCAAGAATTTGGAAAAGCGCTTATCCGGTTTACATTTACTTACCGTGGCGGAAAAGGCAACCGAGGAGAGGCTGATTGACCAAAGTCGTTGGAGGAGATGGTGTTGGAGGTCTATCTTGACCACTTTCTTCACCCCCACTTGTCTCAGCACTCTCCTTCACAGGAGATTCCTCTTCTAGCACTACTTCATCTTTCCCAGGAATACCCTCTCCACTTTGCACTTTAGTGGTTCTCCCACTTCTGAGGGTTACTGCTTTACACTGCTCCTTGCCTTCCCATTTCGGGTTGACATCAGTGTCACTAGGCAATGCGCTTGGCTGGTGGTATTTGTTTAAGCGATGTATTTATCCCATCTGCACCTCATGATTCCTAATGGAGGCCTCTTGATTGTTACTTCTGGTTTCGTTTTGGGCTATGTACCTAGATAGAAGATCTTCTAAACTGGGTTTCCTTTCCTGTTGAGGTGGAGGATGATGAAATTGGTGCTGAGTGCTTTGTGGCTGTGGGTTGAACTGAGTCTGAGGTTGGAATCCTGGAGGGTTAGCATAATTACATCGGTAGATGAAGGTTGAGGTGGGTTGGGGTTGGGCTGTTGTTGTTGTTGTTCTTCTTCTTTGCCCATGAGAAGTTTGGATGATTTCTTAAACCCGGGTGGTAATGAGTGGGAAGACCGGTATTTTGTTGCCGCCCGTAGTTGGAAACAAATTGAACTGACTCAGCGCTTATCGCACACTGATCAGTTGGGTGGCTCCCTTGACATAATTCACATTGAACCACGACACTCTGCACGTTGTGAACCGCTGAAGGTCCTATGGTGTCTAGCCTTTTCGTTAGCGCTGCTACCTAAGCCGCTAACGAAGTGAAAGAGTCCACTTCATAAACCCCCGCTTCTCTTCTTGGGGCTTGCCTATCATTCGACCATTGGTAATTATTGGCCGCCATTGTCTCCACCAGCTCATATCCGGCTGTGTGATGTTTGGCCATGAATGCCCCTCCAGATGCGACATCGATACTCGAACGAGTAGATCCAGACAACCCATTATGAAAGGTCTGGATGGGAAGCCACTCTGGAAAACCATGGTGTGGGCATTTCCTCAGCAGATCCTTGAACCGCTCCCACGAGTCACATAAGGATTCGGATTCAAACTGAATAAAGGACGTGATGTCATGCCTGAGCCTAGCTGTTTTGGCAGGCGGAAAGAATTTTGCCACAAATTTATGTGCCAAGTCGGCCCATGTAGTGATGGAGCCAGACGGAAGTGAATGAAGCCAGCTCTTGCCTTTGTCCCTTAACGTAAATGGAAACAACCGGAGTCTGATGGCATCATCAGACACTCCGTTGCATTTAAATGTATCACAGATCTCCACAAAATTTATCAGGTGATCATTGGGGTCGTCATTCGGCAGTCCCCCAAACTGAATGTTGGTGCACATTTGAATGGTGCCTGGCTTGATCTTGAAATTATTGGCTTGGATAGCGGGCCTTTGAATGCTCGCCTGGAGATCGTCAATACGAGGCATAGAGTACTCCCTCAGAGATTTCTGAAGTTCCTCAGCCATAATAATCGGGGTAGGTATGTCCTCGGGTTTTTCTCTCCGCAGTCGTCTAAATGTTCTTTCAACCTCGGGATCGAGAGGAATTATATTTCGTCCCTTCCTAGCTGGCATAAACAATGAGGACTACCTGAAAAGAGAAATTAAACAGAAAATTCAGTTTAAAGTAAGATCGTAATGACTTAGTTTTAATAATGTAACACAATTAATTCTAAGTCCCCGGCAGCGGTGCCAAAAACTTGTTGGTCGATTTAGCAATCGATAAATACGCGCAAGTATACGCGGTCCACAAGTAATATATGTAAGTAGAGTGTCGAACCCACGAGGATGAAGTCTTAACAAAAAACAAATACTAAGGTAAAGTCGTTACAAATCTTATCTAAACGAGTGAAAGAAATGGTTGGTTAAGCTATTGCAATAAGAAAATCTAATTAAGAGAAGTAGTTGTGCTAGGAAGTTAAGATAGGATTACAATTCCCCTAAGGCTTCGCCTAATCTCCTAACTCTCTAAAATACAAACGAATCAAGGAATGGCCAACCGAGGATAAATATAGGCAAAAGCTTACATCAAGGACAAATGCACATCCCTAACCAGCTAGAACACAACATGTCTATTGGTGATGCTAACTAGGTCAAGGTCATTAAGCTCATCCCCAAGATCACACAAGGCAAATAAGAATATGTCTATCCTATTAGCACATTAAGTGTAAGATCCCAAATAATTAATAAATGAAATTTAATTTCCTCTAATTATTATTTTGAAATAGTAAGGGTTGATGTGATTAATGTGGATAATTACTGAATAAAATATCTGCAAATATTTCAAAATAAGCAAGTGGTTATAAAATATTCATTGTTGTTGGGAATATTCGTTTGGTCGTGGAATATTCGTCTTTGTCGAGGAATATTAAATGCGACGCGTACAGACCATGTGTGAGCCCCCATAACGGCGATGGGAGGAAGAAAATGACAAATATAAGTTGTTTAAAAATAACAGGCGTAGTTATTCTGGTTTACCTTGTTGGAATACCCGTTGGTTAAAACACGATGTCTGGCGTTGTTGAGCGGTAGCACACGGTATTGCACCAATTATTGACTCTTACGTGAAGGCACTACTCAATAATGGTTACGATAATTCTTGTTCGATGTTTTATTTTATTGATTCAATAATTCTTGCGTTGATATTTTATATTCTTGTTGTTTTAATAATTGTCATTACACGATTATTTTTCATTGTCGAAACAATAATTCATATTATCTGAATAATATTATTAGATAACATTATTGGCAATGTCTAGAAAGTTACGACTAAGGAGAGGTTTGGTCACCTAATTGCGGCAAAGATGAGGAGAAATTCTTATTGAAAGCCCCTCTTTCCTGAAGGCTGCACAGTTGTCGATATTGTGATTCTATAATATTATTTGTGAATAATTAATTATTGATTCATATGATGAGGAAAATATTGATTTTATGTGGATATAGATGGAGAAAATTTTTAATGTGACAATTGTTGAAAATTGAAATTTTATCTTTTTACGATAAAATAATTCATTTAAATATATATTATTATATTTTAATAATATAATAATGGTGATATTTTTACAACGAATGTGGGATATATGAGTATACGAGGAGGAAGAGTATTTTGTTGCAATAAATGTTTAAAACATGTTAAACATGTCGGTGGACCCCATTTATTGATCAAATTTGATTATAGCCTCTAAAATCACCCGTTTATGGATTTGGTCCATTTACATTTGGGAATTTAGAAAAACGTTCTTCTGCAAAGTTGTAGAAATTGGATTTCCTATAAAAATCGCTGATTCAAATTTTCTCGATAAAAGGGCTATTTATTGTGAATTATTGAAGTTCAAATAATTAATTTTTGGAAGTTTAAATTATTTTAAATTAGAAAAACGTTTTTTTTATTTTCTTCTAGAAGGTTGGCATGTGTGAATTCTTTGAGATTCAGATTTCAAAGAATACGTATAATATTTTTATAAATATTAATATTTTATTAAATTTTACGCTTTGGTGTTCTAAGCAATTTCTTATATATAGGTGCTTAGGTTAGAATTGAAAATCACACCAGAAACTTAAGTTTTCTCTCTCTATATTATCGAGCGTATTCTTGTGAGTATTTTGAGTATACTTTGAGTATTGCTATACGGTGAAAGTTCAAGATATAGTATATATCCAAAGATTCCAGTTAAATCTTTGATCTTTTCGAGGTAAGGGATATTATTTTTTTTTCGTAATGATATTATTTCTTCAATATCATTATCTTTGAAATATTAGTCTGAAGTTTTTTATCAAATTTGAAACTTTTGGTGTCGGGTTACTATTCACGAATCACGGCCTTTATTCATCGAAAATGAAATTTTTCTTTTAAGTCAAAATATCTATTGTGGATACTAGCTTTGATTGTATCCATGTTTTGATCATTCTTGAATTTTACGCCACTATGATTATTTTTGAGGTATTTTTGGACATGGATAAAACAAAAGTACTAATCCTTAATCCTTAATCCTTGTCATTTTGATTCACTTGGATTCGTTTTTTTAAAATATTTTCATCATCCTCGGTCTTAAATGATGATATTATTGAATATCTTTGGCACAGTGGTGCAAGATGAATGATTTATGATGAATATCTTTGGCCGATGAGTCTGAAAGATGAATGATTTCGATGAATATCTTTGGCCGTAGTGCAAAAAGATGAGCAGTGTTTAGATGAACATGACCAATCGGTGAATGTCCTTGGCACGTAGTGCAAGGATGAATATTTGATCCAGATATATATATTGATTGATGTTACGGGATAAAAATAGAGCGATGAACTTTAAAATTCATACATAGAAGATAGTAGTTTGCATTCTCTACTTAACTCTTCTAATGAATTATTATTTCCATTGCGAATATTGATTTAAAACTTGTTGTCTATTGTATTCTATTATATTTTTCCTGTTGAAGACTAACGATAATTTTGTTGTATATTATCTTAGTCATAATATTCTTTCTTGGGCTAGTCGAGCTCACCTTTTCCTTTTTGTTCCATTTTTCTTCTCGGGAGGCGAGAATATAGCAAGTCATGCAGTCGTGGTATGGAATGAAAGTTCTAGGGAGAGTTGTTTAGTAGTCCTCACCATTGTTGTAAAATAATGTATTAATAATTATGATGAGGATTTATTTGTATGTGGATATTGTCTAGATGGCAATATCTGTATTTAAACTCACAGTTTTACTATTGTAATAATAAAGTTGTAGTTGTTTCTGTACCGTGTATTGACAACTCAGAATGGGGGATGTAGACCTATTTTGGGGGTGTCACATTAAGCCCATATTCCAATGTCATGGTCATAACAGGTGATGTTGTTTTTAAAGATAGACAATAATATCCATTCATCAATGTCCATCACTATCAATACTAATTTCTTTATCAAGCAATCAGACAATAAGTTCAAAATACAACAACCCATTCCAAAATGATTCATTCTATAAAATAAGAGAGAAAGTTGATTAAGCTAAACAAAAGGTTACATTGCAATCCTAAAAAATGGAGTTAGTTCATAACTATGGTACTAACACACATTTTTAATACACTACACATTATCAGATAAATCCAATGAATAGGAGATTTGGAATAAGAAAACCCCTGTATGAAGAAGTGTTCTTCTGCCAAATCTACTCTTCACAAACAAACTCTGAATGTTGGTGCAATAACTTTCGTTCCCTTTACAAGCTTCTTTCTCTTTTTAGAAAGATAAAAGACAGAAAAGAACCTAATCAAAGCTGTAATAAATTCGTCTGATATGTATCTGATATCCCCCCTATGCCTAAATGCGGTAGCTTCGCTAAGTATTTATACTGTCCTCCCACTGAACTAGGTCTTAAATACAAGTTACTGTACAAAAATCAGACTCGTATTTGTGATCAAACGATACTTAATCGATTAGCCGGGTGTGTTAAGGTGGCACTGGGGCGCCATAGATGGCGCCGGGGCGCGACTCCTGGCGCTGGCCATGGCACTGGGGCGCTACACGCAGGTCAAGCAAAGCGCAAAAGGTCAGAAGATTTGCTTGATATTGGCGCTGGGGCGCGACTCCTGGCGCTGGGGCACCAAGTTTGGCGCTGCGACACTACTTTACCAACAACAAAGCTTAAGACAAACCTGAAAAGAACTAAACGGGATACAGTAAAATGACTGAGCAACTTAATCAAAAGATTGAACATAGACATCAACATTAAGCAACAAAAAGGGGTAAATCGCAGGTACGAATCCCACTCATCAAAAGACAATGCCTGTAAAGTTTGTGTTTTCCATGATGTGGACCCTCACCTGAAAGGAAAACAATTAGAAAGTTAGGCAAGTGGGCAAAGAAAAAAAAGAGGAAAGTTAGGCAGTTGGTTTTGATTTTTCCTCCGATTTTCACTATAAAAGGGAGGTTACTCCTTCCTCAACACATCCTTACAATATCAGAAATTCTTATTCTATAGTATTGTGAGTATTTCTCTTGAGTATAAGGATACTTTGAGTGTAGCTTTTTGTGCAAGATTTTCTCAGAATAATATCCGATATTCCAGTCAAATCTAGTTTCTACTAAGGTAAAGGATATTATTTTTTTGCAATACTCGTAAGAAATATTATTTTCTTTCATACTCCATATTATATAAGGGATATTATTTCATTTCATATTCCTAAATTTAAACTTACTATGGTAAGTATTGCTTCTACAATTCTTGAAATGATTAGAAATTCCTTAAGTTTTGCGCTTCATCTAATATCATTTCACTAAAATATTGGTCTGAACTTTCTTATTAAATTTTAAACTTTTCATGTATGGGTACTATTCATATGGTACTATTCATGGACACTATTTATACGGTACAATTCATACATACGGTACTATTCACGAGTACTATTCATAACAAAATTAATTTTCTTTTCTGTCCAAATTATTTTTGATACATGAATATCATTCTTGAATTTTACTTCACAAATAGTTATTATGTTGACAATTTGGACATTTTTGAACTCTAGATAAATTGAATTATAAATATCCAATATTTATCTTTTATCTCACTTGATTGAATCTTTATATCATTGTCATCATTCTCATGCTTATTTTGTGTTGAAAGTCATCTTTGGCCCATAGTACAAAGATTGATTGTTGGTTGGTATGATTATGACCAGGAATTGTGTATTGGTATAATCATAACCTTTAATGTTACAGATAAGATTTGTGATGAAAGTCCTCCTTGGCCCGTAGTGCATAGATGGACAAGTGTTTGGCATGATCATGATCACTGGTAATACTAACGAATATCCTTGGCCCTTAGTGGATGGATAATTTGTTGATTTAAAATATTTATTGAATGATGTTACAAGGATAAAATATTGATGATGGACTTTTAAATCATAGAAGATAGTAGATATCATGCTCTACTTGAATCTTCTAATGGATTGTTATTTTCGTTGCAGTTGTTGATCTAAAACTTGTTGTCTATTGTATTCTATCAGATTTTTCCCTGTTGAGGACTAAGGATAATTTGTTCTACATTATCTTAGTCATAATATTCTTGACTGAGCTAGTTGAACTCACCATTTTCCTTTTTGTTCCATTGTTCTTCTCAGGAGGCGAGAATATAGTTAGGACTAGTCAGGGTGTGGAGTGATGGTTTAAGACGGTTATTATAACAGTCCTCACTATTTTGTAAAATAGTGTATCAATAATTGTAATAAGTACTTTATTTGAGTTTGAATATTGTCTACAAGATAATATTTGTATTAAAACTCACATCACATGTGTTGTCGTATTTTGCACGACAAATGTATTAATAAAGTTTGTATTTGGTTTATGTATCATGTATTTGGCGACTCAAAATGGGTTGTGTGAACCTATTTTGGGAGCGTTACAGTTTATATGCCACTATTATACTTGTTGGGCATATAAATGCTCATTCTTGCTTTGAAATTAAATGATTTCAGCAAAACTCGAGCATGTTGAAGGTTTTAGTAAAGACAGAGGGAAAAGAAAGATGAACGAATACAAGATACGACTATTTATCTGTAATAGATATGATTTATTGTAATAATGAGATATTGAATATTAAAGAGTGAATTTGATATAATGTTATAGTTGTGGGTAATATTTATAAATTTTGCAAAGTACGCAAGTTGTTATATTATATTCGATTGGTCGAGGAATATTCGTATGACGGCATAATCATTGGTGGACCCCACAACGGAATTATTGTCGGAATGAGAAAACGACAGAAATATCTTTTTATAAAAATAACGGCGAAAGTTTTACCGTTAAACTGTTGAAATACCAGTGATAAAAAGTGTACTGATGTCTGGCGTGGTTGCATAGTAGCACACGATATTGATTATTGATGCTTACGTGAGAAGTCACTCAGTTTTATTCAATTATTGTTACAGTAATTGTTGCATAATATCTCACGTAATTTGATTCAATTATTGTCGATATTTTATATATTATTAAATCAATAATTGAGACAATACAATTATTCATATTATTATTTGTAATATTGACGATGTCTAGAAACTTTTGTCGAGGAGAAGTTTGGTCACCTAATTGCGCGCCAATAGGGAGAAATCCTTATCGAAAAGCCCCTCTTTCCTGAGAATGATCTGGTTGTTAAATATTGCGAATAATAATGATGAATAAATGTTGTTAAAAATATTGAGGGGATTTTTATGAAGTATTTGATGTAATTTTGTTTATTTTATGAACTCTTATTTACCCATTTTTCAAAATAATCGGTAGAAAGTTATTCAATATATATATAATGGGACCCACCTGTGATGGTGAAATGTTGGTGGGAGGGGAACACGTGGGGCCCACGTGGAAGAAAATGAAAATGGGGGTGGGGGTGGTGGGAGAAAACGCGTAATGAAGGGAGTGTTTATGTGACGCCCCCAAAATAGGTATACATCACACATCTTGAGTCGTCAAATACATTGTACAAAATTCAAATACCACTTAATAATACAACTGTCGTGTAAAATACGACAAAACATAAACTGAGAGTTTTAATATGAATATTGTCTTCTAGACAGCATTCAACTCAAATGGAGTTCTCAATACATTTATTATCACACTATTTCATACAATAGTGAGGACTACTAATGCTATCATCCGGACCGTCACTCCGTTCCCCGACTAGTCCCAGCTACGTTCTCATTTCCTGAAGAGAACAATGAAAGCAAAAGGGTGAGCTCAACTAGCCCAGTAAAAAATATTATGACTAAGATAATGCAGAATAATTTATCGTTAGCCTTCAACAGTGTTAAACTGATAAAATATAACAAACATCAAGTTTAACTGCAGCGGAACAAGTAATCCATTAGAAGAGTCAAGTGGAGCATAAAATCTACTATATTCTATGATTTAAAAGGTTTTCATCACTTTTATATCTGAGACTTAGCTTAATAAATAATCCACATCATTGAATCACCCCTGCACTACGGCCAAGGATATTCTTTAGTATCATGACCACAAATTATCCATGCACTACGGGCCAAGGATATTCGTGTATTCATCAATGGTCATGATCATGCCAACAACTGTCCATCAATGCACTACGGGCCAATAAGGACTTTTACCACATCATTTGTAACATTACGGTCATGATTATACCGAATAATCCCTGGTCATAATCATACAAAGTCCATCTATGCATTATAGGCCACGGATGACTTTCAACATAATATAAACATGAGGATGATGACAATGATATAAGAATTCAATAAAACAAGTTCAAGAATAAATTTTTAAAGATTTATAATTTAATTTATCCAGAATTCAATATTGTCCAAATTGTCAACATGATACTACTTTGTGGAGTAAAATTCAAGGATGATAATGTATCAAAAATGATTTGGACCGAAAAGAAATCAGTTTTTGTTATGAATAGTACTCCGGGTGAATAGTACTTTTGTTAATAGTACCGTATAAATGAATAGTACTCATGGACAGTACTCCGGCATGAAAAACTTAAAATTTAACAAGAATGTGCAGAAAATATCCTTGTGAAGCGATACTAGATGAAGCGCAAATTTCAAGTATATTCTACTAATTTCATGGAATATAGAAGCAATACTTTAACCGAATGATAGTATAATCGGGAATACAAGACGAAATAATATTACTCACACACTACAAAGTATGGAAGAAAATATTATTCCTATGAATACTAAACAAAATAATATCCCTTACCTCAGAAGAAGATTGGATACTAGAATAGTGAGGTAGCAGACTTCTCTTCTACTTTCTCTCTAAAGCTTCTCTCTCTATAAATGCTCTTGTGAGTCTTAGTGAATTGGTGAGAATGAAAGAAGAATGAGCTTCTATTTATAAGAAAATATAGTTTCGATAATTGCACATTTTGGGGCTCAAAATATTACAGTATAATACCTTCATCTCTTTCTTCATTTTTAATTTAGTCCGACAAGTATTATCAAACTTGCACCACCTCCCCTAATAGTACATCTTGTGAATCAATAGTACAATCATGTGAATCAATAGTACAATCATGTGAAAATAATAATTACAGTATAGTACCTTCATCTTTACCTCTATTTTTAATTTAGTCATGCAAGTATTATCAATCTTGCACCATCTCCCCTAATAGTACATGCATGTGAATCAATAGTACACACATGTGAACAAATAGTTATAAGCATGTGAATTAATAGCAATTAATTGCTTATTTATCCAATTAATTACCCGATTGGTCAATATAGCCTCTAGACATCCATTATTATCGAAATAGATGTCGATTTCCACTAACACTAATAATCCCAACATAATGGAAATATCAATTTTATCTTTAATCAACACGAACTTATTCATCATTAATATTATAATTCACAATATTTAACAACCAGATCATTCCCAGGAAATAGGGGCTTTTCGATAAGGATTTCTCCCTATTTGCACGCAATTAGGTGACCAAACCTCTCCTTGACAGAACTTTCTAGACATTGTCAATATTGCAAATAATAATATGAATAACTTTGTCGTCTCAATTATTGATTTAATAATACAAAATATTATGCAGATGATACTGTGACAATTACTGAATCAATAATATGAAAGATATTATGCAGTAATTACTGTAGCAATAATTGAGTATAACTGAGTGACTTCTCACATAAGCATCAATAATCAATACCGTGTGTTACTATGCAACCATGCGTATTACTATACTTTTACCACCGGGTAGTTCAACAGTTTAACGGTAAAACTTTCGCCGTTATTTTTATAAAAAGATAATTTTGTCATTTTCTAACTACGATAAAACTTTCGTTGTGGGGCCCACCAATGATTTTGCCATCGTACGAATATTCTCTGTTAAAACGAATATTTCCCGACCAATCGAATATTATTTAAACACTTGCTTACTTTGCAAAATTTGTAAATAATACCCACAACTATAACATTATATCAAAACCACACCATAATATTCAAAAATATAATTCGAGAAAAATTAATCTTTATTCATATAAGTTGGGGTCTTACAACCTCCCCTTCTTATGAAATTTTGTCCTCGAAATTAGGGTGCGTACCTGATATGTCAAAGAGGTGAGGATACCTTGACTTCATTTCATATTCTAACTCCCAGGTCATTTCCTCAACATCGTGGTTTCTCCACAAAACTTTGACTTGAGGTATAATCTTGGAGCGTAGAATATGATTCTTCTTATCCAAGATTTTAACAGGTACCTCCTCATACGTTAAATCTTTCGCTATCTCGTCCCGTTCTAATTCAATAATGTGGTTCGAGTCTTTCACATATTTACGTAACATAGATATGTGAAAAACGTTAGGAACACGAGACATACTTGGCGGTAAGGTGAGTCTATAGGCCACAGTTCCTACTCGATCGAGGATTAAAAATGGGCCAATGAATCGAGGATTGAGCTTTCCTCTCTTTCCAAATCTCGTAACTCCTTTCCATGGAGCAACACGTAACAACACATGATCTCCAATATTGAATTCCACATCCTTTCGATGTATATCAGCATAACTCTTTTGTCGATCTTGTGAGGTTTTTATACATTGTCGGATCATTTGAATCTTTTCCGTAGTCATACATACCAACTCCGGTCCCAACAACATTGCTTCACCCACCTCATCCCAACATACTGGAGAACGACACTTTCTTCCATACAACGCCTCAAATGGAACCATGCCAATACTTGCTTGATAACTGTTGTTGTAGGAAAGCTCCACCAATGGTAAGAACTTGTCCCAACTTCCTTTGAAGTCAAGGACACAGAGTCTTAATAAATCATCAAGAGTTTGAATAGTCCTCTCCGAATGCCCGTCCGTTTGAGGATGATATGCCGAACTAAATTGTAAATCCATGCCCATAGCTTTTTGCAAACTAACCCAAAATTGTGAACTGAATCTTGGGTCTCGATCAGAAATTATGGATACTGGAATACCATGCAATCTTACAATCTCTTTTATGTACATACGAGCAAGATGTTCAAGTGTATAAGTTTCTCGTATTGGTAAGAAATGAGCAGACTTGGTCAATTTATCAACAATGACCCAAATCGCATCTATGCCTTGAGAAACCTTAGGAAGACCAGTAACAAAATCCATGGTAATGTGCTCCCACTTCCATTCTTGAAATTCAAGTGGTTGCAATGGACCTTTTAGCACTTGATGCTCCACCTTGACTCCTTGACAAGTTAGACACCTTGAGATAAACCCCGTTATCTCTCTCTTCATATTGCTCCATCAAAATGTATATCGAAGATCACGATACATTTTGGTACTCCCAGGATGGATTGCAAACGGTGTGTTGTGCGCCTCCATCATGATTTTATACTTCAAGTCAGAATCGTTAGGAACACAAAGTTTGGAGTTGACTCGAAGTATTCCTTCTTCATCGATTCTTGCTTCCGGAATAGCACCTTCTTGTACTTTCTTCCTCATACGCATCAACTCCAGGTGTGTAGCTTGAGCAGCTTTAACTTTATCGATTAAAGTCAGTTCTACTCGTATATTCACCATCATCACATGGGTCCCTGGAGTCTTTAACTCTATCTCCATCCTTTGAAAGTCATATAAAATGGGCTTTACGTTGACAATATCGCACTCGTACCCGCATATGATCTTCTACTCAATGCGTCAGCTACTACGTTCGCTTTTCCAGGATAATATTGAATGGTATGATCGTAATCTTTCAATAGCTCAAGCCATCGTCGTTGTCGCATGTTGAGTTCCTTTTGAGTGAAGAAATATTTGAGGTTTTTATGATCTGTATAGATCTCCACCTTCTCTCCATACGTGTAATAACTCCAAATCTTAAGCGCCTTGGCGACAAATGCCTAACTCTAGATCATGGTAGGATAATTCCTCTCATATTCTTTGAGTTAATCGTGAGGCATAAACTATGACTTTCCCATGTTGCATGAGAACACACCCTAAACCTTTGCCTGAAGCATCGCTATATATGACAAATCCCTTCGAACCAGCTGGTATTATCAAAACAGGTGCTGAAATAAGCCTCCTCTTGAGTTCTTGAAAACTCTTCTCACATTCCTCGTTCCAACCGAATTTTGTATCTTTTTGAGTCAGCTGAGTTAATGGAGTAGCAATTCGAGAAAAATCCTTCCACGAACCTCCGATAATAACCAAATTTAAGCCGAAAAAGCTACGTCTTCCGATCAACGACTTAGGTTGCTCCGACTTTGAATTGCTTCAATCTTTGCACGGTCAACGGATATTCCATGATTTAATATTACGTGCCCAAGGAATGCTACTTCCTCAAGCCAGAACTCGCATTTCTTCAACTTCGCATATAACTTGTTTTCACGAAGCTTTTGGAGTATCGACCTCAAGTGTTGCTCATGATCTTCACGGCTTTTTGGAGTAAATGAGGATGTCATCAATAAAGACGACCACAAAGTGATCCAAATATTCCTTGAATACTCGGTTCATCATATCCATGAAGGCGGCGGGGAGCATTAGTCAATCCAAAAGACATGACTAGGAATTCGTAATGCCCGCATGCGAAGTTCTCGAAAGCGATTTTTGGAATGTCATCGGTTTTAATCTTCAACTAATGATATCCAGAACGAAGATCGATCTTTGAAAAGAATTTGGCGCCTTGTAACTGGTTAAACAGGTCATCAATGAGAGGCAACTTGATGGTGACATGATTCAACTCCCGATAATCAATACAAAGTCGCATACTTCCATATTTCTTCTTCACGAATAGAACAGGAGCACCCCAAGGAGACGTACTAGGTCGAATGAAACCGATGTCTAACAATTTCTGCAGTTGGGTTTTTAACTCCTGAAGTTCAATAGGAGCCATTCGATATGGGGCTTTGGAAATGGGTTTTATACCGGGTTCAAGGTCGATACAAAATTCAATTTCACGCTCTGGGGGTAGGCCAGGAAGTTCTTCAGGGATAACGTCAGGAAATTTATTAACAATAGAAATATCATTCAAAACTGACGTATTTTTGTTTAAATCCGAGACATGAGCTAAGAAAGCTTGACATCTGTTTTTTAATAAACGAATAGCTTTATGGCTTGAGATGACAGTGATTGATTTTAATGGTTTGGTTGCTTGAATTCGCATAATAGGTTGGTTAGGAATATGAAAGCTAACAACCTTACGAAAACAATCAATTTTTGCATGATGAGTAGTTAACCAATCAATCCCTAGAATTACGTCAAATGCAAATATTTTCAATGAAATAAGATCGATAGGTAATATGAGGGTACCGATTTGAACCAAACAAGACTTATAAGCAATGGATGTAATGAAGGTTTCTCCCAACGAGTTTCAATGAGATAAGTCAAAGTCTAATTTCTCCGGAGTTAAATTTAAATGTTGAGCGCAAGTAGGAGAAATAAAATAATGGGTAGAACCGGTATCAAATAAGGTATATACTTCGCTAGAGTTTATGATAAGCTTACCCGTGATGACCTCGTTCGGGTTCCTTGCTTTCTGGGAGGTCACAACAAACACTCTCCCTTGAACTACTAGTTTTAACTTGTCTGGGATGGCATTTGGTGTCACCATTCCAACTGGACTTGGCTTCCCAGTACGACAAAATCTAGCTAGGTGACCTTCTCTTCCACAATTGTAACACGTTTTGGACTGCTGCGCACAGTTTGGACTGATGTGTCCCTCTCCTCTACATTTGAAGCATATGATAGGTGGTCGTTCTCCTTCCTTAACAACGGGTGCTGGTGATGACGTCTTTCCATCATTGTGAATCTCCTCTTCTTGAAATGTCCACTTTTATTATCTTGGCCATGATTACCACCGAAGTGGTTACCATTTCTGGCATGTTGATTCCCTCCACGTTTGCTGTCACCGCTTCGATGACTGCTACCATTAATATTATCATTTTGTCGGCTGTTCTCTCTTGGTTGGGTTGACTCGTTATCGTGCTCCAATAACTGAGCTCTATTTACAACAACTGAATACAAACACAATTTGTGAGAAATTAAGTATTGACGTATCTCGGGTTTCAAACCTCTTAGAAACATCCGCGTCATTCTCTCCTCATTATCAACCAAGTGGGACGCAAACCGGGATAACTCGGCAAACTTAGCTTCGTACTGTGACACGGTCATATTGTTCTGCTCCAGCTTGATGAACTCTACCTCTTTCATGTGACGAATACTTTCGGGAAAGTACTTGTCGTTGAACAGTTCTTGGAACTTCTCCCAAGACATCTTCAATGCGACAGGTTGAGTACACTTTACCGATTCCCACCAGTAATCTGCCTCTCCTCGCAACATAAAGGTAGCAAAGGGAACCTTTTACTCCTCGGAGCATCCCAAGACATCAAATATCTTAGTGATCTCGCTTTATCCACGCTCTCCTTAAGTGGTTTTGGCTCTCCAATAAACTCCGGTTGGTCCCAGGCTCCTTGAATCGTTTAAGCGGTGGCCGTCAGGTATAAGACCCTAAATAATTAATAAATGAAATTTAATTTCCTCTAATTATTATTTTGAAATAGTAAGGGTTGATGTGATTAATGTAGATAGTTATGGGTAAAATACATAAATATTTCAAAATAAGCAAGTGGTTATAAAATATTCATTGTTGTTTGGGAATATTCGTTTGGTCGTGGAATATTAATCGCTTGGGAGAATATTAAATGCGGCAAGACGACCATAATGTGGGCCCCATAACGGAAAGCGATTGGAGAAAGAAAGCGACAAATATAAGTTGTTTAAAAATAATGGCGTAATTATTCTGCTTACCTTTGTTGGAATACCCGGTGGTTAAAACACGATGTCTGGCGTTGTTGAGCGGTAGCACATGCGGTATTGCACCAATTATTGACTCTTACGTAAGAAGGCACTACTCAATAATGGTTACTGATAATTCTTTATTCGATATTTTATTGGTTCAATAATTGTTGTGTTGATATTTTATATTCTTTGTTGTTTCAATAATTGTCATTACACGTATTTTCATTATCGAAGCAATAATTCATATTATCTGAATAATATTATTAGATAACATTATTGGCAATGTCTATAAAATTACATCTAAGGAGAGGTTTGGTCACCTAATTGCGGCAAAGAAGGAGAAATTCTTATTGAAAGCCCCTCTTTCTGAACCCGCACGATTGTCAATATTGTGATTACGTAATATTATTTGTGAATAATTAATTATTGATTCATATGATGAGGAAAATATTGATTTTATGTGGATATAGATGGAGAAAATTTTTAATGTAACAATTGTTGAAAATTGAAATTTTATCTTTTATGATAAAATAATTCATTTAAATATATATATATATATATATTATTATATTTTAATAATATAATAATGGTGATATTTTTACAACGAATGTGGGATATATGAGTATCTGAGGAGGAAGAGTATTTTGTTGCAATAAATGTTTAAAACATGTTAAACATGTCGGTGGACCCCATTTATTGATTGAAATTTGATTATAGCACAGCAAAATCGCTTGGTTGTGGATTTCGATCAATTTACATTTGGAATTTGAAAAACTTTCTTCTCAGAAATTTGTATAGAATTGAATTTCCTATAAAAACTCGTGAGATTCGAATTTTCTAACAAAAGGCTATTTATTGTGAATTATTGAAGTTAGGAGTTAAAATAATTGATTTTGGAAGTTTTAATTGTTTAAAATAACAAAAACGTTTTTTATATGTTGTGAGCCTCATTAATCACATGCTAGGTGGCTGATTTCAGATTCCCAAAGGATGGCGTAGAAATTTTTATATAAATATATTATTATATTAAATTTTCTGCTTTGGTGTTCTAAGCAATTTCCTATAAATAGGTGCTTAGGTTAGAATTGAAAATCACACTAGAAACTGAAGTTTTCTCTCTCTATATTATCGAGCGTATTCTTGTGAGTATTTTGAGTATACTTTGAGTATTGCTATATGGTGAAAGTTCAAGTTATAGCCTATATCCAGTATTCCAGCTAGAACTTGTCTTCCGAGGTAAGGGATATTATTTTTTTTTAGTAATGATATTATTTCTTCAATATCATTATCTTTGAAATATTGATCTGAAGTTTTTATCAAATTTGGAACTTTTAGTGTAATAGTTACTATTCACGTATCTGACCTTATTCACGTATCTGATCTATTCACGAATCACGGCATTATTCATCGAAAAATGAAAATTTTTCTTTTAAGTCAAAATATCTATTGTGGATACTAGCTTTGATTGTATCCATGTTTTGATCATTCTTGAATTTTACGCCACTATGATTATTTTTGAGGTATTTTTGGGCGTGGATAAAACAAAGTCTGAATCCTTAATCCTTAATCCTTGTCATTTTGATTCAATTTGGATTCGTTTTTTAAAAAATATTTTTCATCATCCTCGGTCTTAAATGATGATATTATTGAATATCTTTGGCACATAGTGCAAAGATGAATGATTTATGATGAATATCTTTGGCCAAGAAGGCAAAGATGAATGATTTCGATGAATATCTTTGGCCCGTAGTGCAAAGATGAGCAGTGTTTAGATGAACATGACCAATCGGTGAATGTCCTTGTCTCTCAGAGTGCAAGGATGAATATTTGATCCCGATATATATTGATTGATGTTACAAGGATAAAATAGACGATGAACTTTAAAATTCATACATAGAAGATAGTAGTTTGCATTCTCTACTTAACTCTTCTAATGAATTATTATTTCCGCTGCGAATATTGATTTAAAACTTGTTGTCTATTGTATTCTATTATATTTTTCCATGTTGAAGACTAACGATAATTTTGTTGTATATTATCTTAGTCATAATATTCTTTACTTGGCTAGTCGAGCTCACCCTTTTCCTTTTTGTTCCATTTTTCTTCTCAGGAGGCGAGAATATAGCAAAATGCAGTCGGGTATGGAATGAAAGTTCTAGGGAGAGTTGTTTAGTAGTCCTCACCATTGTTGTAAAATAATGTATCAATAATTATGATGAGGATTTATTTGTATGTGGATATTGTCTAGATGGCAATATCTGTATTTAAACTCACAGTTTTACTATTGTAATAATAAAGTTGTAGTTGTTTTACATGCAGCATTGACAACTCGAGAATGGGGGATGTAGACCTATTTTGGGGTGTCACGGTTGGTATCGAGCTTAGGGATATGATCTCTGCGCGGAGATCGGGAATAGAACTAGGAGGGAGAGATTTAGTAAATCCTTCCGCTAGTGTGTCCTACCTAAGCTTATTTGATAGTTGGTCGATATATAGGGATATTATGTGATATATTGATTTCCTTAATTAACCCTTGTTTTATGACGGTGTTTGAGAATGTCGACTAAGAATATTAACAATGGAAATGAGACCGTGGAGGCGCTTTGCTCAGACTCACCAACGAGGAGAACGTGCAACAGTGGGGCAATGTTCCTCCCGTGAACAACACCAACGGCGCGATGATGAGCGAGGGGATATTTAGAAGCTTTTTGCGATTCATGCAAAATCGAGCGAGGAGACTCGTGTTCAAAACATAGGAGAAATGATAGCAATTCACGGGTTGTCACGACCAGCCAGTTCAAAGAGTTGGGACCACGAATTTAAGGGAAAGCGGATCCGATCATGGCGTAAACATGGGTCAAGCAAATTACCAAGATATTCGATGTCTTGGGATGCACAGAGAACAGAAGGTTCCATTCGCCACCTTTATGTTCCGTGGCGAAGCGGATCACTTGGTGGAGTCTCATGAAGCGTACCCATCCAAATGCAAGGCTTCGGCATGTCTTGGGAGACGTTTGAAACTATTTAATGACAAATACTTTCCCGAAAGTGTTAAATCGTATGAAGGAAGTGGAGTTTATTAGATCGGAGCGAGAACAACGTAGACGGTGTCTCGATGAGGCGAAATTTGCAGAGTTATCGAGGTTTGCACCTCATTTGGTGGAGAATGAGGAACGATGACGCGGATGTTTACGAGAGGTTTGAAACCCGGCGTACGTCAAGATCTCATCTCTCATAAATTTTCTCTCTTCGGATGTTGTTATGAGGCTCAATTGTTAGAAGCGAGATAACGAAATCTGGTCAACCGAGGTACCACAATCGAGGATCATCTGGGAGATAGCGATCAACAAAACAACAATAATCGGTGGAGAAAGAAAAAGGCGACAAAAATGGTAACCACTCGGGTGGTAATCATGGCCATGAAAATAGAAGAAGCGAGTCGGAGAAGATTTTAAAAAGAGGAGATTCAACAACGACCATGTGAAGGCAGCGATGCCGGTAAGAAGAATCGGTTCCAAGGAGGAGAACGACCACCCATTATATGCTATAAATCACGGAAAAGAGGGACATATCACCAAACCGCCTGGCGATTCAGTATGCTATAATTGTGGAAAGGAAGGACATATCGCTTCGAAATTGCACGCAGTAGGCGAAACCTAGTTCAGTGAGACTAATGACTCAAAAGACCGTCCCGAAAAAAGTCAAAGTCAATCTGTTCTGGAAGAGCGTTTGTTGTGACTTGTCAAAATGCGAGGAACCCAAACGAGGTGATCACGGTAAGCTATTTATAAATTCTTGTGAAGTTTATACTTTACTAGATACCGGTGCTACCCATTCATTTATCTCTCTGCTTGTGCTCAACGTTTAAACTTGACTCCGGAGAAATTAGACTTTGACCTATCTGTGGAAACTCCGTTAGGATAAACTTTCATCACATCCAATCGCTTATAAATCTTGTCTAATCCATGTTGGCACCCTTATCTTACCTGTTGACCTTATCTCTTTAAAGATACTTGCTTTTGATGTGATTTTAGGGATTGATTGGTTAACTACTCATCATGCCAAAATTGATTGTTTTCGTAAGGTTGTTAGCTTTCATATTCCTAAACAACTTTGTTGTTCGAATTCGACAACTAAACCATTAAAATCAATCAACGCTATATCTAATCATAAAGCTATTCGTTTATTAAAAAACGGATGTCAAGCTTTCTTAGCCCATGTTATGGATTTGAATAAAGACACGTCAAAATTGAATAATATTCATGTTGTTATTAACTTTCCTGACGTATTTCCTAAAGAACTTCCTTGGCCTACCCCGTAACGTGAAGTTGAATTCTTTATTGACCTTGAACCCGTACAAAGCCCATTTCTAAAACCCCATATCGAATGGCTCCTATTGAACTTCGAGAGTAAAGGTCCAACTACGGAGTTGTTGGACATTGGTTTCATTCGTCCTAGTACATCTCCTTGGGGTGCTCCTGTTTTATTTGTAAAGAAGAAAGACGGGAGTATGCGACTTTGTATTGACTATCGGGAATTGAACCATGTCACTATCAAGAATAGGTATCCTCTACCTCGTATTGATGACTTGTTTGACTAGTTGCAAGGAGCACAATTCTTTTCAAAAATCGATCTTCGTTCTGGATATCATCAGCTGAAGATTAGAACTGAGGATATTCCAAAGACTGCCTTTAGAACTCGGTATGGGCATTATGAATTCTTAGTTATGTCTTTCGGATTGACTAATGCTCCTCACGGCTTTCATGGATATGATGAACCGAGTATTCAAAGAGTATTTGGATCGATTCGTTGTTGTCTTTATTGATGACATCCTCATATATTCCAAAAGTCAGTGAAGATCATGAGCACCATTTGAAGTTTACTCCTCGAAGGCTTCGTGAAAACAAGCTTTATGCCAAGTTAAAGAAATGCGAGTTCGGCTTGAGGAAGTAGCATTTCTTGGGCATGTGGTGTCAAAACATGGAGTATCTGCTGACCCGTGAAGATTGAAGCAATACAAAGTTGGGAGCAAATAAGTCGTGGTGATCAAGTACGTAGCTTTTTGGGCTTAAATTTGGTTATTATCGGAGATTCGTGGAAGGGTTTTCTCGAATCGCTACTCCGCTAACTCATCTAACTCGGAAGGATACAAAATTCGTTTGGAGCGAAGAGTGCGAGAAGAGTTTCGAAGAGCTTAAAAGGAGACTTATTTCTAAGACTGTTCTAACAATACCATCCGGGTTGAATGGATTTGTTATCTACAAACGATGCTTCGAGCAAAGGGTTAGGATGTGTTCTCATGCAACGTGGGAAAGTCATAGCCTATGCCTCGCGACAACTTAAAGAATATGAGAGGAATTATCCTACTCATGATCTAGAGTTAGCGGCGATGTTGCTTTTAAAAGATCCGGAGGCACTATCTATATGGAGAGAAAGTGGAGATATATTCGGACCATAAAAGCCTTAAATATTTCTTCACTCAAAAGAACTTAACATCTGGCGGCGACGTTGGCTCGAGCTATTGAAAGACTACGACCACACTATTCAATACCATCCTCGAAAAGCGAACGTGGTAGTTGACGCGTTGAGTAAAGATCATATGCGAGAACGCAAGTGCGATGATGTCAAATATACGCACAGAGCCAACTTTAATAGAAAAAGTTAAGGTTGCTCAAGCCACCGACCGGGCGATGCATATGAAGAAGAAAGTGCAAGAAGGAGCTATTCCTAAGCGAGAATTGATGAAGAAGGAATACTTGAGTCCACCTGCACTTTGTGTTCTAACGATTCTCGATTTGAAGTACAAGATTATGATGGAGGCACACAATACACCATTTGCAATCCATCCGGAAGTACTAAAATGTATCGTGATCTTCGACATACATTTTGGTGGAACAATATGAAGAGAGAGATTGCAAAGTTTATCTCAACATGTTTAACTTGTCAACGTGTAAAGGCAGAGCATCAAGTGCCTAAGGGACCATTGCAACCACTTGAGATTCCGAAATGGAAGTGGGAACACATTACCATGGATTTCGTTCTGGGACTTCCACGGTTTCTCAAGGCATAAATGCTATTTGGGTTATTGTTGATAGATTAACCAAGTCTCGCTTTCATTTCTTTGCCAATCGGGAGACTTATTCCTTGAACGCTTTGCTCAAATGTAACGTAAATGAGATTGTGAGATTGCATGGCATACCAAGTATCCATAGTTTCGGATCGTGACCCAAGATTCACTTCAAGATTTTGGGTTAGCTTGCAAAAAGCTATGGGTACGGATTTAAGATTCAGTTCGGCATACCATCCTCAAACGGACGGACAATCAGAGAGGACTATTCAAACTCTTGAAGATTTATTAAGACTCTGTGTCCTAGACTTCAAGGGCAGTTGGGATAAGTATTTACCATTGGTGGAATTCTCCTACAACAACAATTATCGAGCAAGTATAGTGTGGCCCCATTCAAGCATTATATGGACGAAAGTGTCGCTTCTCGATATGTTGGGATGAGGTGGGTGAAGCAACATTGTTGGGGACCCAGTTAAGACGTATGACTCACCGAAAAGATCCAAATGATTCGACAACGTATACAAATGGCACAAGATCGACAAAAGAGTTATGCGGATCTTCATCGAAAGGATGTGGAATTTAGTATAGGGGATCATGTATTGTTGCGTGTTGCCCCATGGAAGGAGTTACAAGATTCGGGAAGAGAGGAAAGCTCAATCCACGATTTATTGGTCCATTTCAAATTCTTGACCGAGTAGTAGAAATGTAGCCTATAGACTCGCGTTACCTCCAAGTATGTCTCGTGTTCATAATGTGTTTCACATATCCTCGTACTTAAGAAATATGTGAAAGACCCGAATCACGTTATTGAGTTAGAACCCACGAGATAGCCAAGACTTAACGTATGAGGAAGTACTGTCAAGATCTTGGATAGGAAGGAGCATGTCCTACGACGAAGGTCATACCACAAGTTAAAGTCTTGTGGAGAAACCATGCTATATAGAGGAAATGACACAGGAGTTGGAAAGCGAAATGAAAGCGGGTATCCTCATCTTTTCAAACACCAGTGCGTCGTCGTCAATTTCGAGGACGAAATTTCATAAGGAGGGGTTGTAAGATCCCAAATAATTAATAAATGAAATTTAATTTCCTCTAATTATTATTTTGAAATAGTAAGGGTTGATGTGATTAATGTGGATAATTACGGGTAAAATACGCAAATATTTCAAAATAAGCAAGTGGTTATAAAATATTCATTGTTGTTTGGGAATATTCGTTTGGTCGTGGAATATATTCGTGATCGTTTGGAATATTAAATGCGACAAGTATGACCATGTGTGGGCCCCATAACTAAAAGCAGCGATGGGAGGAAGAAAATGACAAATATAAGTTGTTTAAAAATAACTACAGAAGTTGTTATTCTGCTTACAATCGTTGGAATACCCTTATGGTTAAAACACGATGTCTGCCGTTGTTGAATCGGTAGCACACGGTATTGCACCAATTATTGACTCTTACGTGAAAGGCACTACTCAATAATGGTTACGATAATTCTTTATTCAGGTGTTTTATTTTATTGATTCAATAATTCTTTGCGTTGATATTTTATATTGCTGTTGTTTTAATAATTGTCATTACACAGTATTTTTCATTGTCGAAACAATAATTCATATTATCTGAATAATATTATTAGATAACATTATTGGCAATGTCTAGAAAGTTCTGACTAAGGAGAGGTTTGGTCACCTAATTGCGCTACGATGAAGAGAGAAATTCTTATTGGAAAGCCCCTCTTTCTCGAAAGCTGCACGATTATCAATATTGTGATTACGTAATATTATTTGTGAATAATTAATTATTGATTCATATGATGAGGAAAATATTGATTTTATGTGGATATAGATGGAGAAAATTTTTAATGTAACAATTGTTGAAAATTGAAATTTTATCTTTTTATGATAAAATAATTCATTTAAATATATATATATATATATATTATTATATTTTAATAATATAATAATGGTGATATTTTTACAACGAATGTGGGATATATGAGTATACGAGGAGGAAGAGTATTTTTGTTGCAATAAATGTTTAAAACATGTTAAACATGTGCTCGATTGGACCCCATTTATTGACCGAATTTGATTATAGCTTTAATAAAATCGCTTGGTTTGTGGATTTCGATCAATTTCTGTTTGGAATTTGAAAAAACTTTCTTCTGTAAATTTGTATAGAATTGAATTTCCTATAAAAACTCGTGAGATTCGAATTTTCTAACAAAAAGGCTATTTATTGTGAATTATTGAAGTTCCGGAGTTCCGAAATAATTGATTTTTGGAAGTTTTAATTGTTTAAAATAACAAAAACGTTTTTTATATGTTGTGAGCCTCATTAATCACATGCTAGGTGGCTGATTTGATTCCCAAAGGATGGGCGTGAAATTTTTATATAAATATATTATTATATTAAATTTTCTCGCTTTGGTGTTCTAAGCAATTTCTATAAATAGGTCTTAGGTTAGAATTGAAAATCACACTAAAACTCAAGTTTTCTCTCTATATTATCGAAGTTTATTCTTGTGAGTATTTTGAGTATACTTTGAGTATTGCTATATGGTGAAAGTTCAAGTTATAGCCTATATCCAATTATTCCAGTTAGAATCTTTGTTTTCCGAGGTAAGGGATATTATTTTTTTCGTAATGATATTATTTCTTCAATATCATTATCTTTGAAATATCGATCCGAAGTTTTATCAAATTTGGAACTTTTAGTGTTCTGATTTACTATTCACGATATCTGGCCTTATTCACGATATCTGATCTTATTCACGAATCGGCATTATTCATCGAAAAATGAAAATTTTTCTTTTCGTCCAAAATATCTATTGTGGATACTAGCTTTGATTGTATCCATGTTTTGATCATTCTTGAATTTTACGCCACTATGATTATTTTTGAGGTATTTTTGGACGTGGATAAAACAAAGTACTGAATCCTTAATCCTTAATCCTTGTCATTTTGATTCAATCGGATTCGTTTTTTTAAAAAATATTTTCATCATCCTCGGTCTTAAATGATGATATTATTGAATATCTTTGGCCCAGTAGTGCAAAGATGAATGATTTATGATGAATATCTTTGGCGATGAGTGCAAAGATGAATGATTTCTCGATGAATATCTTTGGCCCGTAGTGCAAAGATGAACAGTGTTTAGATGAACATGACCAATCGTGAATGTCCTTGTCTCAGTAGTGCAAGGATGAATATTTGATCCCGATATATATTGATTGATGTTACGGGATAAAATAGAGCGATGAACTTTAAAATTCATACATAGAAGATAGTAGTTTGCATTCTCTACTTAACTCTTCTAATGAATTATTATTTTCGCTGCGAATATTGATTTAAAACTTGTTGTCTATTGTATTCTATTATATTTTTCCATGTTGAAGACTAACGATAATTTTGTTGTATATTATCTTAGTCATAATATTCTTTACTTGGCTAGTCGAGCTCACCCTTTTCCTTTTTGTTCCATTTTTCTTCTCGAGGCGAGAATATAAAGAAGTGCGAAGCCTGGGGTATAGAATGAAAGTTCTAGGGAGAGTTGTTTAGTAGTCCTCACCATTGTTGTAAAATAATGTATCAATAATTATGATGAGGATTTATTTGTATGTGGATATTGTCTAGATGGCAATATCGTATTTAAACTCACGCTTTACTATTGTAATAAGAAAGTTGTAGTTGTTTCATCTGACTGTATTGACAACTCGAAATGGGGATGTAGACCTATTTTGGGGTGTCACAATAGGGCGCCGGAGTTATAACTTGCATGGAGCGCCGGAAGGTACTGGACTGACGAAATCGCTGGGATGGTCTTCTTGTGGGCGCCTGATTGAATCGAAACCAGTGGCTTGGGTATTGGGCCCGTTCTGTTCTGTGCCTAGCAGCAGCGCTTGAAACCTTAGTGATGGGGGCCGGGGGTCTTCAGATCATCATGTAACATGCATACATGGACAAGTTTAGGAATTAGTTTAGTAAACTTCGGATTCTTCATTACTAAAGATAACAAAGAAAAATAAGAAAAGTTTAAATCTAAAAGAACTAAAATCAAATAATGAGAAAAATTATGGAACTTCATGTGTTTCCTCCCAAGAAACGCTTAGTTCACAAATGATCGTCGGCAAACTTTTGGTGTTGTCGGGTTGTCCACTTGGGTCGAGAGGTCTTGGGCCGTAGTAACTTGACGTTCAATTGGTCCACTCCAATAATGTTTCGACGCGTTGACCATTGACCTTGAATGTACGCTTTGAGTTTGGTTCCTCAACCTCAATGTTTTTAAGTGTGGAGTAGACAGATATAACTACAAAAGGCGGACCACCGGATTTCAATTTTCCGGAAATAGATGCAAGCGTGAGTTGAACAGTAGTACTTGATGGCGGTGCAAATGTTCTATCGAGAATTTTTTATCGTGCTGAGCTTTGACTTTCTCTTTGTAGAGCTTAAGCGTTTTCGTAGGCATTGAACAGAATTCATCCATCTCGTTCAACCTGCGGTAACCTTTTCTCACCGCCGCTTCTAGATCAAAGTTTAATTTCCGAATGGCCCGATGGTGCACCGTGTTTCTAGCTCGACCGGGAGATGACACGCCTTTCCAAATACCATTCTCATGACGGGACATGCCGATTGGATTTTTGTACTGTTGTTTGATAGGCCCATAGGCGTCGTCAAGACGCAATGCCCAATCTTTTTTTCGTGACGGATTGACTACTTTTTCCGGATCCTCTTAACTTCCGATTCGACACCTCTCTCGCTTGGCCATTGGTTTGTGGGTGATATGCAAATGCAATTTTGTGATTAACTCCATACTTTACAAGCAATTTAGTGAATCGCTTATTACGTATGAGTTCCTCATCACTTATTATAGCCCTCGGTGTCCCAAATCTGTAAAATGTTCTTCTTTAAAAATCGGATGACAACGTTGGCATCATTCGTGGGTAACGTATTGCGGCTTCTACCCATTTGGAAACATAATCATTGCTAACAAGATGTAATGATTATTAAGAGAAGATGGAAATGGTCCCATAAAGTCGATACCCCACACGTCGAATAGTTCCACCTCTAGAATTGTGTTAAGTGGCATTTCATTAAGGCTTGGAGATATTACTACACGTTGGCATCGATCGCATTTCAAAGACAAAGAGATAAGCATCTTTGAATAAGGAAGGCGGGAAAAATCCCGATTGTAGTACTTTGGGTCATTGCTCGATCATTTGGAATAATGACCTCCGTGTCGAGGAGTGATAGTGGCCTAATATACTATCCATTTCTTCGTGAGGTACACAACGTCTTATCATTTGATCTGCATATGCTTTAAAATGTAAATGGTTCATCCCAAAAGTATTGCTTCACATCGTGGAGAAACTTCTTCATTGTTGTGAGGTCAAATCGTCTGCGGTAACACTTTGGCAACCACATAGTTGACATAGTCGGCATACCAAGGCAATATGGTAGTTACCCTAAGCAGGTTGCTCATCCCGGAAATTTTCATTAATCACCAGAGTTGTCTTCTTTACTGCTCCTTTTTATTTTCCAACCGAGACGGATGATCCATGACTTGATTTTCCGTTACCTTTTCTCATCCGGATTTCGGATCAAATTCTTGTAACAACAAAGACCCACCGGATTAATCGTGGTTTAGCATCTTTCTTCTCAATCGGATATTTAATAAATTGAATGATCGGTGTAGACAATTACCTTAGTCTTGGGGAGATAAGCTCAATTTGTCAAAAGCAAACACCACTGCAAGTAATTCCTTTTCGGTTGTTGTGTAGTTCAATTTGGGCATCCGTCGATGTCTTACTAGAGTAGTAGATAGTATGAAAAATCTTATCATGACGTTGTCCCAATATGGCTCCCACCGCGTAATCATCAAGGCGTCGCACATCAATTCGAATCGGTAAAGACCAATCGGTATTCTGATGATTGGTGCGAGACCAATTTCTTCTTTAATACCTCAAATGCCTCGATGCATGCCTCGATCCATCTTAAACGGTACATCTTTCTCCAAGAGTGAGCATAAGCGGTTTGAGATCTTTGAAAAATCTTTAATAAAACGTCTATAGAACCCCTGCATGTCCCAAGAAGTCCGAATGCCTTTTACGTATGAAGGAGGAGGCGCTTCTCAATTGTATCAATCTTACGCTCTATCCACCTCCAACCCGGATCTGAAACCTTATGTCCCGAATAACCCCTTCTTGTACCATAAAATGACATTTTTCCCGCTTAAGCACCGGTTAGTCTCCACACATCTTTTTAACACCAAGATCGATTCTTCAAACACGCCACAAAACTATCACCGAACACGGAGAAATCATCCATGAACACCTCTAAATTACATTCGACCATATCGGAGAAGATTGCCATCATACTGACGTTGAAAGGTTGCTTGGCGCATTATATAAACCAAAGGACATACGCGGAATGCAAACGTCACTGTATGGACATGTGAACGTGGTCTTTTCTTGATCTTCCTATTTATGGCAATTTGATTGTACCTGAATATCCATCTAACAGACAAGAGAATTGATGTCCCGCTAACTTCGTCCAACATCGATCAATGAACAGCAGGAAAGTGATCCTCAAGCGTGGGCTTTATTCAACTTGCGGTAATCCATACATACTCTCCAAATTTATAACATTCGAAGTCGGGATGAGCTCATGCGCTTCATTTTTTACCACAGTCATGCCCCCTTTTTTCGGTACACACTGTACAGGACTTACCCATGAACTGTCTGAGATTGGGTAGATAATACCGGCATCCAACCATTTTATAATTTCCTTCTTCACCACATCTTTCATAATGGGATTTAACCTTCTTTGCATCTCAATGGTTGGTTTTGATCCCTCTTCCATTAAAATCTTATGCATACAGAAAGATGGGCTAATACCTCGAATGTCCGCTATAGTCCACCCAATCATTTGTTTTGAACTCGCCAGAACTCGTAGCAATTTTTCTTTTGGGTGTCGATTAACGTTGTCGAAACAATAACTGGTAGAGTCGAGTCTTTCCTTGGTAAGCATATTCAAGATGAGAGGGAGTGGCTTTAATTCCAACACCGGTGGCTCTTCTATCGAGGGTTTGCACTTTTTACCTTCCGCTTTGGGCCTATCAAGGGTGTCGAATGGTTGATTACTTTTCCTAGTAGAATGATGGTGTGTCTAGCCATTTGACTCGCTCATTGTCTTCGCATCAAGACTATCGTTGTCTGTTTCTAACCAACATGGATTCTATCGGATCCTCTAAGTAATTACTGTAAATCTTGTGATTAACTATCTCCTCCATTAAATCCACCCGCAAACACTCACCTTTTCCTTCTTGGATAAGACATTGCTTTAAACACATTAAAAGTGACACATTGATCATCAACTCTCATCGTCAATTCTCCTTTTTTGCACGTCGATTAATGTTCTCCCCAGTTGCTTAAGAATGGTCGTCCGAGAATGATGGGAAGTTCAAATATCGCTTCACAATCCAAGATAACGAAGTCTCTTTGAAAGATGAATTTATCCACCCTTACTAATACGCCTTCAACGATACCTCGTGGATATGTAATCGATCGATGCACTTGAACAATGGCCCGATATTTTTGGTTTTGGTGCTTGGAGCTCGAATTGACGGTGACCGATAATGGCATCAAATTAATACTGGCCCCCAAATCACACAGTGTTTTTCCCGAAAACTGATTACCAATGTCGCACGGAATAGCAAAGCTACCGGGATCTTTCAACTTAGGAGGTAACTTGTTCTGAATAATTGCGCTACATTCTTCTATAAGCCTAATCGCTTCAAAATCCCCGCTTCTTTTTCTTTGATAGCACATCCTTCATGAACTTAGCGTAACTCGGCATTTGTTCTAAAGCTTCGGCGAATGGGATGTTGATATGCAATTTTTTAAAAATATCCAAAAATCTTAAAAACTGCTTATCTAACTTGGATTTCAAATCTGCGGATATGGTATGGGTGGCATTGTTGTAGATGACCCCGTGCATTTTCCTCTCTATTTCCTCTTTATCTTTCCGGTTTTCACAACTTCTTCTATTTCATTGTTGCGTTATCCCCTTTTCCTTATCCTTAATCGCTTGCAACTCCTTCCCACTTCGTAGTAAGATTACCGCTTTAAAGTGCTCATTTCTGCCGGATTTATTTCTCAGATCACCGGGAGCATTCCTAGTGGATCGGGTATTCAATGCATGTGCTATTTGCCCCAATTGATTTTCCAGATTCTTTAACGATGCCCCATGGCTTTGCAAAGTCGGATCTAATTGATTCAATTTCTTGTCTTGTTCCTCGTTCTTTTTTTCGAGGCTCTAATAAATTTTTCCAAGGTCGCTTCCCAACTTGATACCCTCTCGGTTGTTGAGGTTGATTTTGGAATCCGGAGGTGTTTTGTTGTTCAGGTGGTTGAAATTGCGATTTGATTATTACTCCATGAAAACCTGGATGATTCTTCCAACCTTGGATTATAAGCATTTTGAGTGGGATCTACGGTTGAGTTGAAAGCGATTATAATTTCCTACGAACTGTCTTTGATTAAATTTATAGCACATTGATCCGTGAGCATGACTCCCCAAGACACAACTCACAAACCATCGCTACCTCGCCGTGTGGCTTGTGGATGCCATATTTCTATATGCTTAGCTATTGCGATCACTTGTCTTTGTTAATCTTTGTTAGCAGCGTCCACTTCATATTTTCCTGATGCTTTTGGATGGTTGGTCCTCGTCATGGGCCAATTTGATATTTGTTGGTGGCCATTGTTTCTAACAATTGATCGCGCCATCAAAATTTTTGGACATAATCGCTCATCCCACAATCATCAATACTAGACCTCGTGGATGCGTGCAAACCATCACAAAATATCCTTAATTGCATCCATCATGGGATTCCATGATGAGGGCACTTACGAGCATATCCTTAAACCTTTCCCACGCCTCATATAACGATTCTGACTCAAGTTGTGCGAAACTATGAATGTCGTTCCGTAGTTTTGCCGACTTCGCTGGTGGGAAGAACTTAGCTAAAAATTTTGAGCTAAGTCATCCCATGTGGTGATTGACCCAGGAGGCAAGGAGTGTAACCAGCTTCGTGCTTTATCTTTTAAAGTAAACGGGAACATCCTCAACCTTATAGCGTCTTCCGATACATTGTTAAATTTGAAGGTATCGCAAACTTCCAAGAAACTCAAGATATGTTCATTAGGATCGTCTATCGAATTACCCCCAAACTGGCATGTATTCTGTAGCATCTGAATTGATCCCGGTTTTATCTCAAAACTGTTCGCATTGATTGCCGGTCTCTTAATACTTGACTGTAAATCCGTGACATTTGGCAGGGCGTAATCCCTAAGTGATTTCTGTTCGTTCTCTGCCATGTTCACGAGTAATTCTTGGGTTGTCAGTTCTTCTTCCAAATGTATAACCTCACTATTCAACTGCACTGTCTGGAACTTCTTCTCAAGGTTGTCTGTATACGTAAGAAGCTCCTTTCTAGCTTTCGATCTAGTGTGCATACACGAATTCCTGCCAATCCAAGAAGAAAGATTAAGTAGCGTTCAAATTAAAACCGAATTGATTATAACTAATATGAAATTAATATTAATAAAAATTCCCCGGAAACGGCGCCAAAAACTTGTTGAGTAAAATCTAGTTACACACAACACGCAAGTATACGTGGTCAACAAGTAATAAAGTGATAAGTTGAGTATCGTTCCCACAGAGAATTCTAATTAATAAATCTCAACTACTAATACTATATCAATTCTATTCTATTCAAACAATGATAAATTGTGATTTTCTGAATTATTAACTCAAAATTAAACACTTAAAGATACTGTACTAAGATAAGCGAATAACTAAGCTACTACTTGAGTGAATGACTTCCGTTAGGTAAATATTAAGACTTCAATATCCCCAATTATGAACTATAAATTAGTTATCTAATCATCCCAATTATTATGTCGACTGGATTGTTAACAGGAATTCTCAAATGCCAAAAGCCCTCTTCCAAGTGATCAATTGACTTCTATTTAATCCAGATTAATCTTGCTATATTCCTATGCAAAACAATTGAATTAAACTCTTTCCAATCCGAATCCCTTATATGTTACATGCGGTGAACAGATATTTCCATTCAATTCACAAACCTAATTATTCACCGTGCAAATAACTAAGTCACATGTTATCATGTTCAGTTCTAACCCTAGAAGTCCTTTCCCAATTCCTTACAGAAAGTAACACCAAGAATTATTGGCCAAATAATTAATCAATAGAATCAAAACATGATAAATAATCCACTTCAATATAAATAATTAGAATGAAAGAATAACTAAATTATAATCATAAAAGGTTCAATTGAAATCTTAATTAAAGAATTAGTTCATCACGAAATAAGAACCATTAATTGTTGACAAATCATCCTTAAAGAATTACAAATTGAAAATAAGGAGAAAAGAAGAAACTCAGAGCCAATCCCTAATCTCCAAGTAATCTTGTGTAACCTTCAATGGAAGGACTCCTTGAATCCTCCAAAATAATAAATCCAATCCCCTTTTTATTTCAAAGAATTAGTTTCTTTTTATAGCCTCCCCAATCCTCCTCCAATTAGGTTTTACATTAGCCCCCAATAGACAAATTAAGTCCAACCAGAAGTCAAACGCGCTAATCCGGTCAAAGCCGCCAGGCTCAATCTTCCTTTGCCATTGAAGGTAGTACAATTTCCGATGGTTCCCTATTGACTTCTTTAAAATTACCAAATTGCCATTAAATGCTTGAATTTCCCATAATTGCCCCTCCAGCTTCCAGATCTGCAAAACAAGATATAAACACAATAAAAATGCTACTAAATACTTTAAGAATGCAATAATTTAAGTCTAAATATATCCAATTTATGGGTATACTACCCATTCATCGTAACTTCGTGAGTTGTTGGACATCGGTTTCATTAGATCCCCAAGACATCTCCTCGGGGTGCTCCTGTTTTATTCGTAAAGAAGAAAGACGGGAGTATGCGACTTTTTATTGACTATCGAGAATTTAACCATTTCACCATCAAGAATAGGTATCCTCTACCTCGTATTGATGACTTGTTTGACCAGTTGCAAGGAGCACAATTCTTTTCAAAAATCGATCTTCATTCGGATATCATCAATTTGAAGATTAGAATCGAGGATATTCCAAAGATCGCCTTTAGAACTCTCGAAGACGGGCATTATGAATTCCTAGTCATGTCTTTTGGATTGACTAATGCCCTATGGCTTTCATGGATATGATGAACCGAGTATTCAAGGAATATTTGGATCGATTCGTTGTTGTTGTTATTGATGACATCCTCATATATTCCAAAAGTCGTGAAGATCATGAGCACCATTTGAAGTCGGTACTACAAAGGCTTCGTGAAAATAAGTTATATGACAAGTTAAAGAAATGCGAGTTACGCTTGAGGAAGTAGCATTTCTTGGGCACGTGGTGTCAAAACATGGAGTATCTGTTGAATCGGCCAAGATTGAAGCAATACAAAGTTAGAGCAACCAAGAAGGCGGTGGTCAAGTACGTAGCTTTCGGGTCTAAATGGTTATTATCGGAGATTCGTGGAAGGGTTTTCTCGAATCCCTACTCCGTTAACTCAGTTGACTCGGAAGGATACAAAATTCGTTTGGAGTGAAGAATGCGAGAAGAGTTTCCAAGAGCTTAAGAGGAGACTTATTTCTAAGACTGTTCTAACAATACCATCTGGTTCGGATGGATTTGTTATCTACAACGATGCTTCGGGCAAAGGGTTAGGATGTGTTCTCATGCAACATGGGAAAGTCATAGCCTATGCCTCGCGATAACTTAAAGAATATGAGAGGAATTATCCTCCTTATGATCTAGAGTTGGCAGCAGTTGTTTTCGCGCTAAAGATCTGGAGGCACTATCTTTATGGGGAGAAAGTGGAGATATATTCAGACCATAAAAGCCTTAAATATTTCTTCACTCAAAAAGAACTTAACACGCTGGCGTGACGTTGGCTCGAGCTATTGAAAGACTACGACCACACTATTCAATACCATCCCGGAAAAGTGAACGTTAGTAGGACGCGTTGAGTGAAGATCATATCAGAACGAAAAGGTGCGATGATGTCAAGTATCGCACGACAGAGCCAACTTTAATAGAAAAGTTAAGGTTGCTCAAGCCACCGAATCCGACCGGAGGCGATGCATATGAAGAAGAAAGTACAAGAAGGTGCTATTCCTAAGCGAGAATCGATGAAGAAGGAATACTTGAGTCCACTCTAGACTTTGTGTTCCTAACGACTCGATTTGAAGTACAAGATTATGATGGAGGCACACAATACACCATTTGCAATCCATCCTCGAAGTACTAAAATGTATCGTGATCTTCGACATACATTTTGGTGGAACAATATGAAGAGAGAGATTGCAAAGTTTATCTCAACATGTTTAACTTGTCAACGTGTAAAGGCGAGCATCAAGTGCCTAAGGGACCATTGCAACCACTTGAGATTCCGAAATGGAAGTGGGAACACATTACCATGGATTTCGATTCACGGTCTTCCCACGGTTTTCAAGGCATAAATGCTATTTGGGTTATTGTTGATAGATTAACCAAGTCTGCACATTTCGTGCCGATACGGGAGACTTATTCTCTTGAACGTCTTGCTAGTATGTATGTAAATGAGATTGTGAGGTTCCATGGCATGCCAGTATCTATAGTTTCGGATCGTGACCCAAGATTCACTTCAAGATTTTGGGTTAGCTTGCAAAAAGCTATGGGTACGGATTTACGATTCAGTTCGGCATACCATCCTCAAACGGACGGACAATCAGAGAGGACTATTCAAACTCTTGAAGATTTATTAAGACTCTGTGTCCTAGATTTCAAGGGCAGTTGGGATAAGTATTTACCGTTGGTGGAATTCTCCTACAACAACAGTTATCAGGCAAGTATAGGTGTGGCTCCATTTGAAGCATTATATGGACTAAAGTGTCGCTCTCCAATATGTTGGGATGAGGTGGGTGAAGCAACATTGTTGGGACCCGAGTTAGTACGTATGATCACAGAAAAGATCCAAATGATTAGACAACGCATACAAACGGCACAGGATCGACAAAAGAGTTATGCGGATCTTCATCGAAAGGACGTGGAGTTTAGTATAGGGGATCATGTATTATTGTGTGTTGCCCCATGGAAGCGAGTTATAAGATTTGGGAAGAGAGGAAAGCTCAATCCACGATTTATTGGTCCATTTCAAATTCTTGACCGAGTAGGAAATGTAGCCTATAGACTAGCTTTTACCTCGAAATATGTCTCGTGTTCATAATGTGTTTCACATATCCGTATTTCAGTAAATATGTGAAAGACCCGAACCACGCTTATTGAGTTAGAACCGGACGAGATAGTCAAGACTTAACGATGTGAGGAGGTACTGTCAAGATCTTGGATAGGAAGGAGCATATCCCTACGACGAAGGTCATACCACAAGTTAAAGTCTTGTGGAGGAACCATGCTATAGAAGAAATGACACAGAATTGGAAGCGGAAATGAAAGCGAGGTATCCTCATCTTTTCAAACACTGTGTATATGTCAATTTCGAGGACGAAATTTCATAAGGAGGGGAGGTTGTAAGACCCCAAATAATTAATAAATGAAATTTAATTTCCTCTAATTATTATTTTGAAATAGTAAGGGTTGATGTGATTAATGTGGATAATTATGGGTAAAATACGCAAATATTTCAAAATAAGCAAGTGGTTATAAAATATTCATTGTTGTCGGGGAATATTCGTTTGGTCATGGAATATTCGTACTGTCGGGGAATATTCGTACAACGGCGTAGCCATGTGTGGGCCCCATAACGGAAAGCGATTGGAGGAAGAAAATGACAAATATAAGTTGTTTAAAAATAACTACAGTAATTGTTACCGCTTTACCTTTGTTGGAATACCCGTTGGTTAAAACACGATGTCTGGCGTTGTTCTTGCAGAAGAAGACACTCAGTATTGCACCAATTATTGACTCTTACGTAAGAAGGCACTACTCAATAATGGTTACTGATAATTATTTATCAATTATTTTATTGGTTTAATAATTGTTGTGTTGATATTTTATATTCTTCGTTGTTTCAATAATTGTCATTACACATTTTCATTATCGAAGCAATAATTCATATTATCCTAATAATATTATTAGATAACATTATTGGCAATGTCTAGAAAATTTCGCCTAAAGAGAGGTTTGGTCACCTAATTGCGCTTACCAAAGATGGGAGAAATTCTTATTGAAAGCCCCCTCTTCCCTGAACCGCACTGATTGTCAATATTGTGATTCTTTAATATTATTTGTGAATAATTAATTATTGATTCATATGATGAGGAAAATATTGATTTTATGTGGATATAGATGGAGAAAATTTTTAATGTAACAATTGTTGAAAATTAAAATTTTATCTTTTTCGATAAAATAATTCATTTAAATATATATATATATATATATTATTATATTTTAATAATATAATAATAGTGATATTTTTACAACGAATGTGGGATATATGAGTATACGAGGAGGAAGAGTATTTTTGTTGCAATAAATGTTTAAAACATGTTAAACATGTCGGTGGACCCCATTTATTGACCGAAATTTGATTATAAACAGTAAAATCGTCTGCTTGTGGATTTCGGTCAATTTTTGTTTGGAATTTGAAAAAACTTTCTTCTGCAAAGTTGTAGAGAATTGAATTTCCTATAAAAACTTTTGAGATTTGAATTTTCTGACAAAAAGGCTATTTATTGTGAATTATTGAAGTTCCGGAGTTCCGAAATAATTGATTTTTGGAAGTTTTAATTGTTTAAAATAACAAAAACATTTTTTATATGTTGTGAGCCTCATTAATCACATGCTAGGTGGCTGATTTCAGATTCCCAAAGGATGGCGTAGAAATTTTTTTATAAATATATTATTATATTAAATTTTCTGGTTTGATGTTCTAAGCAATTTCCTATAAATAGGTGCTTAAGTTAGAATTGAAAATCACACTAGAAACTGAAGTTTTCTCTCTCTATATTATCGAGCGTATTCTTGTGAGTATTCTTGTATCCATGTTTTGATCATTCTTGAATTTTACGCCACTATGATTATTTTTGAGGTATTTTTGGACATGGATAAAACAAAGTACGAATCCTTAATCCTTAATCCTTGTCATTTTGTTTCACTGGATTCGTTTCTTTAAAAAAATATATATATTTTTCATCATCCTCAGTCTTAAATGATGATATTATTGAATATCTTTGGCATGTAGTGCAAAGATGAATGATTTCTGATGAATATCTTTGGCCCGTAGTGCAAAGATGAACAGGTGTTTAGATGAACATGACCAATCGGTGAATGTCCTTGGCTTTTAGTGTAAGGATGAATATATGATTCCGTATATATATTGATTGATGTTCTGAGGATAAAATATTGATGATGGATCGTTAAATTCATAGATATTAGTAGATTTCATCCTCTACGTAACTCTTCTATGAATTAATATTTTCCTCATTCATGCGAGTATTGATTTAAAACTTGTTGTTTATCATTGTATTCTATTATATTTTTTCCTGTTGAAGACTAACGATAATTTGTTGTATATTATCTTAGTCATAATATTCTTTCTTGGGCTAGTTGAGCTCACCCTTTTCCTTTTTGTTCCATTTTTCTTCTCGTGAGGCGAGAATATAAATGAGTACGAGTGGGGTATGGAATGATGGTTTTAGATAGTTGTTTAGTAGTCCTCACCATTTTTGTAAAATAATGTATCAATAATTATGATGAGGATTTATTTGTATGTGGATATTGTTTAGATGGCAATATCGTATTTAAACTCACGCTTTCTTTGTTGTAATAATAAAGTTGTAGTTATTTCTGTACCGTGTATTGACAACTCAGAATGGGTGATGTATACCTATTTTGGGGGTGTCACAGTCCGAGAGTTTCCAGTGTTTCCACCTGCATTTTGAACAGGAGTTGTTCTCGCCTGATGTTGCATGAATTGTATAAAGCCCCTAAATATCCCATCGTTCATCACTTGGTCAGCGTTGTTGTTTTCCTGATGATTATTGCCATCCTGATGCACATTATCCTAGGTATTGATCGTTGGTGACTCAACAGTCTCATGTGCTTCATTGCTTATCTCAACATTTTTGGATGCCATTATCAAAAATTGCCACAAAACAAGGGTTAATTGACATGTCACATATTATCCCTATACTCTAACCGACCAAATAAATACCAAATAAACTTAGGTAGGTCATACTAGCTGCGAAGAATTCCCTTCTCCTCCCCTAGTTCTTGTCTCACATCTCAACCAGGGATCATATCTCTAAGCTTTGATACCAACCGTATGGCGCCTCCCAAAATAGGTATACATCACCCATCTTGAGTCGTCGAAATACATGGCACAAAAAATTCAAATACCACTTAATAATACAACCGTCGTGTAAATACGACAAAACATAAATGAGAGTTTTAATATGAATATTGTCTTCTGAGAAGCGGTATTCAACTTAAATGGAGTCCTCAATACATTTATTATCACACTATTTCATAGAATAGTGAGGACTACTAATGCTATCATCTGGGCCGTCACTCTAGTTCTCCGACTAGTCCCAAACGTTCTCATTTCAAGAGAGACAATGAAAGCAAAAGGGTGAGCTCAACTAGCTCGAGAAGAAATATTATGACTAAGATAATGCAGAATAATTAATCGTTAGCCTTCAACAGTGTTAAACTGATAAAATATAACAAACATCAAGCTTAACTGCATCGGAACAAGAAATCCATTAGAAGAGTCAAGTAGAGCATAAAATCTACTATCTTCTATGATTTAAAAGGTTTTTCATCACTTTTATTGTTAAGACTCAGCTTAATAAATAATCCACATCATCGAATCACCATTGCACTACGGCCAAGGATATTCTTTAGTATCACGACCACAAATTATCCATGCACTACGGGCCAAGGATATTCGTGTATTCATCAATGGTCATGATCATGACAACAACTGTCCATCAATGCACTACGGGCCAATGATGACTTTTACCACATCATTTGTAACATAACGGTCATGATTATACAGAATAATCCCTAGTCATAATCATACCAAGTCCATCTATGCACACAGGCCACGGATGACTTTCAACATAATATAAACATTAGGATGATGACAATGATATAAGAATTCAATAAAACAAGTTCAAGGATAAATTTTTAAAGATTTATAATTTAATTTACCAGAATTCAATATTGTCCAAATTGTCAACACGATACTGCTTTGTGGAGTAAAATTCAAGAATGATAATGTATCAAAAATGATTTGGACCGAAAAGAAATCAACTTTTGTTATGAATAGTACTCCGGGTGAATAGTACTTTTGTGAATAGTACCGTATAAATGAATAGTACTCATGGACAGTACTCCGGTATAAAAAACTTAAAATTTAACAAGAATGTGCAGAAAATATCCTTGTGAAGCGATACTGGATGAAGCGCAAATTCAAGGATATTCTACTAATTTCACGGAATATAGAAACAATACTTTAACCAAATGATGGTATAATTAGGAATACGAGACGAAATAATATTACTCACATACTATAGAGTATGGAAGAAAATATTATTCTTATGAATACTGAACAAAATAATATCTCTTACCTCAGAAGAAGATTGGATACTGGAATAGTGAGGTAGCAGACTTCTCTTCTACTTTCTCTCTAAAGCTTCTCTCTCTATAAATGCTCTTGTGAGTCTTAGTGAATTGGTGAGAATGAAAGAAGAATGAGCTTCTATTTATAGGAAAATATAGTTTCGATAATTTACACGTTTTGGGGCTCGAAATATTACAAAGATAATACCTTCATCTTTTTCTTCATTTTTAATTTAGTCCGGCAAGTATTATCAAACTTGCACCACCTCCCCTAATAGTACATCTTGTGAATCAATAGTACAATCATGTGAATTAATAGTACAATCATGTGAAAATAATAATTACAGTATAGTACCTTCATCTTTACCTCTATTTTTAATTTAGTCATGCAAGTATTATCAATCTTGCACCATCTCCCCTAATAGTACATGCATTGAATCAATAGTACACACATGTGAACAAATAGTTATAAGCATGTGAATTAATAGCAATTAATTGCTCATTTATCCAATTAATTACCCGATTGGTCAATATAACCTCTAGACATCCATTATTATCGAAATAGATGTCGATTTTCACTAACACTAATAATCCCAACATAATGGAAATATCAATTTCATCTTTAATCAACACGAACTTATTCATCATTAATATTATAACTCATAATATTTAACAACCAGATCATTCTCAGGAAATAGGGGGTTTTTCGATAAGGATTTCTCCCTATTGGCACGCAATTAGGTGACCAAACCTCTCCTTGACAGAACTTTCTAGACATTGTCAATATTGCAAATAATAATATGAATAACTTTATCCTCTCAATTATTGATTTAATAATATAAAATATTATGCGGATGATAATCTGTGAATTATTGAATCAATAATATGAAAGATATTATACAAAGAATTCTCGTAGCAATAATTGAGTATAAGCGAAGTTACTTCTCACGTAAGCATCAATAATCAATACCGTGTGCTACTACGCAACCACGCGTATTCGCATACTTTTACCACTTGGGTAGTTCAACGGTTTAACGGTAAAACTTTCGCCAGTTATTTTTATAAAAAGATAATTTTGTCGCTTTTAACTACGACAATACTTTCGTTAGGGGTCCACTTAATGATTGTGCCGCCGTCATTTAATATTCCCTCGTTAAAATGAATATTCCCCGACCAATCGAATATTATATAACCACTTGCTTACATTGTAAAATTTGTAAATAATACTACAACTATAACATTATATCAAAACCACACCATAATATTCAAAATATAATTAGAGAAAAATTAATCTTTATTCATAGAAGTTGGGGTCTTACAAAGATATATATATATATATATATATATATATATATATATATATATATATATATATATTATAAGTTTTGTTTTATTTGATTATAAATAGAATATATTATATTTTATTTAAAGTTTCCATTTTATTAGAATATTTTATTGCATAGTGCTGTATAGTAAATCAAAATTTTCTTCGATTTTCGCCTGTGAAGAATTCGCCGAATTCCTACTGTGCAGTCCGTGATTTCTAAATTCAAATAGTATCCTTTCCATTCTCCTATAAATAGGATGCTTAGTTAGAATTAAAAATCACACCAGAATCAGATAATTCTTTTTCTATAATATTGAGCGTATTTCTTTCGAGTTCTAGAAAGCTTTGAGCATAGAAAACAGTGAAAGTTTTCTTTAAGAATATATCCACTATACCAGTTGGAATTCTCTTCTTTTTAAGGTAAGGTGTATTATTTATTTCATATTCTCTTACGATATTATTTTTCGTATTCGTAAGAAATTTTATATCGTTCAATATTCGCAAGAAATATTATATTAGCTTTAAATATTCGTAAGAATATTATATTAGCTTTAATAATTGTAAGGAATATTATATTAGCTTTAATATTAAGTAAGGAATATTATATTCGCTTAATGTTAAGTAAGGAATATTATTTTCGCTTCGGCAATTTGTAAGGAATATTATTTTTATTCAATATTCATATGAAATAATATTTTCTTCCATACTACGTAGTATGTAAGTAATATTATTTCATTTGATTTCAATTCTACACTTCGTTTTGTTAAAGTTTTGACTTCATACTCCATGAAATTAGTAGAATATCATTGATATTTGCGCTTCATCCAAAGATCTTTTCATGGAAATATTATTACGAGCATTCTTGATAAGTTTTAACTTTTTATGCTTGAGAGTACTATTCACTTGATTACTATTCCCAAAGTACTATTCACGGTCTACTATTCACTTAGTTACTATTCACCCGGTACTTATTTATGACAAAAAATTAATTTCTTTTCATTCAAATTATTTTTGATACAATATTATTCTTGAATTTTACTCCACAAAACAGTATCATGTTGACAATTTGGACATTATTGAATTCTGGATAAATTAAATTATAAATCTTTAAAAATTTATCCTTTACTTTTTTTTAATTGAATTCTTATATCAATGTCATCATCCTCATGCTTATATTGTTATGAAAGTCATCTTTGGCCCGTAGTGCATAGATGGACTTGGTATGATTATGACCAGGGATTATTCGGTATAATCATGACCGTAATGTTACAAATGATGTGGTAAAAGTCCTCATTGGCCCGTAGTGCATTGATGGACAGTTGTTGGCATGATCATGACCATTGATGAAAACACGAATATCCTTGGCCCGTAGTGCATGAATAATTTGTGGTCGTGATACTAATGAATATCCTTGGTCGTAGTGCAGAGGTGATTCGATGATGTGGATTACTTATTAAGCTGAGTCACAGCGATAAAATTGATGATAAACTTTTTAAATCATAGAAGATAGTAGATATCATGTTCTACTTGACTCTTCTAATGGATTGCTTGTTCCGCTGCAGTTAAACTTGATGTTTATTATATTTTATCAGTTTAACATTGTTGAAAGCTAACGATAATTTATTATGCATTATCTTAGTCATAATATTTCTTACTGAGCTAGTTGAGCTCACCCTTTTATTTCATTGTTCTTTTCAGGAAATGAGAATATAGCTGGGACTAGTCGGGGAACGGAGTGACGGTCCAGATGTTTGCATTAGTAGTCCTCACTATTCTGTGAAGTAGTGTGATAATAAATGTAATAAGGACTTATTTTGAGTTTGAATACTATCTAGACGACAATATTTGTATTAAAACTCACAGCTCATGTTGTATATTTAAGTTTGTATTTGTATTTTGTACCATGTATTTGGCGACTTAGAATGTGTGATGTATATCTATTTTGGGGGCGTCACAAAAGGGATAAAAAGTATATCCAACAGAACAATGAAAAATCAAATATAGGGGAAAATGGATCAAAAATTACACCCAACAGAACAAGGAGAAATCAAACATAGGGGAAAAGGGAACAAACCCTAGATTTCTTTCGCGATAAACAAAAATTAGAAAGCATTACCTTCTGTTGGTCGGAGCTTTGTAGGAATCTTCCTTCCGTTTGCAATGAGTTAAATAGCGAGAGAGATGGGTGAAGACTTTGTAGGAATCTTCCTTCCGTTTGATCTGATTAAATAATGAGAGAGAGATGACGAGTTAAAGGGAGGAGTCGTAGCTTTGATCTGAACAGAGGTTCTATTTTGCTTGCATTTTTTTTTACTTTATGACTCACGCTCCTTTTTTGCTTTGGTCCGTTGCCTGATCCGTTGTATTGGTGCGTTTTTGAACGGGACTATATATATATATATATATATATATATATATATATATATATATATACTGATTCGAGATCTTAAGCTATCTCTTATCTAACATACCTTAACTTACCTCCCTTTAATGACGAATAGAGTAACGATTTATTGATTGGTCGTATATATATGTTGATCCGTCGTTATATGTTGTCCGTCGCTAAAAATTAAGACGACGGTTCTATTGTCGTTAAAAGGGGGTGAACAAGGTACGTTAGATAATGTAAACATAGATAACGGGTTACTCCGCTAGTGACTAAAGTAACAAAATTTTTAGGTGGTTTTGAGAAAAGAAAAAAGTTTTATAGGGGCACACTATAATTTATTAAATGTTTCGGACTAAAGAAAATTGTTGTTTTAAAAACGACAGAAAAGAGAGATTTCTCTGCGATCGACTGAGACTCGTAATTTCTTCCTTTTTCAGGTTATGGTTCTCCATACCGTCTATGTTTGGATCTGTATGCATCTCTTTGTAAACTGTAATCATATACATATTATGGAATTGCTAAATTTGGGATCTAATTTCTTAATTTGACTTTTTATTTTTTATTTAGGGTTTTCTGTGGTACCAATTGATCGCCTGATTCCAGTTTTTCTAGCAGGTATCTCTCTTTCTTACAATCAATTATGATTTTGGTACCAATTGTTGATAGGAAGACAGCCCATAATTATATTTCATGTCGTTTTTCATGCATTTTTAATTTTATTTACATATTGTAGGCTTAGAAGTTATGTATGTACTGGTATTGCTTGTTTGTTTGGGTAGTTAGACTTTGTTGTTATCTTATCTTCATTAGAATCTTACGTTTAGCAGAAGATGTTGCACAATTTAGTGGTTTACTCCCGAAGCTGTGATATGAAATCATTTGATGCTAAATGTTGATAATATAGGATGCCTGTGGCTGTAATTAAATTTTGCTTGCAAGTACTTTTCTATGAAGCACACGAAGCACTAACGATTTGCCTAAATTTTTTAGTTATTGATTCCAATAGTCATTTGGATTTCCTTTTGCCAATTTCTTCATTATTCACTTATCTTTAAATTATATTTTTCTTCAATATGTTGAGTCATCTGATATGAAATGCGGGATCCACCAATGCTAAGAAAACACCAAATATGACCTCCAAACAATAGCATCAGACATACCCGTACGAAGTTGCTCAAAGCACTCTCTTTATTTGAAATAGTAGTATAGACATTACCATCTCCAAATTTTGTGGCGTCTCCGATAATGGGTCCATCACCCATCTTCCACTCTGTCAAATTCACTTGGGGACTAGGTATAATCAAGTAAGGTCTTCCCATTGGCATTCCATGCAACATCTCCACAGAGATCTGGCTTTTCAGGACACAGTAACTGATTGGAGAATTGGAGGGGCGGTTGCTGGGGAAGAAAGTTAACCCAGTTACTGGAAAAGAGTCAACTTAATCTCACTCTCTCTCTATATGTATATATATTCCCTTTTTCCTTTGATTTTTGAACATATCATCAAATATATTCCATGTCACAATTGTGTATCATATTTTCTAAAACAAATATTTACACATCATTAATATAGTTTATTTCAGCATTAAATCTAATGTTTGTTGATTATTTTTATAAATTGTATAATTAAATATATATTTTTAAATAGAATGGATTTAATAGAACGAGTTGAGAGTTTAATTGTAAAAAAATAAAAATAAAAAGAAACAAGTTTAGCGGATCAATTGTTAGTTTTGCTTTTTTTTTCAATTAATAAAATGTTTTACGATGTACATATTTTGCGTATGTATAGAAAGAACTAAATCTATATTTCTCAATTTAGTATCAATTCTTAAATAGAAAATAGTAAATTAACATAAATATTTAATAGAATATTTACGAAATGAATATAATACCTTTTATTTATTTGTGATGATAGGAATATTAAAGAAGATAGAACTAAATTGTCATTTTTGGAGATGGAAACTCATTTTAAAAGGATTTTAGTTTGTGTAACATTAACAAAATTCTTCTGTTGGTGCATTACTCTTTCAAACAAGAGAATTGACTTTTGAATATTTAGACAACTGTAACTTTCTTATCTAAGTATTCACAAATTACAACGACATGGATCGTGTACGTTAATTTATTCAGTTTTATTATCTGGTACAGACAGTTTCGGAAAGTCTGATTATAACTTTTTTTGGAAAGTTTATCTTAGTAGTATAAATACATCATTGTTTAATGTGTGTGATGAAGAAGACAACGAGGTTGTAAAAAGTGCGTCAGTTAATGTTGGTGCCGTGTGTCGCCTTACAGTAGCTCTTCCTAATAAATTCATCCAAAATAGAATTTGATTGCCACATCAATTCCAATTCCAGTTTCACTATTCAGATCATTGATTCATACCAAATAGGTGAATTTCCAATTTCCTTTGTTTCTTATCAGGATCTCAGTTTACAATGTTTCTTGTTCTTGAAAACCAGGTCCTTCATTGATGCAATTATATCTGCGATACATATATGTATATGCATATGTAGGCAATTCTAGTGTTCTTGTAATAGAGTCATTGATGCCCTAATTTACTTCAAATTTATACCAGATCAGTTAATTTCGGCTATCTTATATTGACGTTAGCTCGACTATTGACCTTCAAAATATGAAGACCATGTGAATTATGGAACAAGAGGTTTAATATGTGTTGTTTCCGTTTATTTTTTTCTTTACTGGAAGTTAATATGCATGTTCTTTGGATCTTATCCTTGCACCTACGTGATTTCATTATTGATTGGGAAGATAAGTGAACTGAAGTTCGTTTCGTGTCTGCTCACTTATGTGATCTCATGTATTTTCTTTGAAAGACCAATTAAGATGCTTTGGAAAGTAGTAGTAGTAGTGATAAAACATACTTTTCTTGCGTAATTGTGGGAAAGCAATTTGAGATAACAAAGGAAATATTATTGAGTTTATAGGATTTATATTTACTGTTGTATTCTAATGGCATCTACTCTTTATTATCATGGTATTATTTACTTAAAAGATTATAGCAACATTCTTTTCGTATCGCCACATTTCTGAGAACAAACTCAATGTATGTCGAGCCAACTAGAACAAGTCGAGCATGCAACACTTATTCAATATGTTCTGATTGATACAAAATAGACAGTTGTTGAGAGAAGATGGAAAGAAGAAGGTACTCAAATTTGTTCTGTACCTTGAGGCTTCTGATATGATATTTGTCGAGCTTACTGAGCAGTGCAAGTCAAACTTTGAAAGCTCAAATTAAATTTATCATTTTTTTATATTTCTCCATGTAAAGTATTAAACACATCCATGTCATTGCTTCTGTAAATATTGCCAGAATTGGTGTGACTAGGATGAATCTACCTACCGTCTCTGCTACAAATTACTGATGTATTGAGTTTTATTTGTGCACCATGTAGATAAGTGTGAAAACGCGTGCAATACTTGTTACATGAAGTAATGCATTTGATATGAATTTAGAGCTTGCAAGTTGCTTTAGTAGGCAGTATTAACTTTGTGATTGTATGTTTTGTATGTATCTATGGTCTTGATACGTACATGCTAGTTGGATTTCTTTAGAAATGAATAGCAATTAACCGGATAGCTGAATTTTGGCATGTCACATTTGGCTTATACATTTTTTAATCCCTTTCCATGATTGAATCATCCATATATTCTCTTTCTGCCAGATCAAAATGGCGTCATCTGCAGATTCATGGGCAAGGGAATATAACGAAGCAGTAAAACTTGCTGATGATATTACTGGCATGATATCTGAGAGGAGTTCGTTGCCTGCATCAGGGCCAGAAGCTCAACGGCATTCATCTGCCATTCGAAGAAAAATTACGATATTAGGAACTAGACTGGATAGTTTGCAGTCTCTTCTATCGAAGCTTCCTGGAAAACAGCCTCTGTAAGTAATTTCACTCTTGTATTAGGAGAAGGACGTGCTATTACAGAGAGTTGATGAAAAAGATCTTATGAACAATGCTGGTAGAGTATTATTTCTTATTTTCTGTAATTGTTTCGATTTCATTTGTTCTCTTTCCACACAATAAGAATTATTTAGATCTTCTCTCTATTTCATATCTATGTATTAGCCTTCTATAGGTCACTATGTCATATGGTTTATGAGTCTATGACCAATCTTAATTCTTTAACTGGGCAGGTTCTGTTGGTTAACTAATACATGAAGTCTTAATTGTCGAATAAGCAATGTTTCTGGAAATGGCTAGTTTTGATATATTTCCGAAAGCTTTGTTCAACTAAATTGGTTTAGACAGTCCTTTCATAAACAGACAGTTACTTCCCCACTCTCGCCACCTTTATTTTACACTTTTTTCTTGATAATATTTTTTCTTCCATGGGGGATAGTGATAGATTTTCCGGCACGCTTGCGTGATGTGGTCGTCGTCCCGATCGTTTCCAGCAAGTTATGAAGGTGGAACGCTTACAACACCTCAACCCAACGTCTATAAAGAGACGAGAATCTTGGTACAATTGCCTTGCGCCAGGAAGCTTGCGTTGAATGGATCACCAACGACACCTTGACCCAATGTCTATAACGAGACAAGAATCAAAAGTACAATCGACGATTGATGTATGGTAGTAATGTTCTAAAAGGCGCTAGGCGGGCCCCCCGGGGCCTAGCGCCTAGGGGGCCTAGGTAGAATTTTTTATTTGAAGCCAATTTTAATATTTTATCTTATATTTATCCAAACAAAACAATAATATAAAGCAAAACAATCTATAATAAAGATAATAAAGACTTTTGCTTAAAGTTCAAACATATTTCCATATTGCTAATGTCAATAAACGCAAACATGCAATTGTTCAAAGTTTAAACATATTTTTAACGTATTAGTTTTATTCATAAACAAGATTGCTATTAAATAATAAAATTTAAAATTTCAAGAATTTAATTCAATATTAAAACTTAAAAAAACTAAACATAAATTCAAGAATTATATTGAATTAAACTAAATATTACAAATGTATCATCATTTATATAATTTGAAGTTGGTACAAGTTCAAAAAATTATAACTATAATAAAATTATCCATTTTGACTTGATATTGTTTACTTCTTGTTGTGATTTTGATATGTTACAATCTGTATTATGAATATAGTAAATAATTAAAAAAATAAATATATCAAGATCTGGTTTGGGTAGTTATTAAAATAAAAAAACCTCTCCGGCTGGGCCTAGGTATTGTCTAATTTTTTGGAGGGATTTTTTTGCCGCCTAGCGCCTAGGCGGGGATTTTTAGAACACTGTATGATAGAAGATGCCACACATAACTTTGTATTGTTGTATGATAAGTCGATGAATCTCACAGAAAAACCATGAACAATTCAAGGAGTTCTCAAAGAACCAAAAGGAGAATAATCTCACAAGTTTTATTTATCAAAGTTGTATATTTATTACAATAGATGTAACCCTTATTTATACTAATAATAAGAAATTCTAATTCTATAAGGAATAAGAATTTGAATGGAAATAGAGGCGTGGCAGCGCCGTGTTTGAGCTGCACAATGTCGCGGCAGCGCCCAACACACCAGGGATTCGGACTTACTATTGTGGCGCGGCAGCGTCGGAAGTTGAACTAGGAATGGCGCGACAGCGCCGGACCTCTAGAGAATCTTCTAACGAATTGATGTGGCGCGACAGCGCTAGTCTGGCTGAACTTTCTCACTGTGTTTCTTTCGATGCTTTTAAGCTCCAAATGTGACTCCTTGCTCCTCGTTCCTTCCCTCCATTAAGTTTAAGTCTTTGTATGGCCCGACATAACGACCTTAGAATCATATTCCCCAATGAATGCCTTGACGAACTATCTGATGTGTAACTTGAATCCTCATCTTTCGTCCCATATAATCTCAACTTGTGATGTCGCATGATATATTGTAGACTCTTGAACATTCTTGAGTAGATTTTAGCCCAATAAATCACGATCGCTTGAATTGTCCTTGGAGCTCTATTTGAGTGAATGTCGTTCGATGCGAGCCTGAGCAGGTCCCCTCTTCTTGAGAAGGATTTGTCCTCAAATCTGACATCTCCTCTTGAAAAGAAACTAACCACAAACTTGTTCCTACACAAAAACAGACCAAGTCGGTAGCATCAAACGAATCATAATCCCAAAATTCAACTTGCAAATAACATATATAAGCAATGCAAACAAAGTTATGAAAAGAATCATCTAAAACTTCAACTCCCGCCAAGAATATAACAACATGATGCTCTTCCACTCGTAGACTAGTTACTTCCAAAACACTAACTATATAAACTAATCTACTATCTACTAAAATAAATGTGAATGCAAAGTAAGAAAGAATCTGAAAAGTCCTATATCCTCCTGGATCAAAAATCACCACGCAGAACTCTTCATGTGGTAGATTCTCCCAATGACGAATCCCCGTATCAAAAGTTAATCTAATGATCTCGGTCTTTCGCAGACACACATACGTCAATGCACCTGGATCAAATAGTAATACTTGAAATTTGCCATGCTTCACACGCAAACCCTCTTGAATTCCTGTATTAAACACGAAACAAAACAAATCAACAAGACCTTTTTGTCTAATCACAAAGAAATCAAATAAATCAAAATCACATGCACAGTCTACTAGAACAATATTCAAAACACTTCCCTGTAGACTCTCTATGCATTTATCGGATTGAATTGCACGATCCAGATTCCCTCGCTGAATATGATCCTATCACGAATCAACAAAACATAACCAACCTTCCTCTTTCCATTGACATTAACAATTTCAAGAAAGTAATAGCATTAATGGAACCAAAAGGTCAGAATCACAAGATAAAAACTTAATAACATATCAACGATGATCACAAACAAGCTCTAACACATGCTATAAAATTTTCCAAATTGTTGACACAACCTGGAATATCGTCAAAACAGATAATAACAAGTTTGCCATGCTTCACACGCAAACCCTCTTGAATTCCTGGATTAAACACGAAACAAAACAAATCAACAAGACCTTTTTGTCTAATCACAAAGAAATCAAATAAATCAAAATCACATGCACAGTAACAATATTCAAAACACTTTCCTGTAGACTCTCTATGCATTGATCGAATTGAATTGCACGATCCATGATTCCCTCGCTGAATATGATCCTATCACGAATCAACAAAACACAACCTTCCTCTTTACATTGACATAAACAATTTCAAGATCAAGTAATAACATCAATGGAATCAAAAGGTCACAATCACAAGACAAAAACTTAATAACATATCGACGATGATCACAAACAAGCTCTAAGAGCATTCACAACAGTTTCTTTATCTCTATCCCTACTCTGCAGTGCTATTGGGTCATTCTGTAGGATATGGATTCAATTTTTTCACTATGTACCCAACAAGTTCCTTATATTGATTCCTTAAATATTAAATTTTGAAATTTAAATTTAAAATTTAAAAGTTAAAATTTGAAAGTTCCAACAGTCAAATCATGTTTTGAACGTTGTAACTATTTTTTATTTAAAAGTAATTGTTGTTTGAATTTAAAAATTGCAATTATTTTAATTTAAAAATAAATATTGCTAGAAATCAAAATGTGCAACGATCATTATGTGTTTATGAGAACTAAAACATCATTATTTTAATTATAAAATAATAAAATTTATAATTAGTAATATTTTTTAGAAAAATGATCAAAATCAAAATTTGACTGATTTTTAATTTTTTATAGTTCTCTTTCTTCTCTAAATCTTCTGTTTAAAAAATAAAAAGTGAGTGAATTTGATAGGCATGCATACCTAAATCAGCAAGTAAGTGAGATAAGATCCTTTAACCAACATAAAATCACAATAAATAGGGTGTCAAATGTCATTTTACATAAATAGGGAACGCTCTTTTGATTCTCTCACCCTGAGAAGTCAAATCATATATAGGGATTAAAATAGAGAATTATATAAGGATAAGGAAACTATTGAATATTGATTTATTGATATATTTTTTAAATGTGGGGATAGAGAGTCTATTGGGGAATTTGTTGTGAATGCTCTAACACATGCTATAAAATTTTCCAAATTGTTGACACAACTTGAAATATCGTCAAAACAATGAACGGATGCAAAATATGATTCAACAATCTTATGGAAGTATGTAATGCCTTCGCTAATCTAAGTGAACTAACCAAACATGCAAATAACCCGTATCTCAATCCATCTTGATGATAAACACTTTTCAAATCAAAATAATATGATGACGAATCATGCAATGAAGATTTCTCTAACGAAACAACATGATTACTACCATTGTCATTTGTCAACTATTGACATCTCATGCAAAGATTGTCTAGCATGAAAACCCAACTCAACATATGGATAAGAAACCCTAGAATGAATTTCATACAAGTAATAACGTCGAGAACGAGAATACATATCATGATCATAAACTAACTCAACATACATCAAATATCCACCATAGTTTATGATAAAGACAATTCTACCCTCAAAATAGCTAACAACAAATTTTCCAATGGAAGCATGCAAAACATATTTTAAATAACTCATGAAAATACTAGATGCATCAGTTAATCTAACATAAATAACTATAACCATCTATACAAATCACATGTTAAAACAATTTCCCATTTATCACAGTCACGCATGCTAATTTGATTAGGAATTGTCATCACATGATCAGTATCATATGTAGATAAAACATAAGAACTATGCAATTTATCAAACATATTATCTAAACAAAGAAAAGAATAACGATACTTGTTTACCAATTTAAAATTGATGCACAAACTCATTGTCCCATCCTCCTTAGGTACTATGATCTCATAAATAGCACATGCCATCTTGTTCGCTTCTACGATACCCTTCTCCATCAACTCTCCAACCTGCCTCGGTAACTTCGTCGTCTTCTCGGGAATACTATTAGCTGATCGATACGGAATGATAGCACGAGGTATCTCATCAACCTGTACAAGAGACAAAACATGACTAGACAAAGAAGAGTTAATCTTGTTAGTATTCAAAAGTCGTCGTGTACGAATGAACAGTCACATGCTTTTCAAAATACAAATCACTTTCCAACTCTCTTTTTCATAGTCACGTATTTTTTTCTCTTATTTATGCTCACCTTCTTGTTTGTTTTTCTTTCGTTTATTTTCAAGCTCAATATTTTCATTCCTTTTCTTCTCTCATTCTTTTCAAAATTTTCTTCTTCACTATCAATCTTTGGTACAATTTCTTTTTGTCGTTCTTTTTCAATTTCACAAATATTGTCATTTACATATTCAACCTCGCGAACACTAGAATCTAAGAGCATTCACAACAGTTTTCCCAATAAACTCTATCCCCAACTTTGAAGAATACATCAACAAATCATTATCCAACAATTTTCTTATTCTTATTTAATTCTCTATTTCAATCTCTATATAATATTTTACTCCTAAGGATGAGGGAGTCAAAAGACCATTCTCTATGTATGCAAAATGACATTTCACACCTCATTTAAGTGGACAACTAATCAATCATTATCCAACTCATCTTCATTTTCAAATTATTAAATTAATATCGACTTATTTTTTTAAAATTAATTTCAAACGTATTCAAATTTAAAATTGATATAAATTTATTTAATTCATGACAATATAACTATAAATATTATAAAAGTACTATTAATTATAAAATTTATTATTTTCAAAATGAATCATATTAAATTTAAATTTAAAATATCAAAAATTAACTTTTTAAAAGTTAATATTGATCTTATATACATTTGGCAGCTATAATCCATTCAATACTCACTCCATAAATTATTTCAAATTAAAATTAAAATAAAAGTTATTTTACGTTGAAATACAATTGATAAATAATACTCTCTTTTATAAATTATAAGATTATTATTAATTTTTATAAGTCAATTTGATGCATTCTCAAATTGAATAATTTTACTAAGATTTTTCAAAATGATAAATTTTATAAGTAGCGATTTTTTTTCTAATTACAATATGTATTGATTAAATTTATATTAAATTTAAATTTAAAAATATCACATACTTCAAAAAAGATTAATAAATTAATAGCGATTTTATAATTAAAAACAAGAGGTTGTAGTTACAACGGTCAAAACATGCTTTGCCTGTTGGAACTTTCAAATTTTAACTTTTAAATTTCAAAATTCATTATTTAAGGAATAAATATAAGGAACCTGTTGGGTACATAGTGAAAAAATTGAATCTCTATCCTGCAGAATGAGTCAATATCACTACACAGTAAGGATAGAGATAATGAAACTATTGTGAATGCTCTAACAGTTCTCCTTTGACTGCATATTCTCTTTCATCTTCAATCTCCTTCAGTTGAATTTGCTCCATGTGTTCCTTACGGGCCTTTTCTAGCTGTAACCAACAATCCTCCAATCCCTTGCGACACCCCTCCATGATGTCTTTTTTTATGTTCTTGGATGTCTTAGGAATGTCTTGTGGTTGTCTCCAATGCGAATCCTAGCTTACATGTCTGCGAACCCTCCTATCATTTTCTAAGGTTGATCGTCTTGAAGGTTGCTCTACATGTCTTGAAGATGCCTATTCCATCTGCCGATTCAACTGTCTTGGAACAAACCGCTTTCTCATTACTGTTTTTAATTCTGCCCATGTCTCGATTGGACGCTCTCCTCCATATCTTTTTCTGCTAAGCAAAAATTGATCCCACCATGTAGTTGCATGACCAGAAAATTTTTGAACCGCAAGTTTGAACTTCTTATACTTGGAAAAATCTTAATAGCCAAACTCTTGCTCCATCTTTTCCTCCCATCTCAAATAAGCATCTGGATCATTCATGCCTTGAAAAAGATTCCTTCGAGACCCATAAACACTTCCACAATTATAGCTATACATGTTTGCTGCAAAATAAAGGTTAGTAGATAAAATTTTTCCTCACACCCTCTCTTACGTGTTTTCCTCAAACAATAATGAATCTCTCGTGTATCGCTTAAATTAGGCTTTTACCCTCTAATAATCTCACACTCTTGCCTTTTACCGCTTCATTTCTCTCTTATAGGTTCTTTTTGAATTCACCAAACAAAATCACAGTTTTCTATTCCAGTCAATAAGAACTTATCACAAAACAAAATTAGCAAGGTATGATGTACGATAACCAATAAATTTCCACAGATTGCCAATTATACCCTTCTTTAATGAAATCCCAATATCTCCAAAATTCACGAATTGTAATTCCTTGAAAATTTGCAATAGCCTCGAAACTTGTGGAACCCAAGCAATTGAAGCAAATAATAAATCTTTTTTTTTTTTATCTCATGAATATCTGATTTTATTTTCACAATTTTTTTTACAATATATACAACAAAAAATTAAAGATAAGTAACTCGCTAGAAGACTTGGGTCTGATACCAAATGATAAGACTCCACGGCACACTTGCGTGAGGTGGTCGTTGCCCCGACCGTTTCCAGTAAGTTATGAAGGTGGAACACCTACAACACTTTAACCCAACGTCTATAAAGAGACGAGAACCTCGGTACAATTGCCTTGCGCTAGGAAGCTTGCGTTGAATGGAACACCAATGACACCTTGACCTAATGTTTATAACAAGACAAGAACCAAAAGTACAATCGACGATTGATGTATGGTAGAAGACGCCATACACAATTATGTATTGTTGTATGATAAGTCGATAATGAATCTCACAGAAAAATCATGAACAGTTCAGGAGTTCTCAAAGAAACAAAAGGAGAATAATCTCACAAGTTTTATTTATCAAAGTTGTATATTTATTACAATAGATATAACCCTTATTTATACTAATAATAAGAAATCCTAATTCTATAAGGAATAAGAATTTGAATGGAAATAGAAATCCTAGCTAACAAAATAATATGGAAATCAAATCCTAATAAATATCCTAGATACATTAGAATTATGGAAAGATGTTCAAATCCCTCAAAATAAGGAATAAGTTTGATAAAACGAGTAAGAAAACGCGTCCTCGGTTTTTGTGCACGGCGCGGCAGCACCGTGTTTGAGCTGCACAATGGCGCGGCAGCGCCGAAAGTTGAGCTAGGAATGGCGCGGTAGCGCCGTACCTCCAGAGAATCTTCTGATCAATTGATGTGGTGCGGCAGTGCCCAATTTGGCCTGTAGGACGGCGTGGCAGCGCCGGTCTGGCTGAACTTTTCCACGGTGCTTCTTTCGATGCTTTTAAGCTCCAAATGTGACTCCTTGCTCCTCGTTCCTTCCCTCCATTAAGTTGTAAGTCTTTGTATGGTCCGAACTAACGACCTTAGAATCATATTCCCCCAAGAATGCCTTGACGAACGATCTGATGTGTAACTTGAATCCTCATCCTTCGTCCCATATAATCTCAACTCGTGACGTCGAATGATATATTATAGACTCTTGAACATTCTCGAGTAGATTTCAGCCCAATCAATCACGATCGCTTGAATTGTCCTTGGAGCTCTATTTGAGTGAATGTCGTTCGATGCGAGGCTAATTGTATCAGATAGGGTTGAGTAGGAGTTGGGGAGTGGGAAGGGAGGAAAGGTAATTTGTAAAGACGGTGTATAATTGTATATTGTATGTGGATTCATTTGGCAGCAAAAAAATGATAAAGAAATATTAGCTCGGAATGTGTGGCTCCTTGCTAATATTTTGTATTGACACATTTTTTTTTCTGAACTAATTATTTTCATGCTTCCTTGTCATTTAAACTAATGTGTCAGGTTTGAGTAATTCTGAGGTAGCTTTAATACTGCTTATTTCACTATAAATTGGATTATAGAATCAAATCCATGGTGACATATTTCAATGAAATCCTAACATAATGGCTAATGCCAGTGTTCCACTTATGTTTGCTGTTTTTAAAATGTGATTGATAATACAAGATGATATTTTGGCGTTGCGTTAATGCAATGCATGAGTAATGTCTTTTTTTGGTCGTTGTTGTCCCTGAAAACTAAATGTTATGAATACTGCAATCTTGATGTACTCAGAACAGACAAAGAGATGAATCGTCGGAAGGACATGCTCTCAAATTTGAGAGTAAAAGTAAACCAAATGGCCTCTACGTTGAATATGTCATACTTTGCCAATAGGGACAGCTTGCTTGGGCCAGAAAGTAAGCCAGTTGAAGCTATGAGCAGAGCATCTGGTTTGGACAACTATGGTGTTGTTGGTCTTCAACGACAAATTATGAAAGGCAAGTAATGGTAACTTGGAGTGAATTCCTACTTGCTTTTTATGTTATATAGGTGTTTTTTGTCGTGGATTAATTGTGGTGTGGTGTTGAAACAGAACAAGATGAAGGGCTTGAGAAATTGGAGGAGACTGTATTTAGTACCAAACATATTGCACTGGCAGTCAATGAGGAACTTGACTTGCACTCGAGACTAATTGTATGCGTTTTTGTTCATCGATTCATATATTTATGCGTCTCTCTTCATCCTTGGCTTTCTGTTGAAAATAATCAATTAGTTAATGCAATGAACTATGATCTTGAAGTTTATGTTTTGGTATAATACTATGCAGGATAACTTGGACGGTCATGTGGATGTTACAAATTCCCGTCTACAGGTCAGTGCCTCCTAGTGGTTTCTTACATATTATTCAGAAACCTTGTCTTAGCCAGTTTGCATATTTTTTGTATTGTTAATGATTGAGATGCATATCCAAAAGGATAATCCTCACGCATTTTTGTCCGAAAAAAGAAAGAAGATAAGGATAATAAAATCTCTGTGCTATGAATTTCCTGTGGTTTACTACAGTAATGTGCTCTCAAACCCTTTTATCAGAAAAATGAAAATATCTGGACTTTGATAATACATGGAGTAAGTGGAAACATACTCCCACCTCCATAAAAAAGAGTGATGCTTTTCCTGATGAATTTAATATTAAGGTTGGCTTATAACACACGGATATATAACTTTTCCAAATGATTTTTCTTTTCAATATTAAACTTTAAACACTAAAACTTCTTGTTGAAAAAGAATTATTAAAAAAATCTATAGACGTCGAAGTGTGTCTTATGTAAACCTTTGTATTCGAAAAAAAAAGTAGATCCTTTTAAAGGGTGGAAGGATTGTACATCTCATTCTTAATTTTTTTTTATAGATTTTAGTTTGTTGTATACATTATGGAGGTGCTAGGTTGGGATATGGCCCATATGGGTGGGAATATAGTACTAATAAGAAAAAAAAAAGAAAAATTATTTAAATTTGTGCGCTCTATTATATCTTGTACCTTTTTTAAATAGCTGGGTGATCACAATGGACCTTGTCAGTAATTGCAAATTAATTTTAGAAACTTGACATATAAAACATTATTGATGCAGTCACCTTATGCAAATATGAAAGAAGTCTTAGGTTGGATATCCACACAGTTCACCCCCTTCTTAGTACCACCCTTGAGTAATGTAGACCGCTGTGTAATGTTATATTGAAATCTAACCACTTGCTATCTATGTACCAACAATGATTTTCTATTTGTTTATATGTTTGAAACTCTATGGATGAAAGAAATTGACTAATTTGTGTGGGCCTGACGGGCCGAAAAATGTAAGCCCAAAGCCCGGGTTTTATGGGCGGGCGGTGCCCTCTGCATGGGAAGCGTTTGTGCCTATTTTTGGGCTTAGCCCAAACGGGTTTGGTAAGGCCAAAAGGGCCGGGTTTTGTGGGCTTAAAAAATGCGGCCCAAAGCCTGGGTTTTGGTGGGCATGCCGACCCGCGGGCTTTGGGCCCGTTTGCCAAGTCTATAGATTATGATGGATTAAATAGTATAATTACTTTATTTTATGCATCTTTTATATACAATTAGAATTGTGTTTGAGAAGAAAATTTCATGTAATAAATTGTTTATGCCATAAATCTCCTTCATCCAAAATATAAGACTAATATTGCATTTCTATGGAAAGTTTCAATCTGGGGAAAAATAAGATGCATCATGATGAAAAATTCTTTCACGACATATGTTAGTAGTTTTAGAAGCTTTAAAGATTCATTTTCTCCACAAATCCCAGTAGATGAAGTTGAAATTTTTGATTAACGCATAGTTGTCATGGTACCACGGCGTGGTACGGTAGTAACTGATTGTCAAGATGCCTAGGCGACAAAGCAACTGCCACGATGTTCGTATGGTGACAAGTCGTTCACAATGTGCAGTTAATACATTACTTATTTTATTTCAAAAGTAAATTAAACAATAAAATTGTATATACATTAACATCCAAAACATAATAACTAACACTATGAAATACCATTAAAAACATAATTATATGAATACTTACCAATTAGTAATATATTAATAATTTGTATACATGATGCATGATACATAATTACATATACATGAGAAAGAAAAATTATTATTATATACATATACATGAGAAAGAAAAATTATAAGTATATGGGGATAAATCACTTTTTGGTCACTGTACTGGGGTCCGGTTTTCATTGTGGTTACCAAAACTTTTTTTATTACAATCGAATAATTGTACTCTCAAATATTACAAAATGGTCATTACTTAAGATTTCCGTCCGAAAAAACGGACGGAATGCTGACTGTGCAAGTTAACCAGACTTTTTTGCTTACGTGGACCAGACTTCTTTTCTTTGTTATCTTTAAAGTTTAAACAAAGTGTAGTAGTAAAATTTATTATCTTTAAATAATAATAATAATAATTTCAAAATAATAATAATTTTGAAATAATAAAAAAAATAATAATAATAATAATAATATTTTTTAAATAATAATAATTTCAAAATAACAATAATAACAATAACAATAATAATTTTTAAAAATTTAAAAAAAGATTATATAAATTATAAAAATATTTCCCTAGAATTATTGGGCAAGTGATAGGTCTCAAGTAGCTATTTTCAACTGACACATATACAAAAATTGTCTGAATTCTAACTAAAAATGCAAGCTTTTGACATTAATAACTAGAAGTTAAAAAAAAATGTTGGGCTTTGGTTTGTATCATCCTAATAAATTGTCAACGTATCCGAAGAAACTGTATACTTATTTTGTACCATTATTATTCATCGGGGATAAATCACTTTTTGTTCACTGTTAATAATATTCTAATATACTAATAATAATAATAATTTTAATAATATGTAGAACTTTGGAGTAAAATTAATAGTATTGTATAACAATAATTTTAAAATAATAATAAATTTTTTAATAATAATAATAGTATTAATAAAAATTTCAAAATAATAATAATAATAATTAATTTTATAAAAATTTTAGTTTTATAAAATTAATTATATTTGGGGGTTTGTTCCCTAGAAAGGAGGGAAGATTCACGAGTCATCGACTGGAGCGAGGCAGAGGAGTTGTAAACCCTCTTTTAGGGTTATCTTCCTTTCTAATCTATGGGTCTCATAGGTTGGATCATTAGAAAAATTCATGGGTCATGATGGGTATGAGTAAAAAATGACTTAATAACTTGGGCCAGCTACCAAGAAATGCGCCTTTGCAGCTCTGTGTCTCAAGTCGATACCGGCCTCGTGTGCCCTTCTTCAGCGTCAAGACGCCTAGGCAGCGCTATGACGAGTTGACGACACTTTGACAACTATGCATTAACGTTATCTTGATGAGGGGTTAATAGCATGAATAAATTTTTTAGTGTCGCTTTTCACTTGACTTGGCGTTTGTCTTATTATTCACTTGGTTGAATTTAAAGAGCAAACAACAATATTGAGAATGAGAAACAATTCTACTTAATATCTTATAGATGATGGTGTCCAGGCATGGTTTTAATTAGGCATCACTTTGGAGTGAATGCTGGGTGTTGATCCCATCTATTATACTCCCTCCGTTCTGCAATTATTGAAACACTTTTTTTAGTGTCACATAGTTTAAGATGAACCAAAAACATATTTACATATTATATTTTTATGTATATTTATATTTTGGTATATTTAGATGTTATATTTTTATTTATATTACAATTTTTTAATAATATAATATTTAAATAATGTTTTCAGACTCGGACTAGTCATCAAATCGGAAAAGTTACCGAGTGGATGGATCATTGGTTGAACAAGTAGTTGAACGTTATTGAACCGATGATGTCATTAAATATAATAATTAATAATATATTTTAATTATTAAATATTAATATTTAATAATTATTAAATATGCATAATAGATCAGTACTAACTCTATTTGTACTTTGTTAACACTTCACAATTCAACTAAATACATAACTAAATGAATAATATTATAATAAAAACATTAACATTTAGTTACTAAACTCGATATATTTTAACACCAATAATTCAAGTATTAAATTAAACATGAAGAAAATATTCCAATAACAGCTAAAATTATGAACTAGTTCCGAATTAGAACAGAGTTAACAAATGTGATAAAAATTCCAATAAAAATCTTTTATAGAACGAAGAGAGTATTAATTATTAAATAAATGAATAATATTATTTAATTATTATATAATATATATTAAATAATGAATATTATAATATACCCACAACTTAATAGAAAAGATTAAAATTTTAAAATCAGGAAAACAAATGTGTATATGAATTTATATTATATTCTAATAACAGGTCTTCGATATTAATTATAGTAGTGGGATTGGGATGAAATAATTAATTAATATACTTAATTAATGGAGAGGAGGGGAAAGTTGCCAACTAGGAACAAAAGACGAGAAGATTCAAGTATTCAACACTAACTATTTACATATTACATACCATGGGCAAGAGGTCAAACGGGCATTTTTTTTCTGAGATTTGCACTGTGAAATCATCGATCGAGTGATGAGAGTTTACAGATGGAAGTTGGAACGGAGAATACGACTTGGAGAAACAACGCCTCTAATTAGAATAAGAAAGCCCCAACTTTTTCTCTATTCTGTTCAATTTATAGCAAGCAAAGGGAACCCGCCCAAACTGTTGACCCGTCTACCGGTTCACTGGGTTGAATGATTTGCCCAACAGTTCATTGAGTTTAGGTGGGTTTTAGCCTAAATGATTTTATAGTACAATCCGAACCGGACTACCGACCGGTTCCGGTTCTCACTGGTCCAACCGGCGGTTCCAGTTCACAACATTTTATTTAAATATAATTTTGGCATGTTTTAAAAATCTCTGTCGCACACTAAAAAAAGTGTTTAAATAATTGTGGGATGGTGGTAACAGATCATAACTTATTGAGCTTAATTTTCTGATAAAAACTATTAGTTGACTTGTCTTCTAATATGTTGTTCATAATATTGTACTTCAGTTTTAGGAAGGAGAGTTATTGCCTTACTAGGATTATTTGTCCTATAATATTGGTATTTACTTGAATCGTGATTCCCTTCTTGGCTGCTTTATTTTAACTTTTTCTAATTGTCTGTGGGTGCTATTTTATTAATATTTCCCCCTATTTTTTCCTTCAATAATAACAGCGAGTACAAAGGAACCTGGCTATCCTGAATAAACGCACCAAGGGTGGTTGCTCTTGCATGTGCCTACTGTTATCAGTAATCGGGATTATCGTCCTGGTTGTTGCTATATGGTTGCTGTTAAAATATTTATAAGACAAAGCACGGTAAAATTGAAAAGCTTGCTCGCCTCTGTGTGCCGTGGTGTATCTTTGTGTGTTGATGATATAAAATATATTTTCTAATTGGCGTTGGCAAAAATAGTTACGTTTCTTGTATGCTTTGCTTGTGAAATGATGTGTTCGGCTGCCAAGTCTATCCAGTATTGTAAATTACATATAGCCTAGTTTCACTGGGAAAGCGAAGTATTGATTTACTCGTTAATCTGTAAATTCTTGTTAGTGTTGTGAAAGAATTTCATTGTATGAGCACTTTATCAAGTTAACCTAAACATGTAATTTGAGAGTAGCATTTGAGAAAAAGTGGTGATGCCTTTCAGGATTCTATTACTTTTCGACGTCTGTTTGATACATTTTCAAACTCAAAAAATGACGTATATTCATACAATTTTAGTCAATACAATCATAAATATTGTAAATTATATAAAAAACATTATTAAATATAAGATTTATAGTTTTGTAATTGTTAATAAATTATATCAATTTTTAGTTCAAGTATATATATATATATATACACACACAGGATCCTGTTCGGACTCCCGGACAAGTCCTAAAATACGGACCATTTTTTTTTTTTTTTTGAAACAACTAAAAAAAAATAAAAATAAAATTATGGAACTGAAATTTTTATATAATAAAGTGTTTTGGGTGTGTTTTGGATACCTATACTAAAAAAAATGTATATGCAGTTTGCACATGCATGCAGATGTTTTGGTATATAGGCATCCAAATCACACCCAAAATATCAGATTATGTAAAATTCCAGTTTATATTTTTTTTTTAGTTGTTTTAAAAAAAAAAAAAGCAAAAAAAAAAAAAAATGGTCTGTATTTTATAGAGTCCGGGATCCCGGACCGGATCCGGACTATATATATATATATATATATATATATATATATATATATATATAATTTGAAACAGATGGGGAGTATACAAGAAATCATGAGATATCAGGTAGGTATATATAATTTGAAACAGATGGGGAGTATACAAGAAACCATGAGATATCAGGTAGGGTAGCAATTGCTTTAAGAGACGATTTCTTTGTAACTTTTGAGAATACCAGTATTTGTTCTGATGAGATGAACAAATAAGGGAATTGTTATTTTTACATATTTTTACATGGTTCTCTCTTATGAGCATACAGTGGGTCCTTTCATGTGAGAAGGAATTATGTAGAAATATCAAAAACACATGTGGAAATAATACTCTCTTCACAAATAACTCATGAGCTAGCCAAACCAAGAAATTTGTATGATGCTAAGAAATTATTTAAAAGAATTAAAAGCCATAGTAAAAGAAAGTGTAACGAAATAAAAAATAAAAAATTATCAATTTTGTTCATTAATTTAGTGGGTCTTTATGGCAAGGCAAATTAGGCAATTCTTGCAAACGAGGATAAGAGTTGCAGGATATGGAAGACTCTTCCCCTTTTCAACTGGCTTATGCTCCCTGTTCTATAAAAAGAGTTAAATTTATTATATTTACAAATATTAAAAATATATTTTTGTTTCGTGTGTATTTCTAAAATTAATATGCTTATTTATTTGTATAATATGATAATGATTGGTGTCGATTTTGGACTTGGCTCCTCTGTTACACTTTTCTATCAATTCCAATGCACACTAAATTTTGTCATAATCACTTTGTTAATATTGATAAAAAAATATTGGATCGACTTTTTAGTTGTGGATTACGTGAATAATTATAATGGATAATATTTGATGTATTTGATATAGTAGGTCAATTTTATAATCATACTCGATCCCTTGTATTGATATAGATCGCAATCATAATTAGATAGAAAACTCTTGCAATACATAGCAAGACTCAGAAAATTTTAGTTGATAAGATAGAGATGAATTTGTACAACTTTATTATATTATGGTCACTTGGTATTAGTAAAATATAAATTTCTTAGATTAATTTGACCTACAACAATGTTCATTTTATTGATAAGTTTATCTGAAACCAGTCCAAGAAAATGAGACGTACTCAACCCTTAAATGAAGAATCTTATAGTTAGCTTTCCTGGTTGGAAATAAGTAAATATTTGGAACAGTTTTCCTTGCAGATAGTTTCCTATTTATTATACCAACAATAAAAATGAATTTCTTAATTCTTGCCATATGAAGATAATTTAAAAGGAAAAAGAAGGCTGACAAGGTAAACTGCTAAGTCTAATGACAACATGTCCATGAAACAAGGAGCACATACAGTACAATCCCTACATTAAGAATGATTTTGCTACATTAGTTTACACCTATCGACTCACAAACTTAGTAATTTCTTACCCGTGTAAAATTCAGTTATCCATCAATTTGTCTCCAAAGTACAGCATATGCTTTGTTGATGATGACACTGTCAGCACTTGCAAATCCAATAAAAGAATCACAACAATAGTATACAGCAGGTTGAGTCGAATGTTTTATTATTATTTCTTTAATAAAAATAATCGAATTCGAAGGTTTTGAAGGGATAATAATTACTTGCACATCTATTACAAAATATCACTTTTCATACTACATGCCCTCAAATAAAAATATTATTCTTCAGTCTCCAACATTCTATCCATAGCCCTGGTCCTCAAGGAGTTCTATACACTCTTTAAAGGGGAAGCTCACTCCCCTTCACTCAAAATCGGGACTATAAGCGGTTTCATCTGTGCAAGATACACAATTGCCCACCTACCGCAAGAAAAAGAAATGAGATTTTGTTAAAGATAACAAATTAGTCTGTTAGAACTCACAGTAAATGTTTAATGCGAATTGCTATTTCACGAGGTCTGCTCTCGTGCGAGTCACATAAGTCCACCTTCCCATGTGGGTCACATGGGTGCAGGACTAGCATATACCGGTGCAAAAGTAAAACTTATCAAACTAACATATATTTAAGTGGAAATAGCAAGTGCCGCACTCTCCTTTGTTAATTTCTTAAATCAGCCTCTCCTTTGTTAATTTCTCAAATCAGCCTCAAATAAAAGGCAAGGGCAAGTTTACGAAAAGCTACACAAATAGGCTTCAACTATTTTTAGAAATGAACAGTAAAAATCCCAAGGTGATCTCACGGGTACAGCCACTTTTCTGGTCTCCTCTGTCAGCAAGATCAGAAAGTTTGGTTATTTCGGTTAGCTAGACATACATTGCCATATTAAAGAGAGTTTGTAAATCAAACTAAAGGCACAAAGGCAAAACTGACAAGAGTAAATGGTTTATTGAAATTTAATCTCCACAGCTAATAATTGTTCATGTATCAATAGTTGGCAAGAAACAAAGTTGATAGGAGAAGAGTGTTCATCAGCAGAAGAAAATACATATGAAGATGGAATACTGAAGACCCTCAACTGGACTACTGGAGCTCAACCACAAGAACAGATACAAGACAAAAGAAAAAGAAACAACACCCTGATAGTTGCAAAAATTCTAGATGGAAAAGCTTAGAAGTTTAGAATTGCTCACACCTCAGTACAACTTTTGGTTTGGTCTAGTAATTCAGGAATAACATGATAAAATTCAACCACTTCTCTGCAACTATGTTATATAAATGGAGGACTATAAAAAATGTTATACAACCCAGAAATAAGCAATGAACCAAACAGAGATTCGGCAGTTCGGCAAATCTCAAAAAATAGGTTTAGTAGACACGTATTTAAATATTAAGTAAAATGATTTATATATATATATATATATATATATATATATATTTACGTATATACACATTAAAATTTCAACACTAATAAATAGTAATTCCTATCACCAAAAACTTTTGATTTTCTTGAACATTATACTAAATTCCTAAATAGTATTAATCTATTATACTAAATTCCTAGATAGTATTTGTATACAAAACATTATATTCCCTCTGTTACGTTCCGAAATATAAGATCAATTTTAACTTTTTAAGTGAATTTTGAAAATTTTCAAATTCAAAATTGATGTGATTTATTTAACTTTTGAAAACAATAAATCTTGTATTAGTATTACTTTGATATGGTTTACAATTTTCATAATTATACTATTTAAAAGTAAATTAATTTATATCAATTTTGAATATAATTTATATCAATTTTGAATATGAAAATATCCTAAATTGATTTGTCAAAATTGCTTCTATTAGGAAGTATTAATTAGTATAGTATAAAGTGCTAGTAACATATTCAATTCTTATCATTGAGAGGGACAAAAAACCTAAACTTCAGAAGAATCCCTCAGAATAATCATTCAAAATCTAGAAAAATCTCCGAATTTGGAATCAAGGATTCGCCAGAAGAATCTTTGCTCCTTGGCTAATGTTCTTCAATATGAACTTATCCGATTCAAATAAACATTGTTGTACAACATACCCCAGCTACCACGGTCATATACCCCTTCCATTCTACAAATAGAGTCCCATTTGCAGAATTTGCGAATATTTAGGATAAATATTGTTCCATGTACACCTCTCAAAATAATAAGTTGTTAATTTAGTTGTGGTACGGTAATGAAATTGCGATGGAAACTTGAATACATTGTGTCATTTTAAACTACTATAACTAAAAAGTGAACTATTTCTGTGGAACAAAAAACAGCGACAGATGGTACTTCTTTTGTGTAAAAGGTCAAATTCTCATCATGTACCCCAGGGCCAAAGCTACACTCAAGCGAGCGTATGTGGCCGCACCAACTTAAGTTTAATAACAGCTACCTACTAGATTGAGTTAGACATTGCAACATGCTTCTTTTCTCCTTTTTCAACTGTTTGAAACCCAAATCAAAAGAAACTTCTATGACCCTTCGACTCTTCTTCTCTCACTTATAAGGGTGCTCGTTCGAAAGAGGCCGCGAAAGGTTCTTCACATAAATATTCAACACATGTTATTTTTCCTATCTTTACTCTCCACGTTCACGCAATACAAATTGATATTTTAGTTTTTTTTTTTCAGTATTTTAGGCATTTGATAAATTTTTCGATTACTGAAAATACTGAATTACTAACATTTATTACATAATTATAATTGTCATGTTCACAGGTGTGCCTTATTTTTCAGTAATTTTATCGGAGTACCTAATGTGTGTTTATGACTGATATTTTTATAATTCTGATGGTTTGCATGAAATTTAAATTCATATGGTAATGGTAATTAAAAAAAATCATTAATAGAAAATGCATTAGGAATTGCAATATAATATGTTTTTATTTAACGTTTTCTCGTGCTAGTCTTGAATGGAACAAAATTATGGCTGTGCCACCGATGTACCCCATGACCATCGGCTCCATATTTACATTGAGCTTCAATTAACATATTCAACTTAGATCAATTCAACAGAGCACTCACTAAACAATTTTAGTTTCGACTTTAATAAAAACATCCAATTTATATAAACTGTATTTAATTTCATAGGATATTCAACTAAGATCAATTATAATTCTACCAGGGTGCAAAGAGGCAATACTCATCAATTTTGGATTCATACCAGATAAGCGAATAATTTTACTCAACCCTGACAAAGGTTTGCCTAGAGCAATAACCTATCTTACCAATGTCCCATAAAAATACCAATACATTGGGCATTAGCCCATACTCATGTAAGCAATACACCTAGATGGTTTATACACAAACCCACAACCGACATCCACACGAGTCCGTGTAGCAGAATTCATAGTGTAATGTTCCTAGTCTACCGAGTACCACGCAGCATTATCTCTTAAATAATAAAAACACTAATGCCTTTATAACTAACCCATCTTTGGACATTTAACTCAGTTTCCTAAGAAAATATTACACTCATATTGTCAAACTCAAAATTCATAACAATTTGATTGAAACAGTTCAAACGTCATAGGACAAAACCCACTTCAACCCAAATACTGAAGCTAAAAATGAAAGCTAAGAATATTTTTCAATTGATTGCCTAAAAAAGAAAGTTGAACTGAAAATCAAACTTACATAATCCAACAGCATACTGTTGCAGTGATGACCAATGTCAAGTGGAACCTGCATCAACAAGCCAAGTGCAGAACAAAATGTTTTCATTGATTAGTTGCAAAGATAACATTTAATAGCAAGGGTCAAAACAAAGTAACTAAGAGGAAGGTAAATAGCTATCTTCATGAATATCATAAGCAATGTCAAAGGGTGAAATAATTCAAAGGTCTTATTATCATAACATACCAAAACCTGATATTAGTTAACAAAAAAAAAATGTACCAAAACCAGAATTGCCACATGTATCAGAATTTAGATTAATCAAATCTTGACCTCTTTTATTTTTTTTATAAATTTTAAATTATTATAGTGGATAGAGGGTCAAATGGTACAAGGTAATAAGGTCACTAAAAGATAATACCTCCACTATGACTTGATCAAATATTGTCTCTACTACCAATCGAAATCCTGACCACTCCAATGGAAGTAGGATATAAATTATGTACATAAGATCTAATACAAGTAGTTTCAGTATCCAATGGTCTTTAACAGTAAATAATTTCCATTTACTATAGAGTTTGGTTTAGAGCCAGTAACACAACATACTCATTCATGAAGTCTCATTGTCATTATTGAGGTGATGAGATATATGCAAAATACCAAGTTAAATTTTTCAAGCTAACTTTTGCTAGTCGGATAAAGATGGTTAACTGATTCAATTGCCAGTCAGGTCGGTGCATATGTTATTGATGATCACTAGAGGTGGCAAATTTTAACCATGATCCATCAACCCATCCATTAACCGATAATCTATTGGGTTGGGTAACTCACTTATCCTAGCAAGTCATAAATGGGTTGAGATAAATGGATAACCATAAAATTACCGGTTAAATGGATAAACATATGGGTTGAAATTGGGTAAATCAAAGGTTCACCGTCTCGATCTCTTCCATCAACGAGGAACCAGAAACCTGAAACTTTACCATAAAGGAGAAAAGACTTTGCAATCTTATCTCTTCTCTCTCATAACTCATAAGCTATGCTTTTTTTACAATTCTCTCCTCTACCAGAATTTAAGACAGTCTTTTATACATACATATATTTTGGGAATCATACACACACACTTATTCATGCTTTTTACTTCTTCTTTTTTCTCAGGTATGGTATGTCTGTGAAACTTTTCTTTGTGAGCCAATTAAAGAGGAAGAGCTAACTGGAAGCCAGAAACATTGAAGCTTTGCAAGTCTAAAAGAAGAAAATTTTAATCCATTTAAATTTACCATGTTCAACCCACTTAAAATTAACCATTTATTAACTAACCCATTAATGATCCTAAATTCATTAAGCTTTACGCATTATCCATTTAATCAACCCATTTGCCACCTCTAGCGATCACTAATGTCTTATTTCTTTCAATGAAGTAGTAATTATCTATCTATTTTTGGGACAACAATTTTGAAAAATGTTTACTTCATATCCATGGAAAACATATAATCGGGATGATATCCAATTATCGAATTAACACTCATCCTGCTGGTCGTTTTGATATCCTAGGCTACAAGTCTACAACAACATGCAGAGCTGGCCCTGGGCAAGGCCTAACAGGGCTACCGCCCAGAGACCAAAGTTGAGGGGGGCCCAATTTTTTTTATAAGCTTATATATTTATGTTTATAAAAAAAATAAAAAGATTAGCGATATTATGCATTGAAAATGATATGTTAGAAAACATTAAATATGATAGTATAATTGATGATTTTGCATCTAAAAGTGCAACAAGAAGACATTTTAAATGATATTTTGTGGTTTAGATTTCATTGGGCAAAACTAAAGAAATACCCACTGTAGTTGGTAGGTTTTACTGATTACACCATTGAACTTTTAATTTTTCAAATTACACCACTAAACTAATTATTATTTTGAAATTGGGTCATTCCGTTAAAAAAAATAAATGGACGTTAATTTTTTATCTACAAAATTAATGAATTGCCCACTGTAGTTGGCACATTTTACTGATTACACCATTGAACTTTTAATTTTTCAAATTACCTCATCAAACTAATTAAAAATAATTATTTTAAATATTTTTAAAAATAATTATTATTTTAAGTAAAAAATATTAGAAACTTTTTTTTCTTCATAAAATGAGTAGAGTTTCATAAAATATAGATTCAAAAAAAATTAAAGTAGGGCTTTGGGCTTACATTTTTCGACATGGCCAAAACCCGGTAGTTTTGGCTCGGCAAAAAGGTCTTACTACTTCGGCCTGCTTTGCGTGTCTAATTGTGTATATACGTGGCATTTATGTAAGAACCCAATTTTTTAGAAAATATTAAAATAAGAATTTAGTAAATAAAATTCTTAAGGCATGTGAAGGGTTCAAATAAGAATATATATCACTACAAGAAAAACCTCTATTAGCGACCAAAGTTTTCAGCGACCGCATTATTTGGTCGCTGTTAATGGTAATAGCGACGACCATCTGCGACCGGTATTGTTTCTAGTCGCTAGTTTATATCAGCGACCGCATGCGGTCGCTAAGCGGTCGCTAGATTGAATTTCCCTCCCAAAATTTGGTGCGAAACGTTGGCGCGGATGTGTTTAGCGACCAATCCTTATCAAATGACCGACATCGTTATTAAAATTAGCGATCATGAGTGATCGCAGATAATGGTCACGATCCTCTTAAACATAATCACAATCAGGGCATTCGCTTCGTGAACAACGAAGAAAGAAAGAAAAGAGGGAGAACGAAAGAGGGAGAAGAGGAGAAGGGGGAGAAGAGAAGGGGAAGGGAAATTGCAAGCTACCGCGTCGCCACCACCGTCGCCCATCTAAAAACTTCGTATTAACTACAAATTTTTCATCTACTTCAATAGTGTTCTCTCAAATCAGAACTTTTGCAAAGTATTGTTAGTGTGATTTTTATGAATTTGTTACCTATGATAGCTGAATAATGTAGTGAATAGTATGATGCTACAATATTTTCATCTTGTTCAATAATGTTTCTTTTTTGTTTTTATTTGCATTGGTAAACTAATTTTGGGTTTAATTTGTTTGTTTAATATGCTAGAATTTGTGTTCAATTTGAGTTTTGAAATTTAATCTAGGGTTTAATTTGTTATATATTAATCGAGGCTGAATTCAACTTGGGTTTGATATGTTGGAAATTTGGATTTGATATGTATTGTATTGTATACTGCAATTAGTGTTTGATTTGTGCAAATACATATTCTACAATTAAGTTTTAATTTGTATAAATTTTAGTTTAATATGTAATGTATGAACAGAAAAAAATGTATCAATTTTTGGTTTGTTTATGCAGAAAAAAAAGAGGGGGAGAGCTCAGAATAGAGAAGAGGGAGAAAGGGGGAGAAGAGAAGAAATAGAAGAGGGAGAAAGGGGTCGCAACGCCACCGGAACGAACATTGGCAAATCACCTACCGCCACCGCCACCACCAAGACCTAAGATCATTTTTATTTCTTTCTCCCAATATTACATTTCTACTATTTATTCTTATGTTAGATTAGATTATATACTGAATTGGATTTAATTAGTGCAATGTTAGATTTAATTAGTGCAATGTTGGATTTAATTAGTTCAGTGTTGGACTTAATTAGTGCAATGTTGGATTTAATTAGTGTAGTGTTGGACTTTTTCGACATCCTGTAACTTGCTATTGCATTTTTAAGCTTTATTCTGCATGCTATTTCTTTGGCATAATCAATGGGTTTGGTGAATCTCATAACTGGGTTCGGAGAAGCATCTTTTGGGAACTGCCGTATTGGTCTACAAATTTGATTCGTCATAATCTAGATGTGATGCATATTGAGAAGAATGTGTTTGACAATGTGTTTAACACTGTGATGAATGTTACGGGGAAGACAAAAGATAACGATAAGGCACGTTTGGACATGAAAGATATTTGTAAGCGTCCTAGATTAGAACTTTATGAATCTCCTAATGGTAAGATTGTCAAACCGCATGCAAGGTACACATTGTCCAAAAAGCAAGTTAAAGATGTGTGCACATGGGTTAAGTATCTGAAACTACCAGATGGATATGCGTCAAACATTGCAAGGTGTGTTACGGGTGGGAAATTACAAGGGATGAAGAGTCATGACTGTCATGTGTTCATGGAGAGACTCATGCCTATAGCATTTCGGGATCTGCTTGATAAACCAATATGGGATGCTTTGACGGATCTTAGTCGTTTCTTCAAAGACTTGTGTTCAAAATCATTGAATGAGAAGGACATGTTTGTACTTGAGAATAACATCATAGAGATCACGTGTAAACTGGAAAAAATATTCTCACCTGGATTTTTTGACTCCATGGAGCATTTGCAAATTTATCTTCCCTATGAAGCTCGTGTTGGGGGTCCAGTTCAATATAGATGGATGTCTTGACAAAGGCCAATCGAGTATCGAGACATGATGATGGGGGAAATGTTGAACTAAATGGTCGGCTCTCAGATTTGGTCTATCGGTATGACTTTATGGAAAAGGGAAGCGCGTATTCCCTCTGAAAGCAAGAATTACATGCTTTGCATATACTTACATTCTTCTCAATTGCGAGGAGATTGGCGAATTTGTGAGGTACACATGTAAACTTGATAATTTATCTTTTAAGTTAAAAATTTATTCCAATATATTAATGTTTATAACATGGTATAGATTGTACGATGATGAGTTAAAAGTGAAGCATCCCAAGATAACCGATAAAGATATTCAAATCAATCGGGATAAAAACTTTGCACTTTGGCTAAAGGACAAAGTAAGTTCAATTTTTAAGCACGTAGTATATATATATATATATATATATATATATATATATATATATATATATATATATATATATATATATCCCATGTTAACTATGACTTCATTTAATAAGATGGAGTTTTTGTAGGCTTTGATCGATCGTGTGTGAGAGCGATCTGTCAGATCGTGATCTTCTTCAGATATCTTTGGGCGGGCATCTGCAGTCTCTGAGTCCCGATAAGTTGGCGGAGGCGATGGCGGCAGGCAGCAGGCGAGGAGAGAGCAGCACGACACGAGGAGCAGGAGTATATATATATATATCGTTTATCAGATAGCTACATTGTCGTATATGTTTATAGTCTCCGAGTCAATGTCTTACTTATATTAACATATATGTTTTATTACTTTGTTAATTACAGATCCTAATTTGATGATCCATGAAGAGCGCGCTTAGACTTGTTTTTTTTAGATTTTTAAAGCCTTGTACTCTTTTTAGATTCATTATTTGGACAATTGTATTGGTTTATATGGATGTTTATGATATCGATTGTATTGTGTTGGATGAATGTTTTGTATTGTATTTGATGAATGTTTATTCATGGATGAATGTTTTTATTGTATTGGATGGATGTTAATATGGATGCTTGTTTATATATATTCTTTGTGTTTGGGATTGAAAACAGTACAAAGCGAGTTATTTTGGGAAATCAATAAAACAGGCAAAATTATTAAAAAAAAATCAACATCGTGACGCGTGCAAGTCGCTACTACACTACATCAATGATCAAGATAATCTAAGCGACCGCGTCGCGGTCGCTATTGTCCGTTCTTCGCCACGCTTACGTGCCACGTCACACCGACGAATGACTCAAAGATATCGCCGTAATAGCGCCGAGATTTCGGCCGCAGAGTCGCGGTCGCTAATTAGTCGGTGCCGCTATTGGTGGTCGCTGATGTCCTCCCAAATGACGGATTATCTCTGCGATTAGTATCGGCGAATCGCATCACGGTCATTGATACTCATCTCTGATCGTATCTGCGGTCATTGATAAGCTTTTTTTTGTAGTGTATATCGTTGTGAGGTATGTGGCATGGTGTTACATAGGGTAATATAAACTATGCTATAACTGATTTTTGTGTTTAATAAATATATTATTATTATATTTGTTGTTTATTGAAGAGGCGAGTTATTTAAAGTAAAGAAGATGGATAGAAATTTATCTATCGATATTAAATAATTTATATGTGAAATTATTTTATCACAGTAAGTTGGTGACATTAAATATCTTTGATAATCACCAATTCCTTGAGTATATTATATGTACGAGTAGGTATCAAGTCTAAGGCAGTGCAACCGTACCCTTTAATGGTGGATGTATAGGAGTTGGGCTAAACGATTCTTTCAGAGAGCGGAGGTATATATATACGAATTAGTAACTGATCTAACTCACTGTGAAAATAGTATAGACGAGACGAAAACTAATTTGTTGGTTGTTTGTGGGAAAATACTCAGTGTACTATATTGAATACCATTAAAGACTCGATGTGTGCTAAGTTTAGACTTGTATGCGTGTACTGTAAGACCTCGAATTTTATGAAATGAAAGTATTCAATTTTCTTATAGTTATTATTTTATTTAGTAAATGGTTAAATTGATAAAATGTTAAAGTTAAGGGTGATATGTGAATTTTTTTGCAAAGTAAGCAACTTGTCATAAAATATTCGTTTTGTCTGGAAATATTCTTTTTATCGGGGAATATCAGTACGTCGACACAATCATTGGTGGACCCCACAACGAAAGTATTGTCGGAGTTAGAAAACGACAGAAATATCTTTTTATAAAAATAACGACGAAAGTTTTATCGTTAAACTATTGAAATACCCGGTGGTAAAAGTACAGTAATACGTGTAGTTACATAGTAGCACAAGGTATTGATTATTGATGATTACGTGAGAAGTCACTCAGTTATACTCAATTATTGCTACAGTAATTGCTACATATATAGTATCTCACATTATTGATTTAATTATTGTCACAGTTTCATCTGCATAATATTTTATATTATTAAATTAATAATTGAGACGACAAAATTATTCATATTATTATTTGTATTATTGACGGTGTCTAGAAAGTTCTGTCGAGGAAAGAGGTTTGGTCACCTAATTGTGTGCCAATAGGGAGAAATCCTTATCGGAAAACCCTCTCTTTCCTGAGAATGATCTGGTTGTTAAATATTGTGAATTATAATATTAATGATGAACAAGTTCGTGTTGATTAAATATGTTTGTTCATTTAGTTTTCTTTAATTCTTCCATGACCCATTTACCCTCAAAGGAGGTAATTCCGTGATTGACTGGTTTTGTTACTATTGACTAAACAGGTAATTAATCGGATAAATGAGTAATTAATTGCTATTAGTTCACATGCAAATAACTATTTGTTCACATGCATGAAAATATTGGTTCACATGCATGTACTATTAGGGGAGGTTGTGCAAGATTGATAATACTTGAAGGACTAAATTAAAAATAGAGGCAAAGATGAATGTACTAAACTGTAATAAATCGAGCCCCTAAACGTGCAATTATTGAAACTATATTTTCCTATAAATAGAAGCTCATTTCTTCTCTCATTCTCACCAATTCACTAAGACTCACAAGAGTAATTATAGAGAGAGAAGCTATAGAGAGAAAGAAGAAGAGTATTCTACTACTTCACTATTGCAGTATCCAGCCTTCTACTAAGGTAAGAGATGTTATTTATTTCTTATTCGTAAAAGATATTATTTTTGTTCAATATTCATATGAAATAATATTTTCTTTTATACTTTGTAGTATGTAAGTAATAATATTTGTTTCGTATCCTTAATTCTACACTCATTTTATTGAAGTATTGTTTCTATATTCCGTGAAATTAGTAGAATATCCTTGAAATTTGCGCTTCATCTAGTATCGTTTCACAAGAATATTTTTCAGAATATTCTTATTAAATTTTAAGCTTTTCATGCCGGAGTACTATTCATTTATACCACACTATTCATACGTACGATACTATTCATACGTATGATACTATTCATACGTACGGTACTATTCACGGAGTACTATTCATGGAGTACTATTCATGGGGTACTATTCACAGAGTACTATTCCTGAAGTACTATTCACGTGGACTATTCACTTGGGTACTATTCATCCAGGGTACTATTCATGATGAAAAATTGATTCTTTTCTGTCCAAATCATTTTTGATACAATATTATTCTTGAATTTTACTCCACAAAGCAGTATCATGTTGATAATTTGGACATTATTAAATTCTGGATAAATTAAATTATAAATCTTTAAAATTTATCCTTGCTCTCATTTAATTAAATTCTTATATCATTGTAATCATCCTCATGCTTATATTGTGATGAAAATCATCTTTGGCCCGTAGTGCATAGATGGCCTGTTGATTGGTATGATTATGACTAGGGATCATTCGGTATAATCATGACCCGTAATGTTACAAATGATGTGGTAAAAGTCCTCATTGGCCCATAGTGCATTGATGGATAATTGTTGGTATGATTATGACCAGGGATTATTCGATATGATCATGACCATTGGTGAAAACACGAATATCCTTGGCCCGTAGTACATAGATAATTCGTGGTCGTGATACTAATGAATATCCTTGGCACGTAGTGCATGAATAATTCAGTGATGTGAATTATTTATTAAGCCGAGTCTCAGCGATAAAATTGATGATAAACTTTTAAATTATAGAAGATAATAGATATCTTGCTCTGCTTAACTCTTTTAATGGATTGCTATTTTTGCTGCAGTTGTTGATCTAAAACTTGTTGTCTATTGTATTCTATCAGTTGTTATACTGTTGAAGGCTAACAAAAATTTATTCTGCATTATCTTAGTCATAATATTTCTTACTGGGCTAGTTGAGCTCACCCATTGCTTTCATTGTTTTCTTCAGGAAATGAGAACGTAGCCGGGACTAGTCGGGGAATGGAGTGACAGTCCGAGATGGTGGCTGTAGTAGTCCTCACTATTTTATAAAATTGTGTGATAATAATTATAATGAGGACTCCATTTGAAATTAAATACTGTCTACTAGACAATATTCGTATAAAAACTCTCAGCTACGTTTTTGTCATATTGTATAAGGAAGTTTGTATTTAAATTCTTTACCATGTATTTGGCGACTCAGAATGGGTGATGTATACCTATTTTGGGGGCATTACAGTTGGTATCAAAGCTTAGAGATATGATCCCTGGCTGAGATGTGAGACTAGAACTAGGAGGGGAGAGACGGGTAATTTCTTCGCTAGTATGACCTACCTATGTTTATTTGTTATTTAATTGGTTGGTCAGAGTATAGGGATAATATATGGTATGTTAATTAACCTTTGTTTTGAGTAATGAAGCACATGAGACCATTGAGTCACCAATGATCAATACCTAGGATAATGTGCATTAGGAAGGCAATAATCCTTAGGTAAACAACAACACCGACCAGATGATGAACGATGGGATGTTCAGAGGCTTTATGCAATTCATGCAACATCAGGCAAGAGAGACTCCTGTTCAAAATGCAGGTGGAAACACTGGAAACTCTCGGATGGTCACTGCTAAGCAGTTCAACGAGCTGGGACCACCGTGGGAAAACTAGAACCACTTAAGGTAGAGACGTGGATAAAATAGATCACCAAGATATTTGATGTCTTGGGATGCTCCGAGGAGCAAAAGGTTCCCTTTGTCACCTTCATGTTGAGAGGAGAGGCAGATTACTGGTGGGAATCAGTAAAACGTACTCAGCCTGCCGCACTCAAAATGTCTTGGGAGAAGTTCCAAGAACTGTTCAATGACAAGTACTTTCCCAAAAGTATTTTTCACATAAAGGAGGTGGAGTTCATCAAGTTGGAGCAAAATAATATAACCGTGTCGCAATACTGTCGACGTCGGGATTTTTATTTGTCCCTTTTCTGTTCTTGTCTTTTGGTGTTCTCATGTTAGGTGAGATTTGTTTGAAAAAACAAGTTGTGAAAAGGTCCAACATGTATATGTCGATGATTTGACTATAAGAGTCGCCAGTTGGTTTTTTAAATGGTTGTACGAACACAACCGAGAAAAGGTTTGCACATTGACCAAGTGATGTGACCCTGCTAGACGGGTTTGTGAAACCGAGATTCATTAGGGTTTGGGGACTTGGTTATGCGGAGGGAAGGTGTTAGGCACCCCCCGACAACCGTGTTGCCATGATGACCGCCACTTTTCAAGAAATTATTTTATGAATGTGTGTGTGTGTGGGTCAATGTGCTGTTATTTGGAAGTAGTGTGAGGCCTCGTTCGCACATATATACACATGGTTTGAATTTATATAAAAATTTAGTTTTAAACAAGATATAGCAGTGATGTTTTGTAAAAAGAGGTTTTTTAAACCCTTATGCTCAATAATAATTGAGACCTTTTGATACTTCCATTTTATTAAATGTTCGGCTCGATTGCTTTTATTTTCCAGATGCGAAGCATCTTCGAGAAAATAATGTATAAAGTAGTGCCGAACTCCTTATGGGCATAGTAGTCATCTAAGGAAATCCAAACACCATGAATAAATTTACAAGCTGCTTACAGCTGAAAAATGTCCATCACGGGAACCGAATCTAGATTCAGTAGACTGAATCTGTGATCACATGATTCCTAGGCTCACACGATGCTGCAGTTTATATGAAAGCTGTAAGCAGTTATATACATAAAATGTAAGACCCCAACTTTTTATAAATAAAATCAAATTTCCTCTAATTATTATTGTGAATAATAAGGTGTTAATTTGATATAATACTTTGCTTATGGGTGAAATGCGAAAATTTTGCAAAATAAGCAAGTGGTTATAAAATATTCATTGTTGTCGGGGAATATTCGTTTGGTCGTGGAATATTCTTGCTGTCGGGGAATATTCGTACGACGACACAACCATTTGTGGGCCCCAAAATAAAAAACGATCGAATGAAGAAAACGACAAGTTTGAGTTTTTATAAATAACGACGTAATTATTACCGTTAACAATGTTGGAATACCCGGTGATTAAAATACAGTAATACATGTGGTTGCACAGTAGCACACGGTATTGCACAATATTTTTGAATTATTGATTCTTACGTAAGAAGGCACTACTCAATAATTGTTATAATATTTACTGTTCAATATTTTATTTTATTGATTCAATAATTGCTACGTTGATATTTTATATTATTATTGTTTTAATAATTGTCACTGCACAGTATTTCCCATTATCAGATCAATAAATCATATTATTTGAATAATATTATTAGATAGCACTATTGCCAATGTCTAAGAAAGTTCTGTCTAGGAAAGGGGTTTGGTCACCTAATTGCGCGCCAATAAGGAGAAATCCTTATTGGAAAGCCCCCTCTTTCCTGGGAATGACTTGGTTGTCATAATTGTGATTCTGTAATATTATTTGTGAATAATTAATTATTGATTTATATGATAAGGAAATATTTATTTTATGTGGATGGATAGGAAAATATTTATTTTGTGTGGATATAAATGAATGAATTAATGCTGAGGTGTTTTATCAGTATTTTTGGCGGAATAGAGGTATTAAAAATTGTCTGTATGTGGATTTCGGTCATTTTTCGTTTAGAATTTTGAAAAAACTTAAATCTACAAAGTTGTAGAGAATTTAATTTCCTATGGAACGGACATAAAATCCATATTTTTCTGATAAAATGGCTATTTATTATGAATTATTGAAGTTTTAGAAATAAATATTTTTATTAAAATTATGGGTGGGACCCACTTTTGTTTTTGGTGGAAAAATGGGTTGAGATTTTTTCAAATGTGGAGTGCTGAACTTAGTCATGGGGTGTGCTTGACAATTGTGATGAAATATTAATATTTTAATAATTTAGTCTGCTTTGGCTTTCTAAGTATTTTTCTATAAATAAGGTGCTTAGTTAGAATTGAAAATCACACCAGAAAAAAGTTTTTTCTCTCTCTCTATATTAACGAGCGTATTTTTTGAGTATTTAGATACTTTGAGAGTTGCTATTCAATGTAAGTTTCCTTCAGCATTACATCCGATATTCTAGTCAGAAGTACTATTTGTTTGAGGTAAGGGATGTTATTTTCTTCGTAAATGATATTATTTTCTTCAATATCATTACGCCGAAATATTGATATGAATTTTATTGTGGAATTTCTACCTTTTTGTGTCAGAGTTACTATTCATGTATACAACACTATTCACGTATACGACACTATTCACGAATACGACACTATTCACAAAAAAATGAAATTTTCTCTTCTTTGTCCAAGATATCTATTATGGTTACAATCTTTGATTGTATCCATGTTTTGATCTTCATTCTTGAATTTTACTCCACTATGGTTTATTATGGAGCATTTTTGAATTTGGATTATCTAAAGTAGGAATCTCTAATCTTTGTCCTTTTATCTCACTGGATTCATTTCTTTAAAAAATTTTTCATCATTCTCAGTCCTAAATGATGATATAAGTGTATATATTTGGCCTGTAGTGTAAAGATGAATGATTACCTGATTAATATCTTTGGCCCGTAGTACAAAGATGAACAGGATGACCAACTGGTGATACAAATGAATATCTTTGGCCCGTAGTGCAAAGATAAATATTTGATGCAATATGTATATTGATTGATGTTACAGGGATAAAATATTGATGATGGACTTTTAAATTCATAGATGATAGTAGATTTCATTCTCTACATAACTCTTCTAATGAATTGTTATTTCCGCTGCGAATATTGATCTAAAACTGGTTGTCCATTATATTTTATCTGATTTGTTGAAGGTTAATGATAATTTGTTGTTCTTTATCTTAGTCATAATATTCTTTACTGGGCTAGTTGAGCTCACCCGTTTTCTTTTTGTTCCATTTTTCTTCTCAGGAGGTGAGAATATAGCAGAACTAAATGGGGTATGGATCGATGGTTCTAGAAAGTTGTTTTAGCGCTTTTCACTATTTTTGTAAAATAGTGTATTAATAATTGTAATGAGGACTCCTTTTGAGTTTGAATACTGTCTATTAGACAATATTTGTATTTAAACTCACAGTATGTGTTGTCGTATTTTGCACGACAATTGTATTAATGAAGTTGTATTTGTTTCTGTACCATGTATATAGCGACTCAGAATGGGTGATGTATACCTATTTTAGGGGCGTCACAGTTGGTATCAGAGCTTAGGGATATGGTCTCTGGCGGAGATCGGGGAATAGAACTAGGAAGGGAGAGATGAGTAATCCTTCGCTAGTGTGTTATACCTAAGCTTATTTGGTTGATCAGTCGGAGCATATGGTTAATATGTGATATGTTAATTAACCCTTGTTTTATGGCAGTATTTGAGAATGGCAGCTTGAAATATTAACAATGGAGTGAATGAGACCGTGGAGACACCTTTAATCACCACCCAGGGGAACGTGCAACAGGAAGTCAATATTCCTCCTATAAACAACACTACCGAACATATGATGAATGATGGGATGTTTAAAAGCTTTTTTCAGTTCATGCAAACTCAGACGAGGGAGACTCGTGTACAAAATACGGGAGGAAATGATAACAATGTGTGGCTTGTCACAGCCAAGCAGTTCAAAGAGTTGGGACCACCAGAATTTGTGGGAAAGCTGAATCCGATCAAGGCGTAAACGTGGGTTAAGAAAATTACCAAGATATTTGATGTCTTGGGATGCACGGAGGAACAGAAGGTTCCATTCGCCACCTTTATGTTCTATGGTGAGGTAGATTACTGGTGAGAATCTGTGAAGCGTACCCAGCCTGCCGCACTTAACATGTCTTGGGAAACGTTTCAGAAACTATTTAATGACAAGTACTTTCCTGAAACTATTCGTCACATGAAGGAGGTAGAGTTTATTAGACTGGAACAAAACAACATGACGGTGTCCCAGTACGAGGCAAAGTTCGTAGAGTTATCCAGGTTTGCACCTCATTTGGTAGAGAATGAGAAACGAATGACGCGGATGTTTCTGAGAGGTCTAAAACCCGAGATTCGACAATATCTTATCTCTCATAAATGTTCTTTATATTCAGATATTGTAAACATGGCTCAATTATTAGAGCGAGATAATGAGTATGTTCAACCGAGGGACCACAACTAGGGTCATATCGGTGGCAACAGTCATCAGAGCAATGATAACCAGCGGGGAGGAAAACATTTGGACAAAAGCGGTAACCACTCTGGTGGTAATCGTGGCCATGATGGTAGAAGAAGCGAGTCGGGGGGTGATTTCAAAAAGAGAAGGTACAACAATGATAACGTGAAGACGTCAGCACAAACATCAACTGTTTCTAGGGGAGGAGAACGATCATCGGTCGTTTGTTATAAATGTGGGAAAGAGGGACATGTGACGCCCCCAAATTCAGACACTTATATCTAGAATTTGGTTCGCCACGTGCTAATTCTAATATAACACTAAAATTATCAACAACAGAAATAATAGAATAATTTACATTGATATAATATAAATATTCGCGTCCCAAGGTACCGTAACCATTACTACAACAATCCAGTGATTAAACTTAAACATAATTAATCATCCTTAGTACATCATAATAATCATAACAATAATAGTAATATTTCTACTCTTAAAGGACTAAGCTATTCTATAGCCTTGCCCTTTCTCGATGTACCGCCTTGCTCTGCCTTAACTGTAATGTTTTTAGGGAAGCAAGAATGAGCAACAATTTGCCCAGCAAGTAATATAGCAATAAGAATAAGTAGTTATAACATTTGTATCTTCCAAAGTATAACAGTAAATGATAGTTCAAGGATATCAAGAAATGTCAAGAGTGTTCAACAAGTGTTACTATAGACTGAAGGATAACAATAATATTTCAAGGTTTATTACGAATGAACACTGAGCAGTCACTAAGGACTAAGAACTCTTACTAGAATAAACAGTATTATACTGTAAACCCAATATAAACGAGTATAACAGGTGATCAGCCTAAAGTACCCTACGTTATGCATAACATTTAATCATGCTTATATGCGCACGTCGGTTCCCCGACAATATAAAGTTTCCCCTTCTTAAGAGGGTTGTTCATCTCAGTAGATTTATAAGAGTCCGCACCAAGTCAATTGGTTTGGATAAATTTCTAACGTATGATAATAGTCTAACCGAATCAAAGGCTTAGACAACTTTTATAATGCATTTAAGAACAATAAGTCCAATGCTCGCAATAATGTCAAAGTATACAATTGATTTCTAAATAGTAATAGACATTTGCTTAATATAAGTATGGCAATAATTCGGATTATACAACATAAAATATTAAGAATTTAGAAAACTTGTATTCAATTTTTGAATCAAATAAAGTTAGAGAAGTCGCACAAAATCTATAGTTGTGAGAGTTAGGAGACTTGCCTTTAGCATTGATTACCACTTATAGCGTAAAATCACCTCAACACACTAGGTTATCCTATTTATGTATGTATAGGTATTCATTAGTCATACACCTTGACGTATATATCCATATACATTTATCACACATATTTACACTCATGTAGTTTATACATAGTCAAACTCATAGATATATAATTCACTTTGTTCTTACTTTTGAAAATCTTTAGTACTACATACTCATCTTTTATTTGTACAAAATATCCCTTACTTTATGTATCTAAGTCGTTTCACATATTAAAGAATCTTTAAGCTAGTTTTGGCTCTTTATTAAAGTTACTCATATATTTCCAATTTTCAAAGTCAAAAGAGCTCATTATATCAATTATTAACTATAGTATCCATTAAACCACATAATAATTCCAAACAAAATCTTTCTACACATGCTTGTATGTATTAGGTTTGGTTGTATAACTTTCTACTTAAAACTCTTTTAGTTCATGCTTGCGTTAGTTATAAAGTGTCTAACTATATGTGTGCACATGTTGATTATCTCTAGAGGCATAAAACATCTCATCATAGTTGTTCAAAAGTTCACAATACAAATCATAGAGTCCTTAACTCAATTGGTTTTCAATTATTAAGATTTCATGACAAACAACTACACATGCACAGTACGTTGAGTCCACATTTCATGTGTATGTATGAGACTAACTAAGATATAACCATATGTTCAAAAGGTTAGATTCGAAAAGGCGTAAGGTTTTCTAAACATGGTTTTCGTCTTTTAACTTTTCATTCAAAAAGGTTATGATTCAACTCCAAACCTACTAAACATCTTGCAACATACATTGATACATGTTTAAGGATTATGCATGTTCTTGGAGTCAAGTTAAGTTAAGACTTCTTGCATCAAACAAACAAAATTTTAAGTTGCTACATCACCCCCCCGATGGGGCGATCATGTCCCCTGTTAAACATCTCCCCTGTTCGACCCAACAACTATCCAAACAGCAATATAATGATGTATAATTGCTATAAACTTGCTACATAACATTCCTAGCATGCTTCTAACACTCCCAAACATACAAACAATTAAATTCAAGGATCAATTCAAGATTTTTGCCATTTTCCCAAAGTTTAACACCTTTAGCAATTCTCTCCCCTACGAATTCGTTACTTGACCAATTTACTTTGTTTAACTTTCGTTGATTTTGTATTGGGCCATATTAACAATGTCTAGCATCAATTGATACATTCTAGCAAGCTTCAACTATAAACATTTCAACTCAAAACAAGTATTTTCGTACTTTTCTAATAACTTTGCAAAACTTGAATGTAAGAACATATAGAGGAATGTTACCTTTTCTGAAGTTGAATTGCTACTCTAGCTTCGATTTGCAGATTGTATAAGCTTAGTCCAACCACACTCACACACACTTGAAATTTTCTCAGAGGATTAGCAAAATGGTGGTGAATGATAAGGGCTCCATTTATAGGAAAGCTTGTGACCAATTTATACTTTTACTCAATGAATCAAACCATTGGAATGGAGAAGAAGCTGATGGTTATGAAAGATTTGGTGGAAGAGTACTATGTAGACCACTCCCTTCTTCATGAATTGCTAGCTATGTGGTTGGTAATGAGGGACTAGGCCTTTGGCCTATTACGTGAAGAAGAAATGGAGTGACACTCAATTTGGGACACTACCAATACTCAACATTTGCAAACCATTACTTAGCATACTTAGGTTTATTTTACACTTTGTTCACATTTGAGCATACATATGCACCCATTCATACATTACACATAAAATCATATAATCCATATACATTGATTTATTTCAAATAATATTTATCCTAGACTATGATATAATTTAATTGTGTACCAATGTTACTTATTATTAATTATTTATTTAATCAAAGTTACTTTCTCTCATAGGTTTAAAATACCCATTTAATTGCTCCCACACATCAAGATGTCACATAAGACTTTTTCATACAACTTGGTTAATTACTTAAGTCAAGCTTATTTTTGTCATATAGTGTTTATATAATAATTATTTACATTCCATTTGTCACACCTTATTTTATGTTGAATGAAAAACCTTTTTATATATGATTTCTCATTACATACTATTATTCATGATAATTAATGAATGACAAATAAATCAACCCCATTATGAAATTATTTATTTATTAGTAATACTAATTAATTTCATCATTAGTTAAATTAGTATTTTCTCATTTCATCATCTTGCCACACTAGGCATAACTCCACAAGTTTAACTAAGCTTCTCATCACTTTTGCTTCATTGCTTAATTATCACTGGCTTAATCATTTAAACTACTTATCACAACACATGCCGATACTATATATATTTATATTCAAATAATATGCAAACAAAGCTTTATTCTCAATATTATAATTTATTAAAATTCACGGGTATTACAGGACACATCAGCCCAAACTGCCCACAAAAATCCAAGGTGTGCTATAACTGTGGAAAAAAAGGTCATATAGCTAGAGATTGTCTTGTTGCAAAATCAAGTTCAACGGGGATGGTGACTCCAAAGGTTGTCCCGGACAAGTCAAAGTCGGTGGTTCCTGGAAGAGCGTTTGTCGTGACTGCCCAAAAATGTGAGTAACCCGAACGAGGTGATCACGAGTAAGCTAATCATAAAATCTTGTGAAGTTTATAACTTATTAGATACCGGTTCTACCCATTCTTTTATTTCTCCTGCTTTTGCTCAACGTTCGAACTTGACTCCGGAGAAATTAGACTTTGACTTATCTGTTGAAACTCCATTACGAGAAACTTTCGTTACATCCACTATTTATAAATCTTGCTTGATCCAAGTTGGTACCATCACATTACCTGTCGATCTTATTTTTTTGAAAATACTTGCATTTGATGTGATTTTAGGGATTGATTGGTTAACCACTCATCATGCTAAAATTGGTTATTTTCCTAAGGTTGTTAGTTTTCATATTCCTAACCAACTTGTTATGAGAATTAAAGCAACCAAACCAATAAAGTCAATCACTGTCATATCAAGCCATAAAGTTATTCGTTTATTAAAAAATGGATGTCAAACTTTCTTAGCCCATGTCACGGACTTGAACAAAAACACGTCAGATTTGAATAATATTTCTGTTGTTAGTGAATTTTCTGACGTATTTCCTGAAAAACTTCCCGGTCTACCCCCAGAACGTGAAGTTGAATTCTTTATTGACCTTGAACCTGGTACAAAACCCATTTCTAAGACCCTATATCGAATGTCTCCTATTGAACTTCAGGAGTTAAAGGTCCAACTACATGAGTTGTTGGACATCGGTTTCATTCGTCCTAGTACATCTCCTTGGGGTGCTCCTGTTTTATTCATAAAGAAGAAAGATGGGAGTATGCGACTTTGTATTGACCGGGAATTGAACCATGTCACCATCAAGAATAGGTATCTGCTACCTCGCATTGATGACCTGTTCGACCAGTTACAAGGAGCACAATTCTTTTCAAAGATTGATCTTCGTTCTGGATATCATCAGCTGAAGATTAAAACTGAGGATATTCCGAAGACTACTTTCAGAACTCAGTACGGGCATTATGAATTCTTAGTCATGTCTTTTGGATTAACTAATGCTCCTGCTACTTTCATGGATATGATGAACCGCGTGTTCAAAGAATATTTGGATCAGTTCGTTGTTGTCTTTATTGATGACAACCTCATCTATTCTAAAAGACGTGAAGATCATGAGCGCCATTTGAAGCTGGTCCTTTAAAGGCTTCGTGGTAACAAGCTATATGCCAAGCTAAAGAAATGCGAGTTCTGGCTTGAGGAAGTAACATTCCTTGGGCACGTGGTATCAAAACATGGAGTATCTGTGGACCCAAAGAAGATTGAAGCAATACAAAGTTGGGAGTAACCGAAGTTAGTAACCAAAGTACGTAGCTTTCTGGGCTTAGCTGGTTATTATCGGAGATTCATGGAAGGATTTTCTAGAATTGCTACTCTGTTAACTCAGCTGACTCGAAAAGATACAAAATTCGTATGGAGCGAAGAATGCGAGAAGAGTTTCCAAGAGCTCAAGAGGAGAATCATTTCAGCACCTGTTCTGATAATACCATCTGGTTCGGATGTGTTATCTACAGCGATGCTTCAGGCAAAGGGTTATGATGTGTTCTCATGCAACATGGGAAAGTCATAGCCTATGCCTCGCAATAACTCAATGAATATGAGAGGAATTATCCTACTCATGATCTGGAGTTGGCAGCAGTCATTTTTGCATTAAAGATCAGGAGACACTACCTGGATGGGGAGAAAGTGGAGATTTATACGGATCATAAAAACCTCAAATATTTCTTCACCCAAAAGGAACTCAACATGCGACAAAGACGTTGGCTTGAGTTGTTGAAAGATTATAACCATACCATCTAATATCATCTTGGAAAAACAAATGTGGTAGCTGACGCATTGAGTATAAGATCATATGCGGGTACGAGTGCAATGTTGTTAACACAAAGGCCCATTTTGTATGACTTGCAAAGGATGGAGATAGAGGTAAAGGCTCTAAGTACCCATGTGATGATATCAAACATACGAGTAAAACCGACTTTAATCAATAAAGTTAAAGCTGCTCAAGCTACGAACATGGAGCTGATGCGTATGAAGAAGAAAGTGCAAGAAGGTGCTGTTCCAGAAGCAAGAATCGATGAAGAAGGAATACTTCGAGTCAACTCCAGACTTTGTGTTCCTAACGATTCTGAATTGAAATATAGAATCATGATGGAGGCACACAACACACCATTTGTAATCTATCCTGGTAGTACCAAAATGTATCATGATCTTCGACACACATTTTGGTGGAGCAATATGAAGACAGAGATCGCAGAGTTTATCTCGAGGTGTTTAACTTGTCAACATGTAAAAGCGGAGCATCAAGTGCCAAAGGGTCCATTGCAACCACTTGAGATTCTGAAATAGAAGTGGGAACACATTACCATGGATTTTGTTACGGATCTTCCCAAGGTTTCTCAAGTCATAGATGCGATTTGGGTCATTGTTGGTAGATTAACCAAGTCTGCCCATTTCTTGCATATACGGGAGACTTATTCCCTTAAACGTCTTGCTCGTATGTATTTGAATGAGATTATGAGATTGCATGGCATGCCAGTATCCATAGTTTCAGATCGTGACCCAAGATTTACTTCACAATTTTGGGTTAGCTTGCAGAAAGCTATGAGCACGGATTTACGATTCAGTTCGGCATACCATCCTCAAACGGACGGGCAATCAAAGAGGACTATTTAAACTCTTGAAGATCTATTAAGACTCTATGTCCTAAATTTCAAAGGAAGTTGGGATAAGTACTTGCCATTGGTGGAATTCTCCTACAACAACAGTTATCAAGCAAGTATAGGCATGGCTCCATTCGAGGCGTTGTATGGAAGAAAATGTCATTCTCCAATATGCTGGGATGAGGTGGGTGAAGCAACGTTGTTGGGACCAGAATTGGTACGCATAACTACATAGAAGATCTAAATGATCCGATAATGTATACAAACGGCACAGAATCGACAAAAGAGTTATGTGGATCTTCATCGAAAGGACATGGAATTTAATATTGGGGATCATGTATTGTTACGTATTGCTCCATGGAAGGGAGTTACAAGATTTGGGAAGAGGCAAAAGCTCAATCCAAGATTTGTTGGTCCATTTGAGATTCTTAACCGAATAGGAAATGTGGCCTATAGGCTCGCATTACTTCCAAGCATGTCTCGTGTTCATAATGTTTTTCACATATCTATGCTTCATAAATATGTGAAAGACCCGAACCACATTATTGAGTTAGAACCAGACGAGATAGCCGAAGATTTAACGTACGAGGAGGTGCCTGTTAAGATCTGGGATATGAAAGAGCATGTCCTACGCACCAAGATTATACCACAAGTTAAAGTTTTGTGGAGGAACCATGCTATTGAGAAAATGACCTAGGAGTTAGAATCGAAAATGAAAATGAGGTATCATCACCTTTTAGAAACACCAGGTATGTACGTCAATTTCGAGGACGAAATTTTATAAGGAGGAGAGGTTGTAAGACCCCAACTTTTTATAAATAAAATCAAATTTCCTCTAATTATTATTGTGAATAATAAGGTGTTAATTTGATATAATGCTTTGCTTATGGGTGAAATGTGCAAATTTTGCAAAATAAGCAAGTGGTTATAAAATATTCATTGTTGTCGGAGAATATTTGTTTGGTCGTGAAATATTCTTGTTGTCGGGAAATATTTGTACAACGGCGCATCCATTTGTGGGCCCCATAACGGAAAATGGTTGGATGAAGAAAACGAAAAGTTTGAATTTTTATAAATAACGTCGTAATTATTACCGTTAATCACCGTTGAATATTCGATGGTTAAAATATGAGAATATACGTGGTCGCACAAGAAGAGATACCCAGATTGCATAAAGATTTTTTGAATTATTGATTCTTACGTAAGAAGGCACTACTCAATAATTGTTACAGTATTTATTGATCAATATTTTATTTTATTGATTCAATAATTGCTACGTTGATATTTTATATTATTATTGTTTCAATAATTATCACTGCACAGTATTTCCCACTATCAGATCAATAAATCATATTATTTGAATAATATTATTAGATAGCATTATTGGCAATGTGTAAGAAAGTTCTGTCTAGGAAAGGGGTTTGGTCACCTAATTGCGCGTCAATAAGGAGAAATCCTTATCGGAAAGCCCCCTTTTTTCTGGGAACGACCTGGTTGTCATAATTGTGATTCTGTAATATTATTTGTGAATAATTAATTATTGATTTATATGATAAGGAAATATTTATATTATGTGGATGGATGGGGAAATAATTATTTTGTGTGGATATAAATGAAAGAATTAATGAGGTGTTTTATCAATATTTTTGGCGGAATAGAGGTATTAAAAATCGTCAGTATATGGATTTCGGTCATTTTTCGTTTGGAATTTTGAAAAAAATTTAATCTACAAAGTTGTAGAGAATTTAATTTCCTATGGAACGGACATAAAATTCGTATTTTTCTGATAAAATGACTATTTATTATGAATGATTGAAGTTTCAAAAATAAATGTTTTTATTAAAATTATGGGTGGGACCCACTTTTGTTTTTGGTGGAAAAATGGGCTGAGAGTTTTTTCAAATGTAGAGTGCTGAACTTAGTCATGGGGTGTGCGTGACAATTGTGATGAAATACTAATATTTTATTAATTTAGTCTGCTTTGGCGTTCTAAGTATTTTCCTATAAATAGGGTGCTTAGTTAGAATTCAAAATCACACTAGAAACAAGTTTTTTTTTCTCTCTCTATATTGTCGAGCATATTTTGTGAGTATTTAGTGAGAGTTGTTATTCAGTGTAAGTTTCCTTTAGCATTACATCCGATATTCCAGTCAGAAGTACTATTCGTTTGAGGTAAGGGATGTTATTTTCTTCAATATCATTATGCCGAAATATTGATATGAATTTTATTGTGGAATTTCTACCTTTTTGTGTCGGGGTTACTATTCACTTATACGACACTATTCACGTATACAACACTATTCACGAATACGATACTATTCACAGAAAAATGAAATTTTCTCTTCTTTGTCCAAGATGTCTATTATGGTTACTATCTTTGATTGAATCCATATTTTGATCTTCATTCTTGAATTTTACTCCACTATGGTTTATTATGGAGTGTTTTTGAACTTGGATTATCTAAAGTACGAATTCCTAATCTTTGTCCTTTTATCTCACTGGATTCATTTCTTTAAAATATTTTTCTTCATCCTCAGTCCTAAATAATGATATAACTGTATATCTTTGGCCTGTAGTGCAAAGATGAATGATTATCGGATGAATATCTTTGGCCCGTAGTGCAAAGATGAACATGTGTTGAGATGAACATGACCAACTGGTGATACAAATGAATATCTATGGCCCGTAGTGCAAAGATGAATATTTGATGCAAGATGTATATTGATTGATGTTACAGGGATAAAATATTGATGATGGACTTTTAAATTCATAGATGATAGTAGATTTCATTCTCTACTTAATTCTTTTAATGAATTGTTATTTCCGTTGCGAATATTGATCTAAAACTGGTTGTCTATTATATTTTATCTGATTTGTTAAAGGCTAACGATAATTTATTGTTCTTTATCTTAGTTATAGTAATCTTTACTGGGCTAGTTGAGCTCACCCTTTTCCTTTTTGTTCTATTTTTCTTCTCAGGAGGTGAGAATATAGCAGGAACTAGCCGGGGTATGGAGTGATGGTTCTAGAAAGTTTTTTTAGTAGTCCTCACTATTTTTGTAAAATAGTGTATCAATAATTATAATGAAGACTCCTTTTGAGTTTGAATACTGTCTATTAGACAATATTTGTATTTAAACTCACAATATATGTGTTGTCGTATTTTGCATGACAATTGTATTAATGAAGTTGTATTTGTTTCTGTACCATGTATTTGAAGACTCAGAATGGGTGATGTATACCTATTTTGGGGGCGTCACATAAAAGCTGTAAATATATATATATATACAGACATGATCAACCATCACGAAGCACCTCCACGGGGGATCAGAAATATAAATATATAAAAGCGGTAAATATATATATAGAGACATGATCAACCACCACGAAGCACATCCACGGGGGATCAAAAGTGTAAATAAAGCTTTAAAAATAAGATTAACCACCACGAAACACCTCCATGTGGATAGTCCTATTTATAGAGGAAATTATGGCAAAATTTTTCCAAAATGTAGGCATTGGGTAGTCATGCATTTTTAACTCTACTATAGATGTATGTTAAAATAATGCATGCATGCATGTAGTCATAAAATGCATTTTGAAAAGCTCCAGGTTAGAAAATACAACACCCTTTCTAAGGTGATTTGGAGACTTGTTGTCCAGATATTATGGATCCGAATCAGCCGAGTAGTTCTCGCAGGTACACTTCAAAAAGTGAGGAGGGCTTCAAGTGCCCACCCCGCTTAGTTAGACAAATCGCCGTCCAAGGAGACGGTGATACGTCCTGTCCGGGTTGATGTGCCGGATATCGAGGACGAGGACGAGGATATACCGGTAGCGGCTCCAGCTCCTGCTGCTCATATTCCCCGTAGGGATTTCCCAGGCATTCAGTGGCTATTCCGGATCTTCTGGTGATTTGAGTCGCCACCCTCGCCATACTTTGCATGCAAATGAGGTAAAAGTCGGATTTAATCTTCCTTTTTCCTATTGAGGAGGAGCAAGATTTTGACATTGATTTGCATGTGATGCGGTGTTCCCTTTACACACCTCGAGGGAATCGGTTCAAAGATACACTCCCACATGACGTGCTCGCACCCAGATTACTGAGGTATAGTACATGATTGGGGTGTTCTTTTCCATTCTGCCCCACCGTTGTCCCTGGGGTTATCTCAGGGCATTGTGTGAACGCTGGTTTCACCAGACTCAGTCTCTCCAGTTGTTGGACTGTGAGGTGATGATGACGCCGATGGATTGGCGATTTATCACCGGTATGGAGTTTGGAGGGGCGCCAGTGCCATGTATGGTGAATATTACCCCGACTACCGTTAGATCCTTGTTGGGAGTTCCGACTGAGGCGCTTAAGGGCAGGACCGTCCGTACGGGTCCTTTGAGCGTAAATGCTATGAGTGGGCTGTTGAGTGAGCCCATGTGTGCTGATGTGAAAGTCAGGGATCACATTCTTTGGCGATTGTTCCTGGTTATCATCAGGTGTGTTTCATAGCAGATAACTCTTATACGGTGTCATTCGCTTTGATCAGCGCCACACGAGAGGTGGACTATATTGGAGAGTATGATCAGAGGCAGATACTTTTGATCCTTCCAGCTCAGGCGCTGGCCCCTCAGGTGACCCATAGGGCTTTGCCGGTGTAGATCCTCCCTTGTATAGGCCTGACATCCCTGTTGATAGAGATCCAAATGACTTAGGAGGAGTTACATCAATGGGACAGATTGATGATGTAGATATTGACACCATTGTCTTCTTCTGATGTGTATTCTCGTTATCTCTTTTGATAGGCCTCTGTTAGATATTGGGTGGCTGTGCCCCATTCTCGCTATATCTTTTGATAGGCCTTTGTTAGTAGTAGGGCGTCTGTGCCCCATTTCCCTGTATTTTTAGCTATACAGAGATGCTGTATATAGATGATGATGTACTTAGGAATGTATATACTATTTTCCATTCCCTACATCATATTGCCATCTATTATCTGTTATGCATGTATCATTTTATGCATATGTATGTATGTCCAGAGATATTCAGCATTGAATCCTAGATGGTCTTATGATACGACCTACACAGATGTCTTCTTTGACAGTCATCCGCATAGATCACACCCTACCAGTGTTGATAGTTTCCCATCTGAGATCGTGGTATGATAGTATATCACCTACAGATAGGGTGACTGTAGATCAACTATTACAACATTCTATGACCCTCTTAATGTTTCAGGTTCCCGCAGGCTTCGTAGAGGGTATGCTGGAGCATTGGATACCGGAGAGACAAGTTTTCCGGTTTAGTACCCAGGAGTTGACTCCTACACTGAAGGAGTAAGAGCGGTTGACGGCCCTACCCTTAGACAGACCTTGCGTTCATATGGCTATCGAAGATATGCGCCGACAGTTCATGACCCTCACCGGGTTACGACGTAGAGTAGTAGAGGATGAGATTACATCTGGTCATGTATTATCCCAGCGTTTCCTGATATATAGGTTTGGCTCATTGGACAGCTATGCACGACATTCTTGGGATTTCACCAGACCAGAAGATCAGTGGCATTTGGCCAGAGTGGATGTATTTATGATGTGCATAGTGGCGTATGTGTACATGCCACGGTATATGGATGAGCTGGACATCGGTGTTATCATGGCATTGAGAGCCCTCAGGGAGGGTCATACCATCATTCCGATGATTGTGGCGGAGATGTTGAGGTCGGCCACATTTTGCAGCACCTACCCTGCAGGGGTATTTACGGGCAGTTCGGTTATGTTGTACGTGTGGTTTATGTCACACTTGAGACTGATTGGCACTTTTCGCCGACACGGGTACTTCTTTACCCATGATATAGCTCTGTCTTACTCCTTTCAGCCATCGGAGTGTACAGACGCTATGTCTTGGTCGATATTCCTGGCGGAGATCAGAGATCCGTTTGGCATCCTGCCGTGCACAGGGCTCAACTCACCCTATAGCTTTATTACTTATGCTCCGGGCATGGATTATCTCCCTCTGGCTGGTTTGAGGGGCATGACTACCTACCACCCATTGGCCGTGATGTCATAGTTTGACTAATTCCAGGACTTCCATCCTTTTGATGGGCGTTAGGTCAGTGTTTAGCTTCTCGCCATCTATTAGCAGAGGACCGATCCCGGGTGTATGCATGTTGGGATCAGCGTGAGATGGCTGATTTTTTTGTTAGCCATCCGAGCTATTCGCCAGAGTATTCTGCGTGGATGGAGACATAGACTTCATCGGCTGCGACAGTATCCACGGTGCCAGGTATTGATTCAGATTGTGGAGTTCCCATGGAGGACATTGATTCTCCCACCGAGGAGGAACCATTTACGGGGTTGCCAGCAGCTCTTTTAGATTCTCCCAGTACCAGCACTGTTGTGATCCAGCATTTAGCACAATACTTTGAGCAGAGTCTCCATTTGATGACCTTCGAGAGAGATCAGGCTAGAGCCCTGATGTTGACAGCTATTGATGGGAGAGACACAACTCTGTTAGAGAGAGACGAGGCATTAGCTTGTAAATATGCTCTGTTAGAGAAAGAGATGCCATGATAGTCGAGAGGGTAGCTCCATATCTGCCCGAGATGTAGCCGTCACAGATAGTACCATAGTGAGGTCCCTTACGAGTGGCATGATTGCAGAGATGATCACGTACATTGATGAGCACCGCGTCACCATGTAGATGGCTGTAGATCTTGTTGGGAGAGTGCATATTTTGATTTGATGTTTAAATATAAATGCTCATGATTATTTGTAAAGTCCTTCAAGGAATATTTGTATAAGGACTTAGTGATAGATCAAATTTGTTAGGTTGATCTAAGTTCTTAATGTATATCATTCTGTAAATGAATGTATAGAAAAGAACATCAAACTTGTTAGGTTGGTCTTGAGATGTAATAGATAGGCTTCGAAGAGATCGTAGTGTATCAAGCTGATCAAGATTACAGAAGCCAAGGCAGAACGTAAAGCTTCACGGATCGTAGTGTGCCTGCCTTAAGGGCCTCTTCAGAAATCGTAGAGTGATCCCAATAATTGTCGAGCCAACTCAGAGATCGTTGTGTGCTCTCAGAAATTTAGAGCTTGCAAAGTCAGTAAGTGAAGATCGTAGTGTGCAGGTCTTTAAGAGAAATCGTAGTGCTCTTGCTTAAGAGCATCAGATCAAGCACCAAGGTGACAAGACACCACGTTGTGAATCGTAGAGTATCATCCGCCTTGTATTAGAAGCATCAAGCCCTACCTTATGTATTAAGACAAACTCCAGCAAATATGGAATGGGTTTCAAATGTTGAAGTCCTCACTAGTGCCAACAGTACAAAAGATATCCTTAGTATGCAACAAAGAAGCGTATTGAAGAAGCTAAGGAAAATACCATTGGTAAGAGGAAAAACACCTTTTCAGGTGTTAGGTGAGAAAGCAGTCTGCTGTGTCAGTGGGCCAGAATGCAATTCAGAAGATGTGCAAAAAGGTCTCCATCAAAGTACAGAAATGTCAAACGCATTTAATGCTTCAACGGATGGATCAAACAGATAGATTTTAAGATCACATATATGCAAACCATATGCAGATGATAGAATCAAGCAAGCATTGAACAAAAACGCACAAGAATACTCAACGCTCAACTCTACGATCTGAGAAAAAGAAAAGCTTGCTCAAATTACTTAGTTCTTTTCGAACAAGTGCTTAACAAAGAATCGAAGTAGCTACCATCAAGAACTAAACAACTACCAATCAATCAAGTAAGAGTTCCAAGTCGAAGGACTTGAAGAGTTCTAAGTGAATCAGAAAGAGCCAAGTCTCATTGGACTTGAAGAGTTCAAGAGTGAACTAAGAAGTTCCTAGATCACCGGGTCTAGAAGGAATCATGTGATTCGTAAAGTGTAAAAGACATCCTTAGTGGATTTCCTACTCGAGGAGTAGAAGAGTGGACTAGGAGCTTTAAGTGCTCTGAATCACTTAAAATGAGTGTGTCTATTACATTCTTGCTATAACTGCTATATCTGCTATAACTGCCATATCTACCTCACTATCTTAAGGGAGATTAAAACAAATATTAATTCCGCTAAGTTTTAATCATTATCAACTAACAAGTTAAAACGAAAAGTTTTTTAAATATCTATTCAACCCCCCCTTCTAGATAACTATTGTGCCTCTGGGAACTAACAATTGGTATCAGAGCAGGTTCTATTACATAGCCTACAAAGCTTAAGTAGATCCAATGGCATACTTACCAAGCGAATCAAGGACTGGAGGAGGCAGCAAGCCACCACTGTGCAACAAAGATAAATTTACAAATTGGAAAGTTCGGATGCAAGCATACATGGACTCCATAGATGAAGATCTATTCGAAACTGTTCAGAATGGGCCCTACTGTAAGACCCAAAATTATTAATAAATGAAATTTAATTCCTCTATTTATTATTTTAAAATAGTAAGGGTTGATTTGATTAATGTGGTTAGTTATGGGTAAAATGCGCAAATATTTTAAATAAGCAAGTGGTTATAAAATATTCATTTTTATCGGAGAATATTCGTTTGGCCGTGGAATATTCTTACTGTCGGAGAATATTTGTACGACGGCGCAACCTTGTGTGGGCCCCATAATGAAAAGCGATTGGATGAAGAAAACAACAAAAATAAGTTGTTTATAAATAATTGGCGTTATTATTACCAAGTATCTTTGTTGAAATACTCTTGGTTAAAACACGAGGCATTACAATATTGCACCAATTATTGATTCTTACGTAAGAAGACACTACTCAATAATTGTTACAGTAATTATTGTTCAATATTTTATTTTATTGATTCAATAATTGCTACGTTGATATTTTATATTACTGTTATTTCAATAATTGTCACTACACAATATTTTCCATTATCGAAGCAATAATTCATATTATCTAAATAATATTATTAGATAACATTATTGGCAATGTCTAGAAAGTTTTGTCTAAGGAGAGATTTGATCACCTAATTGCTACCAAAGAAGAGAGAAATCCTTATTGAAAGCCCCTTTCCGGGAACTACCGTTATCGTGATTGTGATTCTGTAATATTATTTGTGAATAATTAATTATTGATTTATATGATGAGAAAAATATTGATTTTATGTGGATATAGATGGAGAAAATTTTTAATGTGACAATTGTTGAAAATTAATATTTATCTTTTTCTGATAAAATAATTCATTTAAATATATCATTATATTTTAATAATATAATAATGGTGATATTTTTACAATGAATGTGGGATATATGGGTATATGAGGAGGAAGAGTATTTTTGTTGCAATAAATATTTAAAACATGTTTTTCATGTTGGTGGACCCCATTTCTTGACTGAAATTTGATTATAGCCTGTAACATCGTCTGTTTGTGGATTTCGGTCAACTTCTGTTTGGAATTTGGAAAAACTTTCTTCTGCAAAGTTGAGGATCAAATTTTTCTGATAAAAGGGCTATTTATTGTGAATTATTGAAGTTCTGAAATAATTATTTTTTGGAAGTTTTAATTATGTTTATTAAGAAAAACATTTTTTCCATTTAATGGGCCTCACTTGCACATGTTAGTTGCTGAATTCAGATGTCTTAGGTGTGCGTAGGAATGTTGTGTAAAAATAATATTATTATATTAAATTTTCTGCTTTGGTGTTCTAAGCATTTTCCTATAAATAGGGTGCTTAGGTTAGAATTAAAAATCACACCAGAAACAAGTTTTCTCTCTCTTTCTCTCTCTATATTATCGAGCGTATTCTTGTGAGTATTTTGAGACTTTGAGTGTTTCTATACGGTACAAATTCCCTTCAGCACTATATCTAGTATTCCAGTCAGAAGTACTGTCTTTTCGAGGTAAGGGATGTTATTTTCTTCTTAAATGATATTATTTTCTTCAATATCATTATGTCGAAATATTGGTCTGAACTTTTTATCAAATTTGGAACTTTTTGTGTCAGGGTTACTATTCACCTATACGACACTATTTATGAATACGACACTATTTATGAATACGACACTATTCACCGAAAAATGAAATTTTCTTCTTTTTGTCCAAGATGTCTATTATGGTTACTATCTTTAATTATATCCATGTTTTGATCTTTATTTTTGAATTCTTCTTCAAAATTTGGTTATTATGGAGTATTATTGAACTTGGATAAAACTGTAATACGAATCCCTAATATTTGTTCTTTTGCTTCACTGGATTCGTTTTCTTTAAAATATTTTTCATCACCCTCAGTCCTAAATGATGATATTATTGAATATCTTTGGCCTGTAGTGCAAAGATGAATGATTTCTGATGAATATCTTTGGCCCGTAGTGCAAAGATGAACAGGTGTTTAGATGAACATAACCAACTGATGAATATCTTTGGCCTGTAGTGCAAAGATGAATATTTGATTCCAGATATATGTTGATTGATGTTACAGAGATAAAATATTAACGATGGACTTTTAAATTCATATATAGAAGATAATAGATTTTATTCTTTATTTAACTCTTCTAATGAATTATTATTTCCGCTGCGAATATTGATTTAAAACTTGTTGTCTATTGTATTCTTTTAGATTTTTCCCTGTTGAGGACTAACGATAATTTGTTCTATATTATCTTAGTCATAATATTCTTTACTGGGCTAGTTGAGCTCACCCTTTTCTTTTTTGTTCCATTTTTCTTCTCAGGAGGCGAGAATGTAGCGAGTACTAGTCGGGGTATGGAATGATGGTTCTAGAAGTTGTTTTAGTAGTCCTCACTATTTTGTAAAATAGTGTAACAATAATTGTAATGAGGACTTATTTGAGTTTGGATATTGTCTAGATGACAATATTTGTATTTAAACTCACAGTTTAAGTGTTGTCGTATTTTGCTCGACAGTTGTATTAATAAAGTTGTAGTTGTTTCTGTACCATGTATTTGGCGACTCAGAATGGGTGTTGTATACCTATTTTGGGGGTGTCACACCTACGTTCCAACAAAGCTTGCACCAACTACAGACGACCCAAACAGAATACAAATCAAAGTCAAAGAGGAGTGATGACAAGCGAGAAGAGAAGCATTCAACTCGACAAGAAGGCCAAGAACATTCTGTTTCAATCATTAGAAGATGATCTATTCGAAAATGTGGTCAACAACAAAACAACAAAGGAAGTTTGGGAAGCACTACTTATCATGCATGAAGGAACGGAAGAAGTAAGAGAAAACAAACAGTCTCTCCTAACACAACAGTATGAAATGTTTGCTCATGTTCAAGGTGAAAACGTCACTGCCACCTACGAGAGATTCAACATTCTGCTCAACTCTCTACGAGCCTATGGGAAGATCTATCCAAACAAAGATCTAATCATAAAGTTCATGAGAGCCTTACCAAGCAGGTGGGATGCCAAAACCACTGCTATCAGAAAGTCAAAGAATCTCCATGAGATGACTGTTCAACAGCTATATGGCAACCTTCTGACATACGAATTAGAGCTGACTCAACGAGCAGAAACTCTATCAGAAGGAAGAAAGAAGGATAAGAGTGTTGCTCTCAAAGCAACTGAAAGTACCTCAAAGGTCAACACTGAAATTGACTCTGACTATGATGAAGATGATGATGAGGACTTTGCAATGCTGGTAAAAAGACTAAAGAAGAAATCACATGTAAAGAAGAAATACAAAGGTAACAAAAGGCCTCAGAAGAAAGGGAAAGGCCTTGTAGCTGGAGGATCGTGGAGTGATTCAGACAATGACTCAAATCCTGAATCTGGAGATGATGAAGACCCTCAAATGGATAATCTGTGCCTAATGGCCAAACATGCAAAGGACAAACTGAACTCCAACTTACATGAAGTAAGTATCGATGAGGTATTTGACTTCAACTCTCCTGATGTAGACATTAATGATTTGAGAACTGCACTGCATGGCATAACAACTGATCTACATCAATACATGAAGTGGTTCAGAGTTCTGTTGAAGGATTATTCACTTCTTCAAGAGGAGAAAAAAAAAGTTCAAGAAGAGCTAGAAACAACTCTTCTAAGTACAAATTTTCTCTCCATGCTTGAGGCTGAGAATGAAATATTAAAATAGACTAATGAGCTCAATGCACAAAGAGAGTCCAATCTAACCTCTAAAGTTGAGGAACTAGAAAAGACTATCTCTACATGGAACAAATCCTCATCATCCATGGACTCCCTACTCTCTAGTCTTAGAAGTACATTTGACAGAACATGCTTAGTCTTTAGGGAATCCACCTCAGAGCCATGCGTGGAAAAGATAAAGGAAACTAGCACTAGTAATGCTTCAAGTTTTAGTAGAGGCATTACATTTGTGAAATCCTCACAGAAGGAAGAACCAGCCCAACCCTGTTCTACTATTCCCATCCATACTCCAAAGAGTAAAGGATCTCATGCTGGCCTGGGCTTCAGAAAAGAAAAGCGTAACCCATCCTCTACTCACCAATCTCTAAGGATCGTAGAGTCAAATAAAACCAACTCTACGAACCAACTGGGAAGGTACAGTAGAGGTAAGATACACTCCTCACATTTCACGAGACCCAAGGACATGTGGAAAAAGGAAAATCAGTTTAACAGAAGGATGACTAAAGAACCACAAAAGTCCAAATGGAGGATGAATTCTCTCACACACACATGCATGCATCATACTAAGTGTTTTGTGTGGAATAGAGTTGTTCACAAGGCTGTAAAATGCTATTATAGCTCCATGCATGTGAGACCCAAAATCAAGCAAATTTGGGTCCCCAAGGGCACTAACAAAGTAGGACCCATTCAAATATGGGTACCAAGATGAAGGTTTAATGTTGTCACAGGAAAAGAGCTCCACAATCACAACCTGGTATCTGGATAGTGGATGCTCAAGGCACATGACTGGGAATAAAGCCCTTCTGTCCAATTACATAGAGAAGGAGGGTCCCTCAGTCATCTTTGGAGACAACGACTCCGGCAAGACAAGAGGATATGGCTCAACTGGAAATGAAGCAGTGTCCTTCAGTAGAGTGGCCTATGTGGAAGGACTACAACACAATCTTCTGAGCATAAGCCAACTCTGTAATAAGGGCCATCAAGTAACATTCCTCAACAATCAGTGTCAAGTCAGAGATTTAAAGACATCTGTTGTAAAGCTTACCGGAACAAGAGAAGGAAATGTCTACACAGTGAATCTTGGACAACTAAGCTCAGATGAGACAATATGCTTTCTGGCTAAAGCATTTGAAGAAATGAGCTGGCTTTGGCATAGAAGACTGTCTCTTCTCAATTTCAAGAGCATGTCCAAACTGACCTTAAAAGATCTTGTTGCAGGTCTACCCAAGTTCAGCTTTGTCAAAGAAAGGCCATGCAATGCCTGTCAGCTTGGAAAGCAGACCAGAAGTTCATTCAAGAGAAAAACTGCCAACTCAATTGACAAGCCCCTGCAGTTGCTGCACATGGATCTATTTGGGCCAATCCCAACTAAAAGTCTCAGAGGGAAAATATACTCACTGGTTATAGTCGACGACTACACCAGGTTCATATGGGTGTTCTTTCTAACCTCAAAGGACGAAACTAGCTCCCAACTGATCAAAATGTTCAGGTTGGTGATGAACGAGAAAGGAGAAAAAATCAAGGCTATAAGGAGTGATCATGGCGGAGAATTTGACTTCTCGAAAAATGGACCAGATTACGCATGAACAATGGCATCAGTCATAACTTCTCAGCTCCACGAACTCCTCAACAAAATGGAGTAGCTGAGAGAAAGAATAGAACTTTGATAAAGGCTGGAAGAACGTTACTAGCAATGACCCGTAACACCAAATACTTCAAGCGTATAAATAACACCGCATGCTACACGCAGTAATGATCACCGATACACTCTACGATCAAGAAGACACCCTACTTAATCGTGGAAAGGAAGAAAGCCAAGTGTCAGCTACTTTTATATATTCGGCTGTGCATGCTACATTCTCAACAATGGAAAACAGTACTTAACAAAGTTTCAACCCAAGTCGGACGAAGGAATCTTTTTTGGATATGCCACAGACAGCACGACTTACAGAGTGTTCAACAAAAAGACACTGAGTGTTGAAGTCTCGATTCACATCATCTTTGATGAAACAAACTTGGACAAAATAGTGCTTCAAGACACTACGACCGACAGTTCAGACACTATGAACGAGGCCGTCGAGCTCAACACTACGATTGTAGTGCCAGATAGTGAAATCGTTGAGCAAAGAAATGAGATCGTAGAGAGGCCTATTCCAGATAACGAACCTCCATACCAAGAAGAAGAAATAGATCTTGAAGGCCTAAGACAAGAAGGCATAAGGACAGATGTTCCAACAGGAAACCGATGGCCAAGAGATCACACTCAAGATCTAATCATTGGAGATCCAAGTGCAAGAGTCAAAAGGGCTGCCACCCAAAATGAATGTTTTTATCTAAGCTTCCTGTCATAAATGGAACCTAAGAAGATAGAGGATGCTATGGAAGACTCCAGCTGGATAGAAGCCATGCAGGAAGAACTCAACCAATTTGAAAGAAGCAAAGTATGGAGATTGGTACCATGACCAAAGAGTCATCCTGTCATTGGAACCAAGTGGGTCTTCAGAAATAAGATGGATGAAGATGGAGTGATAAACAGGAACAAGGCAAGACTAGTGGCCAAGGGCTACTCTCAGGAAGAAGGCATTGACTACGAAGAGACATTTGCACCTGTTGCGGCACTTTGAAGCCATCGAATCTTCCTTGCCTTTCTGCGCTTCATATGAAATTCAAGGTCTTTCGAGGATGGATGTCAAAAGTGCAGTCCTGAATGGTGAACTTCAAGAAGAAGTCTATGTAGAGCAACCTCCAGGTTTCATGAATCCATCTCTTTCTAATTATGTTTATAAATTAGACAAAGCCTTATATGGTCTTAAACAAACACCTAGAGCATGGTATGAAACTCTCACTAACTTTCTTATTGAAAATGGATTCACTAGAGGTAGAGTAGATACCACATTATTCCTTAGAAAGCATATAGACAAAGTCTTATTGGTTCAAATATATGTTAATGATATTATTTTTGGTTCTACTGATGAAAAGCTATGTAAGAGATTCTCCATGCTTATGCAGAGAAAGTTTGAAATGAGCATGATGGGTGAGCTGAACTTCTTCCTTGGACTGCAAGTAAAGCAGACTGATGAAGGAATATTCATAAACCAAGCCAAGTACATCAAAGATTTATTTAAGAAGTATGGTATGGAATCAACCTCTCCCATGAAAACCCCAATTGCTCCTGCAACCAAACTTGACAAAGATGAAAAAGGTAAAAGTATTGATATAACTCAATACAGAGGTATGATAGGCTCTCTTCTATATCTAACTGCCAGTAGACCATATATAATGTTTGCAATATGCATATGTGCTAGATTTCAGGCTAATACTAAAGAATCACATTTAACTGCTGTAAAGAGGATTTTCAGATATCTCAAGGGCACACCTCACTTGGGGCTTTGGTACCCCAAGGAGTCCTCTTTTGAACTAACAGGATACACAGATGCTGATTTTGCAGGCTGCAAAATAGATAGAAAGAGTACCAGTGGCACTTATCAATTGCTAGAAAACAGACTTGTGTCCTGGTTTAACAAGAAGAAAAACTCAGTATCTACTTCAACTGCAGAAGCTGAATACGTTGCTGCTGGCAGCTGCTGTGCTTAGATCCTATGGATGAAAAATTAGTTAGCTGATTATGGGTTTGATTTCAAATCCATTCCTATTCACTGTGATAACACAAGTGCCATAGCAATAACTCATAATCCTGTCATGCATTCTAGGACTAAGCATATAGAAATAAGGTATCACTTCATTAGGGATCATGTGCAAAATTGAACTATATCTTTAAAATATATCCCTACTGAAAATCAACTTGCTGATGTCTTTACAAAACCTCTAGTTGAATCCAGGTTTAACAAGTTAATAAGTGAGCTAGGAATGCTTAATTTACAACCATGAAATATATGCTCTAGTATGTGCTAACCATACAAATACAAAGGTTATGGTTGAAATTGTAGACATGATCAAGGGAAGTCCACGATCGTAGAGCTGAAGTGACATGAAAGACAACGATCGTAGCATAGACTCAACAATCATAGTGCAAACTCAACGATAGCAGAACCCCATCAACAAAAAAAAGGAGCATCCTGTGATGATAGGTTTCAAAACAAAGCAATCTCTTTGAGTAGCGCCTCAGGAACAAACCTAATCCTTGACTCACTTCAAGAGGTTGGCCTTTCCTGAGCTACCTTAAAAGAATGCTAAGTCAAAAATTCATCACAAGGATCCGGTCATATTCGACGATCGTAGTTCAGACACGATGATTGCTGGATAGACTCGACGATCGTAGTTCAGACTCGACGAATGCAAAGTAGACTCAACGATCACGAAGGCTACCTCAACGATCGTAGTCCTCCCTAAGGACACATTAGCTCTGAAGGCGCTAAGGGCAAATCAATACAATCTTCCTCAGTCAAATTCGTAGAGCCACGCAAAATTTGACACCTGCCTCACTAAACAAAAATGGAGAGAGGGAAACTACAAGTACAGTTCAAAAATGCCTTTTTGAAATCAAAAGTTCAAAAGGCCTATCTCTCTTCTCTCTCTCTACAAGAAGAAACCCTAACCCCAAAGAAAGCTCAAATAACAATATTCCCTTCAACAATTGAAATGGAAGCCTCCAACGTCGTCTCTGGCTACAGACTATGCTTCGATGAGTTCAAAACTGCTGAACCCAAATTTCACAAGATTCTGACATTGTTGAAGAAGGCTGGTCTCGAAGACGCTCTGGGTACGAGCATATGGATCTACCCAAAGTTAATAAAGGAGTTTTATAAAATGGAGTATACAAAAATGAAGTCCTCACGACGAGAGTCAAGGACGTGGAAATCAAGCTAAAGGTTGAGAACGTCAACCTAGCCCTAGGCTTCAAATTCGAAGGTTTTTTGTTTTTAGATGGCATCGATTTCTATGTAGGGATTAAGAAGATGCATCACAAGAAATCCCCCACTGTCAAAGGATACAAGAAGAAGGAGTTTCCTCAGAGGTACAAATTTCTGGCTGACATTATTGGGAAGTGTATATGTTACAAAAGCACTGGGCACAATTCTGTAAATGAGGTGAAGCTAAAGCTCATGAATGCCATAAGCTGTGGGATACAGCTTAACTATGGAGCTCTACTGCTGGAATGGATAGGAAAATGGATTCTCAACTCGAAGAAGATAAAGGGATCTCAAAAGATGCTCTACGGGCGATTTATAAGCATTATCTTACAATCTGCTCTGGGTGATAAGATTGGGGACGATGAAGGAGAGTCCATCAATCCAAACAGATGAATGACCCAACAACTATTTGAGAATTGGAAAAGGAATCCAGCTGAATATGTACGCATGATGACTGAGTCCAGACTGGTGATCTAAAGGAATCAGGGATTCCAGGAAATATGTCAGTCGTCAAAGAGACTAAAGAAGAAGAGGAAGAAATCAACAAGGGAGAACCCACTGCCCTTATCAGAAAAAGCAAGAGCAAGAGGAAGCTAAAAACTAGGATGGTAGAAGAACCTCAAGGGTCTACCACTGACATCCCTATAGATTCCTCTGATATTGAGACTCTGAGGATCCTAAGAAGAAAAGAATAGCAGGATGAGGCAGATGAGGATAGAGCTACCATAACACAATTGCTGAAGAAGAAGAACAAAATCAGTCACAAGTCTAAGAGGCCATCTGTCTCTTCGATTGTAGAGTCTCTACCGATCGTAGAGACCAGACTGAACACCTAGAGCAAGGAAGCTGCTACATCAGATAGTCTGGCTACTCAACAAGATAGAGCTGAAGCTGAGGAAAGTCCTGAGGCTGTGGTTCAGCCTAGAAAACCAAGACGAAAATTGGTTAAGAAGTACATCCTTATCAATGAAGGAGTACTCAAGGAGGAAGACAAAAAGATGGTTTCCAAATAGGAACTGAACAAAGAAAGCCAAGAGAACATAGCTCAAGCTGAGGGGGAGATACCTTAAGTTCTCACCTTAGTAAATGCTCTAACTGAGGGGGAGACACCTGAAGTTCTCACCTTAGAAGTTTCCCCAGCTGAGGGGGATCTACTAGTCCTGCAGGTGGATGATCATGCTAAGGGGGAGCCTCATGACATCCCCATAACAGAAGAAGATGCTCCTGCAGAAAATGAAGAACCAGAGCAAGGACAAAATGAAGTTATTAAAATATTGGAATCCCCAAAAGGAGATAGAGAAGAAAAGAAAGAAGAAGATGATGATTAACTTGAGATCATATTTGTGGGTCGTGATGGATATAGGAGTTATCTCTACAATCAGTTGTTCTCTTATCTACCCATGATGCCGTATCATCAAGCTCAAATCCTAAACTCCTGGAGCCACATGTTTTGGAGCTTCAAGGAATATCCAGCCATCTCTGTGCTAGCCCGTGGATTTCCAGGCAACTTCGACTTTTCCAAGATGCTCATCACAAATGGTCCCTCCTCAAGAATGGTGCATGAGGTATTAACTGTCCCAATTCTTTATAGAGTGAATCACTATCCACTATTTTTTCCAGCCAATTTTATGAATTTCCAAGCTGGTTGGAAGTGGTTCTAAATCCAACAAGTCAATCCCCAGTTACAGAATCCCAAAATTTTGTAACTGATGAACCAAACATGCCAAACTTCATCTTGATCCCAACTCCCATCATCTCTACGATCACTGGCTCTAGCCCCATCGTAGAGTCCCAAGGAGAAATCGTAGAGCCACCTACTCCAGACACCCAAACACAGGCCCCTCCATCAGATATTCCCTCTTCATCCACAAATGAATACTTTAACCTTGATCTTGCCCTCTACTCATTGCAAGATCAATTCAAGAAAACATCCCCTCCTTTAAACAATCCTCAACTCAGTGAACTACTCTCAGATCTGCCCACTAAAGCTGAGTTGAATGAAGTGTCCAAGAACATGATCAAGGACATCGATGATAGCCTTGAAGCCCACTCAGAATTCATTTATCTCAGACTAACAAAAATGATCACTGCTGCAAACAATCTCTCAGGCACCCTAAACACCGAGCTTACTAAGAAGCTGAGGGAGATTATCAAGGAAATGATTAAAAGCATAAAGTACAGGGATGATATTCACTTTTTAGCCTCTAAAAGACACAGAGATGCTGTTCTTGCATTACCGAACACTCAAGAAGCCCAGAATAAGCTTATGTTGGAGAACATCATCAGTTTAAAAACTACAGTCAAAGAATTTCAACAAGCCTACGTAAACCAAGGATAACAAACTGACAATGTTCTAGCCGTTCTCAAAAATAGGGAAGCTCGATCTGAAGCTCTGATAAAGGAAAATCGAGAGGACATTGCTCAAACTCAAAGCCAACTCAACGAGCTCGTCCAAGGAGTGACTCGACTATCCCAAAACATTTGAACCCTTGATGCTGACATAAAGGGGGAGAATAAAGGGAAAGGAGAAGGAGGCCAGGGCAGAGGTAGAGGAGTTCAAGGAGTCCAGGGCAGAGGCAGAGGAAGGAGTCCTCCTATAAGGAAATTTCACCAACAGACTCCACGATCCAGCCATCAGACTCAATGACCTGATCAGCAGGAAATTTTAATGGCTCAGCCAATAAGGAGTATAGGGCCAGCTACCAGCTCACAAAATGTCACCACCACAGGCCTTAGAATGCCAATTGGAGATCCTACATTCATGAATAGGCATGATCAAAACCCTAGGCTAAACCCTAGGCTAAGCCCTAGTGAGCTGGAAGATCTAGCCTGGTGGGATGAAGCAAGCAGGAAAAGAAGAGCTGAGGAGTATGCCAATCCTCCTCGCAAAAGATCAAGGAAATAGAGATAAGTGAAAGTTTAAATTCTTATTGATGTAAAGCTAAATTGTAATATTCTTCGAACATCAATAAATTCATGCTTATTCTCTAGAAATTTTAGCTGCTCACTGAAATACTAAGTCATGTTTACTTTCCTGCAATTGCATCTAGAAACTAATAATCATGACAACAAATCTCCTTGGTTATGTCAACATCAAACAGGGGGAGATTGTTGAGAGAGTGAATATTTTGATTTGATGTTTAAATATAAATGCTCATGATTATTTGTAAAGTCTTTCAAGGAATATTTGTATAAGGACTTAGTGATAGATCAAATTTGTTAGGTTGATCTAAGCTCTTAATGTATATCATTCTATAAATGAATGTATAGAAAAGAATATCAAACTTATTAGGTTGATCTTGAGATGTAATAGATAGGCTTCGAAGAGATCGTAGTGTATCAAGCTGATCAAGATTACAGAAGTCAAGGCAGAATGTAAAGCTTCAAGGATCGTAGTGTGCCTGCCTTAAGGGTCTCTTCGGAAATTGCAGAGTGATCCCAACAATTGCCGAGCCAACTCAGAGATCGTTGTGTGCTCTCAGAAATGTAGAGCTCGCAAAGTCATCAAGTGAAGATCGTAGTGTGCATGTCTTTAAGAGAAATTGTAGTGCTCTTGCTTAAGAGCATCAGATCAAGCACCAAGGTGATAAGACACCACGTTGTGAATTGTAGAGTATCATTCGTCTTGTATTAGAAGCATCAAGCCCTACCTTATGTATTAAGACAAACTCCAACAAATATGGAATGGGTTTCAAACGTTGAAGTCCTCACCAGTGCCAACAGTACAAAAGATATCCTTAGTATGCAACAAAGAAGCATATTGAAGAAGCTAAGGAAAATACCATTGGTAAGAGGAAAAATACCTTTTCAGGTGTTAGGTGAGAAAGCAGTCTGCTGTGTCAGTGGGCCAGAATGCAATTTAGAAGATGTGCAAAAAAGTCTCCATCAAAGTACAGAAATGTCAAACGCATTTAATGCTTCAACGGATGGATCAAACAGATAGATTTCAAGATCACATATATACAAACCATATGCAGATGATAGAATCAAGCAAGCATTGAACAAAAATGCACAAGAATACTTAACGCTCAACTCTACGATCTGAGAAAAAGAAAAGCTTGCTCAGCTACTCAGTTCTTTCGAACAAGTGCTTAACAGCAACTGAGTAGCTACCATCAAGAACTCAACAACTACCAATCAACTGAAGTAAGAGTTCCAAGTCAGAAGGACTTGAAGAGTTCTAAGTGAATCAGAAAGAGCCAAGTCTTTGGACTTGAAGAGTTCAAGAGTGAACTAAAGAAGTTCCTAGGCTGGCACGGTCTAGAAGGAATCTGTGTGATTCAGAAAGTGTAAAAGACATCCTTAGTGGATTTCCTACTCGAGGAGTTGAAGAGTGGACTAGGAGATTTAAGTGCTCTGAACCACTTCAAATGACTGTGTCTATTACATTCTTTCTATAACTGCTATATCTGCTATAACTGCCATATCTGCCTCACTCTCATAAACTCATTATCTTAAGGGAGATTAAAACAAATATTAATTCCTCTAAGTTTTAATCATTATCAACTAACAAGTTAAAACGAAAAGTTTTTTAAATATCTATTCAACCCCCCTTCTAGATAACTATTATCCGGGAACTAACAGATCTGTTAGCTCATGTGGATACCCTTGTACAGGAGACCACAACGTTACCTCCTTCTTCTGAGAAGGATGCCATGTTAGGCTTGATAACTCGCATATACACTAATTTGTAGATGGGCTTGTATTTTCCTACACATACTAGCTTAGCCATTTTGTCATGCATAGTTCATATTGTATATATCAAACGTCATTATATATAGTAGGGAAATATATTTTTGATCACTTCCCTTTTAGTTATACCTTGTTGTTTGCTTGATATTTGCCTGTTTCTTCAGGGCTTGTGATCTTGATGTATTCTGAATTCCACCTTAATGGATGGACATTGAGTTGTCTTTGGATAGTTCAGAATGGATTATTGATCTGTGTGTATTCCCTACCATCTTCGGTGTCTTGGGACTGATTTCTATATGTAAATGTGGAGAGGAATGTGGCTTTCTTGTGACGCCCCCAAAATAGGTATACATCACCCATTTTGAGTCGCAAAATACATGGTACAGAAACAAATACAACTTCAGTAATACAATTGTCGTGCAAAATACGATAACACATATACTGTGAGTTTGAATACAACTATTGTCTAATAGAGAGTATACAAACTCAAAAGGAGTCCTCATTACAATTATTGATACACTATTTTACAAAATAGTGAGGACTACTAATAAAACTATCCTGAACCATGACTCCATACCCCGGCTAGTTCCTGCTATGTTCTCACCTCCTGAGAAAAATGGAACAAAAAGGAAAAGGGTGAGCTCAACTAGCCCAGTAAAGAATATTATGACTAAGATAATATACAATAATTTATCATTAGTCTTCAACAGGAAAAATCGATAAAATATAATGAGGCAACAAAGTTTTAGATCAACAATCTGCAGCGAACAACAATCCATTAGAAGAGTCAAGTAGCGAAAAGAATTCTACTATCTTCTAAGATTTAAAAGTCCATCATAATTATTTTATCCCCAGAACCTCAATCAATATACATCTTGAATCAAATATTCATCTTTTGCACCACTGCCAAAGATATTCATTTGTATCACCAGTTGGTCATGTTCATCTCAATACTCATTCATCATCTTTGCACTACTGGCCAAAGATATTCATTAGGTAATCATTCATCTTTGCACTACAGGCCAAAGATATTCATCAGTTAATCATTCATCTTTGCACTACATGCCAAAAAGGTTGTATACGTGAATAGTAACCTCGACACAAAAAGGTAGAGATTCCACAATAAAATCCATACCAATATTTTGGTATAATGATATTGAAAGAATAACATCATCAGGAAGAAAATAATATCTCTTACCTCAAAATATCAGTACTTCTGATCGGAATATCGGTATAAGGTTGAAGAAAACTTGCACTGATGAATATTAACTCACAAAGTATCTAAATACTCACAAAATATGCTCGATAATATAGAGAGAGAAAGAGAGAAAACTTGTTTCTGGTGTGATTTTTAATTCTAACTAAGCACCCTATTTATAGGAAAATGCTTAGAACGCCATAGCAAACTAACCTGCTACCTGATAGCTTTACCTGCTACTATTCAAGCCCACCACTTTTGAAATTAAATTCCAGCACATTTCATTACTCACCAACCAAAAGTGGGGCCCACTATTTTTTTAATAAAAACATTTTATTTTCTAAAACTTCAACAATTCATAATAAATAGCCCTTTTATCACAAAAATTTGAATCTCATGTGCTTTCCATAGGAAATTTAATTCTCTACAACTTTGTAAGTTTAAGTTTTTCCAAATTCCAAACGAAAAATGATTGAAATCCACATACGGATGATTTTCAAAACCTCCATTTCGATAAAATACTGATAAAATACCTCAGCATTAATTCCTTCATTTATAACCACAAAAAATATATCCATCATTTATATCCACATAAAATAAATATTTTCTTATCATATAAATCAATAATTAATTATTCACAAATAATATTACAGAATCACAATTATGACAACCAGATCGTTCCCAGAAAAGAAGGGGCTTTCCGATAAGGATTTCTCCTTATTGGCGCACAATTAGGATTTCCCCTAGACAGAACTTCCTTAGACATTGCCAATAATTCTATCTAATAATATTATTCAAATAATATGAATTATTTATCTGATAATGGAGATACTATGCAGTGACAATTATTGAACAATAATAATATAAAATATCAACGCAGCAATTATTGAATCAATAAAATAAAATATTGAATACTAATTACTATAACAATTATTGAGTAGTGCCTTCTTACGTAAGAATCAATAATTCAACAATAATGTGCGATACTGGTGTGCTTCATCATCCATCCAAATATTCATCGTATTTTAACCATCGGGTATTCCAACAGTGTTAACGGTAACCATTATGCCGTTATTTATAAAAACTCAAAATTGTCATTTTCTTCATCCGACAGTTATCCGTTATGGGGCCCACAAATGGCTGCGCCGTCGTATGAATATTCCCCGACACAAAGAATATTCCACGACCAAACGAATATTCCCCAACAAAATGAATATTTTATAACCACTTGCTTATTTTGCAAAATTTTCACATTTCACCCATAACCAAAGTATTATATCAAATTAATACCTTATTATTCACAATAATAAATAGAGGAAATTCAATTTTATTTATAATAAGTTGGGGTCTTACAACCTCCCCTCTTTATAAAATTTTATCCTCGAAATTGACGTACGTACCTGGTGTTTCGAAAAGGTGAGGATACCTCGCTTTCATTTATGATTCTAACTTCTAGGTAATTTTTTCAATAGTATGGTTCCTCCACAAAACCTTAACTTGTGGTATAACCTTGGTGCGTAGGACATGCTCTTTCCTATCCAATATCTTAACAAGTACCTCCTCGTACGTTAAATCTTCGGCTATCTCGTATGGTTCTAACTCAATAATGTGGTTCAGGTCTTTCACATAATTACAAAGCATAGATATGTGAAAAACATTATGAACACGAGACATGCTTGGAGGTAATGCGAGTCTATAGGCCACATTTCCTATTCGGTCAAGAATCTCAAATGGACCAACAAATCATGGATTGAGCTTTCCTCTCTTCTCAAATCTTGTAACTCCCTTCCATGGAGCGATACGTAATAATACATGATCCCCAATATTAAATTCCACGTCCTTTCGATGAAGATCCGCATAACTCTTTGGTCGATCCTGTGCCATTTGTATACGTTGTCACATCGTTTGGATCTTCTCTGTAGTCATTCATATCAAATCTGGTCCCAACAATGTTGTTTCTCCCACCTCATCCCAGCATACTGGAGAGCGACACTTTCTTCCATACAATGCTTCAAATAGAGCCACACCTATACTTGCCTGATAACTGTTATTGTAGGAGAATTCCACCAATGGTAGGTACTTATCCCAACTCCCTTTGAAATCTAGGACACAGAGTCTTAATAGATCTTCAAGAGTTTGAATAGTCCTCTCTGATTGTCCGTCCGTTTGAGGATGGTATGCTGAACTGAATCATAAATCCATGCCCATAGCTTTCTGCAAGCTAACCCAAAATTGTAAAGTGAATCTTGGGTCACGATCCAAAACTATGGATACTGGCATGCCATTCAATCTCACAATCTCATTTACGTACGTACTAGTAAGACGTTCAAGGGAATAAGTCTCCCGTATAGGCAAGAAATGAGCAGACTTGGTTAATCTATCAACAATAACCCAAATCGCATCTATGCCTTGAGAAACCTTGGGAAGACCCGCAACAAAATCCATAGTAATGTGTTCGCACTTCCATTTCAGAATCTCAAGTGGTTGCAATGGACCCTTCGGCACTTGATGCTCTGCCTTAACACGTTGACAAGTTAAACACCTCGAGATAAACTCCGCGATCTCTCTCTTCATATTGTTCCACCAAAATATATGTCAAAGATCATGATACATTTTGGTACTCCCAGGATGGATTGCAAATGGTGTGTTATGTGCCTCCATCATGATTCTATGCTTCAAGTCAAAATCGTTAGGAACACAAAGTCTGGAGTTGACTCGAAGTATTCCTTCTTCATCGATTCTTGCTTCTGGAATAACACCTTCTTGCACTTTCTTCTTCATATGCATTAGCTCCATGTCTATAGCTTGAGCATCTTTAACTTTATCGATTAAAGTCGGTTTTACTCGTATGTTTGATATCATCACGTGGGTACTTGGAGCCTTTACCTCTATCTCCATCCTTTGCAAGTTACAAAATGGACCTTTGTGTTAACAACATTGCACTCGTACCCGCATATGATCTTCTACTAAATGCGTCAGCTACCACATTTACTTTTCCAGGATGATATTGGATGGTATGATCATAATCTTTCAACAGCTCGAGCCAACGTCGTTGCCGCATATTGAGTTCCTTTTGGGTAAAGAAATATTTGAGGCTTTTATGATCTGTATAGATCTCCACTTTCTCCCCATACAGGTAGTGTCTCCAGATCTTCAAAGCAAAAACGACTGCTGCCAACTCCAAATCATGAGTAGGATAATTCCTCTCATATTCTTTGAGTTGTCGCGAGGCATAGGCTATGACTTTCCCATGTTGCATGAGAACACATCCTGACCCTTTTCCTGAAGCATCGCTGTAGATAACAAATCCATCGGAACCAGATGGTATTATCAGAATAGGTGCCAAAATGAGTCTCCTCTTGAGTTCTTGAAAACTCTTCTCACAATCCTCGCTCCAACCGAATTTTGTATCTTTACGAGTCAGCTGAGTTAACGGAGTAGCGATTCGAGAAAATCCTTCCACGAATCTCCGATAGTAACCAGCTAAGCCCAAAAAGCTACGTATTTCGGTCACCGACTTCGGTTGCTCCCAACTTTGTATGGCTTCAATCTTCACCGAGTCGACAGATACTCCATGTTTTGACACCACATGCCCAAGGAATGCTACTTCCTCAAGCCAGAACTCACATTTCTTCAGCTTGGCATATAACTTGTTATTGCGAAGCCTTTGAAGTACCAGCTTCAAATGGTGCTCATGATCTTCATGGCTTTTGGAATAGATGAGGATGTCATCAATAAAGACAACAACGAACTGATCCAAATATTCTTTGAACACACGGTTCATCATATCCATGAAAGTAGCAGGAGCATTAGTCAATCCAAAAGACATGACTAAGAATTCATAATGCCCGTCTTCGAGTTACGAAGGAAGTCTTGGAATATCCTCGCTTTTAATCTTCAGCTGATGATATCCAGAACGAAGATCGATCTTTGAAAAGAATTGTGCTCCTTGCAACTGGTCGAATAAGTCATCTATGCGAGGTAGCAGATACCTATTCTTGATGGTGACATGGTTTAATTCTCGGTAGTCAATACAAAGTCGCATACTCCCATTTTTCTTCTTTACGAATAACACAGGAGCACCCCAAAGAGATGTACTAGGACGAATAAAACCGATGTCCAATAACTCCTGTAGTTGGACCTTTAACTCCTGAAGTTTAATAGGAGCCATTCGATATGGGGTTTTAGAAATGGGCTTTGTACTAGGTTCAAGGTCAATAAAGAATTCAACTTCACGTTCTGGGGGTAGACCAGGAAGTTCTTCAGGAAATACGTCAGGAAATTCACTAACAATAGAAATATTATTCAAATCTGACGTGTTTTTGTTCAAGTCCGTGACATGGGCTAAGAAAGCTTGACATCCATTTTTCAATAAACGAATAGCTTTATGGCTTGATATGACAGTGATTGACTTTAATGGTTTAGTTGTTTGAATTCGCATAATAGGTTGGTTAAGAATATAAAAACTAACAACCTTACGAAAACAATCAATTTTAGCATGATGTGTGGTTAACCAATCAATCCTTAAAATCACATCAAATGCAAGAATTTTAAACAAAATAAGATCGGCAAGTAATGTTATGGTTCCAACTTGAATCAAGCAAGATTTATAAATAGTAGATGTAATGAAAGTTTCTCCTAACGGAGTCTCAACAGATAAGTCAAGGTCTAATTTTTCTGGAGTCAATTTTAAACGTTGAGCACAAGAAAGAGAGATAAAATAATGGGTAGAACCGGTATCTAATAAGGTATAAACTTCGCAAGAGTTTATGATTAGCTTACCCGTGATCACCTCGTTCGGGTTTCTCGTATTTTGGCCAGTCACGATAAACACCCTTCCTTGAACCACCGACTTTGTTTTGTTCGTAGTCGCCTTTGGTGTCATCGTCCCAGCTGGACTTGACTTAAGCTCTGGGACAAAACCGATCTATATAATCTGCCTTTTTTCACAACTCTGAAACACACCTTGGAAGGTCATGTGAGCAGGTTTGGACTTATGTAATCCTCCTCTCCGCATCTCAGTAGCATCTAACCGGTATGTCGTTCTCCCCCTAGAATTTGTTGTTGGTCTTTGGTCTTTAGCCTTTGCCTTCTTCCGTCATTGTTGAATCTTCTCTTTCTAAAATTTCCACTTGACTCACCTCTCCTATTATCATGGCCACGATTACCACCCGAGTGGTTACCGCTTTTGTTTGTATTCTTTCCTCCTCGTTGGTTATTATCGCTTCGATGACTGCTGTCATCGGTATGACCCTGATTGTGGTCCCTCGGTTGAGCATACTCATTATCTTGCTCTAATAATTAAGCCCTGTTTACAATATCTGAATATAAAGAAAATTTATGAGAGATAAGATATTGCCGAATCTCGGGTTTTAGACCTCTCGGAAACATCCTCGTCATTCGTTCCTCATTCTCAACCAAATGAGGTGTATACACCAGTAACTCTATGCAAACTTACGCCTCGTCTTTGGGACACAATTGACGTCATGTTGTTTTATTCGACCGATAAACTCCACCTCCTTCATATGATGAATACTTTCGGAAAGTACTTGTCATTAAATAGTTCTGAAATGTTTCCCAAGACATGTTGAGTGCGGTGGGTGAGTACGCTTCACGTGATTTCCACTAGTAATCACCTCACCATGAACATAAAGGTGGCGAATGGAACCTTCATTTCCTCCGTGTGCATCCCAAGACATCGAATATCTTGGTAATTTGTTTGACCCACATTTTCGCCTTAATCGGATCCGGCTTTCCAAATTTCAGTGGTCCCAACTCTTTGAATCGCTTGGTTTGTGACAAGCCAGCAAGAATGCTTATCATTTCCACCCATATTTTGTGCACGAGTCTCCCTCGTCTGATTTTTCATGAACTGGAAAAAGCTTCTAAACATCCCATCATTCATCATTTGTTCGGTAGTGTTGTTTACTGGAGGAATATTGCCTTCCTGTTGCACATTCCCCTTGGTGGTGATTAAAGGTGTCTCCACAGTCTGATTCAATCCATTGTTAATATTTCTAGCTGCCATTTTCAAATACTGCAACAAAACAAGGGTTAATTGACATCTCACATATTATCCCTATTCTCTGACCGACTAATTAAATACCAAATAAACTTAGTCAGGTCATACCAAATAAGGAATTCTCCCTCTCCCCTCCTAGTTCTTGTCTCACATCTCAGCCAGGGATCATATCCTAAGCTTTTATACCAACAGTGTCGCCCCCAAAATAGGTATACATCACCCATTCTCGAGTCGCCAAATACATGGTACCTAAACAAATACAACTTCAAAGAATACAATTGTCATGCAAAATACGACAACACATATCTTGTGAGTTTGAATACAACTATTGTCTAATAGAGAGTATACAAACTCAAAAGGAGTCCTCATTACAATTATTGATACACTATTTTACAAAATAGTGAGGACTACTAATACAACTATCACAACCATCACTCCATACCCCGGCTAGTTCTGCTATGTTCTCACCTCCCAGAAAAAATGGAACAAAAAGGAAAAGGGTGAGCTCAACTAGCCCAGTAAAGAATATTATGACTAAGATAATATACAACAATTTATCATTAGTCTTCAACAGGGAAAAATCTGATAAAATATAATAGACAACAAGTTTTAGATCAACAACTGCAGCGGAACAACAATCCATTAGAAGAGTCAAGTAGAGAAAGAATTCTACTATCTTCTAAGATTTAAAAGTCCATATCAATATTTTATCCCTGTAACATCAATTAATATACATCTTGAATCAAATATTCATCTTTGCACTACAGGCCAAAGATATTCATTTGTATCACCAGTTGGTTATGTTCATCTCAATACTTGTTCATCTTTGCACTACGGGCCAAAGATATTCATTAAGTAATCATTCATCTTTGCACTACAGGCCAAAGATATTCATCAGTTAATCATTCATCTTTGCACTACAGGCCAAAGATATTCAGTAATATCATCATTTAGGACTGAAGATGATGAAAGATATCTTAAAGAAAACGAATCCAGTGAGATAGAAGATCCAAGATTAGGGATTCGTACTTTAGTTTATCCAAGTTCAAAAATACCTTATAATAATCAATTGTGGAGCAAAATTCAAGAATAAAGATCAAAACATGGATACAATCAAAGATAGTAACCATAATAGACAACTTGGACAAAGAAAAGAAAATTTCATTTTTCCTATGAATAGTGCCGTATACGTGAATAGTAAACCCGACACAAAAAGGTAGAAATTCCACAATAAAATCCATACCAATATTTTGGTATAATAATATTGAAAGAATAACATCATTAGGAGGAAAATAACATCCCTTACCTCAAAATATCAGTACTTCTGATCGGAATATCGGTATAAGGCTGGAGGAAACTTGCACTGATGAATAGCAACTCACAAAGTATCTAAATACTCACAAAATAATCTCGATAATATAGAGAGAAAGAGAGAAAACTTGTTCCTGGTGTGATTTTCAATTCTAACTAAGCACTCTATTTATAGGAAAATGCTTAGAACGCCATAGCAGACTAACCTGCTACCCGATGGCTTTACCTGCTACTATTCAAGCCCACCACTTTTGAAATTAAATTCCAGCACATTTCATTACTCACCAACCAAAAGTGGAGCTTGAACAATTCATAATAAATAGCCCTTTTATCAGAAAAATTCGAATCTCATGTGCTTTTCATAGGAAATTTAATTCTCTACAACTTTGTAAGTTTAAGTTTTTCCAAATTTCAAATAAAAAATGACCGAAATCCACATACGGATGATTTTCAAAACCTCCATTCCGATAAAATACTGATAAACCACCTCAGCATTAATTCCTTCATTTATAACCACAATAAATATATCCATCATTTATATCCACATAAAATAAATATTTCCTTATCATATAAATCAAAAATTAATTATTCACAAATAATATTACGTAATCACAATTATGACAACTGTGTCGTTCCTGTGGAAGAAAGAGGGCTTTCGATAAGGATTTCTCTTTATTGGCGGCGTAATTAGGTGACCAAACCCCTTTCCTGTATGTAACTTCCGTAGACATTGCCAATAATGCTATCTAATAATATTATTCAAATAATATGAATTATTGATCTGATAATGGAGATACTGTGCAGTGACAATTATTGAACAACAATAATATAAAATATCAACGCAACAATTATTGAATTAATAAAATAAAATATTGAACAGTAATTACTATAACAATTATTGAGTAGTGCCTTCTTACATAAGAATCAATAATTCAACAATACTGTACAATACCGTGTGCTACTGTGCATCCACGTGTATTACTGTATTTTAACCACGGGGTATTCCAACAGTGTTAACAGTAACCATTACGCCGTTATTTATAAAAACTCAAACTTGTCGTTTTCTTCATCCGACAGTTATCTATTATGGGGCCAATGAATGGTCATTGGCATATTATAATATTCTACGACCAAATGAATATTCCCCGACAAAATGAATATTTTATAACCACTTGCTTATTTTGCAAAATTTTCACGTTTCACACATAACCAAAGCATTATATCAAATTAACACCTTATTATTCATAATAATAAATAGAGGAAATTCGATTTTATTTATAATAAGTTGGGGTCTTACATTTCCTCTCTGAGGTTGACCGCACCACAGATGGTCGCTAGTACTCCTATTTAAGAGGAGCCCAGTTAGTTCCATCTTTTATGGATTGGTGTTTCTCTTTGAGGAATCAACCACAGCTTAGATGGTCGCTGAGTCTCCCGTTTACATGGGGAGGTCAGGTAATTCCATCCCTTTAGTCTGAAGCTGATGAAATATGGTGGATTGAAGGATGATCCCAGTACTGTTGACAAGTGTTTTTGTTTTGGTAGGGGGTAAGACCGAAGCATGAATGGCTGCCTACGTACTTCTATTGAAGAGGAGATCAGGTCTGCGTAGTTTGAACCTGGTGTAGGAGGTTTAACGCTGTATAAGGCAAAAAGGGTGTAGGAATGTTTTTGTTATTTTTTGTTTTTGTAATGAGAAGGGTGTATAAATGTTTTTGTTGTTTTTGTTTTATTGCGACCGGGTCAAATAAAATGGTTGCCTACTTACTCTCGTGTATCAAGGAGATTAGGTCGGCGTAGTTCGCCCCATGTTCAGGACGATTTGCAGCCAATGAAAAGTTTGATCCCATGTTCAGGACAAATTGCAGGTGAGAAAATTTAATCCCATGTATAGGATAAACTGCGGGTGTGAAAAGTCTTATCCCTAGTGGGGTAAAACTGCAGGTGTGAAAAGTCTTATCCCTAGTGGGGTAAAACTACAGGTGTGAAAGGTTCAATCCCTGGTAGGATAAACGGAGTTGAGTAAGGGTTGAAAACCAAATGGTGAGAAAAGGATGTAGCGATCTGAAACCAAGCTGCTGGTTAGAAAATGTGTTTGTCCCTAATGGGGTAGATGAGTGTGAAGAGAAGTTGTATGTAGGGAAGGGTTAAAAACCTGTAATGATTGGGGATCTGATGATCCAAAACCATGATGTTTGCTTGATGGTGACCTCAGACATAGTACAGTTTCACGGTGTCCGAGTTGATAAACTGTGGAAATTTATCGCTATCCATTTCCTATAATATGAGAGCACCTCCTGTCAATACCTTCTTAACAATAAACGGGCCTTCCCAGTTAGGGGCAAAATTTCCCTTGGCACTACAAAAAAAATAGGGCTTCAGCAACAACCGATTTTCGTTGCTAAAGGTGCCAAATTTCATTGCAAAAGGATTTTGGCAACGACTTTACTATCGTTGAGTCTTTCGTTGCGCAATGAGTGTTCCTAATTGTTCTGCAACAAACGTATTTTTTTCGTTGCCAAAAGTAATACATTTTGCAACAAAATTTGGCTTTCGTACCGAGACATCGATCCTTTAGCAACAAAATGTATTGTTGTAGAATAATTAAACTTTCGTTGCTAAAAAGCCCATTTCGTTGCAAAAGCCTTCTAATTGGCAACGAAATGAACTCTTTTTTTTTTTTGCAATGGCCATGCATTTTCGTTGCAATTGACACCATTTTGCAACAACATTTTTCGTTGCAGTAAATTATGAAAATTGTTGCCTAAGCTTGCTTTAGTTCTTCATAAATATAAACTTTTTAGCAATGATTTTCGTTCTTTGATTATATTATTTGGCAATGACATTATCTTTGAATCAACAACAAAAATGTTTGTTCTTTGGTTATTTTTCAAGATGTAACGAAAGTCGTCAATTAGCGACATTATATATGTTGTCTTGATAAAAAATGTTGCTAAATGTATAAAAAATTGTTACTATATTAAAATTTGTTCAATGCTTTGGTAACGAATTATATTGTTGCCAAATCAAAATTTGACATTCTTTTTGTGTACCTGGCTGGCTCAATGTCCCCATAGCAAATAATGGTAAAAAACTAAAATATTATTAACTTAATAAAGTCATCCACTACATAATCATTCATTATCTTTACAATTAACCATCTAAAGCTACCACAGTTCTTCTATCAAAGTATATATCTACATATATAGAGAGAGTACACTTCATAATTTTGTCCCCTATCTTCCGTAAACGTATCACGAATATTTGATACCCAGTATTGTAAGGCAGGTCATAGAAGCAGTCTTCCTGCACATATTTAAAAATAATAGCAAGTCAGGAAAATGAAGTAAATAGGTCACCAGAGGCACTTAGTGCCAAAATCAATACACAAAGACAATAGAGTTGCTACGTGGTACTAATGTACACCGTATTGCTCATAAGCAGAAAAAGACAAATAAGCAATCATAATATCATTTGCTACAAATCCAAATAGAAAAAGAACCTTCAGTGCAACTATATGATTGCTCTGTTACAAGAAAAAATTGAAATCTTAATCGGCCATGTTGCACCTATTGTGTACTCATTCTTATTTCTCAATCACACATACAGTTCAAAAGGAAATGCAACATAAATTTGATAAAGGCTTCTCTGAATAACATATAAGAACAATCTAAAACAAAATAAAGAAGGCAAACAGATTATGATACTAAAAAAACCATATACATGCAGGCTATGAGATCATTTAAAACATCATCATGTAAAACAGGTGCAACTTCCTCTTTCTTAGACTCTCGCAGAAGGGATTCCAAATATTCTCTTCGGTCTTCTGCACTGTAAAAATATAGCAGAATCTATTTAGTACAAGCTCTGCAACAGCTGGAAAAATATAACAAAATCAAGTTATATAACATTACCTTGTGTTATTGTCAAAGAAGCCAGCAGTAATGCTTTGATTAGCAACTCCAAGTTTATGCTTAGCTGCAGCTCTAACTTATTCTTCCACAGTTTGCACCTTATTTATAGTAGTTAAAAAAAATCAATAAAACCTGAATCTGAAAATTGTATAGTAATCACCAAATGGATTCCAGAAAATTGTCGCACCCTCGAGAAGGACAAAATTGGTAGTGTTACATTTTTAACAAAGTCTAATTAAAATAAAAAAATAAAAATATAATCTTAAAAAATATGTATTTTAATAGTGTCATTTGAATTCGGAGGGAGGGATTAAAAAGCTTTTGAATGGAGAAAGAACTTTTTATTAGTAGAAGAGAGAACAAGTGGAACCTAAAAATAATGTACATACAAAAGTTCAAATTTTCCGATTTCTACAAATCGAATCTGAGAAAAAATGCCCCTAAGTTCCCACAAAGCAGAAGCTCACAGCGAAGTAAAAAAAATGATCCTATCCTATAACAATCAAGCAGATGATAAATAGCTAACCCTGAAAAGCCATGCACTTGTTCCAAATCCCACTGAATAGAAGAAGTAGCACACTTCCAAAGCAGATTAACATTCCTTATTCCCCCTAAGCAACAACTCAATGCAAGGAAAGAAAAGGTTCAAAACATATAACAATATCGTGTCTCATTTATTTTGTTAACACATAAAACATAGGATAATGCTAGGGGTATCAATTTTTTTGCCCTAAAAAGTGTCTCAAATGATGTGTCATCATTACATTGGTTAGGTAAATCTCTTGGGATTGGTTATGCTATAAAGTGTAATATCCAATGACACATCATATGAGACCAAAACTTTGAGACCCCTATGACCAATAAAATTAGGATCCTCGGCGCCATCCTCACTTCGGATACAAAACCAAAGATCAAAATCATCTATTAAAATGTAAGTGATTCACCGCTACTGATTAGAATACATCCGCCGGTGTTTTATGAAAACCAATATTTTCGTTCTTTGATTAGTACAAACTATTTTATTTAAAGCAACAATTCAATCCAAGGTCTAAGAACTCACGGTTTCAAATCGAAGAACAAGCACTTCCTTTTTCTCGACCAATCCTATGAGCCCTAGCTTGGGCTTGCAGATCAACTTTGACGATTGTGAAAAGAGATGGATTAAGAATTAATCTTAAGGTGCCAATGGATTCATAATTTCATATGATTTGGTATTCATATACTACCCGATGGTTCCAATATGTGTCAAAAATTATCACAAGATGTCAGCCTTGAAGATTAACACCAACACCTCCGGCCAAGACGAATGCTAACACCACATAAAAGCGGTGTGACTAGGTAAATTCAAAAAGACGTGAACATGCATTGAACTGGGAAAATCTACACAAGCACAACCCACTAGAAATAGTAATTATACACGAGTCAGTGTCCACATTTCTTGCCCCAAATGCTTTGTTTACAATTTTGCAATGTACAGGTTTCCTATACGGCTGTACGTAGGTTACTTAACAGAAGTGTACCATCTTAAAAAGGATTGACAAAATGTGAATTTGTGGTCTTGATTATGTGGGAGAAAATCTCAATGAAATGATTAAATACTCAAATATATCTAAGCTATTTAAAGCACCCACCTACATCCCCTTCAAGATGCAAGTAGGATAACTCTGCCATTTCAAAGTTTGCAACTAGAATAAAAGATGAAGTGTCCGTTCGCCTAATATAGGCTATAACGCATGCCTAATTAACTATAATTCTTCAGAAGTATCAGTTTATCTTTGATAAGAGGAGTCAACATCAATTTCACTCTACCAACTGTTGAAATACCTAAGCTCCAAAAAAAATCTACTTTTAAACATTATATAATGAACCACATATAAACAACACTTATTACCTGAGCAAAAAATATAAAATATGGAGAACCAGGTTTATTGAACTGATCAATCAGGGCTCCTTGGTCACCCCCAAATGTATGACCATCTAAAGCGAGAGTACTTATATCTGCTTTTCATCTGATGATAATCCTCCATAACGTCAAGGAGCCTCGATCATTGTTGAAAAGAGAAGAACACGCAAAACGAAAAAATTTAAATCAAACTAGCAAATCTTCAAATAAAGAGCATTGTGAGTGTACTCGATATCTTTTCATTTTATAAGAAAAATCAAACTATGAGGACCCACCCCAAAGAACAAATTGATTTCTTAAAAAGAAATATCACGCACACATGGGAAAAACAATTTTACAAATAGTAAGCATTTAAAAGTCATAGAACTATTTAAACTTTATCAGAAAACAACGAAAGCAGAGCACAACAATAATTGCAGCGACCAATTTAGCCTTTTTTTAAAAAACAATAGTAAATATGAAGAGAACAAAAAAGAGTCCCAATACTACCTTTTGCAATAAATATATTACCATAGGAAACAAAGCCTGAGGTAGATCAGTCACTTTAGGATCAATAAAATTAGCTATAAGTGGAAAAATACACAAGCATCGTCATACCCGATGATCAGTTGCTTTTAGCTTGGACAGTATTTGATCTAACATCTTGAGCTTCCACAAAGTCTCACAACATTCGGCAGGTAATGCTTAACAAAAGGGAACATACAGAACCTAACAAAAGAGAACATACCTCCTCTACATGAAGCAGACTGAGATAGGGATGATTGCATATATTGCGTAGCTCCATAACGGAGTTTTGGACTGATCGAGCCTAATATATTGATGTTAGTGTAAGAACAAATATAAATATTGGTTGAAAATGTGTGTATATATATATGTGTGTGTGTGAGTGAGCGCGAGCTAAAATGTGTCTATCAACTAGTTAAATTAGTTTGTGAATGTTGATGTTAATAGGTATGGATGGATATACGAGAATAGAACATTGAGATTGCTTGTGCCTATTTAAATATAAACTTTGACAAAATTGCAAAGATTAAATAAACCTTTGAAGTCCCAAGTGCACCAAGATTTTCTTCTACTCTCTTCATCAAAAGTTTACGATATCTTGGGCGCCTCACATCTCACAAGTCTTTCAATCTTTTCAGTGAGTTCATTTTCAACCTAACAATTGCATTTCGAAGATAACATCGGTAATAATTCAAGTAGATCCAAGTCTATGAAATGCAACATCAGTATAATTTGAGTAGATTCAAATTATGAGTATGCGTGAAATGGAAACTTGAGCAACACTTTACAACACATAATTATAACCATGATTGAAGTTTAGTAGCATATAATAAAGGTAAATTAATTCCACAAAATATAACAAAAATGAAGCACCGAAAATTTATCTTTGCCCACCAAACTATGAGAAACACTTGCTGAGGTATATGATTTGCACAAGGAAATATCACACCAACACAAGAAATTCTGACTGATAAAAATATAATATTCAAAATGAAAATAATACTTCCACTAGGTAGAACAATTTAGATCCGAAACATTAATAAAATGAGCCACTAAACATCTTAGTTAGTATGCATAAATAAGAAGTACTATCAGTATAAAGCTAAAAAAAAAATATTGCTCCTATCTTGCAATTAATTGTAGAATTTGGTTTGCTAAGGGGCAGTATGAAATGAGTTATAATTATAGAATGTAGGTGATAAATGTGGTTGATCGGACACACTGAAAATAGAGTGGCAAAGAGGTCAAAACAACTAAATGCTAGAAATATAGTGGCAGAAAGGTAGTTTATCAGAGTTCTCTAGTGGTGGAAAAGATCAAGATCCTTGAATAGCAATAAAATCCACAAATTTAGTTTGGAAATTGGTGAAAACTGACAAACCAAGGGTCATCAACATACACCTGAAAATCAACCTAAATAAACACAATGTTGAGTATAATTCACTGCAATGGATAACCACCCATAAACTAGGGATTGGGGAACAAATTATATGCAAGTATCATTGAACATTAGCAATTAACCTAAACAACAAATTCATATCTTTGGCTTCCATGTATACGAGAAATATAGTCACAGAATGAGCGAGAAAAATAGAGGAAATAGGGAATCACCTCCACCAGTATGATTCTCTACTAGGAAGACCACTTGTCGGCCAAGTGCACACACGACGAATGAGAAGAATCGTAGGAGGGCCAATTTGGACGGGAAGGAATGATCGTCCTGAGAAAGCGGCCGATGAGAACGATCGACTGAGAAAGGAGATAGAAAGGGAGAGAGATGAAATAAAGGGCTGATTTCTAGTAGTGAGATTTTGGAGAGGGTTTTGGTGGACCAGATGATGAGAGTTTTGAAGGAGATAGGGCGATTGTGGGAGATAGGGCTCGACTGTATTTTCCAAACTGAGGGAGTAAAAATTGAGGGAGAGAATGGGCATGAAAATAATGGAGGGAAATTTTCGCGACCAACTTATTTTAGGGAAAAACTTATTTTATTTATTTCATAAAGAGAATATAATTTGTAAAATTTATAAATTTTTAGAACATATATGTTTTACAGTATATGTTTATTCCTATAAATTGGTAACTTACTAGTTGGTAGTGACATAATATTTATACGTTGACAAATTTATGACGAAGTTAAATTATAATTAACGTGAAATTTTATGTGATAAAATAGAATAATTTATAACGAAGTTGAATTATAATTAATGTGAAACTTTATATGATTAAATAGAATAATTTAAAGTGTGGTAATTTTTAATTCTAATCTATCTCTTGTCATATGTAGCAGACTCTTAAAATATAATGATAAACTTAATATATTATATTATTTTATATTGTTATTTATAAAAAGAGCACTCTTTTTGTAGAATAAAAATAAATGATAAATGTGAATTTTTTGTGGGACGGAGGGAATAACTTTTAATACGTCACACGTGGAGTAAGGTTATGAACAAGTCAAGTTGAGTTTTAGTTTATCGAATTCAAGCTCTCTTCAAATTTAAACGAGCTCGAGTTGAGTCGAACTTTTAAACGTGTCATAATATGTTATTCGAATTTTACTCATTTATAAAACATAATATTATGGACGAAATATAATTTACTATAATATCTAAAATCATACCAAATTCTTAATTAATACTCAAAGTACATATAAAAATATATAATTATTTATAAAAGTCTTTATTTTAGAAATGAATTTTAACTCAAAGGGAATTTTTTTTTTTTTATTTGACAATCTTGATAATATAATGAACAAGTTAGTCGACAATCCAGACTTTGTTGATTCAACGCAACACCAACTCAGGGACATAAAGAGCTAAAAATAACTTTTGATCATTAATTATGGACATTCAAACTGTTGAACTTTTGTTGTGGACACTACAAAAACTTGGATATTAATGTTGAACTTTATGTTAGACTTGGTAAATCATTAATTTAAAGTACAATGGATGATATTTGGATTCTGATTTTTTCTATTTTAGTTAAATATGATGGAAATTTAAATTTAAATTTTAATTATTCTATTGTTGTAATTGGTGTTTTGCTATTGTTACAGTCCTTATCTTGTTGCAGGCCAAATATTAGTTGGGCAAACAACTCTTTTAATATAATGTTTGAGAATGAATCTGGTATGTTGGATACATTGAAGAATCTCTTTTAGCTTTATTTCAAGTAGTAATATAATTTTATCAGTTCAAAATTTTTTCTTATAATATAAAACAAGAGCTACTGACAACTAGACTTGGGTTGAGAACCATCTAGTTAATTAACTAAAACTATTTGGGTTTTAGTGTGTTAGTTAACTAATTTTTATACTATGAGTTGGTTTAGTTTTGGACCCATATTAAAAAGTAAAAATATTAGTTGAAACTAATTTAACTAGTTTTGGCCCATATTAAAAACACATTCCAATTTGTTTAGTTTTAAATTAAGTAAGTAGTTTTGATCCATATCGACTCCAAATCAGTTGTCCAAGATAAATACCATTAGCTGTCCAAGACTCAAAATTTTGCCACGTGTCATCTTGTTTATGTAATTGGAACAAAGCTTAGCTTGGAAAAAAAATGAATAAAAATATACTACTGGCAACTAAGCTTAGCTCTTAGAATCTGAGTTTCACTGTTTGTCATGTTGAGTTCCCTTTCTTGACATTTTGTATCGATCTGGGGAATGCCCCTAAGTATATGTATCTCATTTCTTTTATATACATTTAAATTTAGCAAAAAATAAATTAAAAAATATGGAACAACTTATAAGTACAATTTATAAATAATTTATTAGATAAATTTTAAATATGACATTTTTAATGACAATATTTATAATAATAATTTGATTAATTTTAAGCGATATCATTATAATATATCACTTTAATTGGAATACGAATATTAAAAAAAGGACACCATATATGCATTTGGTTTGAGAATTTGAGAAGTTATTGTAAGTTTATGAATTTGATAAGCTATTACAAAATGAATCTATGATGCACAAATAAAATACCAATGAAAACGAAAAACTTTAAATATATTGAATTCAGTATTCCTATTTGAAATTTGTATTCGAATAACTTTATATATATATATATATATATATATATATATATATATATATATATATATATAAAAACCTTATTAACTACATACAATTTAGTTTTAATTTTATGTAAAATTTCATTTGTTCATGTTTAAAATATCGTTAAATTAATTAAAATTTTCATTAGTAGACTTTTTGAAGAGTTACACAAGATATTATAAAGGGTAAAATGCAAAATGCGACCACCTTGAACTTTAGGAGTTTTTGGGTATCAAGACCTTTTCTTTTGGTCAACGCCACGCGTGCGTTGACTGCAGACGTGGCAACTTTTCGCTGCAGCACGCGATGATCTACGTGAGATCGTAAACCCATAACATGTCGTACAGGTTTCACTCAAGAACACCAAGAACACCTATAACGACAGTTCTGTCGCTATAGGGCCATTTATTAGTTATTAATTTTTGAAAGTTAATTATTTTAATTAATAAATTGAAATAAATAGTTTTTAATTATTAAAAATACAAAATAAATTCCTAAAAATTATTTTAAAGTCTGAAAATTAGTTTTTAACTATTTTGAGTATATTTCATAAATATTTAATATTTTTGAAATATAAATGGTATTTAATTTATTTAATTATAATATTAAATACATTATTTAAAAATAATTTTAATACATGAAAAATCATGAAAAATTATATTATGGTAAAATAAAATATTTTAAGTTATTCTTAGTAAGTTTTAATATTTTGAGATGAGTTTCATTAATTAATTAATATTAATGATAATTAAATTATTTAATAAATTATGGAAAAATAGAATTAATGATTTATAAATCATATAAAAATGGTTTAAACATTATAAAAATATTTTAAGTTAAAAATATAACTTTTGATATTTTGTCATGAAAATATTAATATTTTAATATTAATAGCAATTATCGATAATGAATTTAATTGTTTAAAAATCATATAAATGTGATTTTAAAGTATTAAAAATACTTTGAGATATTATAAATATATTACTCCCTCCGTCCTAGGATAAAAGTCTTTATTACTATTTTGGGTTGTCCCATGTTAAATGTCCACTTTCTTTTAATAACCAAACTTTTACACATTTTTTTTCTATTATGTCCGTAACATTAAATATCTCATACTTTTCTTATTCTAATTCTCTCTCTATATTTAATGACATTATTATGAGCAATTTTGTCATTTTATTCCTCTTTTTAATATGCGTGAAAAGTCCACCAAGACTTTTATCCTGGGACGGAGGGAGTATAACATTATGTTATGATTTTCATTAATATTTAGTATTAAATAAATATTAATGATAAGGGAATTAAGTATTATTTTATTCATATTAATATGATATTAATGATTGAAAAATCCTGATAAATGGTAATAATTACTTAAAAATTATTACGAGTTTAGGAAGAATATTTTGACTGTTAATAAATTATCTTAGATAATGGTTAAGTGTTTATACAGAGTTTAATTGACCTTAAACTCAAAATTTTGTTCGACTAGATCGTCGGGATATTAGAATTTTGTTGAACTCGACTCAGACTGTAAAAGTTTGACTTGAGGTTAAGTCTTATGTGTGTTATAGACGGATAAGATTATGTGATAATGTGTTTAGTTTATTTTAAATACTGTGATGCTATTATTCTAATTTGTATATCGATATTATTTATATATTAGGTTCAAACAAAGCTTATTAAATTGCATAGCGATAATCAACAGTTCAGACAAGTTTTTCCTTAACTCAACTTTGAGTTGTTTATTCAATTATAATTATGGTTAATCATTTCTGATTGCCATGTCTAAGAATTATTAAATTGCACCAATAAATATGACGTATATTCATCGGTATAAAAAATGATCACCTTCATTACCATTTGGTCCAGATATATTTGTTCATGTTAAATACTTTGTAGACATTGTCAATATTGCAAATAATAATATGAATAATTTTGTCGTCTCAATTATTGATTTAATAATAATAAATATTATGCAGATGATACTGTGACAATAATTGAATCAATAATATGATAGATATTATCTGAGAAATTATCAGTAGCAATAATTGAGTATAAGCGAGTGACTTCTCACGTAAGCATCAATAATCAATCTGGTGTCTTCTTATGCAACCACAGCGTATTCTTTGTACTTTTATCACTGATTATTTTATGACAACTTGCTTACTTTTAAAGTTTTTCATATATCACCCTTAACTTTAACCTTTTATCAATTTAACCATTTACTAAATAGAATAATAATTATAAGAAAATTGAATACTTTCATTTCATAAATTTCGGGATCTCACAATCTCCCCTCCTTATGAAATTTCACCCTCGAAATTTACGTACCTGGTAGTTCGAAGAGATGAGAATACCTTGCTTTCTTTTCAAATTGTACATTTCTCGGTTATTTCCTCTGTATCATGATTTTCCCCTTTGCACATCTCCTGTATTTCAGACATCATTCTAGAATATATCTTCAAAATAAAGGTTAATTGACATATCACAATTTGTCAACTTATCAAATAAACAGTTTCAGCTTAGGTAAGTCTCACACTAGCGAAGTATATTACTCGTCTCTCCCCTCCTAGTTCTAGACTCATATTTTCGCCAGCGACCATATCCCTAAGCTCTGATACCATTTGTGACGCCCCCAAAATAGGTCCACATGACCCATTCTGAGTCGCCAGATATCACACTATATAAATTAAATACAAACTTCATTTATACAACTGTTGAACTGTCGTGCAGAATACGACCATAGTTAATCTATGAGTTTTAATACAAATATATATAACTCTCATGGTGCCTCGACCACAACACCTTACAATGATACTTTTACATAAAGGTATAGTCAATAACTGTTTTAGAAATTAAAATCTTTGGAAAATACTCAAAGAAACCTTCGTACATGGGAGGCCATGCATCTAAGTTATGATAGATATCATATGACTCGAGAATTATCCTTGGTTGACCCAATAGACCCCAAAGAAAAATGAGAAGATTACTGTCATGTTCTTTCCAATGGTGAGTCTTCTCTTGACATATAGTTATCTCTATTGACTCCAATTGAGAATTATATTTCAACCAAACTCCAAGATTATATAGGTAGTGCTCATAGATATACTCAGCAAGTGGATGTGCATAACCCTGTCTTATGATAACACGAAGTCGTATGTCATTAAACATCTTGTATGATGGTGGCAAAACACCCTTCCAAAGATGGGTTCGCCTCACCCTATTTGATTCACCAAATATACCTGTTAAATGTTGTAAGACCCCAACTTTTTGAATAAAGATTAAATTTTCTCGAAATATATTTTTGAATATTATGGTGTGGATTTGATATAATGTTATAGTTGTGGGTAATATTTACAAATTTTGCAAAATCACATGCAAGTTGTTATATAATATTCGATTGGTGGGGAATATTCGTTTTAACGGGGAATATTAAATGACAACGACACAATCATTGGTGGACCCCACAAATGAATTATTGTAAGATTGAGAAAACGACAAAAATACTTTATAAAAATAACGGCGGAAGTTTTACCGTTAACTGTTGAAACACCCGGTGTTAAAAGTATAGTAATATGCGTGGTTGCATAGTAGCACACGGTATTGATTATTGATGCTTACGTGAGAAGTCACTCAGTTATACTCAATTATTGCTACAGTAATTGCTGCATCATATCTCTCATATTATTGATTCAATTATTGCCACAGTATCATTTGCATAATATATATTATATTATTAAATCAATAATTGAGACGACAAAGTTATTTATATTATTATTTGCAATATTGACAATGTCTAGAAGTTATGTCAAGGAGAGGTTTGGTCACCTAATTGCGCGCCAATAAGGAGAAATCCTTATCGAAAAGCCCCATCTTTCCTGGGAACGACCTGGTTGTTAAATATTGTGAGTTATAATATTAATGATGAATAAGTTGTGTTGATTAAAAATGAATTTTGATAGTTCCATTGTGTTGGGATTATTAGTGTTAGTGGAAATCGACATCTATTTCGATGATAATTGATGTCTAGGGGTTATATTGATAAATCGGGTAATTTATCGGATAAATGAGAAATTAATTGCTACTAATTAACATGCTTATATAACTATTTGTTCACATGTGTGTACTATTGAATCACATTATTTACTATTAGGGAGTTGGTGGAAGATTGATAATACTTGCATGACTAAGTTAAAAAATGGAGATATAGATGGAGGTACTATACTGTAATTCGTATTTTTCACATGATTATACTATTGATTCACATGATTGAACTATTGATTCACATTATTTACTATTAGGGGAGGTGGTGCAAGTTTGATAATACTTGCAGGACTAAATTAAAAATGAAAGAAAAGTTAGAGGTATTGTATTGTAATTTTTTGAGCCCCAAAACGTGCAATTATTGAAACAATATTTTCCTATAAATAGAAGCTCATTCTTCCTTCATTTCTCACTAATTCACAAAAGCTTTAGAGCGATTATTATAGAGAGAAAGAAGAAGAGAAGTCTGCTACCTCACTATTCCAGTATCCAGTTTTTCCAAGGTAGGGAGTATTATTTCTTTCTTATCCATGAAGAGAACTTATGTTATTCCATTCTTTATTATTCTATTGAATAACTTTTGTATACGCTGCTACCCTATACTTGGTGAAATTCTTCCATTATTTCATTCTTTATCATTCATTTGGAATTTCCTGTGTATGTGCGTTTACCGACTGGTTCCATTATTTATCATTCTGCTGGAACATCCGATCATGCGTTCTATGTGGGGACTGGGTTCCATCTTTATTATTACTGTTGGAATGTCACCATGCATGCGTTTTTACTGCATTACACGATTCCGTCTTTATTATTCTATTGAATATCATATACATGCTTTTACATGGGACTTGATTCCGTTATTTATTATTATTACATTGGAATAACTTTTGCTCATGCGCCTATCGCATGCCTGGTGATTTCTTTTGTTATTCCTTTCCTTGTTATACTCAGTTGGTTAAAGTTTTGACTTCTATACTCCATGAAATTAGTGGAATATCCTTGATATTTGCGCTTCATCTAGTATCTTTTCATGGAAATATTCTTCTGAGCATTCTTGAATTTTATTCTACAAAGCAGTATCATGTTGACGATTTGGACATTATTAGTTCCTGTATAAATTAATTCTTGAACTTGTTTTATTGAATTCTTATATCATTGTCATCATCCTCATGTTTATATTTTTTTGAAAGTCATCTGTGGCCTGTAATGCATAGATGGACTTGGTATGATTATGACCAGGGATTATTTGGTGTAATCATGACCGTAATGTTACAAATGATGTGGTAAAAATTCTCATTTGCCCGTAGTGCATTGATGGACAGTTGTTGGCATGATCATGACCATTAATGAATACACAAATATTCTTGGCCCGTAGTGCATGGATAATTGTGGTCGTGATACTAAAGAATATCCTTGGTAGTAGTAGTGGGGGTGATTCGATGATGTGGATTATTTATTAATTTTGAGTCCCAATGATAAAAGTGATGAAAAACCTTTTAAATCATAAAAGATAGTAGATTTTATTCTCTACTTGACTCTTTTAATGGATTGCTTGTTCATTGCAGATTAAACTTGATGGTTGTTATATTATATCGGTTTAACATCATTTGAAGGCTAAACGATAATATATTCTACATTATCTTAGTCATAATATTTCCCTCTTTGGGCTAGTTGAGCTCACCTTTTACTTTCATTGTTCTCTTGAAATGAGAAGCGTAGCGAGGGGACTAGTCGGGAAGCGGAGTGAGCGGACGAGATGATAAAGATTAGTAGTCCTCACTATTCCGTGAAATAGTGGGAAAATAAATGTAATAATATTGAATTTGAGTTTGTATATTGTCTAGACAACAATATTTGTATTAAAACTCACAGCTTATGTTTTGTCGTACTTTTACACGCGATATGTATAATTAAGTTATATTTGTATTCTGTACCATGTATTTGGTGACTCAGAATAGGTGATGTATACCTATTTTGGGGGCGTCACAGTTGGTATCAAAGCTTAGGGATATGATCCCTGGCTAAGATATGAGACTAGAACTAGGAGGGGAGTGACGGGGAATTCCTTCGCTAGTATGACCTACCTAAGTTTATTTGGTATTTGATTGGTCGGTCAGAGTATATGGATAATATGTTGCATGTCAATTAACCCTTGTTTTGTGGCAGTGTTTGAAAATGGCATCCGAGAATGTTGAGAACATCAATGGAGCACAGGAGACCGTTGAGTCTCCACAGATCAATAACCAGGACAATGTGCATCAGGAAGGCGACAATCCTCATGCAAACAACAACACTAACCAAATGATGAACGATGGAATATTCCGAGGCTTCATGCAATTCATGCAACATCAGGCGAGAGTGGCTCCTATTCAAAATGCAGGTGTAAACACTGGAAACTCTCGGACGGTCACCGCTAAACTGTTCAAGGAGCTGGGACCACCGAAGTTTATTGGAGAGCCAAAACCACTTAAGGCGGAAGCATGGATAAAGCAAATCACCAAGATATTTGATGTCTTGGGATGCTCCGAGGAGCAAAAGGTTCCTTCGCCACCTTTATGTTGCGTGAAGAAGCGACATCTTGGTGGGAATCAGAAAAGCGTACTCAACTGGCCTTTTCAAGATGTCTTGGGAGAAGTTCCAAGAGCTGTTCAACGACAAGTACTTTCCTGAAAGTATTTGTCGCATGAAGGAGGTGGAGTTTATCAAGTTGGAACAAAACAATATGATCGTGTCACAATACGAGGCTAAATTTGCGGAGTTATCCCGGTTTGCATCCCATTTGGTCGATAATGAGGAGCGAATGACGCGAATGTTTTTAAGAGGTTTAAAACCAGAGATACGACAATATCTTATTTCTCATAAACTGTGTTTGTATTCAGATGTTGTAAATAGGGCTCAGTTATTGGAGCGCGATAACGAGTCAACGCAACCAAGAGAAAGAAGCCGGCATAATGAAAATACCAGTGGTAACAGTCCTCGAAGCGATGACAACAAACGTGAAGGGAATCAATATGCCAGAAATGGTAACAACTTCGGTGGTAGATGATAAAACTTTTCAATCATAGTTGCAGCGGAACGAGTAATCCATTAGAAGAGTCAAATAGACCATAAAGTCTATTATCTTCTCCATGTTAAAAGTCCACCAACAATGTTTTATCCCTGTAACATCAATCAACAATTCTGTCCCACAATCATGTGAATAACTCATAATCATAATTGTGGTTCTAAATTCCTCTTCGCTTTACAGGATGAAGAATGTAACATTCAGATTTTTTGTAGAAGTAATATTCATGTAAGTTATAAATATTTATTGATTTATATAAATATTTATTGGATGTGTTTATTATTGAATAAATAATTGTTCAATTTGATTGAGTTGATTTAGTTAATTATTTATTTGTTAAATAATTAATGTGTTATTTAGTTAATTATTGACTTATGTGATTAATTGAACTATTTAATTAAATTTATTTAATAAATTGTTATTAAATAAGCTATGTTATAAAGAGTTATTAAAATAAATTAAAGTAATTTTAATTTAGTTTTGCCAAACAAGGTGTAAGTATATTAATCCTTTATTTTATAAATGGTTTTGCCAAACAAGGCCTTATGGCTTTTGAAATTCTTATTAATTTTAAATTATATTATTAATAGAATAAAACAAATATATAAATAAAATATATTTATATTTATAAGATTATCGTTATATGTTTAGTAACCGATAAGAGTAAATAGGCTTATTATTGCCATAACTTGATTTTTTTACGTATATGATTATCGATTTCGCTTCGATGTTAGTACCTAGTCTATTCTTTGAGAGAAGTAAGAAAAGAAAGAAAGGAAAAGTTAAGAGAGTTTGAGAAGAAGCCAAGTGCAAGATTTTCCAAAACAAGTTTTGTTGACAAGTTTTCTAAAATCAACAAAAAGGTAGGTGCTTATAACCTTAATTTATGTATATGTAACCATATATGTTTTATCATATATACTTCTGCGAATTTGATAGTCTGTGTTCTTGACTTCACTATGTATAAGTTTTTACAAAATTCTTGTAAACTATGTTTTGGTAATTGTTATACTAGCATATATTGATAGGTGATTGTATGCTTAACATGTATATAATGCTAATTACGTGTTAAAGAAAGAGGAACTTGGTTTCTGATGAAAAAACATGTATGAGCGTATGTTTGCAAAATAACAAAATTGGTATGTGATTATACAAATTGTGAACTAATACATGTGAATTGAACTTTGTATATGTAAATTGGAATATATGTTAGTATTCTAGTATTTCAAAAGTATTAAGTTGGTTATAATTACGGATTTATACTTGTATATTTTTATATCAAGATATCAACAATGGAGTTTTAAAGTTTGGTTTTAAAGAAAAATAGTGTTTTCAAGGATTTAAGTTTACGATATTGTTGGTATGATTGTATTTCAAAAGAATCAAATTTGGTTGATAACGATGGAAATTTGGTTCATTTGTATTTTATTTGTCAACAATGGAGTTTTGAGTTTTAACCAAATATTATTTTAGTGATTTAAGTCTTTTAAATTTGTTGTTCAATTGTTGGTAATTGGTATAGATATGATTGTTAACGTGTATGTGTAATTTATATAAGTTATACATATGAGTTAGAGCGAATTGTTGTTACAAATTTAAGATAGTAGCTTTGGCTCTGTTCTTTTTTTTTTTTTACGTGAGTTTGGCGACCAAAGTCAAAATTCACGCTCCAACATCAAGTTTCGCGCCTTAGCGTAGCGTCAAAAGTCGCATGACGGACTTAGTACATGTTGCACCGAAATCGTGGCCGGAAGCACCTTGAACTTCAGCACTTGTGACCTTGTAGAGTCCTCATATATTTCTCATGGCCGGGGCGCCACCTCAATGTGCAATGACGCGACCACAAAAGATAAATTGTGCGCCATGCCATATGCCTTTAGCAAATGTTACGAAATGACTTACATCTTTGCACGAAGTCCGAAATTTTGATAATAATACTATAAGACCAAATAAATTACATTATTATAGTATTGTAATGTGTTGAACGAACATGGTGTTAATACCTAACGAATTTATTATCGTTTAGGAATATGATTTGATTACATGGTTAGACATTGAAACCATACGTGATGTAGTGTTGATTATGACTAATCATGTCATGTTAACACATGTATATAGGATATTGTGATTTGGATTATAACGGTTTAATCTACGCGCAAGGCAAGTTCTCTAACTCCATACTCTCGTTGAGTTAGTTGTGTTTATACAAGTTTTCTAATCCTAAAGCTTCGTTATGCAAATTTCATATGCTATACTTTATTGAGTAAAGTATTTCCATTAAGCAACTTAATTGTATCCAGTTATTCATGATGATACAAGCTTCCCATCTCCACACTTTCGTTGAGATAGTTATTATGATTATGCAAGTTTTTCCTAACTCTAAACTTGTTATATTAGCATGCAAGTATCGTTATTCTGTTGAATCAGTTTATTGTTCAAGTTATTATTTGTTGTTCATGCTTGATAATAAATTTTAAGATATAACCTTAGCTTAATATTGTTCAAAGCAAGGTATGATAGATTATTCAATTGTTATGCTATTAGAATTATTCCTAAAGCATGAACTCAGAATGAAATGTTTATTCAGTCAGGATTATTCAATAACATAGTGTTATTATCTTTTATTCAACTAATCCTTAGTTGATGTCCGTTGAATTCAAATTGCCTTGAAGTGTATCCAAAACCAAACTATCTTTGGGGCGGACTTGTACTCAAAATACTGAGATGAACAACCCTATTTATAGGGGTTACGCTTAGTTTTGTACTTTTTATTATTTGAAATGTTTGTATACAATACATGTATGCGAAGGGTTGATCCCCTAAGTACCTTAAAGTCATTATGGTCGTATATGTAGTAAAAGTTTAAGTTGAAAGATTACTTATAACTGTGGACAAGGTTAAATTGGTCATTAGACCCTCGGTGAATGTTTAAAATATTAATAGAACTCATTGTTCGATTCTATTGAGCCCTGAATGGGCAAGGAATGTTAAGATGTTAATAGGACTTATTATTTAGTTCTATTGAGCCCTGAATGGGCAAGGAATGTTTAAGATGTTAATAGAACCTATTGTTCAGGTTCTATTGAGCCCCGAATGGGCGAGAGAATGTAAAAGTTATTCATTGTTATTTCAAGTGAGCCTTGTTTGCTCACTCTTTTCTGTAAAATCCTTACGACTAAAGATGGAAAGGGTGACGTACCTAGCACCAATGATAAAGGAAAGGGAAAGATGAACAAGTCTTGAAAACTTGTAATAGTTTTGATAGTTTTATTATCGGACTTTGGTTTAAAGATTGTAATGAAGTTTATTTAAATTTTTCCATGATGAATGATTGTTTGTAAAGGTTAGATAACACAGGAGATATTATTTTATGTAATTCTGTGTATGGGCAAGTTTATTATTCAATTTTATTTATGATTGGGTAGTTATAAATGAATGTTTTGATTATGTGAACACCAAATCTTGAGGTAATGAAGTACCAGAGATTTGGGGGTGTCCTGAGTTGGTATCAAAGCTTTAGGTTATGAACCTTAGGTGGGGGAAAAGCCTTAGGAAGTAACCTTTGAAAAGATAGTGGAGATAACTCTTATCGAGTTTTAAGGAAGAAGTAATAAAACACTTATGTGCTTATGTGTTTATAACTTATGTGCTCACGAGTGTCGAGTAGAATGATTAATAACTAAAACTTTAAAATTTTGTTGTCAGGATGACTAATGTCAGAGAATCCAGTCAGGCCAGGGAGGAGGGACCTCAAATGCCTATAGAGGAGGAGCCTCATGACATTCAGGTTGTTTGGGAACAACTCATCGCCACGGAGTCGGCCAGATTTGGTCACGATGGGTTGAAGATGAGGATGATGATGTGGAGAGGCGGATGAGGAGGATCCCGTGGAGTTGCCACAGGAGGATGAGGATAACGAGGACGAGGAGGAGGAAGAGACTCCACTAACGTCGATGGTTTGCTTTCGTATGTATGATGAAGTCTCTGGCCAAGTAACGTGGAACTTCGGGACACAGTTGAGGAGTTGCGGGAGATAGTAGTAGTGAACAACAGATCGCAATGACACGAAAAGGACGACGACATCCGGGATCGAGATGAGCGTCTAACTAATCTTTGAAGAGAAGCGATGCGTCGAAGGAAGAAGAAGGAACAACCGATCGAGATGGTCGTGGGCCTAAGAACAAGCTTGAATGAAGAAGCTACCAAAAGGGCGAGAGCGAAGACGAGCATCTGAGGAAGCTTATCAATGAACTGGAAGAGCGATAAGGGGACACACAAGCAAAGAGGATGAAGATGGAAGAGATGGATAAAGTATTCAATCTGGTGATCAATCGAGCTCAAGATCGGGTCATGGGTTATCCAATTCATTCGAGACTCTGCCATCATACGTGTTAGATCGTAGAACCATGTTAGTGTTATGGAAGAAGAAGCGTCAAAAGGCTATTGAGTATCTTAATAGATCATCGTAGGAAATGTATACATTTTTGCAGTAATAAGTGTTAAATAATGTGTTAATCCTAGTGTTAAGTAACCATGGGATATGAGAATGATGATGTTGTCATGTAACTTTTGTAGTTCGGAAAGGAATGTAAATAGCGATGATGCTATTGTTTTTTATGTTTTCGAAAAGGTGATGAATAAATAAAAGTTATTATTTTATTCAAAAGTGTTATGTGGTTATTTCTTTTATGGAGCAAGTTAATACTTAAAGAAGTTGGGTAATAGTCTAATAGATGTTTTTTTACGAGAAAATGCCTCCCAGGGCGTGAACCACCCGTCGGAGAACCAATGCGAGAACTAACAATAACGATGTTGAGGATAATTCCGTCCAACAACTAGTGACATTACTAACGGGGCGTTCTGAAATCAACCTCAAAACCAAGGCACAATGTTTAAGGAGTTTAAGGCGGTTGGACCACACGAATTCCAGTGGGTTAACGAATCCGGTCGAGGCACGAACACGGATTATGGAAATAGAAAAGTATTTGAAGTCGCTAGGGTAGTGGATGAATGCAAGACTGCTTTTGCAACATTTATGTTGAAAGCGAAGCTAGTTATTGGTGGCAAGCCAATAAAACCCGGAAGGACCAGGGGTGATGACACAGGATAGGTTTAAGGAGTTATTCTTGAGACCTACTTCCCGGAGAGTTCAAGAGTCGAGTTAGAGGTTCGAGTTTTTGAACCAAGCGAGGGGAGCGATGATGATGTCTAAGTATCAGATGAAGTTCAATGAATTGGCGAGGTTTGCCCATATCAAGTCAACCTGAAGCGTAAAAGCAAAGAGGTTCGAATGAGGGACCAAACCACAGGTACATCTGATGGGGTTTCCTGTTCGATTGAAGACGTTTATGATGATGTGATGGAAAAGGCAATACTCGGCTGAAGGTGGAGGCGAGGCAAAGTGACAAAATTCAATCAAGAAGCGAAGAAGAAGAAGAAGAAGAAGAAGAAGAAGAAGAATGAGGTGGAAGTGAAGAATGGTAGCGGAGGCAATGGAAATGGCAACAACAACAACAACTTGAAGAGGAAGTGGAACAAAAATGGGGGTACTGGAAACCAGTAGGGTAACCAATAGTTTAGGAAGTTTGAAGCATGTGCTACATGCGGGAGGTTTCATAAGGGTGTGTGCTTGATGGGGAAACGTGCATGTTTCAAGCTGTGGCGGGAGGGTCACATCGCCTCAAATTGCACCCAACCCAAGAAGAATGTCTATTTCACATGTGGATCCAAGGATCATTTTGCTCGTGAATGCCCTCAGAAGAAGGTCGGAGAAACAGTAAGAAGTAAGGGAGGCAGCAATGGAGGTACTTGGGCCATTCTTTGGACCTCTGACATCAAACAAACCCACAACCCGAACTTTCAACATGGTATGCATGCAAGATCTTTGTGCAATCAAAAGATGTGGTGTCGGGTATTATCCCAATCAACGATATTAATGCTTATGTATTATTTGATTAAGGTGCTACTTGCTCGTTTATATCGATGAATTTGCTAAGAGGTTAGAATTGCCTGAGAAGAATGAATTTCCCTACGAACATAGAAATTATGAATAGGGAAGTGATTCTGTTAGGTTCATATACAAGAGTTGTAGGGTGAACATAAAAGGGAATATAATGATGGTAGATTTAATTTCGATTAGACTCAAATTTGATGTAATTTTGGGAATGGATTGGTACATTCAAATATGGAGCGATAATTGATTATCACAAAAAGTGTGTAAACCTTATGACTCAAGTCAAAGGTAGTTTTCCATGGTAGCAAATCGCTGAGACAAATGAAATGTCGGCGATTATGCGAGCCGAAGAAGTTGTTAAGTAAAAAAATGTGTGGGTTATTTGGCTTACATAGTCGATACTCGGAAGAAGGTGTAAAGCGGAGGAGATACCATTGTTTAGAGAATTAGTAGATGTATTTTCGGAAGATTTGCCAGGACTTCCGCCTGACAGAGAGATTGAGTTCGTAATCGACTTAGCGCCAGGAACTGTATCGATATCGAAGGCCCCGTACAAAATGGCTCCGGTAGAAATAAAGGAACTGATGGTGCAACTGCAAGAACTGCTGGACGAAAAGTATATTCAACCAAGCGTATCATGAGTGGGGCGCCATTTTATTCGTTAAGAAGAAGGATGGATCAATGCGTCTTTGCATTAATTATAGGGAGTTAAACAAGGTCACTATTAAGAATATGTATCCGTTGCCTAGAATAGATGACTTGTTTGATCAGTTGAAGGGTGCTAAATACTTCTCAAAAATAGATTTGAGAAGTGGGTATCACCAATTGAAGGTAAGAAAGGAGGATATACCTAGAGCGACATTGAAACTCGATGCGGACATTACGAGTTTACGGTGATGTCTTTTGGTTTAACAAATGCCCTATGCGCGTTCATGGATTTGATGAGCAGGTATTTAAACCATTCTTAGACAAGTTAAGTAGTGGTGTTTATCGACGACATTACGGTGTATTCCAAAACTCAAGAAGAACACGTGGAACATTTACGTTTGACATTGGAGACACTAAGAAAGGAAAAGTTGTATCACGAAATTCTCTAAGTGCAATTTTGGCTCGATCGTGTACAATTTTTTTTGGGTTATGTGATTGACAAAGATGGGATTTGAGTGGATCCATCAAAAGTAGAAGTTTGTAATCAATTGGGAACAACCAAGGACACCTTGGAGGTGAGGAGTTTCTTGGGGTGGTAGGTTATTATAGAAGATTTATACAAGATTTTTCCAAGATAGCCACTCCGTTAACAAATTTGACACGGAAAGCTGTGAAATTCGTTTGGACGGAGAAATGTGAAGAGAGTTTCCAAGGTTTAAAGAAGAAGCTAAGTGTGGCACTTTGTTAACACTACCGGATAATACAGGAAATTTTGTGGTGTATAGTGATGCCTCACACAAAGGATTGGGTTGTGTTCTTATGCAAAACAGCAAAGTTATTGCCTATGCATCAAGACAACTGAAGGATTATGAGAAAGGTTATCCGACTCATGATTTGGAATTGGTTGCAGTAGTATTTTCTCTCAAGATATGGAGACACTATCTATATGGAGAGAAATGTGAGATCTACTCTGAGACCACAAAAAGTCCAGTATATTTTTTCACTCGAAAAGATCCGAACATGCGTCGGAGAAGATGGATGGAATTGATAAAGGATTATGATTGTGAGATCTTTTATCATCCGGGCAAAAGCGAATGTGGTTGCGAGATGCTTTGAGCGAGAAAGGTCGGGAGAAATTGATCTTGATAACAACTCGGGAGGAGCTCATTTCATCAATGACAAAGTTAGAATTGGAAATCAAATTTCCACAAGAATCAAGTGAACGATTATTTCGGTTAGAAGCGGTCCAACTTTACTTTGGACAAGGTGAAGAACGCTCGATTACAAGATGAAGAATGTGGAAAGATAAAAGAGAATATGGTTGATGGAAGCGATCTGAAATACAAGGTCGATCTTCAAGGATTACTACTGATGCGAGGGAAGAATCTGGGTTCCAACAACACCAGAACTAAAAAACAAAATCTTGACCGAAGGTCATAGCTCAAGATATTCGATTCATCCAGGAAGCACGAAGATGTATCAAGATTTACATCGACATTTTTTGGTGGCCGAATATGAAAAGAGATGTTGCAGAATGCGTGGCTAAATGTTTGACATGTCAAAGAGTAAAATCTGAACATCAAAGACCCATCGGATTACTTCAACCTTTGGAAATACCGGAATGGAAGTGGGAACACATCACGATGGATTTTGTGGTGGGTCTTCCAACTACTCAGAGAGGATGCGATGCGATTTGGGTGATAGTGGACATACTGACAAAAATCAGCGCACTTTTTACCAATAAAGATTAGGTTCAATCTTGATCAATTAGCAAGATTGTACATTAAGGAGATTGTTTCGAGACATGGAGTGCCAGTGTCAATTGTATCTGATAGAGACCCGCTATTTACGTCAAACTTCTGGAAGAGACTACAAGAGTGCATGGGAACTCAATTGCGAATGAGTATAGCTTATCATCCACAAACAGATGGTCAAAGCAAACGAACGATCCAGACATTGGAAGATATGCTGAAAGCATGCGTCATGGATTTCAAATGAAGCTGGGAAGAGCAATTACCGTTGGTGGAATTCACCTACAATAATAGTTATCACGCGAGCATCGGCATGCCGCCTTACGAAGCGTTATACGGCAGAAAGTGAAGAACTCCACTATGCTGGGATGAAGTTGGTGAACGTCAACTGCTAGGACCAGAACTGGTGCAACAAACTGCTGAGGTTATCAAACTCATCAGGACAAGATTGGTAGCAGCTCAAGACCGACCGAAGAAGTATGCTGATCAACACAGGAAAGATCGTGCATTTGAAGTAGGAAGCTATGTATTCCTAAAAGTTTCTCCTTGGAAGGGGAAAATTCGTTTCGATAAGAAGGGAAAGCTAAGCCCGAGGTTTATTGGACCCTTTGAAGTGCTGCGAAAAGTTGGAGAGGTAGCTTACGAAGTAGCTCTACCTCCAGAGTTGGAAAACATTCACAATGTTTTTCATATTTCGGTGTTACGACCATATAAACCCGATTACAATCACGTGATCGAGTACGAACCATTGCAGTTCGAGAAAGATTTGACTTATGAAGAGGTTCCTATCCAGATAGTCGACAGGAAAGAACAAGTGCTCAGGAATAAAGTGATACCTTCTGTGAAGGTGATATGGAGAAACCACAATGCTGAAGAAGCAACGTGAGAACTCGAAGAGAAAATAATAAAAGAGTACCCTGAGTTATTTGTTTAATCTGTGTCTTCGATTCTGGGGACATAATCTTTGTAAGTAGGGAATAATGTAACGAATGTGTTGTTTGAGTTATGATTACGGGGACGTAATCCTTATAAGAGGGAATGATGTAACATTCCAGTTTTTAAATGTAAATTATAAATATTTATTGATTTATATAAATATTTATTGGATGTGTTTATTATTGAATAGATAATTGTTCAATTTGATGGAGTTGATTTAGTTAATTATTTATTTGTTAAATAATTAATGTGATTATTAATTATTTATTTGTTAAATAATTAATGTGTTATGTGGATTGAGTTATGTGATTAAGTGATTTATTTAATAAATTGTTATTAAATAAAGCGACAAATTACTATGTGATAAAGAGTTATTAAAATAAATTAAAGTAATTTTAATTTAGTTTTGCAAACAAGGTGTAAGTATATTAATCCTTTATTTTATAAATGGTTTGCCAAACAAGGCCTTATGGCTTTTGAAATTCTTGTTAATTTTAAATTATATTATTAATAGAATAAAACAAATATATAAATAAAATATATTTATATTTATAAGATTATCGTTATATGTTTGGTAACCGATAAGAGTAAATAGGCTTATTATTGCCATAACGATTATTTTTACGTATATGATTATCGATTTTACGCTTTCGAGTGTTAGTACCTAGTCTATTGCTGAGAGAAGTAAGAAAAGAGAAAGGAAAAGTTAAGAGAGTTTGAGAAGAAGCCAAGTGCAAGATTTTCCAAAACAAGTTTTGTTGACAAGTTTTCTAAAATCAACAAAAAGGTAGGTGCTTATAACCTTAATTTATGTATATGTAACCATATATGTTTTACGTCATATACTTACTGCGAATTTGATAGTCTGTGTTCTTCAACTTCACTATGTATAAGTTTTTACAAAATTCTTGTAAACTATGTTTTGGTAATTGTTATACTAGCATATATTGATAGGTGATTGTATGCTTAACATGTATATAATGCTAATTACGTGTTAAAGAAAGAGGAACTTGGTTTTACAGTGAAAAACATGTATGAACGTATGTTTGCAAAATAACAAAATTGGTATGTGATTATACAAATTGTGAACTAATACGCGAATTGAACTTTGTATATGTAAATTGGAATATATGTTAGTATTCTAGTATTTCAAAAGTATTAAGTTGGTTATAATTCTGGATTTACGCCCACTGTATATTTTTATATCAAGATATCAACAATGGAGTTTTAAAAGTTTGGTTTTAAAGGAAAATAGTGTTTTCAAGGATTTAAGTTTCTGATATTGTTGGTATGATTGTATTTCAAAAGAATCAAATTTGGTTGATAACAGTGGAAATTCGGTTCATTGTATTTTATTTGTCAACAATGGAGTTTTGAGTTTTAACCAAATATTATTTTAGTGATTTAAGTCTTTTAAATTTGTTGTTCAATTGTTGGTAATTGGTATAGATATGATTGTTAACGTGTATGTGTAATTTATATAAGTTATACATATGAGTTAGGGCGAATTGTTGTTACAAATTTAAGACAGTAGCTTTGGCTCTGTTCTTACATTTTTGCTTACGTGTGAGTTTGGCCTGACGTCAAAATTCACGCTCTAGCGTCAAGTTTCGCGCCTTAGCGCCAAAAGTCGCGCCCCAGCCAGACTTCACTTATCCAAATCAGTCAAGTCTTCGCGGCTTAGTAGTAGCAGAAGTCCTGTATATTTTCATGCCAATGCGCCACCACCTCGTATTGCGCAGCGACCCACAATATAAATAAATGGCAGCCGCCACTACCACTTAGCAGAATGTTCTGAAATGACTTCTGTCTTGCACAGAAGTCTGAAATTTTGATAATAATACTATAAGACCAAATAAATTATGTTATTATAGTATTGTAATGTGTTGAATGAACATGGTGTTAATACCTAACAAATTTATTATCGTTTAGGAATATGATTTGATTACATGGTTAAACATTGAAACCATACGTGATGTAGTGTTGATTATGACTAATCATGTCATGTTAACACATGTATATAGGATATTGTGATTTGGATTATAACGGTTTAATCTACGCGCAAGGCAAGTTCTCTAACTCCATACTCTCGTTGAGTTAGTTGTGTTTATACAAGTTTTCTAATCCTAAAAAGCTTACGTTATGCAAATTTCATATGCTATACTTTTCATTGAGTAAAGTATTTCCATTAAGCAAACTTTGTTAATTGTATCCAAAGATTATTCATGATGATACAAGCTTCCCGTATCTCCACACTTTAATAAAGTTGAGATAGTTATTATGATTATACAAGTTTTCCTAACTCTAAACTTGTTATATTAAGAAAATAACTCTCTTCATGCAAAAAAATATAATTATTCTACTGATTGAAAAATAAATAATTAAAGTATAGTACCTTCATCTATACCTCCATTTTTAATTTAGTCATGCAAGTATTATAAATCTTGCACCACCTCCCCTAATAGTACATACATGTGAATCAATAGCACACACATGAGAACAAATAGTTATAAACATGTGAATTAATAACAATTAATTGCTCATTTATCCAATTAATTACCCGATTGGTCAATATAACCTCCAGACATCAATTATTATCGGAATAGATGTCGATTTCCACTAACTTATTCATCTTTAATATTATAACTCACAATATTTAACAACCAGATCATTCCCAGAAAAGAGGGGGATTTCCGATAAAAAATTCTCCCTATTGATGCGCAATTAGGTGACCAAACCTCTCCTTGACAGAACTTTTTAGACATTGTCAATATTGCAAATAATAATATGAATAAATTTATCGTCTCAATTATTGATTTAATAATAATAAATATTATGCAAATGATACTGTGACAATAATTGAATCAATAAGATGATAGATATTATGCAGCAATTATTGTAGCAATAATTGAGTATAACTGAGTGACTTCTCACATAAGCATCAATACAATACTGTGTGCTACTATGCAACCACGTGTATTACTGTACTTTTATCACCGATTATTTTATGACAACTTGCTTACTTTGAAAATTTTTCACATATCACCCTTAACTTTAACCTTTTATCAATTTAACCATTTACTAAATAGAATAATAATTATAGGAAAACTGAATACTTTCATTTCATAAAATTCGGGATCTCACATTCGGCCTTTGCGCGCGATTAAGTATTATGCATAATATAGGGTACAAGGACTTGACCAGCTCTAAGTACTTGCAAAGGGGTATGATTTAATCTTTATGGTTATCTGATATACCTGCGTATATGTCAAAGTAAAACTTTGATATATACTTGAGAAGAGAAGTTCAAGATCCAATGGATCACTCAACATAAATCTAGAAAACATTCCACTTTGTTATTGCGTAGAATTGATTCTTGATTATTCATTAAAATATCGCAGAAACTTCGAAAGCGTTGTACTCTTTCATTATCAAATTATTGTGTTGCATAGATTTTGAGAAGACTTGTTAGAAAATTGGAGATTTGTTCAGCTATTTCAAAGTTCCCCGAACTTTGGTTTCATTCTATCAAAATAGATAGTCTGTTCTTATTGATTCTTATACATTTATTGTATGTCTTAACTTGCGGGGCAAATTTGTTGCTCACCCTTGCTAAATAAAATATTTCAGCTAGGAACGAAGAGGAGAGTCTTTGTGAAAGGACAAGGGCAAAGGCATTGTAATAAATTAGTTATGAATATCATTATTATTATGTTATGTTTGTGAACCCTTTTTGTATATCTAAAGGGTATGTTTGTAATGTTAAGGTTAGAGAACCTGGGACTAATGTATTAACAATCTCTGTTAATAACTTATGTATTACTATTTCTATATGAATGGGTAGTTAAATGTTATTTATATTGTGGATCGTGAGCACCAAACTCGGGGGTCAGGTAACCAGGATTTGGGGGTGTCATAGGTTGGTATCAAAGCTGTAGGTTATAAACCTTAAGTGGGGTGGGGAAAACCCTAGGATTCTAACCATAAGCGAGATATAGAATACTCATTTAGAGTACAAAGTGAGGGATTTCCGAAACGTATCGATAGTGAGATATGTAGACACATAGTGTGAGAATTTTTTACTAATGATGTACTAATCAAGTTATTTAAAATGATTGTAGGATGTCTGGAGAAGATAAAATGAGTATGGAGATGCTAGCAGCTGTTGCACCTGTGCTAGAAGCCGAGGTGCCATCGCAAAGCGAATCAGTTGAGAAGGTGGGAGAAGATGAACCTATGGCCAATCTGAGGAGCGATCATGACGATTATCCCGAAATGTATCTGAGTGGTGATGAGGAGGCAGGGTCCGAAGAAGCTAAGGTGGAGAAAAAGAATAAGATCAAAGTTGGAGAATAAGATCAACTATCGGCATATGTTCAAGAGCTCCGGAGTAAGGTGTTTCTTTTAGAGGAGTTATGGAAGACAGAGCGAGCGTTACACAAAATGACTGACGAATGAAACGAGTTGAAGGCGCAGGTGGAAAGGATGAAGACTGAAGGTGGTGGATCGTCTGAAGGAACAATCAAGCAGTAGAAAGACATGAATAAGCGAAAGAGGGACAACGACATCCCTAATTCTGAAAAGTCAAACTCGAAGAAGAAGCAAGCCTGTAGTAAGTGTGGAAAGACTCACGCGGGAGAATGCATGATATGGAAGAACGTGTGCTTCAATTGCAAACAGGAAGGACATATTTCCCTACATTGTCCTAAGCCGAATATGAGGAAGTGTTATTCATGTGGGAGAACGGGTCACGGAGTCAACAAGTGTTCCATCAAGAAGAAGACTGGTGAAGGGAGTACATGGTAGACAACTTAGATATAAGCGCTAATAACTTTTGGTAGTGGGTTATGATATTAAGTGTTGTAATATCGAGAATGATGTGTGAACATATGTAAATATAAATATGTTTGTATGAATGAAATCTTTATTTTCTATATGAATATAAGATTAAGATTAATTTGTGTGTTATTAAAACTCATACTTATGGTAAGTTAATGACTCAATTATATGAAATGTTTTGAACCCCTCAGCGAATGGACGCCAAAGGTCTGACTAGGATAAGTTCATACACTCATATAATTTTGGCAAGTTCCTGAACTCATAAGTTTGGTAAGTTTGACGAACTGGGAATAACTATGTGTGAATGGAGAATTGCAACTTTTTGTGTAAAGTTGTGTTGTTAATCCTGATATTATTTTAAAAGGGATAGTAATAGGTGTTAAGTACTAAATGTGTTATAAGCTATTTGAATCAATATGCGATTATATGAGAATTATGTGTTGAATTCTTATTGTGATTAAGAATTTGTGTAGAGAAAGAGAATCGATGTAAGATTTTTATTTAAATTAGATCATGCCGCCTAGACGACAAAATCGAAATCAAAGAGAAGAGGAGTCGGTAAATAACGAAGGAGATCAAGCGGACCCAATGCAAAATTTCATAGATATGCTAGCCCAAGCTATGGGAAATAGAGCACCAGCTGCAAGAGGAAGAGCGATGAATCAGCCAGTCGACAGATTGGCAAATTTCAAAGACTTTAAAACGGTAGGACCACCTGAATTCAAGGGGACCACAGATTCAATTGAAGCCCAAACTTGGGTGAAGGAGATGGAGAAAACATTCGTTATCGCCAGAGTAGCAGAGGAGCAAAAGACAGCTTTTGCAACATACTTGATGAAGGGAGAAACCAATTACTGGTGGGAGACTAATCAGGCGAGAGTTGGTATAACGGTGGTGACGTGGACAAGATTCAAGGAACTGTTCTTTGAGAACTACTTCTCACCAAGTATGCAAGCTCGGATGGAAGTTAAATTCTTAGAACGTAAGCAGGAGAACATGTCGGTATCTGAATATGCGGCCAAATTCAATGAATTAGCAAGATTTGCACCTCATCAGTTGGACACCAAGGCAAGAAAGGAAAGAAGATTTAAGAATGGACTGAAGCCGGGGATATTCAACAAGGCAGCAGTATTACAGATCATTACGTTTGCGGCTTTAATGGAGAAGGCATTTGTGACGCCCCAAAATAGGTATACATCATCCATCTTGAGTCGCCAGATATCGCACTATAAAAATCAAATACAAACTTCATTTATACAACTGTTGAACGTAAATGCGATACGACAACGAGATAAAATTGTGAGTTTTAAGTAACTCTCATGGTGCCTCGACCACAACCTTACAATGGTACTTTACATAAAAGTATAGTCAAAAACTGTTTTAGAAATTAAAATCTTTGGGAAGTGCTCAAGGAAACCTTTCGTACATGGGAGGCCATGCGTCTAGGTTATGATAGATATCATATGTCCACAGAATTATCCTTGGTTAACCCAAAAGTCCCCAAAGAAAAACAAGAAGATTACTATCATCTTCTTTCCAATGGTGAGTCTTCTCTTGACATATAATTATCTCTGTTGTCTCCAAGTGAAAATTATATTTCAAATATACTCCAAGATCATATAGGTAGTGGTCGTAGATATACTCAGAAAATGGATGTGCACAACCATGTCTTATGATAACACGAGGTTGTATGTCATTAGACATCTTGTATGATAGTGGCAAAACACCCTTCCAAAGTTGGGTGTACCTCACCCTATTCGGTTCACCAAAATTAAATATCAAATGACGTATACAATACGACAAACTTATCTAAATTCTCAACAAAATTATTTCTATACTATTTAGGGAGAACCTCAACAGCTATAGACCACCATTCAATTCCCCTGTTATCCCCGCTCGACCCAACTACACACCTACACTCTTATTACCTGAAAGGAATTGTGAAGCAGAAGGGTGAGCACAACTAGCCCAGTAAAGAATATCATGACAAAAGATAATTAAATTATCAATAGCCTTTGTCAGTAATGAATCAGAGATTTAAAACATATAGCAGATGATAAAACTTTTCAACCATAGTTGCAACGGAAAAAGAAATCCATTAGAAGAGTCAAATAGACCATAAAGTCTATTATCTTCTCCACGTTAAAAATCCACCAACAATGTTTTATCCCTATAACATCAGTCAACAATTCCTGTCCATAATCAGGTGAATAACTCATAATGATAATTGTGGTTATAAATTCCTCTTCGCACCTAGGACGAAGATAATTTTCATCACCTGTCTTTACCTGAAATATCAAAGACCATTGTTATACCAAATCACAATTCATGTCCATAATCATACTAATAAATTCATATTTCCACTACGAGCCAAAGATATTCATTAACAGTTCATCCTTGCACTACAGGCCAAAGACATGCAACTGTATTTTAGAAGAGTCAAGTAGAGCATGATATATACTATCTTCTACGAATTAAAAGTCTATTCTCAATATTTATCGCTGAGACTCAGCTCAATAAATAATCCACATCACCGAATTATCCATGCACTACGGCCAAGGATATTCGTTAGTATCACATCCATGAATTATCTATGCACTACGACTAAGGATATTCATTATTATCACATCCATGAATTAATATTTCATCGCTGAGACTCAGCTCAATAATTAATCCACATCATCGAATCATCCATGCACTACAGGCCAAGGATATTCATTAGTATCACGACCACGAATTATCCATGCACTACGGGCTAAAGATAATCGTGTTTTCATCAATGGTTTTGATCATGCCATAAAATAATTCATCTTTGCACCCTTGGCCGAAGAGAATCCATAGCCATAATCATACCAAAAACTGTCCATCAATGCACTACGGGCCAATGAGGACTTTTTCCACATCATCTGTAACATTACTGTCATGATTATACCGAATAATCCCTGGTCATAATCATACCAAGTCCATCTATGCACTACAGGTCACAGATGACTTTCAACATAATATATGTGACAACCCGAGAATTTAGGAAATTTTTAAAATCGTAATTAATTGACTTAAGGTTCAATGTTAGGACCTAGACATAAAATAAGTGTATGGAATTGTCAATTCGGTAAAGAAATTTCAAGGATTTCAAATTTTTTGGACAAGACTTAAATAATTTGGTAGACAGTAAGTGATAGTCTGGTAATGAAGTATAAGATTTTGGTGGATTTATAATTCTTATGAAGAATTATCAAGGTTATGTATCTAAGTGTATACAAGTCGGTATATGTGATCATATATGTGAACAGTAAATTTTTATGTGTATAGTAACTTATTTGATTAAATTAAGTTACTAAGGTTGGGTAATTAAATTACTTAACAAAAGCATTAAAAGAATAATTTATTTAATTATTTAAGTAAGCAAATAATTGTATTTGGAAAATTATAATATTACATATTTATTTTAACTTATATATAAAATAAATATGTAATTAAGAGATGTTATATTATATTTTGGGAATATACATTTATATTTTAAAGATGGGATATATAAATTATATGATTCCTAATTGGTGAAACATTTTGATGTAGGTGGATTAGTAACTTGAGAGTGTAAAACCTAATTACTAACTATTGGGTAAATTATTTATTCAACAAGAGCATTATAATAATATTTGGGTAATTTATTTAATTAAGCTAAGTTGGTTAATTCCTTAAATGTCCAAGTTACTATTGCAAGATTTATCTCCAAGCTATTTTGCTTTGTCGGGGTGGAAGGAGAGAGTATTAAGCATGTGTAGTAAAAAATTTGTCAAAGCTTCATCTAACACTCCAAACATGTGTCACCCTAAGGCTAGTTCAAGATGGGTGATGTACCTGTTTTGGGGGCGTCACATATTTTATAATTGTATTTAACAATATTATAATGTGATGATATTATTCTAATATTTGGAGATTGATATTATTAATATTAGGTCTTCGGATAAAGCGTTATAAATTGCGTAGCGGTAATCAACGGTTCTGACAAGTGTGTTTTTACTTAACTCTACTAAGAGTTGTTTTATTCAGATATGCTTATGGATAATCATTGTTGATTGCCAATGTAGAATTGTACTCTGTACATATTGCATGTATAAGTCAGGTATGAAAGGTTGATCACCTTCATTACCCTTTGGTCCAGATATATTTGTTCATGTTATATACTTGTTCAGTCAAAAGTTTGTTCCTACTAGTTCATAATTATATTGTTGAATTATAGCCAGCTTATTATTCAGATTCTTTTAATCATGATATATCGTTAAATTATTGAACTTAAACTTGCTAGGCAATCTTATGCTCACCCTTGCTATATCATGATAAATATTGCAGATTAAGGCGAATACGTCGGATACAAGGAAAGGTTAAAGACAGTTCCAGCTTTAGTTTACGTGTGCGATTAGATTTGTATAAGTATTTTATATTAATGTTATTGTAAGTTAAATAAGTTATGTATTGTGTATTAAGTTAAGGTTACTCGACCTTGGGGATTATGTGTAAGTCTAATGTATAAACAATTTATGTTTATATCTTCCGCAAATATAGTAATAGTGATAGAATGATCGAACCGGATCCGCGGTGATTCGGGACCTCGGATTCGGGGCCCTCATAGTGTGTATCAAAGCTGTAGGTTATGAACCTTAGGTAGGTATACCTGAGACTAATAACCGCAGTGATTAGGATAAGTACTAACTCAAATAGAGTTAGTTGGTCGGTAAGATTCAAAGACGAATCTCGGCGGGGTATAAGATACAGAGTTCCCTAACTCTGATAATAAAATTGAACAGTATTGATAAATAGATAGAGTCTAAAAGACTAAAAGTACAGTGATAGGATATCATAAAACAAAACGATCAAGATATAGAAATGAATCACAATATATACGATGAGATCACCACGTGATCTGATAAGGTGATAGCAGGGAGAAGAATCAATCTAATGATTGAACAATTTATAGCAAGATTGCTGAGTGTCAGTTGTACTATGAATTGGTACAGATTCAGCAAAGAATTATGTATATGGATTAAATGAAATTCGTATGGAGAAGGGAGTTAAGATAATTATTGGGATGTCTGTGTCGCGCTATTTGATATATGCATGTTAAGAGAGTGATTCATTTTTCATGTGTATAACAGATAGATAGGTTATATATAGAGAATATACGGTTAAGTACGACTTCTTAAAACTCATACTTATGTGACATTCTTGAATCATAGTTATATGAAATGTTTATGAACCCCTCGGTGAATGGGCCGCCAAAGGTAAACTAGGACAAGTTCTTAAACTCATATGATTGTGGCAAGTTTATGAACTCATAAGTGTGGTTTAATGACTGGGTATAGTTATGTGTAAATGGAGTATTAAGGATAATAAGAATAGATAGATTGTTTAAGCAAATAATTATTAGTGAATACATAAGTTTTCCAAGACTCCTAGCTATGCTAGACTTCGAAATTTTGACATCAAGCTAAATACGCACTATGTGCTTTTGAAAAAAAAATAAAAATATGTAGACTCGTAATCATTTTTGAAACGGTTTAAAGTATAGTCTATGCTACTTATTTCAGCTAGACGCAAATGATTTGAACTATCAAAATATATTTTATTTATCACTCTTGTACCATATAACCTGGTGCAGAGATTATAAAAGTTGATAGAGTTATAAATACAGGAATACTTAGTGTGAATTTGATCTAAAATTGATGTTCCACTATTGTATGATGTGTTATGACAAAGTCATATAATGACGACATCCTCAAATGGACTGTTAATACAGTACGACATCATGACGTCATTCTTAAAAATATTTTCAAAAATTTTAATTTGCCAACGGGGTTTGGCTACACCTAAATAATTCGATTGAATTGAATTATTGATATGAGTCTACGCTATTCGATTCAGCTAGACTAATGTTATGAAAACTCTAAGAGTTCTTTGAAAACTTTCCCGAACCAAATTATTTTGGCGCGGAATCCAATAAGACTGAGGTAAAAGTTTATGCGCCCAAGACGGATACGAGAAATAAATCAGACCAGAAGTTAAGTACAGGGCATATCGGGCTAATTACCCACTATGTCCGTAAGTTAAGACGGTTTAAGGATGAATTTCCATAAAACCTTTGCGAAAATGATAGACAATAGTCTGTAAAACCCCTTAGCACAATTTCAAAATTTTTACTTTTGTGAGAGGTGTATTGGGTAGCATGTGATGATGAGAAGGAATGGTGAATGATGTATGGAGTAAGGTGTAAGGTAAATTTCGGGGACGAAATTTTTAGAAGAAGGGGTGAATGTGACAACCCGAGAATTTAGGAAATTTTTTAAATCGTAATTAATTGACTTAAGGTTCAATGTTAGGACCTAGACATAAAATAAGTGTATGGAATTGTCAGTTCTGTAAAGAAATTTCAAGGATTTCAAAATTTTTGGACAAGACTTGAATAATTTGGTAGACTGTAAGTGATAGTCTGGTAATGAGGTATAAGATTTTGGTGGATTTATAATTCTTGTGAAGAATTATCAAGGTTATGTATCTAAGTGTATACAAGTCGGTATATGTGATCATATATGTGAACAGTAAATTTTTATGTGTATAGTAACTTATTTGATTAAATTAAGTTACTAAGGTTGGGTAATTAAATTACTTAACAAAAGCATTAAAAGAATAATTTATTTAATTATTTAAGTAAGCAAATAATTGTATTTGTAGGGAAAATTATGTGTTACATATTTATTTTAACTTATATATAAAATAAATATGTAATTAAGAGATGTTATATTATATTTTGGGAATATACATTTATATTTTAAAGATGGGATATATAAATTATATGATTCCTAATTGGTGAAACATTTTGATGTAGGTGGATTAGTAACTTGAGAATGTAAAACCTAATTACTAACTATTGGGTAAATTATTTATTCAACAAGAGCATTATAATAATATTTGGGTAATTTATTTAATGAAGCTAAGTTGGTTAATTCCTTAAATGTCCAAGTTACTATTGCAAGATTATCTCCAAGCTATTTTGCTTTGTCGGGGTAGAAGGAGAGAGTATTAAGCATGTGTAGTAAAAAATTTGTCAAAGCTTCATCTAACACTCCAAACATGTGTCACCCTAAGGCTAGCTCAAATTATTTTGCCAAGATTGCAAGTAATGTAAGAGAGAGAAAATGAAGATTGTGGGAGATAATATATACATGTAATAATTGTATGTATATACTTTTACTAATAATATATAGCCTTCATCACATTAATACACAAGCTTTCTTATCATTTTCTTCCATAAAAGCTAAGAAAGGAAAATAGAGAGAGAGAGAGAGAGAGTGGGGAGGGCCGTTTCGGCTGGAGCAAGGAAGGGAAGGGAGGGGGTTTTGATCTTCCTTCTACCCAAAATCATCATCCACTTTGAAAGATCAAGGAAGTATAGCCACAAGTCAAAGGTATAAACACCTTTTATCAAAGTTATTTTTAGTTGTTTAAATCTAATCTTCAGTTATGATTTTGAACTATAAAAATCTTTGATATACATGTTATATGGTGTGTTATGTGTAGATCAAGACATTTTAGGTGTTAAAAGTTTGATATAAAGAAAGAAGAACCAAAACAGTTTTTTTTTAACTTAGAAAAAATAATTTGGTGACTGCTGCCCCTAAACAGAAATTTCGGGGTTAGATAGAATGCCCTAAAAATTCTGGGGTTTTGGTATATTGTAATACACTGAATAAGCTTTCCATAGACTCCGGAATGGACAAAATCCGACTTCGGAGGAAAGACTTATGTCATTTTAGAGTAGCCAAGTCAAAACTGGAAAACTCATTTCGGTTCAGTCCCTTTGCACGACTTTTTGGGCTGATACGTTCGGAATCTGGAAAAACAACAGAAGGGAAGAGTTGTAGTCCTGGATGTTAGCTTCGCGTAGGTTCAAGAATCGCTCAAAAATGTTTTGAAACAAAAAAGTTATGATTGTTTTAGCGAGAGAGGATAAATTTGGCAAATAGTTGAAAAACTGTGATGAACGCACACTTTTGGCGCTCTTTTTGGGTAGTCTATCATACCTGAAACCCATACCTGATATTTTTAACAAATACTTTGGTATGCCATGTATAACATATCCAAAAATGGGATCAATCCGATTAACGAACAGCGCATACAAAATTCGTAAAATAGCGGATTTGGTATGCGACGGGACGGAAGCAACTGTATTTGTTAAGCGGCCGAGTGTCTGCGTCTTTGGGCGTCTTGACAACGCCATGACAGACCTTCTTTGGCAAAATTGTCGACATGATTTTTGTGCACTGTTTTGATTGGTTTCCGTGATACATTTTCGCGGTGTGAAATTTTTCTAAAATACTATGACATTAGGTCTATAACATGCCTAAAATTTCGCTGTTATATGACTTAGGATTTGAAAATAAAAAATAAGCGAACATGCATGTCAGAACTAAAATTTGAGCGAACGGTGAGCGTCGCCGCGTCGAGCGACTTTAACGTTCGACGTTCCGAATCACGTTCCGGCAAAATAATAAGTTATAATAAATCTAATAAAATCTTACGGGGCGAGATTTGACTATAACTAACATTTTAGGCCGGGAAACATCCTTTCGGGTATAAATAAAGCAATAAAAATATGTAATAAATATAAATTACATACTTAAGCGAAATAAAATCTATAGTTGCTTATGAAATTATTTTGTGGTGCAACGAAGAACGTGAAACCTTTGAAAAATTGTATTAATCATAAAAATGATATTTTGAGGTTTCCGGGGCTCAAAAGGAGGTTTTTGAGCTGAGATTTACGTAACGGAATATATATATATATTTAATATATAAAGCAAAAATGCGAATAATTATAAAACGAAAAATAAAGCGAATATGGTAGCAGAATAAAATATGATATATGAGAAAATGGACTGTGTTAACTCATGAATGGACACAATAATATAAAGATTATTTAAATTAAAGAAATAATATAGTAAATTGAGTTTTAGTATAAAAGCTATGCGTTATGTGATGCCCCTAAAATTAGGTATACATCACCCATCTTGGGTCGCCAGGATCATAGTATAGAATTCAAATACAACTTATTAATACAATTTATGGGTATGCAATCTGACGAACATAAAAATGAGTTTGAATAGAAATATTATCTACTAGAGATTATACAAACTCAAAAGGAGTCCTCATTACAATTATTATCACACTATTTCACAGAATAGTGAGGACTACTAATCTTATCCTCTGGACCATCACTCCGGTTCCCAGGCTAAGTCCCGGCTATATTCTCATTTCACGAAGAAACGGTGAAAGAAAGGGTGAGCTCAACTAGCCGATGAAAATATTATGACTAAGATAATGCGTAATAAATTATCATTAGTCTCCAACAATGTTAAACTGATAAGATATAATAGACATCAAGTTTAACTGCAGCGGAACAAGCAATCCATTAAAAGAGTCAAGTAGAAAAAAAAATCTACTATCTTTTATGATTAAAAGGTTTTTCATCATCATTATCGCCGAGACTCGACAATAAATATTCCACATCATCTAATCACCCCTGCACTACGACCAAGGATATTCTTTAGTATCACGACCACAATTATCCATGCACTATAGGCCAAGAATATTTGTGTATTCATTAATGGTCATGATCATGCCAACAACTGTCCATCAATGTACTACGGGCCAATGAGGACTTTTACCACATCATTTGTAACATTACGGTCATGATTACACCGAATAATCCCTGGTCATAATCATACCAAGTCCATCTATTCACTACAGGCCACATATGACTTTCAACATAATATAAACATGAGGATGATGACAATGATATAAGAATTCAATAAAACAAGTGCAAAAATTAATTTCTCCAAGAACTACTAATGTCCAAATTGTCAACATAATACTGCTTCGTAGAGTAAAATTCAAGAATAATCAGAAGAATATTTCCATGAAAAGATACTGGATGAAGCGCAAATATCAAGGATATTCTACTACTTTCATGGAGTATAGAAGTCAAAACTTTAACCAACTAAGTATAATAAAGAATGGAATAACAAAAGAAATCACCATGCATGCGGTACTTTGCATAGACGGGTTATTCCAACAGAATACTAAATAACGGAACCAAGTCAGGCAAAATTACATGCCGATAGGATGTTCAATGAATAATAAAGAATGGAATAACAACGAAATCACCATGCATGCGGTACTTCGCATGACGAGTTTATTCAACGAGAATACTAATAAGGGCGGAATCGAGTCCGGCGTAAAATGCACGAACAGAGGATATTCCAACGAATAATAATAAAAAGATTTTAACCGAATCCCAAAAGTAAAAGCATTGCACAAGATATTCCAACAGAATAATAAAGAGGCGGAATCGGTCCCATTAAAGCGTAATAGACAAAGATATTCAAATGAATAGTAAAGGCGAATAATAGAAGAATGTCACCAAGTATAGGGTGAGATCACAGTATCACGAGTTATTCAAATGAATAATAAGCAATGTAATAACAACAGAGTTCTCTTCATGAATAAGAAAGAATAACACCCTTACGAATACAACAAATAATATTCCCTACCTTAAGAAGAAGAGTACTTGATATATAAGTAGTGAAGTAGCGAGAATACTTTCTTCTTTCTCTATAGTTTATCTCTGTAGTTCAATGAATTCGTGAAGAAAATAATGAAGGAATGAGCTTTTATTTATAGAAAAATGGATCAGCATAGTAACTAACTCATGAAACGGTCCATTGATTTACTTTAATCGACGGTCCATATTTAAAGCAAAATCTTTTAAATAAAATATAATATATTCTATTTATAATCTAGTAAAACGAATAACTTTATAAAAGATTTTACTATGCAAACACTATGCAGGCACTATGCAAACACTATGTATAATAAAATATAATATATTCTAATTATTGTCTAATAAAAATGAGATAGCTTTATAAAAGTATTCTATTTTATATAAAAAGATTTTACTATGCAAAAACACTATGCATACACTATGCAATACTATGCATAATAGAATATAATATATTCTATTTATAGAATAACTTTATAAAAGTATTTTGTTTTATATAAAAAGATTTTACGTATTATTACATTAATAATACCAAAAAAGTGAGTGACTTATCACGTGGGCATCGATAATCAATATCGTGTGCTTCTTACGCAACCACGCGTATTCTTCGTACTTTTAACACCGATTGTTTCAATAGTTAACTTAAAACTTCCGTTTATTTTCATAAAGTATTTTTATGCGTTTTCTCAATCCGAAATAATAATTCCGTTAATAGGGTCCACCAATGATTGTGCTTGTTGTACTAATATTCCTGTTAAAAACGAATATTCCCAAAACAAATCAAATATTATATAACAACTTGTGTACTTTGCAAAATTTATAAATATTACCCACAACTATTATATCAATTTTCACTCCATAATATTCAAAAATAATATTTATAGAAAATTCATCTTTATTCAAAAAGTTGGGGTTTTACACGTTAGCTGTTTATACTTCGAAATTGCGAGTAAAGGAAAAAGATATTTCTGAAATGGAATATAAATAGTTTAAGCTTCATGATGTAAAATATTTATATATTAAAATGAATGAGACCTTTATTATTTATATTAATAAGTGATTTGAATATTATTAAGAATGATTAAAATAGTATTAAATGATTAATAATATTAGATAATGAAATAAATACTATTAAATTATTTGAAAATTATTATGAGCTATTGAAAAATATTTTGACTGATAAGAAAATTATCTAAGATAATTGTTAAGTGTTTAAATAGAGTCATAAGGAAAATAGGCTCGATTATTATCCGACTAGGACGTCGGGATATCGAAATAGTACGAAACTCAACTTAGACTGTAATAGTTTGACTTGAGGCTAGGACTTAAGTGTTTTATAGACCGATAGGGATACGTGCTTATGTGTTTAGGTTATTTTGTAAGACCCCAACTTTTATGAATAAAGAATAATTTTTTCGAAATATATTTTTGAATATTATGATGTGGATTTGATATAATGTTATAGTTGTGGGTAATATTTATAAATTTTTCAAAGTAAGCAAGTGGTTATATAATATTCGATTGGTCGGCGAATATTCGTTTTAACAGGAAATATTCGTAGGACGGTACAATCATTTGTGGACCCCACAACAGAAGTATTATCGTAGTTAGAAAACGACAGAATTATCTTTTTATAAAAATAACGGCGGAAGTGTTATCGTTAAAACAGTTGATCTGCGCCTTTAGTAAAAAATTACGATGTACGGCGTGGTTGCATAATAGCTATACTGGTATTGATTATTGATGCTTACGTGAGAAGTCACCGATTATACTCAATTATTGCTACAATATTGTCATGCATCATATCTCTCATATTATTGATTCAATTATTGTTACGAAGATCATCCATAATATGATATATTATTAAATCAATAATTGAGACGACAAAGTTATTCATATTATTATTTGCAATATTGACAATGTCTAGAAGTTACATCGAGGAGAGGTTTGGTCACCTAATTGCGGCCAATAAAGAGAAATCCTTATCGGAAAGCCCCTCTTTCACAGGAACGACACAGTTGTTAAATATTGTGAATTATAATATTAATGATGAATAAGTTCGTGTTGATTAAAGATGAATTTTATAGTTCCATTGTGTTAAAATTATTTGTGTTAGTGGAAATCGACATTTATTTCGATAATAATTTATGTCTGAAGGTTATATTGACCAATTGGGTATTCGGGGCAATTTTCGTGTCGAAGTACTATTCACGAGTTATTATTCACGAGTTACTATTCACGAGGTACTATTCACGGGGTACTATTCACCCGTAAGATATATTTCTTTTCGGTCCAAATCATTTTTGGGTAAAATATTATTTAATGAGGAGATGTGCTAATTTTTCAGACCGTTGGTTGAAGATATAATAGTAAATCAATATGGACCACTGGTGGAAAGTTATAATAGTAAATCAATATGGACCGCTGGTGGAAAGTTATAATAGTAAATCAATATGGATCGCTGGTTTAAAGTTTTAATAGTAAATCAGTATGGACCGTTGCTTTAAGTTTTAATAGTAAATCAATATGGACCATTCGTTTAAAAGTAAATCAATTTGGACTGTTCATGAATCAATCATTCTCCTATAAATAGAAGCTCATTCCTTCATTATTTCTTACGAATTCACTGAAACTCTAGAGAGAGAAACTATAGAGAGAAATAAGAAAAGTATACTCTTCTACTTGATACTCCAATATCCAGCTTTCTTCTAGGTAGGGATATTATCTGTTGTACTCGTAAGGGGTATTATTTCTTTTGTATTCATGAAGAAAACTTCAGTTATTCCATTCTTTATTATTATGTTGGAATAACTTTTGTTTATCTGATACCGCATACATGGTGAAATTCATATGTTATTTCATTCTTTATTATTACATTGGAATAACTCATGCAATGCTTGATCTATCATCGCATGCACTCGTGAATTCTGTTGTTATTCCATTCTTATTATTACATTGGAATAACATGTTTATGTAATACCGCATACATGGTGAAATTCTTCTAATATTCCGTTCTTTATTATTACGCTCGGAATATCCTCATGCATACGTTTACGTGGGACTGGTTCCATTATTTATTATTAAAATGAATATCCTCATGCGTCGCGTTCTGCCTTAACTCAGTTCCATTATTTATTATTACGTTGGGAATAACACATCTGCATCTATCTATCGCACGTATGGTGAATCCTTCTATTATTCCATTCTTTATTATTACATTTGGAATAACTTTTGTCTATGTGGATTACCACATGCATGGTGAATGATCTTTCGTATTCATTCCTTATTAAATTGCGAAATGATCTATCTACGTGGATTCTGGTATGGCGGTATGAAAATCCATTTGCGGTTTCATATATTCTATTATACTCAGTTGGTTAAAGCTTTGGCTTCTATACTCCATGAAATTAGTGGAATATCCTTAATATTTGCGCTTCATCCAGTATATTTTCATGGAAATATTCTTCTGAGCATTCTTGAATTTTTCTTCACGAAGCAATATCATGTTGACAATTTGGACGTTATTGAGTTCAGGATAAATTAACTTATAAATCTTTAAAATTTATTCTTGAACTTGTTTTATTGAATTTTTATCATCCTCATGCTTATATTATGTTGAAAGTCATCTTTGGCTTACGTGCATAGATGGACTTGGTATGATTATGACCAGGGATTATTCGGTATAATCTTGACCGTAATGTGACGAATGATGTGGTAAAAGTCCTCATTAGCCTGTAGTTCATTGGTGGACAGTTGTTGGTATGATTATGACTAAGGATTATTCGGTATAGTCATGACCATTGATGATTACATGAATATCCTTGGCCGTGGAGCAGGGACGATTCAATTTTATTTATTAAGCTGAGTCTTAGCGATAAAGTTGATGAAAAAACTTTTTAAATCATAGAAGATAGTAGATTTTATACCTTACTTGACTCTTCTAATGGATTGCTTAATCCGATGCAGTTAAACTTGTTGTCTATTATATTCTATCAGTTTAACATTGTTGAAGGCTAATGATAATTTATTCTGCATTATCTTAGTCATAATATTTCTTACTGGGCTAGTTGAGCTCACCCTTTCTTTCACTGTTCTCTTCAGGAAATGAGAACGTAGTTGGGACTATTCGGGGAACAGAGTGATGGTCCTAGATGGTGCATTAGTAGTCCTTACTATTCTATAAAATAGTGTGATAATAAATTTAATGAGGACTCCATTGAGTGTGGATATTGTCTAGATAACAATATTTATATTAAAACTCATAGCCTATGTTTAGTCGTATTTTACACGACTGTTGTATAATTAAGTTGTATTTGTATTAAGTACCTTGTATCTGGCGACTCAAGATGGGTGATGTATACCTGTTTTGGGGGCGTCACAGTTGGTATCAAAGCTTAGGGATATGATCCCTGGCTAAGATGTGAGACAAGAACTAGGAGGGGAGAGATGGGGAATTCCTTCACTAGTATGACCTACCTAAGTTTATTTGGTATTTAATTGGTCGGTCAGAGTATATGGATAATATGTGATATATTAATTAACCCTTATTTTGTGGCAGTATTAGAAAATGGCATCCGAAAATGTTTAGATAAGCAATGAAGCACATGAGATTGTGGAGTCAGCACAGATTAATACCCAGGATAATGTGCAACAGGAAGACAATAATCCTCATGTGAACAACAACACCGAACAAATGGCGAACTATGGAATGTTTAGGAGCTTTCTGCAATTCGTACAACATTAGGCAAGAGAAACTCATGTCCAAAATGTAGGTGGAAACACTGGAAACTCTCAGACGGTCACCGCTAAACAGTTCAAGGAGCTGGGACCACCGGAGTTTATTGGAGAGCCAAAACCACTTAAGGCGGATGCATAGATAAAATAGATCACCAAGATATTTCATGTCTTGGGATGCACCGATGAGCAAAAGGTTCCTTTTGCCACCTTTATGTTGTGAGGAGAGGCAGATTACTGGTTGGAATAAGTAAAGCGTACTCAACCTGCCGCACTGAAGATGTCTTGGTAGAAGTTCCAAGAATTGTTCAATGACAAGTACTTTCCCAAAAGTATTCATCACATTAAAGAGGTAGAGTTCATCAAGTTGGAGCAGAACAATATGACCGTGGCGCAGTACGAAGCTAAGTTTGCCGAGTTATCTAGGTTTGCGTCCCACTTGGTTGATAATGAGGAGAGAATGACGCAGATATTTTTAAGAGGTTTGAAACCGGAGATACGTCAATATCTTATTTCTCATAAATTGTGTTTGTATTCAGATGTTGTAAATAGGGCTTAGTTATTGGAGTGCGATAACGGGTCAACGCAACCAAGAGAAAGTAACCGGCAGAATGGAAATACCATTGGTAACAGTCATCGAAGCGGTGACAACAAACGGGGAGGGAATCAACATGCCAGAAATGGTAACCACTTCGGTGGTAATAAAAGTGGGAGTTTCAAGAAGAGGAGATTTAATAATGTTGGAAGGACGTCAGCACCAGCACCTGTTGTTAAGGAAGGAGAACAACCGTTGATGGTCGTATGTTACAAATCACGGAGGGAGGGACACATCGGTCAAAACTCGTATCTGGCGATCAAAGTATGTTATAATTATGGAATAGAAGGTCACCTAGCCCGATTTTGTCGTGCACCGAAGTCAAGTCCAGCTGGGATGGAGGCATCAAAGTCCGTCCCAGACAAGACAAAACCGGTAGTTCAAGGGAGAGCGTTTGTTGTAACCTCCCAGAAAGCAAGGAACCCTAACGAGGTCATCACGGGTAAGCTTATCATAAACTCTAGTGAAATATATACCTTATTTGATACCGACTCTACCCATTCTTTTATTTCTCCTACTTGCACTCAACGTTTAAATTTGACTCCAGAGAAATTGGACTTTGACTTATCAGTTGAAACTCCGTTGGGAGAAACCTTCATTACATCCACGGTTTATAAGTCTTGTGTGATTCAAATCTGTAACCACACATTACCTGTCGATCTTATTTCTTTAAAAATACTTGTATTTGACGTAATTCTAGGGATTGATTGGTTAACTACCCATCATGCAAAAATTGATTGTTTTCGTAAGGTTGTTAGTTTTCATATTCCTAATCAACCTATTATGCGAATTCAAGCGACCAAACCATTAAAATCAATCACGGTCATTTCAAGCCATAAAGCTATTCGTTTATTGAAAAACGGATGTCAAGCTTTCTTAGCTCATGTCACAGATTTAAACAAAAATATGTCAGTTTTGAATGATATTTCTATTGTTAATAAATTTCTTGACGTATTCCCAGAAGAACTTCCTGGCCTACCCCCAAAGCGTGAAATTGAATTTTGTATCGACCTTGAACCTGGTACAAAACCCATTTCTAAAGCCCCATATTGAATGGCTCCTATTGAACTTCAGGAGTTAAAGACCCAATTACAGGAATTGTTAGACATTGATTTCATTCGTCCTAGTACGTCTCCTTGGGTGCTCCTGTTCTATTCGTGAAGAAGAAAGATGGGAGTATGCGACTTTGTATTGACTACCGAGAATTGGACCATGTCACCATCAAGAATAGGTATCCGTTACCTCGCACTGATGACATGTTTGACTAGTTGCAAGGAACACAATTCTTTTCAAAGATCGATCTTCGTTCTGGATATCATCAGCTGAAGGTTAAAACTGAGGATATTCCAAAGACTGCCTTCAAAACTCGGTACGGGCATTATGAATTCTTGGTCATGTCTTTTGGATTGACTAATGCTCCTGCTGCCTTCATGGATATGATGAATCGAGTATTCAAGGAATATTTGGATCACTTTGTGGTTATCTTAATTGATGACATTCTCATATATTCCAAAAGCCGTGAAGATCATGAACAACACTTGAGGCTGATACTCCAAAAGCTTTGTGAAAATAAGCTTTATGCAAAGTTGAAGAAATGTGAGTTCTGGCTTGAGGAAGTTGCATTCCTTGGGCATGTGATATCAAATCATGGAATATCTGTTGACCAGCGAAGATTGTAGCAATTCGAAGCTGGGAGCAACCAAAGTCAGTGACCGAAGTACGTAGCTTTCTCGGCTTAGCTGGTTATTATCGGAGATTCGTGGAAGGATTTTCTCGAATCGTTACTCTATTAACTCAGCTGACTCGAAAAGATACAAAGTTCGGTTGGAGTGAGGATTGTGAGAAGAGCTTTTAAGAACTCAAGAGAAGACTCATTTCATTTTGTTCGACAATACCATCCGTTCGGAGGATTTGTCATCTCTGATGATGCTTCGGGCAAAGGGTTAGGATGTGTTCTCATGCAACATGGGAAAGTCATAGCATATGCCTCTCGACAACTCAAAGAATATAAGAGGAATTATCCTACTCATGATCTAGAGTTGGCAGCTGTTGTCTTCGCACTGAAGATTTGGAGGCATTACCTGTATTGAGAGAAGGTGGAGATCTATACGGATCATAAAAACCTCAAATATTTCTTCACCCAAAAGGAACTCAACATGCGGCAACGATGTTGGCTTGAACTATTGAAAGATTATGATCATACCATTCAATACCATCCCGGTAAAAGCGAGCGTAATAGTGACGCATTGAGTAGAAAATCATATGTGGATGCGAAAAGCAATATTGTCAACACAGAGGCCCATTTTGTATGACTTAAAAAGGATGGAGATAGAGTTAAAGACTCCAGGGACCCATGTGATGATGGCGAATATATGAGTAGAACCAACTTTAATCGATAAAGTTAAAAGTCGCCTCGGCGGCGGACACGGAGGCGATACGTATGAGGAAGAAAGTGCAAGAAGGTACTATTCCGGAAGCAAGAATCGATTAAGAAGGAATACTTCGAGTCAACTCCAGACTTTGTGTTCCTAACGACCCTGATTTAAAGTATAAAATCATGATGGAGGCGCACAACACACCGTTTGCAATCCATCCTGGGAGTACCAAAATGTATCATGATCTTCGACATACATTTTGGTGGAGCAATATGATGAGAGAGATAACGGAGTTTATCTCAAGGTGTTTAACTTGTCAACGAGTCAAGGTAGAGCATCAAGTACCAAAAGGTCCATTGCAACCACTTGAAATTCCAGAATAGAAGTGGGAGCACATTACCATGGATTTCGTTACTGGTCTTCCTAAGGTTTCTCAAGGCATAGATGCAATTTGGGTCATTGTTGATAGATTGACCAAGTCTGCTCACTTCTTACCTATACGAGAAACTTATACACATGAACGTCTTGCTCGTATGTACATAAATGTGATTGTAAGACTGCATGGTATGCCAGTATCCATAGTTTCTAATCGAGACCCAAGATTTACTTCACGATTTTGGGTTAGTTTGCGAAAGCTATCTTGATTTCTGATTTAGCTCGGCATATCATCCTCAGATGGACGGGCAGTCGGAGAGGACTATTCAAACTCTTGAAGATCTATTAAGACTTTGTATCCTTGACTTCAAAGGAAGTTGGGACAAGTTCTTACCATTGGTGGAGTTTTCCTGCAACAATAGTTATCAAGCAAGTATTGGCATGGCTCCATTTGAGGCGTTGTATGGGAGAAAGTGTCGTTCTCCAGTATGCTAGGATGAGGTGGGTAAAGCAATATTGTTGGGACCAGAGTTGGTATGTATGACTACAGAAAAGATTCAAACGATCCGACAACGTATAAAAACTTCACAAGATCGACAAAAGAGTTATGTTGATCTTCATCGAAAGGACGTAGAATTCGATATTGGAGATCATGTGTTGTTACGTGTTGCTCCATGGAAAGGAGTTACGAGATTTGGAAAGAGAGGAAAGCTCAATCCTCGATTCATTGGCCCATTTTTAATTCTTGAGCGAGTAGGAACTGTGGCCTATAGACTCGCCTTACCGCCAAGTATGTCTCGTGTTCATAACGTTTTTCACATATCTATGTTACGTAAATATGTGAAAGACCCGAACCACATTATTGAGTTAGAACTAGACGAGATAGAGGAAGATTTAATGTATGAAGAGTTACCTGTTAAAATCTTGGATAAGAAGGATCATGTTCTACGATCCAAGGTTATACCTCAAGTCAAAGTTTTGTGGAGAAACCACGATGTGGAGGAAATGACTTGGGAGTTAGAATCTGAGATGCAGTCCAGGTATCCTCATCTCTTCGACATACTAGGTATGTACCCTAATTTCGAGGATGAAATTTTATAAGAAGGGGAGGTTGTAAGACCCCAACTTTTATGAATAAAGAATAATTTTTTCGAAATATATTTTTGAATATTATGGTGTGGATTTGATATAATATTATAGTTATGGGTAATATTTACAAATTTTGCAAAGTAAGCAAGTGGTTATATAATATTCGATTGGTTGGGGAATATTCGTTTTAACAGGATATATTCGTACGACGGCACAATCATTTGTGGACCCCACAATGGAAGTATTGTCGTAGTTAGAAAATGACAGAATTATCTTTTTATAAAAATAACGGCGAAAGTGTTACTGTTAAAACTGTTGATTTACCCGGTAGTAAAATTAAAATAATAGGCGTGGTTGTATAGTAGCACACGATATTGATTATTGATGCTTACATGAGAAGTCACTCAGTTATACTCAATTATTGCTACAGTAATTGATGCATCATATCTCTCATGTTATTGATTCAATTATTGTTACAGTATCATCTGCATAATATGATATATTATTAAATCAATAATTGAGACGACAAAGTTATTCATATTATTATTTGCAATATTGACAATGTCTAGAAGTTCTGTCAAGGAGAGGTTTGGTCACCTAATTGCGCGCCAATAAGGAGAAATCCTTATCGAAAAGCCCCCTCTTTACTGGGAACGACCTGGTTGTTAAATATTGTGAATTATAATATTAATGATGAATAAGTTCGTGTTGATTAAAGATGAATTTTATAGTTCCATTGTGTTGAAATTATTTGTGTTAGTGGAAATCAACATTTATTTCGATAATAATTTATGTCTGGAGGTTATATTGACCAATCGGGTATTCGGGGCACTTTTCGTGTTGAAGTAATATTCACGAGTTACTATTCATGAGTTACTATTCACGAGTTACTATTCATGGGATACTATTCACCCATAAGATATATTTCTTTTCGGTCCAAATCATTTTTAGGTAAAATATTATTCCATGAGGAGATGTGATAATTTTTCAGACCGTTGGTTGAAGATATAATAGTAAATTAATATGGACCGCTGGTGGAAAGTTATAATAGTAAATCAATATGGATTACTGGTTTAAAGTTTTAATAGTAAATCAGTATGGACCGTTGCTTTAAGTTTTAATAGTAAATCAATATGGACCGTTCATTTAAAAGTAAATCAATCTGGACCGTTCATGAATTAGTTATTATTCAATCCATTCTCCTATAAATAGAAGCTCATTCCTTCATTATTTCTTACGAATTCACTGAAACTCTAGAGAGAGAAACTATAGAGAAAAATAAGAAAAGTATTCTGCTACTTCACTACTCCAATATCCAGTTTTTTCTAAGGTAGGGGATATTATTTGTTGTACTCGTAAGGGGTATTATTCCTTTCGTATTCATGAAGAGAACTTCTGTTATTCTATTCTTTATTATTATGTTGGAATAACTTTTGCTTATGCAATCACCGTACATGGTGAAATTCATATATGTTATTTCATTCTTTATTATTCATTGGAATAACTTTTATCTGTGGTCTATCGCATGCCCGGTGAATTCTGTTGTTATTCCATTCTTATTATTCATTGGAATAACTTTGTTTTTATGTAAGTACCGCATACATGGTGAAATTCTTCTAATATTCCGTTCTTTATTATTCTCGTTTAATATCCTATTTGTGCGCTCACGCCGCACACGGTTCCATTATTTATCATTCTCGTTTAATATCCTCGCCTGTATCGCTTACGCCGGACTTGGTTCCATTATTTATTATTCCGCTTAAATATCCTCGTCTGTCGTTCTGCCAACTCTCGTTCCATTATTTATTATTCTGTTGGGAATAACCTATCAGTGCAGTCTATCGCACATATGGTGAATCCTTCTGTTATTCCATTCATTATTATTATGTTGGAATAACCTGTCTATGTGGATTACCACATGCATGGTGAATGATCCTTCGTATTCATTCCTTATTAAATTGTGGAAATGATCTGTCTACGTGGATTACCGCATGGCGGACGAAAATCCATTTGCAGTTTCATATATTCTATTATACTCAGTTGGTCAAAGCTTTGGTTTCTATACTCCATGAAATTAGTGGAATATCCTTGATATTTGCGCTTCATCCAGTAACTTTTCATGAAAATATTCTTCTGAGCATTCTTGAATTTTACTTCACAAAGCAGTATCATGTTGACAATTTGGACGTTATTGAGTTCAGGATAAATTAACTTATAAATCTTTAAAATTTATTCTTGAACTTGGTTTATTGAATTTTCATCATCCTCATGCTTATATTATGTTGAAAGTCATCTTTGGCTTACGTGCATAGATGGACTTGGTATGAATATGACCAGGGATTATTCGGTATAATCTTGACCGTAATGTGACGAATGATGTGGTAAAAGTCCTCATTGGCCTGTAGTTCATTGGTGGACAGTTGTTGGTATGATTATGACCAGGGATTATTCGTATAGTCATGACCATTGATGATTACATGAATATCATTGGCCGTGGTGCAGGGATGATTCGATTTTATTTATTAAGCTGAGTCTAATCGATAAAGTTGATGAAAAAACTTTTTAAATCATAGAAGATAGTAGATTTTATACCTTACTTGACTCCTCTAATGGATTGCTTGATCCGCTGCAGTTAAACTTGTTGTCTATTATATTCTATCAGTTTAACATTGTTGAAGGCTAATGATAATTTATTCTGCATTATCTTAGTCATAATATTTCTTACTGGGCTAGTTGAGCTCACCCTTTCTCACTGTTCTCTTCAGGAAATCAGAACATAGCTGGGACTAGTCGGGGACCAGAGTGATGGTCCTAGATGGTGCATTAGTAGTCCTACTATTCTGTGAAATAGTGTGATAATAAATGTAATGAGGACTCCATTGAGTGTGGATATTGTCTAGATGACAATATTTGTATTAAAACTCATAACCTATGTTTGGTTTTATTTTACACGACTGTTGTATAATTAAGTTGTATTTGTATTAAGTACCTTGTATCTGGCGACTCAAGATGGGTGATGTATATCTGTTTTGGGGGCGTCACTTATTTTATAATTGTATTTAACAATATTATAATGTGATGATATTATTCTAATATTTGGAGATTGATATTATTAATATTAGGTCTTCGGATAAAGTGTTATAAATTGCGTAGCGGTAATCACCGGTTCAGGCAAGTTTGTTTTTACTTAACTTTACTAAGAGTTGTTTTATTCAGATATGCTTATGGATAATCATTGTTGATTGCCATTGTAGAATTGTACTATGTACATATTGCATGTATAAGTCAGGTATGAAAGGTTGATCACCTTCATTACCCTTCGGTCCAGATATATTTGTTCATGTTATATACTTGTTCAGTCAAAAGTTTGTTCCTGCTAGTTCACAATTATATTGTTGAATTATAGCCAGCTTATTATTCAGATTCTTTCAATCATGATATATCATTAAATTATTGAACTTAAACTTGCTAGGCAATCTTATGTTCACCCTTGCTATATCATGATAAACATTGCAGATTAAGGCGAATACGTCGGATACAAGGAAAGGTTAAAGACAGTTCCAGCTTTTGTTTACGTGTGCGATTAGATTTGTATAAGTATTTTATATTAATGTTATTCTAAGTTAAATAAGTTATGTATTGTGTATTAAGTTAAGGTTACTCGACCTTGGGGATTATGTGTAAGTTTAATGTATAAACAATTTATGTTTATATCTTCCGCAAATATAGTAATAGTGATAGAATGATCGAACCGGATCCGCGGTGATTCGGGGCCCTCACAGTTGGTATCAAAGATGTAGGTTATGAACCTTAGGTAGGAATACCTGAGACTAATAACCGCAGTGATTATGATAAGTACTAACTCAAATAGAGTTAGTTGGTCGGTAAGATTCAAAGACGAATCTCGGCGGGGTATAATATACAGAGTTCCCTAACTCTGATAATAAAATTGAACAGTATTGATAAATAGATAGAGTCTAAAAGACTAAAAATACAATGATAGGATATCATAAAACAAAACGATTAAGATATAGAAATGAATCATAATATATACGATGAGATCACCCCGTGATCTGATAAGGTGATAGTAGGGAGACAAATCAATCTAATGATTGAACAATTTACAGCAAGGTTGCTGAGTGTCAGTTGTACTATGAATTGGTACAGATTCAGGAAAGAATTATGCATACGGATTAAATGAAATTCGTATGGAGAAGGGAGTTAAGATAATTATTGGGATGTCTGTGTCACGCTATTTGATATATGCATGTTAAGAGGGTGATTCCTTTCTCATGTGTATAACAGATAGATAGGTTATATGTAGAGAATATACGGTTAAGTACGACTTCTTAAAACTCATACTTATGTGACATTCTTGATTCATAGTTATATGAAATGTTTATGAACCCCTCAGTGAATGGACGCCAAAGGTCTGACTAGGACAAGTTCTTAAACTCATATGATTGTGGCAAGTTTATGAACTCATAAGTGTGGTTTGACGAACTGGGTATAGTTATGTGTAAATGGAGTATTAAGAATAATAAGAATAGATAGATTGTTTAAGCAAATAATTATTAGTGAAGACATAAGTTTTCCAAGACTCCTAGCTATACTAGACTTCGAAATTTTGACATCAAGCTAAATACGCACTATGTGCTTTTGAAAAATAAAAACAAAAATATGTAGACTCGTAATCATTTTTGAAACGGTTTAAATTATAGTCTATGCTACTTATTTCAGCTAGACGCAAATGATTTGAACTATCAAAATATATTTTATTTATCACTCGTGTACCATGTAACATGGTGCAAAGATTAAAAAAGTTGATAGAGTTATAAATACAGGAATACTTAGTGTGAATTTGATCTAAAATTGATGTTCCACTATTGTAGGATGTGTTATGACAAAGTCATATAACGACGGCATCCTCAAACGGACTGTTAATACAGTACGACATCATGACGTCATTCTTAAAAATATTTTCAAAAATTTTAATTTGCCAACGGGGTTTGGCTACACCTAAATAATTCGATTGAATTGAATTATTGATATGAGTCTACGCTATTCGATTCAGCTAGACTAATGTTATGAAAACTTTAAGAGTTCTTTGAAAACTTTCCCGAACCAAATTATTTTGGCGCGGAATCCAATAAGACCGAGGTAAAAGTTTATGCGCCCAAGACGGATACGAGAAATAGATCAGACCAGAAGTTAAGTACAGGGCATATCAGGCTAATTACCCACTATGTCTGTAAGTTAAGATGGTTTACGGATGAATTTCCATAAAACCTTTGCGAAAATGACAGAAAATAGTCTGTAAAACCCCTTAGCACAATTTCAAAATTTTTACTCTTGTGAGAGGTGTATTGGGTAGCATGTGATGATGAGAAGGAATGGTGAATGGTGTATGGAGTAAGGTGTAAGGTAAATTTCGGGGATGAAATTTTTAGAAGAAGGGATGAATGTGACAACCTGAGAATTTAGGAAATCTTTAAAATCGTAATTAATTGACTTAAGGTTCAATGTTAGGACCTAGACATAAAATAAGTATGGAATTGTCAGTTCTGTAAAGAAATTTCAAGGATTTCAAAATTTTTGGACAAGACTTGAATAATTTGGTAGACTGTAAGTGATAGTCTGGTAATGAGGTATAAGATTTTGGTGGATTTATAATTCTTGTGAAGAATTATCGTGGTTATGTATCTAAGTGTATACAAGCTTCAGTATATGTGATCATATATGTGAACAGTAAATTTTTATGTGTATAGTAACTTATTTGATTAAATTAAGTTACTAAGGTTGGGTAATTAAATTACTTAACAAAAGCATTAAAAGAATAATTTATTTAATTATTTAAGTAAGCAAATAATTGTATTTTGTAGGAAAATTATGTGTTACATATTTATTTTAACTTATATATAAAATAAATATGTAATTAAGAGATGTTATATTATATTTTGGGAATATACATTTATATTTTAAAGATGGGATATATAAATTATATGATTCCTAATTGGTGAAACATTTTGATGTAGGTGGATTAGTAACTTGAGAGTGTAAAACCTAATTACTAACTATTGGGTAAATTATTTATTCAACAAGAGCATTATAATAATATTTGGGTAATTTATTTAATCAAGCTAAGTTGGTTAATTCCTTAAATGTCCAAGTTACTATTGCAAGATTATCTCCAAGCTATTTTGCTTTGTCGGGGTAGAAGGAGAGAGTATTAAGCATGTGTAGTAAAAAATTTGTCAAAGCTTCATCTAACACTCCAAACATGTGTCACCCTAAGGCTAGCTCAAATTATTTTGCCAAGATTGCAAGTAATGTAAGAGAGAGAAAATGAAGATTGTGGGAGATAATATATACATGTAATAATTGTATGTATATACTTTTACTAATAATATATAGCCTTCATCACATTAATACACAAGCTTTCTTATCATTTTCTTCCATAAAAGCTAAGAAAGGAAAATAGAGAGAGAGAGAGAGAGTGGGGAGGGCCGTTTCGGCTGGAGCAAGGAAGGGAAGGGAGGGGGTTTTGATCTTCCTTCTACCCAAAATCATCATCCACTTTGAAAGATCAAGGAAGTATAGCCACAAGTCAAAGGTATAAACACCTTTTATCAAAGTTATTTTTAGTTGTTTAAATCTAATCTTCAGTTATGATTTTGAACTATAAAAATCTTTGATATACATGTTATATGGTGTGTTATGTGTAGATCAAGACATTTTAGGTGTTAAAAGTTTGATATAAAGAAAGAAGAACCAAAACAGTTTTTTTTTAACTTAGAAAAAATAATTTGGTGATCACGCTTCCTAAATGTAAATTTCGGGGTTAGATAGAATGCCCTAAAAATTCTGGGGTTTTGGTATATTGTAATACACTGAATAAGCTTTCCATAGACTCCGGAATGGACAAAATCCGACTTCGGAGGAAAGACTTATGTCATTTTAGAGTAGCCAAGTCAAAACTGGAAAACTCATTTCGGTTCAGTCCCTTTGCACGACTTTTTGGGCTGATACGTTCGGAATCTGGAAAAACAACAGAAGGGAAGAGTTGTAGTCCTGGATGTTAGCTTCGCGTAGGTTCAAGAATCGCTCAAAAATGTTTTGAAACAAAAAAGTTATGACTGTTTTAGCGAGAGAGGATAAATCTGGCAAATAGTTGAAAAACTGTGATGAACGCACACTTTTGGCGCTCTTTTTGGGTAGTCTATTATACCTGAAACCCATACCTGATATTTTTAACAAATACTTTGGTATGCCATGTATAACATATCCAAAAATGGGATCAATCCGATTAACGAACAACGCATACAAAATTAAATAAAATAGCCGATTTGGTATCGAATGACGGAAATATGGAGCTGTTAACGCTTAACGGTTAGGCAAGATCAAGATCGGCGTCACGCCACCGTATTTACCTTCTTTACCGTATCGACATGATTTTTATGCCTTTGTTTTGATTGGTTTCCGTGATACATTTTCGCGGTGTGAAATTTTTCTAAAATACTATGACATTAGGTCTATAACATGCCTAAAATTTCGCTGTTATATGACTTAGGATTTGAAAATAAAAAATAAGCGAACATGCATGTCAGAACTAAAATTTGAAGCGAAATCGGTGAGCGCATGCGCGAGCGGCGACTTTAACGTTCGACGTTCCGAATCACGTTCCGGCAAAATAATAAGTTATAATAAATCTAATAAAATCTTACGGGGGCGAGATTTGACTATAACTAACATTTTAGGCCGGGAAACATCCTTTCGGGTATAAATAAAGCAATAAAAATATGTAATAAATATAAATTACATACTTAAGCGAAATAAAATCTATAGTTGCTTATGAAATTATTTTGTGGTGCAACGAAGAATGTGAAACCTTTGAAAAATTGTATTAATCATAAAAATGATATTTTGAGGTTTTCAGGGCTCAAAAGGAGGTTTTTGAGCTGAGATTTACGTAACGGAATATACATATATATTTAATATATAAAGCAAAAATGCGAATAATTATAAAACAAAAAATAAAGCGAATATGGTAGCAGAATAAAATATGATATATGAGAAAACGGACTGTGTTAACTCATGAATGGACACAATAATATAAAAATTATTTAAATTAAAGAAATAATATAGTAAATTGAGTTTTAGTATAAAAGCTATGCGTTAGCTGTTTAAACTTCGAAATTACGAGTAAAGGAAAAGGATATTTCTGAAATGGAATATAAATAGTTTAAGCTTCATGATGTAAAATATTTACATATTAAAATGAATGAGACCTTTATTATTTATATTAATAAGTGATTTGAATATTATTAAGAATGATTAAAATAGTATTAAATGATTAATAATATTAGATAATGAAATAAATACTATTAAATTATTTGAAAATTATTATGAGCTATTGAAAAATATTTCGACTGATAAGAAAATTATCTAAGATAATTGTTAAGTGTTTAAATAGAGTCTTACGGAAAATAGGCTCGATTATTATCCGACTAGGACGTCGGGATATCGAAATAATACGAAACTCAACTTAGACTGTAATAGTTTGACTTGAGGCTAGGGCTTATGTGTTTTATAGATCGATAGGGATACGTGTTTATGTGTTTAGGTTATTTTATAATTGTATTTAACAATATTATAATGTGATGATATTATTCTAATATTTGGAGATTGATATTATTAATATTAGGTCTTCGGATAAAGCGTTATAAATTACGTAGCGGTAATCAACGGTTCAGGCAAGTTTGTTTTTACTTAACTCTACTACGAGTTGTTTTATTCAGATATGCTTATGGATAATCATTGTTAATTGCCCTTGTAGAATTATACTATGTACATATTGCATGTATAAGTCAGGTATGAAAGGTTGATCACCTTTGTCGACGTCGGGATTTTTGGGTGTCCCTTTCCGTTACTTGTTCTTTGGTGTTCTCATTTTAAGTGAGATTTGTTTGAAAAAACAAGTGAAAAAGGCCCGACATGTATAATGTTGACGATGGACTGTTAAGAGTCGCCAGTTGGTTTTTTAAATGGTTGTACCAACACAACCGAGAAAAGGTTTTACATTGACCCAAAGATGTGACATCTGCTAAACGGGTTTCAATTAACCGAGATTCATTAGGGTCCGAGGACTTGGTTATGCGAGGGAAGGTGTTAGGCACCCCTACATCCGTGTTACCACTACGACCGCCTCTTTCAAGAAAACTATTATCCTAATGTGTGTGTGGGTCAATGTGCTATTATTTGGAAGTAGTGCGAGGCCTCGTTCGAACCTATATACAGGGGTTTGAATTTATGTAAAAATTCAATTTTAGCAAGATATAGCAATGATGTTTTATAAAAAAAGGTTTTTCAAACCTCGATGCTCAATAGTAATTAAGACCTTTTACACTCCCATTTTATTAAGTGTTCTATTTAATTGATTTTATTTCACGAATGCGAGGCATCCGCATTTCAAAATAATGTACAAATATAATGCCGATTTCCTCGTGGGTATGGAAACCATCCGAGGAAATTCGATATTGCGAGAATAATTTACAAGTCGCTTACGCCTAAAATGTCCATCACGGGAACCGAATCTAGATCCAATAGGTTGAATTTGTGATCACATGATTCCTAGGCGCACAAGATACCGCAATTTGTATGAAAGCAGTAAGCAGGTATATATATAAAAGCTATAAATATATATATATACAGACAGGATCACCAACCACGAAGCACCTCCATGGGGGATCAGAAATGTAAATAAAGCTGTTAAAAGCTATCAACCGTCACGGAGGAAACTCCAAGCGAGACGAAACGTAAATAAAGCTATCAATACGGTCAACCGCCATGAAGGAAACTCCAGGCGATACAAAATATAAATAAAGCTATAAATACGGTCAACTGCCACGAAGGAAACTCCAAAGTGACTAATGTAAATAAAGTCAGAATACTACCAACCACCACGAAGGAAACTCCAAGCGGGACGGAATGTAAATAAAGATGTAAAAGCGATCAACTGCCACGAAGTAAACTCAGAAAGGATTTAATATATATATATATATATATATATATATATAAGCAATCAACGCACCGGATGTAAAATCTGTGCTCATCGAATGAGTTCGACAAACAGTTCATATATATATATATATATATATATATATATATATATATATATATATATATATATACACACAAAATCGTAGTAAACGCACTGTATATAAAATCCGTGCTCATCGAATGTAGTCCTACCACGATTCGTATATATAAATAGATATATACAAAAGCAGAGTAAACGCATTTAGGATATAAAATCTGTGCTCATCGAATGTAGTCCCACCACGCCTCATATATATATATATATATATATATATATATATATATATATATATATATATATATATATATATAAAAGCGAGTAAACGCCTCCATCAAAAGTTCAGGCTCATCGAACAAAGTTCGACACACGCTAATATATATATATATATATATATATATATATATATATATATATATATATAGATATATACAAATCAAATAAAACCACAGAATCAAGTCCTAAGGCAAAGCAAGCAACACGACTCTCAACGTGTAGAAGGGTATGTGCAGAGATGAAGAGAAAGACTCTAAAGTGTGTGAGAAGGCTTACAGCTGAATGCTAAAGAAGACTTCTATATCTTTAGAGTGGGTAAACACTGACTTTTGTAGGTACAAAAGGGCTATATATGAGCTCACATGTGTTTAAAAGGGGAAAGTACACTGTATGGGGTGAGTGCAGAGCAAATTGGGCAGGGCTTCCTCGCCTTTTCTCTTCCAAAATGGGCTGCCCAAGCCCTTTATTTATAGGCATTTTAGCCGCAGGTGTACCAGAGGCAACCCGGGTGGGCCCGGGTTTTTCGGGTTGGGTCGTCTCAAAGTACGTGCACTCAGGCACTGTAATGTCCACTCGAACTTTCAGAAGTGCAATCTGGGCATCCGTTTGAGGTATACAAGACCTATTTCGGACCACCGTTGTCGAGAGTTGTACGATGGCATGGGATTAGAGTTTGTACGAAGTCATTGAAGATGGGACGATGCCCTCCGGCCTTCAAGCTTCAACTTTCATCCGTTACCCCGCACAATAGTCACTTGGGATTGGTTAGTCTTGTGGGACATTGTTGCGTAGAGACGTGATGTGGCATCGTGTTGATGAGATGACGATATTGCCCCTCATCGATGTTATCGCCGGATTGGGCTGATAAAGCAGAAGTTGCTCAAACTTCGCTGAGATTGGACTGCTGCAATTGTTGAAGGTCCTCATTGTCACCTTAGAGGTGTGCATGTCTTCTCGATGTTATTGCCGGGTTGGTGCAGTGTATCTCGTTATGAGCGCCGAGATTGAAGTTGGTTGCATTTGAAACAAGCATTTTCGGGGTTATCGTCGAAATTGGTGGCTATTCACATGGTTGGGACTGAGACTGGATACCTCGGGGTTATCTCCGAGATTAATCGGTCTTCTCCGGTGTGTGTTCCGGTATTATATCTGCATGCCTCGGGGTTATCTCCGAGGTTGGATTTGTTACTTACTCCAGTGTGATCTCAATGCGATGATGAACTTCCGGTAGTATCCGATATGGATTTGGATTGTCTTTCAGGGTTCTCTCTTAAAAGACGAATCTGTCCTCCTGCAATGTTAGTGATAGGTATACAAAAAATTTTGAGTGTCTACAGATGCCCCTCTTTATCATACTCATGCATGGCGATGCATGGGTAGGATAAAGAATCCTAGACACTTGAAATGCAACAAGACAAACATGGTATTATGGGTAGCAAAATGATGCAAATGTATGATGCATGTGTACGGGGTTGTAGCCCAACATGCTGGGGATGATTGCTGGATCCCTGTGGCTTCCATTGGGGATTGGCAATACTGACCAGATTTGATGTGTAAGCCAAATCTGTTAGGATGTTGATGTTGGAGTTATCACCAAATTCTTGTGTTCTTGATAACGACTTGATCCTGAAGAGGTACCTCTTATGTGCAAGAGATCTGTGGGGAGAAAGCTTGGTCTGTTTGAGGATATGTATAACATATTCCATCATCTATCATCTTTGATAACATTGACCTTTTCTGGTTAGTATCGCCAGAATATGTCAAGATTCTGTTAGATTTACTGCCAACAGCAAATGTTGTTAGGGATGCCTGACCTTCGTTGACGTGTATTTCACTGACATGTGAATCAATGGCTGAAAAATCCTGTGGGATATACTATCAAGGTTGCTTGACACTCACTGACGTGTGAATCAACGGCTGAGGCTCTATGAGTAGATTGTCAAGGTTGCCTGACCTTCACTATCGTGTAGATCAACGGAACATTGCGTTGTAACCCCCGCCGGGGATATGCTGGGGAATACAAGCAGTTGGGTATGAAAACCTCGAATAGCCCTAGAGCTATGATAAGTTTAAACGCTATTGGCTGAAATGACGTCAAGGTTGCTTGACCTTCGTTGATATGTGTGTCAACGACTGAGCATGCGTGGTTACTCCCTCCGGAGATATACATGGTAACCCCCGTCGGGGACCTATTGGGGACTCATGAGCATGTACGCAACTATTGAACGGTTTTCAATGCTTCGATGGGTTTACTTTCCATTGGCTGGAATAACGTCAAGGCTGCTTGACCTTTGTTGATAGACGTGTCAATAGATGAACGTGTTGTAACCCCCACGGGGGATCTACGTTGTAACCCCCGTTGGGGACATACGTTGTAACCCCCATCGGGACATACGTTGTAACCCCCGTTGGGGACATACGTTGTAACCCCCGTTGAGGACATACGTTAGAACCTGGTCGAGACATTTAGGGTAACGACCCGTAGAGTTGGAAGCATCGTACTGCATTTGACGATTGCCGGATGTGATTTGTGACAAATGAGATCATTGATGGTATATACCTCGTGTTCGGGTGACTACCAATGAGTGATGTACTGATTCAAAGTTTCATCCGAGAAGACCGTGATCAGATCTTTGCTTTTGCTCAATCAAGGTGGCATTTTTATTCCCGATTTGACCTTTCTAGTCCGTAAGACCTCCTTTGTAAATCCTCGAATCGACCGAGCCAAGGGTGGGACCCACATAGGTGCCGCAGTGCACCTCTTCCGCACCATGCAGTGAGCTCATGACCAATCGTGGATTATAAACCTTGCGGTTGGTCTTCATGTCACTTTCAACTTGTTTCAGATAGAGAAACCGCTAGCCATCTTCGGATCTGCTTTGAGTTGAAGTTCGCTTCGCAAATTCTCGCCACCGCACAAGTGTTCTATACTATCCTCGTAACGTATGCATGTATTTTTTCCGGTTTCTATCCGGTGGATTGTGAGTTATCGCATCGAAATGCATCTAAACACATAGTAGTGATTATGTATGCATAAATGACTTGATAAAAAATATTCAACATAGTAAATGTTAGTATTAAACCATGCTGAACATAATGATGTGAAAAAATTTGACTTTTGGGACAGTCAAATTGGCACCTTTTTCTGCTTATTTTTGTCCTATTTGAGGTCCAATGAGCAAAAGGTAGCAAGGCAAAGTACTCCTAGTATTGAGGTTGGCCTTATGCATGATGATTTTTATTTTTAATGCATATATTATGTATATGACTTTGGGGCAGGTGTGCTACTGAATGGCCACCTAGACATGCTTATGTGCATGTGGATAGTCCTATTTTCAAAGGGGACTATGGCAAAATTTTTCCAAATGTAGGCATTGGGTAGTTATGCATGCATGCATATAGTCATAAATGCATTTAAAAAGCTCCAGGTAAGGAAATGCCACACCCTTTCTGAGGTGATTTGGAGACTTGTTGTCCAGATATTATGGATCCGGATCAGCCGAGCAGTTCCTATAGGACCACTTCTGGTGTACGGCGGAGGGCTTCTGAAGTGCCTCATCCCCGTTCTGTTAAACAGCCTCATCGGTTGGTGGAGGCTGTGATTCGCCTTGTCCGGGTAGATGTGCCAAACTTTGAGGACGAGGAGGCGGATATTCCGATTGAGGATCCTGCTCCTGCTACACATATCCCTCGTAGGGAACTCCCGAGCATTCAGGTGGCAAACCTAGAGTTGCTGGGTGATTTGAGCAAACATCCATCGATGTACTTGCATGCTAACGAGGTATGGCGTTAGACTTTGATCTTCCTTCTTTCCTATTGATGAGGATTAAAGGGTTTTGATGTTGATCTACATTTCATGCAGGTTCCAGGTTTTACACAGCCTCGAGGGAACTGGTTTAGAATTCACTCCATGTACCAGGCGCTTCATCCTGACTATAGAGCGATAGTGCATGCGTGGGGATTCGGGGCATTCTTCTCCATCCTTCCTCATTGATGTCCCTGGGGTTACCTCAGGGCATTGTCTAAGCGATGGTTTCATCGGACTCGACCACTCCATCTGCGGCTGGATTATGAGGTGATGATGCCTTTATGGATCGGCGATTTATCACATGTATGGAGTTTGGAGGGAGCCAGTGCCTTGCATGGCGAATATCACCCCTACTACCGTCCGATCCTTACTAGGAGTTCGTACGAGGCGCCAAAAGCGTGGATCCGTCTGCTCGTCCTTTGAGCGTAGATGCTATGAGTGGGATTTTGAGTGAGCCCATGCTCGATGATGTCGAGGATCGTGGATCGCGTTCGCTGCAGCGATTGTTCTGATGATCATTCGTGGGTTGTTTACAGCGTATAACTCTTCTATTGTATCTTTTGCTTTGATCAGCGCCACACGTGATGTGGACCGTATTGGAGAGTATGATTGGGGCTCCTACACCTTTGTCTAATTCCTCCCGGGCATGCGCATACGCTCACAGGGTTTGACTGAGGCTTGGCTAGGATTTTACCCATTTCTGCTGGTGAGTATTGCTCTTGTCTTTTCCCATTCATGGGTTAAGAGTGTTTACTGATAGCAGATGTTTTGCCATTGTGTTGGCAGTTTTGGGCCTATGAGAGGCTGCCATGCTTGCATCCTGTGAGTGTGTTAGGTTTAGATACCTATCCACGAGGACAACGATGGCACCATTCTATTTTACCGGAGGTCCCTGTAGCTAAGGGATTCACTCACTATCGTATGCAGCTGGAGTTGCTGACAGCTGATACCATTACATGGATTCCCTATTCAGGGGAACACTTGACCATCGGTTTTGAGGATGGACATCCGACCGGAGTCGAGCATTTGATTTCCACCAGGAGAGTTCCTCCCTTCACTGATGGAGGCTGGGAGCTCTATTTAGGAGAGTGTGCTATTAGGAGCACTACAAGGGAGATCCGTATACCGATCCTGCCTACTGCAAGGCGTTATTGGCCCGTATCACAGTCACCCATTACTCATATCCCATTGTTGGGGGTTGACAGCCAGATTATCGAGAGGTTCTTGCACTCGACACGCCCAATGGTGGTGGTCCCTCGCACTATTGGAGCCCAGTCCCGCGCCACACAGTTTATGGGGGATATGGTTCCAGGATCCTTGATGATGACGAATTGGATATCTTGTGTCCGAGATCCGACTCATATGACCCAGATTGATAGCTTGACCTGGCAGTTGGATCAGGCACATATATTTATTCGGCATTTGGGCAGAGATCCAGCAGAGGCGGAGACATTCGTTCCTTCCAGCTTAGGTGCTGGCCCCTCAGAAGACCCATTCGGTTTTGCCGGCATAGATCCTCCTCTTTATAGGCCTGACATCCCTATTGATAGAGATCCAGTAACTCAGGAGGAGTTACATCAGGTGGACAGGATTGACGATGTGGATATCGACACCATTGTCTTCTTCTGATGTGTATTCTCGTTATATCTTTTGATAGGCCTCTGTTAGTAGTAGGGCGTCTGTGCCCCATTTCCCTATATTTATAGCTGTACAGAGATGATATATTAGATGATGGTATACTTAGGAATGTATGCACCGTCTTTTCATTCCCTATATCATACTGCCATCCATTATCTGTTATGCATGTATCATGTTACGCATATGTATGTATGTCCAGAGATATTCGACATTAACCCCTGGATAGTCTTATGACACGGAACGCACATATGTCTTCTTCGATAGTTAGCCGTATAGATCATACCCCACCATCATTGATGGCATTGGGTATGCGATCGTGGTACGATAGCATGTCACCACCAGATAGGGTAACCGTAGATTAGTTGCTGCAGCATACCATGTCTTTATTTCCTTTTCAGGTTCCTGCAGGGTTTGTAGACGGGATGCTAGAGCATTGGCTACCGGATAGGCAGGTATTTTGATTCGGCACCTATGAGTTGACTCCTACTCTAGAGGAGTATGCACGGTTGACGATGCTGCCTTTAGACAGACCTTGCGTGCATTTGGCTTTGGGAGACATGAGTAGATGATTCATAACTCTCACAGGATTGCGGCGCAGAGTAGTGCAGGACGAGCTGACATCTAGCCATGTGATATCCCGACATTTTCTGTACGACAGATTTGGCTCAGAGGATAGCTACTCGTGACATTCTGGGGATTTCACCGCACCGGAGGACCATTGGCGTTTGGCCAGGGTTGATGTACTGATGCTATGCGTATTATTGTATGTCTATATGCCACGATATATGGACGAGATAGACATTGGTGTCATTATGGCTGTGAGAGCTCTTAGAGAGGGTCGCACCATTGTACCTATGATCGTGGAAGAGACCCTATGGTCGGCATCCTATTGTTGCACGTATCCTACAGGAGTGTTCACTGGGAGTTCGGTCATGTTGTACGTGTGGTTTATGTCAGACTTGAGACCGGTTGGTACCCTTAGACGACATGGGTATTGCTTCTCCCATGATGTGGCCATGTCATATTCCTTTCAGCCATCAGAGTGTACAGATGCTCTGTCTTGGTCTCATATTTTGGCGAATATCGAGAGATCCATTCAAGATATTGTCGCGTTTCGGGCTTTGCTCACCATACTGACTTTCATTACTCAAGCTCCGGGCATGGATTTTCTCCTTCTGGCTGGCTTGAGGGGAGTGACTACTTATCACCCACTGGCCGTGATGTCGCAGTTCGACTAGTTCCAGGATTTCCATCCTTTTGAGGCGATAGGTCGGCGTTCAACTTCTCGATATCTCTCGGCCAGAGGACCGATCCGTGTGTATGCTTGTTGGGATCGGCGTGAGATAGCTTCTTTTCGTCACCATCCGTAGTTCTGCAGAGTATTCCGCATGGATAGAGACAGAGGTTTTGTCGGCTGCAGTAGTATCTGCAGTACCGGATAGCGAGTCAGACGATCCAAAGCCCATGGAGGACATTGATACCTACATCGAGGAGGAGCCCGCTGCTGGGTTGCCAGCATTTCTTCCGAATTCTCCTAGTACTAGTACTTTTGTGATTCAGTACTCGACACAGTACTTAGAGCAGAGTCTTCATCTGATGACCTTTGAGAGAGATCATGCTCGATCTATGATGTAGACCGCCCTTGAGGGGAGAGACACAGCTCTATTAGAGAGAGACTAGGCATTAGATCGCAGAGATGCCGCTGTTGTTGAGCGGGATGCGGCTAGATCAGCCAGAGATGTAGTGATAGTTGAGTGGGATAATGATATATCTGCTTGGGATGTAGCCGTCACAGATAGTACTGCAGTGAGGTCCCTTACCACTGGCATGATCGCAGAGATGAGCGCATATATTGATGATCATATGGTCACCATACAGATGGCTACAGATCTTTTGGGTCGTATGGATATTCTCATACAGGAGACCACAGCTTCACCTCCTTCCTTTGAGAGGGACGCCATGTTGGGCTTGTTAGCTCGCATATATCTTAACTTGTAGATGAGATTGTATTTTCCTGCACAGACTAGCTTAGCCATTTTGTCCTGTACAGTTTACATTGTATACATCAAACAGCATAATATATATGACAGGGAAATATATTTTTGGATCACTTCCCTTTTAGCTATGCCTTGCTATTTGCTTGATATTTTGCCTGCTGCTTCAGGGCTCGTGGTCTTGATGTATTCTGAATTCCTCCTGGGTGGATGGACATTGAGTTGTTTATGGATAGTTCAGAATGGATCATCGATCTCGGTGTATCCCTACCATCTTTGGTGTCTTAGGACTGGTTTATGGATGGAAATGTGGAGAGGAGTGTGGCTTTCCTCTCTGAGATTGACCGCACCACAGATGGTAGCCAATACTTCTATTTAGGAGAAGCCTAGTTAATTCCACCTCTTATGGATTGGTGTTGCTCTTCAAGGTATGACCGCAGCTTAGATGGTCGCCGAATCTCCTATTTGGGAGGAGTTCAGTAATTCCATCCCTTGATCCTGCTTGATGAAATGTGGTGGATTGAAGGATGATCCGAGTACCAACTGACAAGGGTTTGTGTTTTGGTAGGGGGTGAGACCGCACCATGAATGGCTGCCTACGTACTCCTATTGAAGAGGAGATCGGGTCTGCATAGTTTGAATCTGGTATACGAGGTTCAACGCTGTATATGGTAGAGAGGGTGTAGGAATGTTTTTGGTTGTTTTTGTTTTTGTAAGGGTAGAAATGTTTTTGTTGTTTTTGTTTTATTGCGACCGGGCCATATGAAATGGTTGCCTACGTACTCCTATTGAAGAGGAGATCAGGTCGACGTAGTTCGCCCTTCAGGGCGAGATGAACAACGTAATCCCATGTGCAGGTCAGAGTGCGGGGAGGAGAAAGTTTAATCCTAGGATGAGGATAAACTACAGGTATGAGAAGTTTGATCCCATGTATGGGTAGCCAAACTGCAAACGCAAGAGGTTCAATCCGCGGTGGGATGACCTAAGTTGTAGGAACGCAGAGGAGAAAGCCAGGCTGTTGGCTTGAAATGTATGTTTCCCTGAGGGACAAAGTGTAGGAAATTTGTAGGTGGTAAAGGGTTAAAGAACCGGAATGACTGGTGACCTGATGATTCTGCACCAGGGTGTTTGTGAATTACTTCAGACATAGTACCGTTTCACGGCGTCTGAGTTGATGAGTTGTGGAAATTCATCGCCGTCCATTTCTTGCAATCTGAGAGCGCCTCCTGCAATACTTCTTTGACAACAAACGGGCCTTCCCAGTTAGGAGCGAATTTTCCCTTAGACTGATCTTGGTTGTTAAGGATTTTCTTCAAAACCAAGTCATGTTGTTTAAACTGCCGTAGCCGGACTTTTTTGTTGTAGGATCTGGCGATCCTTTATTGATATAACTGACCATGGAAGAAAGCTGAGGTTCGCCTTTCGTCTATCAGAGACAATTGGTGATACATGTCTTGTACCCATTGGTCTTCATCCAGCTGAGCGTTTATCAACACTGTGAGGGATTCCATTTCAACTTCTATGGGGAGTACTGCTTCCATCCCATAGGTTAATGCATAGGGGGTTGCCCCAGTGGAAGTGCGCGTTGAGGTTCTGTAGGCTAACAGAGTCAGAGGCAATAGGTCAGGCCAATCTTTGTGGTTGGCGAACATCTTTTGCATAATCTTCTTGATGTTTTTGTTAGCCGCTTCAATAGCACCGTTCATCTTTGGACGATAGATGATAGAGTTGAGATGTTTGATGTGGAATTTACTACATAATTCCTCCATCATTTTGTTGTTGAGGTTTTTGGCATTGTCTGACACAATCACCTCTAGTTGTCCATATCGACAAATGACATTGTTTCTGATGAAAACAATGATTACTTCTTTAGTAACCCTGGGGAAGGAGGCTGCTTCTACCCACTTGGTAAAGAAGTCAATTATGGTGAAGATAAATCGATGACCATTACTGGCTTTAGGTTCAATGGGCCCGATAACGTCCATTCCCCACATTGAGAAGGGCCAAGGTGAACTCATATTGTGGAGTTCCCGTGGAGGGGCGGGTATAGCATTCCCATGAATCTGGCACTGATATCATCTCCTGATGTGGTCATTACAATCAGCCTTGAGAGATAACCAATAATGTCCCATCCTGAGGACTTTTTTGATAAGGAGGGGGCCACTCATGTGGGGGCCACAGACTCCGCCATGGATTTCATCCATAAGCCTTTGGGCTTGATCTTTGTCTGAACATCTGAGGAGACCTAGTCCTGCATCTCTTTTGTAGAGCCCATCTCCACTTAGGTAGAACTTCATAGTAAGTCGATGGATCCGCCTTTTCTCAGTCGGGCTCGCCTCAACGGGTGTAGATCCATCTCGCAGATATTCCTTGATATGCTGATACCAAGGAGGTTGGATGGGAGGTAGCTCATCCGATACTTCTCCAACGTAATTCCTATAGGCTGGGGCCTTGTGCAGGGAGATCGCGACGCTCGGCAAGTGTTCCTTGTCTGATATGCGAATCAAGGAAGCCAAAGTTTCTAATGCGTCCGCAAAGTCATTCCTAGTACGAGGAATGTGTAGAAAGGAGATTTCTTTGAACTCCAAAACCATCTATAAAACCTGCCGATGGTAAGGCAGTAAATGTAGTTCCTTGGTTTGATAGATTCCGATGGATTGTCTGATTACCAACTCTGAATCTCCAAAGACAAGATTAACCGCTTTGATGCCCATTGAATCTGGGCAAGTTTTAGCCCCATGATACGACCTTCATACATACTCGGTATTGTTGTTGGTGCTGACAAACTGTAATTTGACGGCAACAGGATACTGCTCCCCCGTATCATATACTAGAACTGCTTTAGCTCCAGAACCTTCCATATTAATAACTCCATCAAAATACATCTTCCATGATTGGCGCGTATCGTACTGATGGTGTTGCTGCACTGTCATTAGTCCTTCATCAGGGAAATGTGTTTCCAAGGGTTTGAAATCCCCTGAAGGTGCGGCGGCCAGTTGATCCACGATTCCTTGACCTTTGATGGACTTTTGAGTCACATATACGATGTCAAATTGTTGTAGGATCAACTGCCATCTGGACAGTCGGCAATTTAACATAGGTTTGTTGAACACATACTTGAGAGGATCCACACGGGATATGAGATGGGTTGTGTGACCATGGAGGTAATGTTGTAACCTCATGGAAGCCCATGCTAAAGCACAACACGTCTTTTCGATCAGAGTGTACTTGTGTTCACAAATTCTTTGAATCTTTTCTTTGAGGTAATAGATAGCTCGTTCTTGGCCTCTATCGTCCTTCTGTCCCAGCATGCAGCCCATGGCATTGTCACTTATGGAAAGGTACATAAAAATGGGAACATCATCCCTGGGTGGCACCAAAATAGGAGCTTTGACTAGTTGTTTCTTGATTGTAAGGAAGGCCTTCTGACACTCGTCATTCCATTTCATGGAGGAGTTCTTCCTTAATAGCTTGAAGATTGGCTCACAGGTTGCTGTGAGTTGGGAGATAAACCTGCTAATGAAGTTAATTCTTCCCAAAAATCCCCGTATTTCCTTCTCCGTCTGAGGAATGGGCATTTCGGTGATGGCTTGGATTTTGGCAGGATCCAGCTCAATCCCCTTGTGGCTGACTAGAAATCCTAGCAACTTGCTTGATTTAACGCCAAAGGCGCACTTAGCTGGATTCAACTTAAAGTTGTACTTATGCAACCTATTGAACAACTTTCTGAGATGGTCTATATGGTCATCCTCCTTCCGGTACTTGACAATGATGTCATCCATATAGATCTCGATCTCTTTATGCATTAAGTCATGGAAAAGAGCCATCATAGCTCATTGATAGGTAGCTCCGACATTGATGAGGCCGAACGACAACCGTCTATAGCAAAAAGTTCCCCAAGGAGTGATGAAAGCGGTTTTCCGACGATCTTCCTCGTGACCATAATCGATGATACCCCACAAAGCAATCAAAGAAAGGAGTACATGTCAGATTGCAGCAAGATTGTCAATAAGAATGTGGATAAATGGCACGGGAAAACTATCTTTTAAGAAAGCTTTGTTCAAGTCCCGGTAATCCACGCAAACTCGCACCTTCCCTCCAGGTTTAGGTATGGGCACAATGTTGGATATCCACTCAGGATATGTAGATACCATTATGATGCCAGCTTGAAATTATTTCACAATTTCTTCTTTCATCTTTAAACTCCATTTAGGTTTCAATCGCCTGAGCTTTTGCTTCACTGGCTTAAATCCCTCTTTAATGGGAAGGCGATGAAGGTAAATGTTAGTGGACAAACCCACCATGTCTTCATGAGACCAGGCAAACACATTCGGGAATTGGGTTAATAGTGTAACCATATCATTCCGTTGGTTTGGGGTAAGGTCTGAACCAATATGGATTAACTTAGGGCTTTCTAAGGTTCCGAGATTGAAAGAAGTGGTTTGATCAAGGTTGGGTTTAGGTTTGTCTTTGACCCATTCTTGAATTTTTGGACGCACCTCAATGTCATCTTGTATATCCATCAAGGCTGAATCCATCTCTACATCAAAGGTACAATCCTTGTGGAGAAGAGGCACCAGATGTCCAGCAAAATCTGTGCACATCTAAATTCAGAGTCCTGAAACAAAATATGCTTTCACTTAGTATATATGAAATGTGTTGATCATACACAGTGTTAGCATATACTGGCAAAGTAAACTGCTAATATTGTATAGAAAAGTAAGCAGTTATTATATCTACAGGGCAGAAGGAGTTTCTTCCCACTTTACCCTTGACGACCAATGCAAGGGATGCTGTTCCAATTGGCAAGGGCAAAGTCCAGGTGGACTGCAGTGATGGAGGGATTGTCATCATTCTCCTTGTCCCGAATCATGGCCATTACGTCTGGGCAATCATCGTCTGGGGTGTATCTGTTGGCATGCTCGTCATGAACGATGATGCGTATGCCTGACATCATTCGGATGATGTCTTGCTTGATTCTTCGTTCTTTTTCTTCCACTGCGGGATTTGGAACAAAGATTTCTTTTCCTTTCACCGGTACCGGCTTGGGACATAACATAGCCATTACATTTGTAAGACCCCGAATTTTATGAAATAAAAATATTCAATTTTTTATAATTACTATTCATGAGTTACTATTCACGAGTTACTATTCACGAGTTACTATTCACGAGTACTATTCATGAAGCATGATAATTTTTTTCGTAAGAAGGCATTACTCAATAATTGTTACAGTAATTATTGTTCAGTATTTTATTTTATTGATTCAATAATTGCTACGTTGATATTTTATATTATTGTTGTTTCAATAATTGTCACGGCACAGTATTTCCCATTATCGGATCAATAATTCATATTATTTGGATAATATTATTAGATAACATTATTGACAATGTTTAGAAAGTTCTGTCAAGGAGAGGTTTAGTCATCTAATTGCGTGCCAGTAAGGAGAAATCCTTATTGGAAAGCCCCTCTTCCCTGAACCCGCCTAGTTATCGATATTGTGATTCTGTAATATTATTTGTGAATAATTAATTATTGATTTATATAATAAGAAAAATATTTATTTTATGTGGTTATAGATGGAGAAAATTTTTAATGTGACAATTGTTGAAATTTGATATTTTATCTTTTCTGATAAAATATATTATTATATTACAGTAATATAATAATGGTGATATTTTTACAATGAATGTGTGATATATGAATAAATGAGGAGGAATAGTAGTTTTGTTGCATTAAATGCTAAACATATGTTTTGTGTGTTACAAAAAATGTTTAACACATGTTAAACATGATGGTGTACACAAATTTTGACCGAAATCTGATTATAGCCTATAAATCGTACGTTTGTGGATTGCAGTCAATTTCTGTTTGGAATTTGGAAAAACTTTCTTCTGCAAAGTTATAGAGAATGGAATTTCCTATGGAAATGACATATGGTTCAAATTTTTCTGATAAAAGGGCTATTTATTATGAATTATTGAAGTTCCAAAGTTCCATAAGAATTGATTTTTGGAAGTATTTCCTTATCATATAAATCAATAGTTTGAACCAGAATCACAATAATGACAACCAGGCAGTTCCCAGGAAAGAGGGGGCTTTCCGATAAGGATTTCTCCTTACTAGCGGCAAGCAATTAGGTGACCAAACCTCTCATTGATGTAACTTTCTAGACATCGCTAATAATGCTATCTAATAATATTATTCAAATAATATAAATTATTGATATAATAATGGAGATCTTCAAAGGACAATTATTGAAACAACAATAATATAAAATATCAACGCAAAGAATTATTGAATCAATAAAATAAAATATTGAATAAGAATAACTCGTAATACATTATTGAGTAAAGCCTTCACGTAAGGATCAATAATTCAAAAATACCGCAATACCGCGTGCCATCTTGTAAGTAACTACGCCAGACATCAGTATTTTAACCACAAGGTATTCCAACAAGTTAATCGGTATAACTACGCCAAGTTATTTATAAAAACTCAAATTTGTCATTTTCTTCATCCGACAGTTATCCGTTATGGGCCCCACAAATGGCTACTGGCTAATATTTAATATTCCTCGATAGAGAGAATATTCCTTGACCAAACGAATATTCCCCGACAACAATGAATATTTTATAACCACTTGCATATTTTGAAAAAATTCATATATCACCCTTAACTTTAACCTTTTATCAATTTAACCATTTACTAAATAGGAAAATTGAATACTTTTATTTCATAAAATTTAGGGTCTTACAATCTCCCCTCCTTATGAAATTTCATCCCCGAAATTTACGTACCTGGTATTTCAAGAGTTGAGAATACCTTACTTTCATTTCAGATTCCATCTTCCTTGTCCTCGTGATTTCTCCATTGCTCATCTCCTGTATTTCAGATATCATTCTAGAATACAACTTCAAAACAAGGGTTAGTTGAACAAATTAACATATCACATAATATCCCCATATTATGACTGACCAACAAATAAGCTTAGGTAGGACACACTAGCGAAGAATTTACTCATCTCTCCCCTCCTAGTTCTATTCCCCGATCTCCGTCAGAGATCATATCCCTAAGCTCTGATACCAAATGTGACTCTAGACACCAACTTGTGTCAGCACCTCACAATGATACCTATCAGCTTGCCACCGAAAGACAGCGTCCCCTACGGAGAGTCTGGCTTCGGTGCATTCCCCATCAACATGAAGTCACCAGTGAGAGGCTCGGGGCTCTTCACACTTATGGCTCTGATACCAAATGTGACAACCCCAAAACAGGTCCAATCCACCTAATCTATTCTGAGTCGCCAAATACATGGTACAGAAAACAACAACAACTTTATTACAACAATTGTCGTGCAAAATACAAGAAAACCTTGGTTGACCTAATAGACTCCAAAGAAAAATGAGAAGATTACTATCATGTTCTTTCCAGTGGTGAGTCTTCTCTTGACATATAATTATCTCCGTTGTCTCCAACTGAGAATTATACTTCAAACAAACACCAAGATCATATAGGTAGTGCGCGTAGATTTACTCAGTAAGTGGATGTGCACAACCCTGTCTTATGATGACACGAGGTTGTATGTCTTTAGACATCTTGTATGATAGTGGCAAAACACCCTTCCAAAGTTGGGTTCGCCTCACCTTATATGATTCACCAAATATAACTACTAAATGATGTATACAACACATTTTTCTATATTGTTTAGGAAGAAATCCACAGCTAAAGACCACCGTTCTATTCCTCATACCCTTTCGACCCAAATACACTCTTATTACACGAAAGGAATTGTGAAGCAAAAGGGTGAGCACAACTAGCTCGAAGAAGAATATCATGGCTAAAGATAATTAAATTATCAATAGCCTTCATCAGTAATAAATCAGAGATTTAGAACATATGGTAGATGATAAAACTTTTCAACCATAGTTGCAGCGAAACGAACAATTCATTAGAAGAGTCAAGTAGACCATAAAATCTATTATCTTCTTCATGTTAAAAGTCCACCAACAATGTTTTATCCCTGTAACATCAATCAACAATTCCTATCCACAATCACATGTATAACTCATAATCATAATTATAGTTCTAAATTCCTTTTCTCATCCAGGACAAAGATAATTTTCATCACCTGAAACATCAAAGATCATGGTTATACCAAATCATAGTTCATGTTCATAATCATACTAATAAATTTATCTTTGCACTACGGGCCAAAGATATTCATCAACAAGTCATCTTTGCACTACAGGCCAAAGATATTCAACAACAGGCCATCTTTGCATTACGAGCCAAAGATATTCATCAACAAATCATCTTTGCACTAAATGCCAAAGATATTCAACAACAAGTCATCTTTGCATTACGAGTAAAAGATATTCATCAACAATTCATCTTTGCACTACAGGCCAAAGATATTCAACAACAGGTCATCTTTGCACTACGGGCCAAAGATATTCATCAATAATTCATCTTTGCACTACAGGCCGAAGATATTCAACAACAAGTCATCTTTGCACTATGGGCCAAAGAGAACCCATAGTCACGATCATACCAATAATCTACCCATCTTTACACTCAAATGAAAGAGAAATTCAACATCAGGGTTATAAAAAAGTTATATATGATAATAAAAATAATATGATCAACAACTGCATTTATTTTCAAGAGCAACAATCATAAATCAACGATAATTTGGTCAGAAAAGAAACCAATTTTTGTCGTGAATAGTACCCGTGAATAGTAATTCGTGAATAGTAACTCATGAATAGTAACTCGTGAATAGTAACTCATTAATAGTAATTAAATGAATAGTACTCAGATTCATACATAAAATCGTGATATCGTAAATAATGTCATATATGTAAATAGTGCCTTATACATGAATAGTACTGTATACGTGAATAGTAACCCCGACTCAAAAAGGTAGAAATTCAACAATAAGATCCATACCAATATGTCAGTATAATGATATTGAAAGAATAATATCATTATGAAGAATATAACATCCCTTAATATCCCTTACTATCCCTTACCTCAAAAGAGCAGCATTTCTGACTGGATATCGGATATGACGCTGAAGGAAACTTGCACTGATGAATAGCAACTCACCAAGTATCTAAATACTCACAAAATACACTCGATAATCTAGAGAGAAAAAGAGAGAAAACTTATGAATTCTGGTGTGATTTTCAATTCTAACTTAGCCCTTTATTTATAGGAAAATGTTAGCACACCGAAGCAGACTTGACCTGCTACCTGATGGCTTTACCTGCTACTATTCCACCCACCAAAAATCAGCCATCTTCCCAAACAACCAAAAGTGGGGCCCACCCATTTCTAGGATTTTCCACCAAAATCATTTATAAACCTAATTTCTGAATCATTCACCTCTTAAAATTTATAACAAATCATTCGTTCATTTTTAATGGTTCAAAATTTGTGGACATATACTCAACTTATATATGTATAACATATCCAAAAATCACAACGATCCAACTCTTTGGATTAAAAATTATAACTCACTTAATGAGCTTTAAGAACATCGATTTGATCTTTTAATACCTCCAATCTGACAAAATACTGATAAAACACCTCAACATTAATTCCTTCATTTATAACCACATAAATAAATCCATTATTTATATTCACATCAAATAAATATTTCCTTATCATATAAATCAATAATTAATTATTCACAAATAATATTACAGAATCACAATAATGACAACCAGGCAGTTCCCAGGAAAGAGGGGGCTTTCCGATAAGGATTTCTCCTTACTAGCGCGCAATTAGGTGACCAAACCTCTCCTTAACAGAACTTTTTAGACAATGCCAATAATGCTATCTAATAATATTATTCAAATAATATGAATTATTGATCTGATAATGGAGATACCGTGCAGTGACAATTATTGAAACAACAATGATATAAAATATCAACGCAAAGAATTATTGAATCAATAAAATAAAATATTGAACAAAGAATTCATCGTAATAATTATTGAGTAGTGCCTTCTTACGTAAGGATTAATAATTTAAAAATATTGCATAATACCGTGCTACTCAAGCAACTACGCCAGACATCGTATTTTAACCACTGTGTATTCCAACAAAGGTTAATTCAGAATAACTACGCCATTATTTATAAAACTCAAATTTGTCATTTTCTTCATCCGACAATTATCCGCATGGGGGCCCACAAATGCTCAAGGCTGGCAGCATTTAATATTCCCCAATGTAAAGAATATTCTCATGACCAAACGAATATTCCCCGATAACAATGAATATTTTATAACCACTTGCATATTTTGAAAAAATTCATATATCACCCTTAACTTTAACCTTTTATCAATTTAACCATTTACTAAATAGGAAAATTAAATACTTTTATTTCATAAAATTGGGGTCTTACATATTTCTATTAATTTCATGGAGTATAGAAGCCAAAACTTTAACCAACCGAGTATAATAGAATATATGAAACTACAAATGGATTTTCGCTTCGCCATGCGAGAATCCACGTCAGATGCATCATTTCCACAAGTTACTAAGGAATGAATACAAAGGATCATTCACCATGCATACAAAGAATCCATATAGGCAAAGTTATTCCAACAGAGTAATAAAGAATGGAACCGAAGTCATGCGTAATCGCCGATGCATGTGATATTCCAACAGAATAATAAAGAATGGAACTGTGTCATGCGAATCCGCATGCATGTGATGATGTTCAATAGAATAATAAAGAATGGAACCAAATCATGCGTAATCCGCATGCATGTGATGTTCCAACATAATAATAAAGAATGGAATAACAACATAATTCACCAAGCATGCGATAAACCGCATGCATGAAGTTATTCCAATGTAATAATAAAGAATGGAATAATGAAGAATTTCACCATGTATACTAGAGTCCGCAGACGTATACGAAAGTTATTCCAATGAATAATAAGGAATGGAATAACAATAGTTCTCTTCATGAATATAAAGAAATAATACCCTTACCTTAAAAAGAAGAGTATTTCACCTTAGGGCGTGGATATACTTGAAGAAAACTTGACTATTTTTTTTTACCAAAGCTTTCTTAAACTCTAAAGAAATACGCTCAAGATTATAGAAGATGAATTCTTTGAATTTCTAGTGTGTTTTCAATTCTAACTAAGCATCCTATTTATAGAAGAATGGAAAGGATATTATGCAATAAAATATAATATATTCTATTTATAATTATATAATAAAACAAAATTTATAATATATATATATATATTTTATTTAAAATCTATTAAAATAAATAACTTTATACAAGTATATGTTAGTTCCTAGTTGGCACAATAGTTACCTAGAAGGGGGGGGGGGGGGTTGAATAGATATTTAAAAATCTTTTCGTTTTAAACTTATTCGTTGATGATGATTAAAACTTAGCGAAATTAATGTTTGTTTTAATCTCCTTTACGAAGTAGTGGAGTTATGAGAGTGAGGCAGTTATAGCAGTTATGGCAGATATAGCAGTTATAGTATGAAAGTAAAAGACACAGTCATTTTAAGTGGTTCAGAGCACTTAAAGCTCTTGGTCCACTCTTCTACTCCTCGAGTAGAAAATCCACTAAGGATGTCTTACAACTTCTGAATCACACAGATTCCTTCTAGACCAGCAGACTAGGAACTTCTTAGTTCACTTTTGAACTCTTCAAGTCCAGCAGACATGGCTCTCCTACAGTTCACTTAGAACTCCTTAAGTCCAGCAGACTTGGTACTTTTCTTCAGTTGATTGGTAGATGTTGATTTCTTGATGGTTGCTACTTAGTTGCTATTTAAGCACTTGTTCGAAAGAACTGAGTAGATGAGCGAGCTTTTCTATTTCTTAGATCGTAGAGTTGAGCTTTGAGAGTTCTTCACGTTTTTTGTTCAATGCTTGCTTGCCTCTCTCATCTACTTGATTTGCATATATGTGATCTTGAAAACTATCCGTTGGATCCATCCGTTGAAGCATTAAATGCGTTTGACCTTTCTGTCCTTTGATGGAGACTTTTTTGCACATCTTCTAAATTGCATTCTGGCCCACTGACACAGCAGACAGCTTTCTCACCTAATACCTGAAAAGGTGTTTCCCCCTTACCAATGGTACTTTCCTTAGCTTCTTCAATACGCTTCTTTGTTGTATACTAAGGATATTTCTTATGACTTTGGGACTGGTGAGTGCAGCAATGTTTAGAATCCATTCCTCATATGTTGGAGTCTTTCTTCACATAAATCGTGAGGCTTGATGTTTCTAACACAAGACAGATGATACTCTACAATTCAGATTATGGTACTCTACGATTTAGATCGTGGTACTCTACGATTCAGATCATGGTGACTTGTCACCTTGGTGCTTGGTCTGATGCTATCAGCTGAGAGCACTACGATTTCTCTTAACTATTTGTACACTACGATCTTTGCTTGCTTGAGTTGTAAACTCTACGTTTCTGAGAGCACATTACGATCTCTGAGTCAGCTCGACAAACGTTGGGACCACTCTACGATTTTTGAAGAGGCCCTTCAAGGCAGGCACACTACAATCTTTGAAGCTCTACGTTTCTACCTTGACTTCTGCAATGTTGATCAGATTTATACACTACGAATTCTTTGGAGCCTATCTATTACATCTCAAGATCAACCTAACAGCTTTGATCTTTCTATCTATACATTCATTTACAGAATGATACACGTTAAGAGCTTAGATCAACCTAACAAATTTGATCTATCACTAAGTCCTTATACATATATTCCTTGAAGGACTTTACAAATAATCATGAGCATATACATTAAAACATCAAATCATAATATGCATTCTCCCAACAATCTCCGCCTATTTGATGTTGACATAACCAAGGAGATTTGTTGTTATGATTATTAGTTCCTAGATGCATTTGCAATAAATTTAAACATTACTTAGTATTCCAGTGAGAAGCTAAAATTTCTAGAGAAGAAGCATGAATTTATTGATGTTCAAGGAATATTGTACTTTAGCTTTACATCAATAAGAATTTAAAGTTTCAACTTATCTCTATTTCTTTGATCTTTTCCATGGAGGATTGGCATACTCCTCAGCCCTTCTTTTCCTATTAGCTTCATCCCTTCTGGCTATTTCTTCCAGCTCACTTGGGCTTACTATCGGGTTGTGATCATGCCTATTCATGAATGCTGGATCTCCAATTGGCATTTTTAGGCATGTAGTGGTCACATTTTGTGAGCTGGTAATTGGCCCTTAACTCCTTAATGGCTGAGCCATCAAGACGTCCTGCTGATCAGATCGTTGAGTCTGATTGCTTGATCGTGGAGTCTGTTGGTGGAATTATCTTGCAAGAGGGCTTCTTGAAACTTGAGTGTAAAATTGTCCTCTACCCCTTTCTTGGCTTCCTTAACCTCCTCTACCTCTGCCCTGGCTTCCCTGGTTTCTATGGCTTCCTTGAACTCAATTCCCTTTATTCTCCCCCTTTATGTCAGCATCAAGGGTTCGAATGTCTGTAGAAAGTCGATTTACTCCTTGGACAAGCTCGTTGAGTTGGCTTTGTGTTTGAGTAATGTCCTCTCGACTTTCCTTGATCAGGGCTTCAGATCTAGCTTTTTTTATTTCGGAGGGCTATTAGAATAATATCAGTTTGCTGTTCCTGATTTACATAAGCTTTCTAAAATTCTTTGACTGAAGCTTTCAGGTTGATGATGTTCTCCAGCATAAGGTTATTTTGGGCTTCTTGAGATTTTTGCATTTCAAGAATAGCCTCTCTTTGTTTGGTGGCTATCCGGAAGTGAATCTCATCTTTGTCCTTCATGCTTTGAAGGATTTCTTTGATAATTTCCCTCAGCTTCTTTGAAAGCTCAGTGTTCAGAGTGTCGGGGAGATTATTTGCTGCAGTGATCATTTGATTCAGCCGAAGATGAATGAGGTCTGAGTGAGTTTCCAGGCTTTCATCTATGTTCTTGACCATGTTCTTGGATACTTCCTTCAAGTCATCTTTCATGGGCAGATTTGTGAGTGGATCACTGGGTTAAGGATTGTTGAATGGAGGGGATGTTTTCTGGGATTGATCTTGCAGGGAGTAGAGAGCAAGATCAAGGCTAAAATATTCATTTGATGATGAGGATGGAATGTCTGATGGAGGGGTCTGGGTCAAGATGTTTGAGTTTGGTGACTCTACGATTTGAGGTGTAGACTCTGCAATGAGACTAGAGTCCGTGATTGTAGAGTTGATAGTTTATGGGAGCATTATGAAGTTGACTGCATTTGGTTCCTCAGTTATAGAATTTTGGGATTTTATAACTGGAAATTGATTTAGTGGATGAAGTATCACTTCCAACCATCTTGGGAATTCATAAAATTTGCTAAATGAGGATGATGACAAGTGATTAACTCTGAAGAGGGTTGGGATAGACAGTACTTCAAGTTTATCCTTTGAAGAAGAGTTGTTGGTAAGTAACTTCTTGGAAAAGTTGAATCTTCCTAGAAATCCATTTGCTAGTACTGAGATGGCCGGATACTCTTTGAAGCTCCAGAACATGTGGTTCCAAGAGTTTAGGATTTGGGCTTGATGATATGGCATCATGGGTAGGTAAGAGAACATCTGATTGTAGAGATAGCTTCTATACCCATCTTTGCCCACACTAGTGATCTCAAGGTCATCATCATCTTCTTCCTCTTCTCTGTTCTCGTTGGAGGATTCCATTATCTCAATGGCCTCTTGATGTTCTTGCACTGATTCTTCTTCATTTATGGCAAGGACCTCTTCTTCTGCCATGGAGATATCATGAGGCTCCTCCTCAACTTGATCATCTTCTTGTAAGCTCAAAAGCTCCCCCTCAGTTGGAGCATTTTCTAGAGCTTCAGGTATCTCCCCCTCAACTGGTGTATTCTCTATCATGAGAATCTCAGGGATCTCCCCCTCAGTTGGAGCATTTTCCTCTTAACTTGCTTTGGACAGTTCCTCTTTAGCAACCATGCTCTTGTCTTCCTTCTTGAGCACTTTTTCATTCTCAAGGATGTATTTCTTGACCAGCTTTCTTCTTGATTTTCTAGGCTTAGCCACAGCCTCAGGACTTTCTTGAACTTCAGTTTTGTCCTGTTGATCAGCCAAAATACTTGATGCAGCTACTTCCTTTCCTGATATGTTTGGTCTAGTCTCTACGATTAGTAGAGTCGTAGAGACTCTACGATTGAGGAAATGGATGGCTTTTTGGGTTTTTGGCTGATTTTACTCTTCTTCAGCAGCTGAGATATGATGGCTCTATCTTCTTCAGCCTCAGCCTGCTGTTGCTTCTTTCTCAGAATCCACAGAGTCTCAATGTCAGAGGACTCTACTGGTTTATCAGTTGTGGATCCCTGAGGTTCTTCTTCCATCCTTGCCTTAAGCTTCCTCTTGCCCTTGCTTTTTTTGACAAGTACAGAGGGCTCTTCTTTGTTTGTTTCTTCTTCTTCTTCTTCGATTTCCTTGACAACAGACATGTTTCCTGGAAGGCCTGAATCCTTCAGATCACCAGTTCTTCTAATGGACTCGGTCATCATGCGAACATACTCAGCTGGGTTCCACTTCTAATTTTCAAACAGTTGCTGGGTCATTCGTCTGTTTGGGTTGATAGCTTCTCCTTCTTCGTCCCCAATTTTGTCATCTAGAGCAGACTGTAGAATGATACTTATGAATCGCCCGTAGAGCATCTTTTGAGGGATTTTTGACTTCTTTGAGTTGACGATCCACTTCCCAATCCATTCGAGCAATAAGGCTCCATAGTTGAGTTGTATTCCATAACACATGGCAGTCATGAGCTTGAGTTGTACTTCATTTACAGAGTCATGACCTGAGATCTTGCACCATATACATTTCCCAACAATATCAGCTAGAAATTCATACCTCCGTAAAACTCCTTCTTCTTTTATCCTTTCACAGAGGGAGTTTCTTGTGATGCATTCTTTAAGTCCCTCTTGAAGTCTATGCTATCTATGACCGGATACCCTTCATTTTTTGAGACCTGTAAAGTGAGGTTGATGTCTTGACCTTGCCTAATTTCCACTTCCTTTACTCTCGTAGTGATGGTGTTGTATTCAAGCACACTATTCTTGTATAATTCTTTTACTAGCTTGGGATAGATCAATATGTCTGTGCCCAAGGCTTCTTCGAGGCCCGCCTTCTTTAGTAGCGCTAGAGTTTTGTGAAATTTGGGTTCAGCAGTTTTGAACTCGTCAAAACAGAGTCTGTAGTCGGAGATAACACTGGTAGCCACCATTAATTTTCTTGCTAGAAGTGTGATTTGACTGAGCTTTCTTTTGATTTAGGGTTTTTGCTTTGAGAGAGGATGAGAGAGATAATCTTTTAAACTTCTGATTTCAAAAAGACGATTTCTTGTACTTGTAACTTCCCTCTCTCCTTTTTGCTTGGCTCTACGAGTTTGACTGATAAGGATTGTACTGATTTGCCCTTGGCTCCTGCAGAGGTGATGTGTCCTTAGGGAGGACTACGATCGTTGAGGTAGTTTTTTGATCGTTATGTCTGAGCTACGATCTTTGAGTCTATCCAGTAATCGTTGTGTCTGAGCTATGATCGTCGAGTCTGTCTAGCAATCGTCATGTCTGAGCTACGATCGTCGAGTCTGTCCAACATTCGTCGTGTCTGAGCTACGATCGTCGAGTCTGTTTAGCGATGTGGTTAATACGAGCTACGATCGTCGAGTCCATCCAAAGAATCGTTGTGTCTGATCTACGATCGTCGAGTCTGACCGGATCCCTGTGATGAGTTATTGACATAACATTCTTTTAAGGTAACTTTCGGAAGGGCCAACCTCTTGGAGTGAGTCAAGGGTTAGGTTTGTTCTGAGACGCTTATCGAGAGATTGCTTTGTTTTGAAGCTTATCATCACGGGATGCATTCTTGCTTTGTTGATGGGGCTTTTGTCATTGTTGAGTCTCGCACTTCACGATGGTTGAGTCTTTGCTACGATCGTTAAAGGCGCTTTTGTCTCTTCATTTCTACGATCGTGGACTTCCTTGATCATGTCTCTACATTTTGAGTTTAGCCTTTGTATCTGTTATGGTTAGCACAATCTAGAGTATATATTTTATGGTTGTAGATTTAGCATGCCTAGCTCACTTATTAACTTATTAAATCTGGAATCATCTAGAGGTTTTGTAAAAACATCAGCAATTTAATTTTCAGTAGGGATGTATTGTAAAGATATAGTTCCATTTTGCACATGATCTCTAATGAAGTGATACCTTATTTCTATATGCTTAGTCCTAGAATGCGTAACAGGATTATGAGTTATTGCTATGGTACTTGTGTTATCACAGTGAATGGGAATGGATTTGAAATCAAACCCATAATCAGCTAGCTGACTTTTCATCCATAGGATCTCGAGTACGCGGAATTTGCCAAAGAAAGAATGTATTCAACCTTTCCGCAATTGAAGTGAACACCTTGAGTTTTGTTTTTTGCTAAATCAGGACACAAGTGTGTTTCCTAGCAATTGATAGGTGCCACTGGTACTATTTTTATCTATTTTACAGCTTGCAAAATTAGCATCTGTGTATCCTGTTAGTTCAAATGAGGATTTCTTGGGGTACCAAAGCCCCAAGTAAGGTGTACCCTTGAGATATCTAAAAATCCTTTTTACAGTAGATAAATGAGATTCTTTAGGGTTAGCCTGAAATCTAGCAGATATGAATGTTGCAAACATTATGTTTGCTCTACTGGCAGTTAGATATAAAAGAAAGCCTATCATACCTCTGTATTGAGTTATATCAATACTTTTACCTTTTTCATCTTTGTAAAGTTTGGTTGCAGGAGTAATTGGGGCTTTCATGGGAGAGGCTGATTCCATGCCATACTTCTTGAGTAAGTCTTTGATGAACTTGGCTTTGTTTATGAAAATTCCTTCATCAGTCTGCTTTACTTGCACTCCAAGGAAGAAATTTAGCTCACCCATCATGCTCATTTCAAACTTGCTCTGCATCAGCTTGGAGAATCTCTTGCATAGTAGAACCAAAAATAATATCATCAACATATATTTGAACCAATAAGACTTTTTCTTTATGCTTTCTAAGAAATAATGTGGTATCTACTCTACCTCTAATCAACCCATTTTCAATTAAGAAGTTAGTTAGTGTTTTATACCATGCTCTAGCTACTTGTTTAAGACCATATAAGGCTTTGTCTAATCTATAAACATAATTGGAAAGAGATGGATTGATGAAACCTGGAGGTTGCTCTACATAGACTTCTTCTTGGAGTTCTCTATTTAGGAATGCACTTTTGACATCCATCTAAAAGACTTTGAACTTCATGTGAACAACAAAGGCAAGAAAGATTCTGATGGCTTCTAGTCTGGCAACAGGTGCAAATGTCTCATCGTAGTCAATGCCTTCTTCTTGAGAGTAGCCCTTTGCCATTAATCTTGCCTTGTTCCTGGTTATGACTCCATCTTCATCCATTTTATTTCTGAAGACCCACTTGGTTCCTATGACATGATGACCCTTTGGTCTTGGTACCATTCTCCATACTTTGCTTCGTTCAAATTGGTTGAGTTCTTCTTGCATGGCTTCTATCCAACTGGAGTCTTCCATAGCATCCTCTATCTTCTTTGGTTCTATTTGTGACAGGAAGCTTAGAAAAGCATTCATTTTGGGTGGCAACTCTTGTTTTGACTCTAGCACTCGGATCTCCAATGATTAGATCTTGAGTGTGATCTCTGGCCCATCTTTTTCCGGTTGGGACATCTGTCCTGATGCCTTCTTGTCTTAAGTCTTCAAGATCTATTTCTTCTTCTTGATGTGGAGGTTCGTTGTCTTGCATAGACCTCTCTACGATCTCATTTTCTTGCTCAACGATTTCACTATCTGGCACAACGATCACAGTGTTGAGCTCGACAACTTCATTTGTAGTGTCTTCACTATTGGTCATAGTGTCTTGAAGCACTGTGTTGTCTAAGTCTGTTTCATCAAAGATGATGTGAATTGAGACTTCAACACTCAGTGTCTTTTTGTTGAACACTCTGTAGTGTCTGTGGCATATCCAAGAAAGATTCCTTCATCTGAATTGGGCTAAAATTTTGTCAGGTACTGCTTTCCATTGTTGAGAATGTAGCATGCACAGCCGAAAACATGAAAGTAGCTGACACTTGGCTTTCTTCCTTTCCACAGTTCGTAGGGCATCTTCTTGATCGTAGAGTGTATCAGTGATCTATTCTCAAGGTAACAAGCGGCGTTGGCCTTCTTCGCCTGAAGTATTCAGCAGGATGATGAGTTGCTAGTAGAGTTCTTCCAGCCTCTATCAAGGTTCTGTTCTTTCTTTCAGCTACTCCATTTTGTTGACGAGTTCGTGGAGCTGAGAAGTTATAACTGATGTCATTGGCTGTGCAGAACTGGTCCATTTTTGAGAAGGCGAATTCTCTTCCGTGATCACTCCTTATTGCCTTGATTTTCTCTCCTTTCTCATTCATCACCAGTCTAAACATCTTGATTAATTGGGAGCTCGTTTCATCCTTTGAATTTAGGAAGAATACCCATGTGAATCTGGTGTAGTCGTCGACTATGACTAGAGAGTATCTTTTTCCTCCAAGACTAGTTGTTGGAATTGGCCCAAATAGATCCATGTGAAGCAACTGTAGGGGCTTGTCGATAGAGTTGGCAGTTTTGCTCTTGAATGAGCTTCTGGTTTGCTTTCCAAGCTGACAGGCATTGCATGGCCTTTCTTTTTCAAAGTTGAACTTAGGTAGGCCAGCAACAAGATCTTTTGATGCCAGCTTGGACATGCTTTTGAAGTTTAAGTGAGACAACCGTCCATTCCATAGCTAGCTCATTTCTTCAGATGCTTTTTCCAGAAAGCATATTGTCTAGTCTGAGCTCAGTTGACCAAGATTTACTGTGTAGACATTTCCTTCTCTTTTCCCGGTTAACTTTACAACAGATGTCTTCAAATCTCTGACTTGACATTGGTTGTTGAGGAATGTTACTTGATGGCCCTTGTCGCAGAGTTGACCGATGCTTAGAAGGTTGTGTTGGAGACCTTCCACATATGCTACTTTGCTGAAAGATACTGCACCATTTCCAGCAGAGCCGTATCCTCTTGTCTTGCCCAAGCCGTTGTCTCCAAAGATGACTGAGGGACCCTCCTTTTCTATGTAGTTGGATAGAAGGGCTTTGTTCCCTGTCATATGTCTTGAGCATCCACTGTCCAGATACCAGGTTGTGATCGTGGAGCTCTTTTCCTGTCATAAAGTTTAACCTTCATTTTGGTACCCATATTTGCATGGGTCCTATTTTGTTAGTGCCCTTGGGGACCCAAATTTGTTTGATCTTGGGTCTCACATGCATGGAGTTATAATAGCACTTAGCAGCCTTGTGACCAAATTTATTGCATATAAAACATCTAGTATGATGCATGCCTGTGTGTGTATGATAATTCATCATCTATTTGGACTTGTGTGGTTCTTTAGTTATCCTTCTATTAAACTAATTCTCATTCTTCCACGTGTCCTTAGGTTTCATAAATAGTGATGAGTGTGCCTTACCTTTACTGTACCTTCCCAGTTGATTCGTAGAGATGGTCTTACTTGACTCTACGATTCTTTGAGATTGGTGAGTAGAGGTTAGGTTACTCTTCTCTTTTATGAAGCCCAGGCCAGCATGAGATTCTTTACTCCTTTGAGTATAAATGGAAACAGTAGAAAAAGGTTGAACTGGTTCTTCCTTCTGTGAGGATTTCACAAAGGTAATGCTTCTAAAACTTGAGGCATTACTAGTGCTAGTTTCCTTTGTCTTTTTCCACACATGGCTCTGAGATGGATTCCCCAAAGCCTAAGCATGTTATGTCTAATATACTTCTCTGACTAGAGAGCAGGGAGTCCATGGATGATGAGGATTTGTTCCATGTAGAGATAGTCTTTTCACTACAAGAAAAAGCTTTAATTCCGACGGAATTAAGGTCGATGGAATGTATTCAGTCGACGTTATTATAAGACCGACTGAATATTTGGTCGACATTAAGTCATTCGGTGTTAAGTAATCCTCGATGGACATCAGTCGGCAATAAGAACTCCTACTCTCAATGAAGGTTTCCCACGAAATAATATAAAGTCGACCGAATATGTGGTATCCTCGACTGAATAATCTGTCGACATTAACTTATGGTCGACCGATATAACCTCGACGGAATTCCGTCAAGAATAAGCCTTAAAAACCTAAACAGATTGTTTTCTCCAGCGCCTCCCTCGTCACTCACTCTCATTCTCTCTCTCAGTCCAGCTCTCTCACTCGCTCTCTCTCACTAAAAGTCCTCAAACCACCCACCCACACCACCACCTCACGGGATTTTCACCACCGCCTCAGGTGACCACGCCTCGACCACCATCTCCTACCACCGGAATCTTATTCATGATTTACTACACTCCGACGACCTCGCCTCGACTCTCTTTCCTATTCCCCTTTTCTCCTCTTGTAATTAAAGGTATATATTGAAATTACTAATTTTTTTAGCTAGGGTTAATATTTATTCTACTGATTTTGATTGGAATTGGTTTAATAAGTTACAATTGCATCTGATTTGGTGTCATGTGTTAATATATATCATAATTTGGAGTTATAGGGTTTAATAAGTTACAATTGCATGTATCTGATTTTGTAAGTTTGGTAGTATAATTTTTGGGTCAAAGACATGCATGCAATTGCATCCGATTTGGTTCTAATTTGGGGTCATAATCCTAATTTGTATCTGATTTGGTTCTGTTTGGCTAGTGAATTTGATGTATCTGAATTTAGTTCAATTTTTATGCCTTTTGTTGCCATATGAAGTGAAATGCGATTGTGATAAACATATAATTTGCAAGATGTTCTAATTTCTTCCTTTTCCAAAGATTGTGAATTTTAATTTGTGAATCAATTGAAGACCGTTTTATTTTGGTTTTGAATATTAATTCAAATTTAATTTCCGAATTTCAATTTCGTGGAAGTTATAGATGATAATAAATAAATATTTAATTAACTATATAAAAGACAATTAGGACTTAGTTTGCAACTAAAACTAAGTAGTAATATTAAAAACTTAAATAAATTAATAAAATTATACAAAAAAATACTAGGAGATTTAAATAACTTTAATAAATTATATAATATAATATAATATAATAAAATTTAAAATAAAATAAGTTTAATAACATAAAATAAATTTAATAAAATAAAATAAATTTACTTTATTATTTAATATAATATAATTAAAAATAAATTAAAAATAAAATTAATTTAATTTAATTTAATACAATAAAATAAATTTACTTTATTATTTAATATAATATTATACAAAATAAAATAAAATAAAATAAATAAATAAATCTAAATAAATTAATTAATTTTACATTAAATTAAATTAAAGTAAAACATATAAAATAAAATAATACAAAAACTAAGTACCACTTACTTAGTTTATCATTGGCAAAATAAACTAAGTAGCATTTGCTTAGTTTGCCACAATTTTCAATAAACTCAATAATACTCTCTATTTAATCTTCAATACACTTAACGATAAAACATGATACTTTGCAACTTAGAAACCCGTTCGACATCCACTCATTAGGAGTGAATGTCGAATAGTCCCCAGTTTGGGACTGTTACTGGATGTTATGTCTCTCACTTAGGTCGGTGCCAATGCACATGGTGCGTTTTTATAAGTTTTGAGGAACTTTCAGCTGGTGTCTCTACATGTTCTCCGAGTGCATACTTAGACTAAGTTTTCTTGGTCTATTTCGTGTACTTGGAGACCATGGGGAGGTGCTGCTGAAAATTTTTGAAAATAGTAGGAACGTGCTTAAGATTGGTACTAGTGAGGAGACGCATCCAGGAACGGGATAGAAGCCTAACCCCTGTGGAGTGGAGATATAAACTAGGTAAACTAAATTTCATGCTTGGACCACATTCATGATTATTCTTGATCTAATTGGGTATTTTCTTCAATTAAAGATGGATGCCGATCGAGTTGGATGTACCGTAGGATAAAGATTGATGGGAGGATTAGTTGATGCGCATCGGTGACGGGGTGTCTAATTTTATGAACAAAGCAATAGAACATGCTGATGATCTGAACGAAAAGATGAGATGCCCGTGTCTCAAGTGTAAGAACATGATATGGAAGACTGCCGATAAAGTGAAATTTGACTTGTATTCACGTGGGTTTGTGGATGGGTATGCGGTATGGATTCATCATGGGGAATCAGTTGAGTTTAGAGAACTATCAGACAGTATTGTAGACCAGTCAGATAACTATGACATCGTGGAGATGTTGGTAGATGCGTATGGCCCTACGAATATTGACTAGGCTGAAAATGAGCCTGCGTCAAGCAGTGCTGATCAACAAAAGCCAAATGATTCAGCAGCTGCCTTCTACAAGATGCTATCTGAATCAGGGACCCCATTGTATCCTGAACACGACAAGCACACCAGGCTTTCTGCAGTGACGAAGCTTTTACACTACAAGAATGAGCATGACTGCAGTGAGAGAGGATTCAATGATTTGCTTGCTATTTTCAGGGAGTTCTTACCTAAGGATAATACCTTGCCCGCGAGTTACTATGAAGTTAAGAAGATGGTTAAGGGGTTGAATCTTGGGTATGAGAAGATCGATGCTTGTGAGCAGGACTGTATGTTATACTATGAGAAGATCGTCTTCAGATGCTAGTGAGTTGATTTCTAATTAGCGCATTAGTAACGTGTTTTTCATAAATATATTATACATTCATTGACAATGTCATAACTATATTAAACATATAGATGCTAGACGTCGACGTCAGCGAGGGCCTAACCTCGGTCGATTAGGCCGTCCGCTGGCAGTGCCTGACGTCGTTCCAGTTGATGTCGGCTCGTCTGTGTAGGTTTCAACTATCACTTATATATGTTCAATCGCGATGATATCAATTAGAATGTTCTTAATAAATTTTGTATTCTAGTATTATGGATCATATCGCTAAGGCGACCGTACACGCCATCTGCCTGGCGCGATCTCCCCATCGGTCGCATGCGATTTAGCCTGCATCAAGGCTTACGATCTTGCCGCTTCATGGTGACAGTGTTGTGGGAGTTTCACGTAAGTCGAATTACATATATTAAATCAAGGTTCATGTTATTTACATATTGTTCAAATAATTAATAAGATGTATGTTATGTCTGTTTGATAGAGATACTATAGATACGAGACCCAAGATCATCGAAAGCGGATGGTGATGTCGTTATCATTGCCCACATCTCGAAGAATTATGCCACCGGTCAGACGAGATGCGATAGAGGGCAGTCCGGGCGATAGAAGAATCGCCTGGGACTACTTTGTGAGATCATCAGCCGCCGGTAGTATCAGATCCAGCATGGGCTGCAATGTGTGCGTACTAGGATGATGTTGCGTTCAAGACCAAATCAGAGCAGATGAAGAAGAATCGAGGCAAGCTGCGAGTTGTACATACTTCTGGCTCGCAGTCGTTTCAGGAGGTTAAAGCGGTATGTATTTATCTTTAGTTTAGTTTAATATTAAACTGCAACATTACATAATTTAAGTTGATATTATTTAATGTATATGATTTAGGCCATGCAGAGTAGCTTGGGCCCTAATTCTCCTACTATGATGGAGTTCTCGGATGAGAGTCCATACGTCAAGGGCTCTCTACTTGGTCGACGATGTCTCTAGCAGCACTAGCTATACGGGTAATACATTTACTATAATAAATATTATTTATGATAATATTACGTAATTTATATGATGAAACAAATATAACTCACATGTACATATATCAAATTACAAGAGCAGTTTGAGAAGATCCGTAGCCAACAGATATGGAGCAGGAGTCGCTTAGGGGCTAGGCGATCTTGAGATGTTAGATTCCACTGTCCCTCCGCCTGAGATTAGTTTATCTGAGGACGAGGAGACGGCTCTCTGGGTCGCGTCTCAGGATACTCCCACTAGTACTTAGCCAAGGCAGACGAGTCTTTGGGGTTACTGAGGATACCAAATTTTATACACTGCCAGGAGGTATAATATTTTTAGTTTATTTCTTGTTTATGAATAAAGAAAATTTGTCATATTATTCATGTTATATTTATTTTTGTAGGCTCTAGCTAGCGTCTGCGTCCGAGAGCCCCTGTGGGACCATCACATACGGGCGCTGGCTTAGACGATGCTTTGTTCCAGCGTGTTATGGCTGTGGTGTCAGAGAGGTTTGAGACCGATCCGCTGTTCCATCGTCAGGACCTTCCCACCGCTTCGCCTCCATCACCATACAGCGGACGCGTTGCAATTGGTGCCACCGCCGAGAGTACTGGGTATCCCTCCGAGCAAATGGGCAATGTAATACGCGACGAGATTGTTCGGATGGTGGTTACCTTAGTTGAGGACGCATTTGGGCCGATGTTGAGTCAGCCCTCGACTGTTCAGGTATACTATTCGTTTTAAATTCAAATATATATTTTGTATGTAATTTAATTTTCATTTAGTTATCTTTAACTGAATCATATATATGGAGTAATGAGTTTCATTATATTATATCAACAGGGTGACGAGCGGACTGACGAGCGGGATGATGATGGTGGCGATTTTTATACTTTAGAGCAGCGTCGACGCCCGCCCGATGATCCTCCTCATACCGGGGGCTCTACTGGCTAGTTTTACTTAGTTTACATTTGTTTAATTTGTAGTTTACATTATTTTTGATGTATTAATGTAGTTTAAACCTTGGTATTTAGTTTAATTTAGCTTAATTAGATGTTTGATATACATTAGTTTAGATTAATGGGATGTTTTTGACATTTTTACTTATCATTTAGTTGGTTTTTTACATATTGTCGGTCTTGGTAATTGTAATTCGTGTTATTGGTTATATTGTTAGCTTGTGTATGTGTATGTGTTGTTGGAGGTTATATTGTTAGCTTGTGTATGGGTATGTGCTGTTGGAATACAGGTACAGGTACAAGATGTGGGTTAAATCCCTGGATATTGCAAAAACAAATTAAATATTAAAAAAAATAGTCATTATTCTAGACGAAATATAACTATTATCGACGGAATTCCGTCGGAAATAAGAACTTCCTGCCATTCTGCCACGTGTCGTGCTTATCACCGACCGAATATTTTCAGTCGGTTATATAGTACCCTCGACCAAATATTCAGTTGATGATAGTCAAAATGAGGTTAAGTATCCCCGATCGAAAGATCGATTTTACTTAATTTCGACCGCAATATATATATCGATCAATTTCCAATCGAATATTCAGTCGGAAATATGCTTATTACCGATGGAATATTCCGTCGGAAATAATCCTTTTTGTTGTAGTGTTTCTAGTCCCTCAATTTTAGAGGTTAGATTAGACTCTCTTTGTGTATTAAGTTTATTTGTCTGTTTTAAGATCTCATTCTCAACCTCAAGCTTGGAGAGAAGGTTAGTACTTAGAAGAAGTCAAGTTTCAAGCTCTTCTTGAACTTTCTTCTTCTCCTCTTGAAGAGTGAATGATCCTTAGACAAAACTCTGAACCACTTCATGTATTGATGTAGATAAGTGGTTATGCCATGCAGTGCAGTTCTTAAATCATTTATGTCTAAATCAGGAGAGTTGAAGTCAAATACCTCATCGAGACTTACATCGTGTATGTTGGAATTATGTTTGTCCTTTACATGTTTGCCATTAGGCATAGATTAGCCATTTGTGGTTCTTCATCATCTCCAGAATCAGGATTCGAGTCATTTTCTGAATCACTCCACGATCCTCCAGCTACCAGGCCTTTGTCTCTCTTCTGAGGCCTTTTGTTGCCTTTGTATTCCTTCTTTGCATGTGATTTCTTCTTTAGTTCTTCTCTGAGAGGTTTGTTGCAGTTGGCAATGAAGTGGCCAGGCTTTTTGCAGTTGTAGCATAGATCATTCATTTGCTCCTCGGTCATTGTAATTCTTTAACCTTCTTTGGCTTCTTTGGTCTTGCCTTAACGCATGAACCTTCTTAGTCTTTTTACCAGCATAACAAAGTCTTCATCATCGTCTTCATCATAATCAGAGTCAATCTCAGTGTTGACCTTAGATGCACCTTCAGTTGCCTTTAGAGCAACACCCTTATCCTTCCTTCTTCCTTCTGATAGGGTTTCAGCTCGTTGAGTCAGCTCTAATTCGTACGTCAGGAGATTGCCATATAGCTGTTGAACTGTCATCTCGTGAAGATTCTTTGACTCTCTTATAGCAATGGTTTTGGCATCCCACCTACTCGGTAGGGCTCTCATGAACTTTATGATCAGATCTTTGTTTGGATAGATCTTCCCATATGCTCGTAGAGAGTTGAGCAGAACGTTGAATCTCTCATAGGTGGCAGTTACATTTTCTCCTTGAACATGAGCAAACATCTCATACTGCTATGTCAGGAGTGATTGTTTGTTTTCTCTTACTTCTTCAGCCTTCGTGCATGATGAGCAAGTGCTTCCCAAACCTCCTTAGTGCTTTGGTCATTGACAACGCTTTCAAATAGATCATCTTCTAAGGATTGAAACAGATGTTCTTGCCTTTTTGTCAAGTTGATGCCTCTCTTTCTCGTTGTCCATCCATTCTTCTTCGACTTTGATTTGTATTCTGTTTGGATCGTTAGTGGTTGGTGCAAGCTTTGTTGGAACATAGGGCCCATTCTGAACAGTCTCAAATAGATCTTCATCTATTGAGTCCATGTATGCTTGCATCCTGACTTTCCAGTTTGCAAATTTATCCTTGTTGCACATCGGTGGCTTCACGCTTCCTCCAAATCCTTGATTCACTTGGTACGTGTGTCATTGGATCTACTAAAGCTTATAAGCTGTAAAATAGAACCTGATTTGATACCAATTGTTAGTTCCTAGTTGGCACAATAGTTATCTAAAAGGGGGGGGGGGTTGAATAGATATTTAAAAATCTTTTCGTTTTAAACTTGTTTCGTTGATGATGATTAAAACTTAAGCGGAATTAATGTTTGTTTTAATCTCCTTTACGAAGTAGTGGAGTTATGAGAGTGAGGCGCTTTATAGCGCTTATATGCGGATATAATAGTTATAGTATGAAAGTAAAAGACACAGTCATTTTAAGTGGTTCAGAGCACTTAAAGCTCCTGGTCCACTCTTCTACTCCTCGAGTAGAAAATCCACTAAGGATGTCTTTTACAACTTCTGAATCACACAGATTCCTTCTGCACTGCCAGCCTAGAACTTCTTAGTTCACTCTTGAACTCTTCAAGTCCAGCAGACTTGGCTCTCTTACAGTTCACTTAGAACTCCTCAAGTCCAGCAGACTTGGTACTTTTCTTCAGTTGATTGGTAAATGTTGAGTTCTTGATGGTTGCTACTCAGTTGCTATTTAAGCACTTGTTCGAAAGAACTAAGTAGCTGAGAAAGCTTTTCTATTTTTCAGATCGTAGAGTTGAGCTTTGAGAGTTCTTCACGTTTTTTGTTCAATGCTTGCTTGCCTCTCTCATCTGCTTGATTTGCATATATGTGATCTTGAAAACTATCCGTTGGATCCATCCGTTGAAACATTAAATGCGTTTGACCTTTCTGTCCTTTGATGGAGACTTTTTTGCACATCTTCTGAATTGCATTCTGGCCCACTGACACAACAGATAGCTTTCTTACCTAACACCTGAAATTGTGTTTCCCCCTTACCAATGGTACGTTCCTTAGATTCTTCAATACGCTTCTTTGTTGCATACTAAGGATATTTCTTATGACTTTTGGACTGGTGAGTGCAGCAACGTTTAGAATCCATTCCTCATATGTTGGAGTCTGTCTTCACATAAATCGTGAGGCTTGATGTTTTGACACAAGACAGATGATACTCTACAATTCAGATTGTGGTACTCTACGATTCAGATCGTGGTACTCTACGATTCAGATCGTGGTGACTTGTCACCTTGGTGCTTGGTCTGATGCTATCAGTCGAGAGCACTACGATTTCTCTTAACTATTTACACACTACGATTTTTGCTTGCTTGAGTTGTAAACTCTACATTTCCGAGAGCACATTATGATCTTTGAGTCAGCTCGACAAACGTTGGGACCACTCTACGATTTTCGAAGAGGCCTTTCAAGGTAGGCACACTACGATATTTGAATCTCTACGTTTCTGCCTTGACTTTTGCAATGTTGATCAGATTTATACACTACGAATTCTTTGGAGCCTATCTATTACATCTCAAGATCAACCTAACAGCTTTGATCTTTCTATCTATACATTCATTTATAGAATGATACACGTTAAGAGCTTAGATCAACCTAACAAATTTGATCTATCACTAAGTCCTTGTACATATATTCCTTGAAGGAATTTACAAATAATCATGAGCATATACATTAAAACATCAAATCATAATATGCATTCTCCCAACAGTATACTATTTTATAAAAAAAGATTTTACTATGCAAACACTATGCAGGCAATATGCAAACACTATGCATAATGAAATATAATATATTCTATTTATAATCAAATAAAATAAAACTTTATAAAAAGTATTCTGTTTTATATAAAAAGATTTTACTATGCAAACACTATGCAGGCACTATGCAAATATTATGCATAATAAAATATAATATATTCTATTTATAATCAAATAAAAAAACTTTATAAAAAGTATTCTGCTTTTATATAAAAAGTTTTTTGTTTTATTACATTTATAATAATAATAAAACAAAATTTATATATATATAATATATATATATATATATATATATATAAAACTTTCCTGACTCCCCTAAATGATCAGATTTCCAAAGTCACACGTGGGCCCCACATGTGGCCCCCGCATGTGGGCCCCACTAAAATACTGAAAAATTTTCTACCGATTATTTTGAAAATGGATAAATGGGGGGTCCAAAAATACAACAAATACCTCATAAAAAACACCTCAATATTTTTAACAATATTTATTAATATTATTATAACTCACAATATTAACAACCAACTCGTTCCAAGGAAAGAGAGGGCTTTCCGATAAGGATTTCTCCCTATTGGCGCGCAATTAGATTATCTAACCTCTCCTTGACAGAACTTCTAGACATTGTCAATATTGCAAATAATAATATGAATAACTTTGTTATCTCAATTATTGATTTAATAATATAAAATATTATACAGATGATACTGTGACAACAATTGAATCAATAATATGAGAGATATGATGCACGAGAATTATCAGTAGCAATAATTGAGTATAACTCGAGTGACTTCTTACGTAAGCATCAATAATCAATACCGGTGTGCTACTACGCAACCACGCATATTATTACTTTTTACTAATGGGTAGTTCAATGGTTTTAACAGTAACACTTTCACCGTTATTTTATAAAAGATAATTACTGCTTTTTCTTACTACGACAATACTTCCGTTAGGGGTCCACCAATGATTGTGTCGCCGTACGGATATTCCCCGACCAAACAAATATTTTATAACCACTTGCTTACTTTGCAAAAATTTTCACATATCACCCTTAACTTTAAACTTTTATCAATTTAACCATTTACGAAATAAAATAATAATTATAAGAAAATTGAATACTTTCATTTCATAAAATTCGGGGTCTTACAGCGTTAATTGCTGAAGGAGGGAGCGAAGCTGCATCTCGATTTCATCAAGAGAAGAAGAAGACAAATGTTGGAGGAAGCAGTGGTGGTAGTAACCCGAACAAAAGAAAGTGGAGTGAGAATACCCAATCAGGTGGCAAGACAGAAGGAAATAAGCAACGGAGGGAGCCATGTGCAACGTGTGGGAAAAACCATTCTGGAGTTTGTTTGAAGAAGAAGGGAGTTTGCTATAATTGTGGGAAAGAAGGATGCATGTCGCCCAATTGTCCCAATCCAAAGAAGATTCAAGGTTGCTTTGCGTGTGGATCGACGGATCATATTGTACAGAACTGTCCTAAGAGAAATGCAGAGAAGGAAAGTGTCAACAAGGGACCCGGTGTCGGAACCTTGGCAATTCGAGGACACAAGCATCAAGGAAGACCAATGGCCCGTGTACATTCAACATGACGGCCAAGAAGTTGCGATGGCCACTCGAGTCAAGCAAAGGCGGTAATGATTTCGTTTAGAAATTTAATTATGCGAGTAATATGAGTTAGATATCTCTGTGAATTGTTTTCTTTTATAGATCCAAGTCACATGTTAGAATTTGAGACACAATTTAATATTGTGTTGATAAAAATGAATTGATGATACAACTTTAAAAGATTGTAGAGAATAAGAAAGCGGTGATTCCGAGGACGGAATACTTTTAAGGAGGGGTGAATGTGGTAACCCGGGATTTTGAATAATCCAAAATTTATGAATAATTTTATTTATTTATTTAATATTGACTGTTAATATTGTACTGTGTATCTGTGATACGAGTCTCGAGAATTAGTCAATTTGTGTATTGACTGAGAAATTAGAGTAGAGTTGTGCTTAACATCTTTAGAAACCCTAACCCTAATTTCTGGATAGGGGTTCGATAGAAAATATAATTAAAATAATTATATTGATATGTATGTGTTTGTACTGTATGGAGATTTTGATTAATGATTTATCGGATAAGGTTTAAAATTAATAAACCTAATATGGGATTAGAAACCCTAATCTCAGGATTAGAAACTCTAACGTGCAGTTAGAAACCCTAATTGTATGACGGGAATCCCTAATTCTAAATCCGGGATTCCTAAACCCTAATTAGGAAACCTTAATCCTAATTGGTAAGCTTAATGTGTTTATTAAACGTTAATATGATTAGGAAAACCTAATTTATTTATGAAACCCTAATTATAGTCTTAAAATCTTAATTTTCTAATTTAAAAACCCTAATTAGAAAATCCTAGAAAGCTAATGTTGTAAAACCTAAGGGTTAGAACCTTAGGGTTAAACCCTAAGGGTGTGATAAATGTCATGTATGCCATTAAAATTATTATGCTAAAGACCAAAATGCCCTTTTCATTTTCTTTAATTGATAACTTGAAAAATTTTCCAACAACTTTAGTTGGTAGCCCACTATCTTGACTTTGTGACATTAAAATCCAACAAAAATCAGCCAACACATCAGATTATACATTGCATCAAGCAATATATATAGATTAGAGAGAGAATATCTTGTATTTTGCTTTTTTTCTCTCTAACTCTTAACCACTCATTCTCTCAACCAAACCACCGAATATAGCAAGTATATCAGTCACTTAAACAGCCCTAGATCACCCAAGAACAGATTGGAGATCAAAGATAAAAAATTTAGAACATAAAGGTATAAGCCTAAAACCTATTTTGATCTTACATGCTTAGAAAACTTTTGTGTTTATGTGTTTAATCAGGTGTTATATGATGTTTTTAGATGATCTATGTTGATCCATCATGGATCCATAGCATCAAAATGCTTTAAAAAGATGATTTTTCAAAACTATTCTTGAGCTATAAAGGTTGTCTGACAACCAAATGTCAGAAGCCACAAATCATTCTCTGTTAATGATCTTTGGTGTTTTATGTTTTGAAGTTGTAGTATGCCATGAGTACTTTATTCTGGAACTGGAATATCAGTCGTTGATCGTCTAGATTTCAAGTTATAATCGGTCAAAGTCGGTTGTCCGACCATGACCGAGTACAATCTGGGTAACCCAGAAATGCTAAACCAGCGTCTGACAAGTTTTTATAACGCCTTGATCTGTCAGTGTTTAAGTTATTTGTTGATGTTTTTGTAATCAGTTGGTAGTTTTTCATGTGTACTTTATGTTTGTGGTCTTAGATCGTGTAAGCTATCAACAGATCAAATGTAGTAAGTGGTCAAAGTAGCCTAGCTACTCGACCATGATAGCTGTTTTCTGGAATTTCCAGAAAACCGGATGAACAGCCCTCTGACAGGGTTTGACCGAGTCATAGATTATGGATCTGTTGTTTCAAAACTAATTTGTTGTTATGGTGACGTTCCTTGTCATGTATACTATAGATTTGAACCATTAAATGACATAAATCATGACCAGAACATAAAGGAAATCGAGCATGAAAGTGACCAGTCGAAGTTTTGGGTTTCTGGGAAAAACCAGGTAATGTCTGACAGTGGGTTTGAGGGCTCGGATCTTGCATCTGGGTAATGTTATGACTTTGTTGATGGTTGGTTCTTGTAGTGTTACATAAACACTACAAGATCATGGTTAGAGATTGCCCAGAAATATTTTGGATTGAAAATTACACACGGTCAAACCATGACCCTTGAAACTGGTCTGACAGTGTTCTTGAGTCTCAAGAACACCTAAGACGATAGAAAGTGACGCTAAAGCGACGATTTTAATTATTTCTATTTTTTGATTTTTTGAAAATTATTTAAAATAGAAATAAATTATAAAAATTACCAAAAATAGTTTTAAAATTATTTTAAATTATGAAAATAATTTTTGATTAATTGGGACATTTTTCATTAATATTTATAATTATTTGAATATTAATGATATTTAATTTATTTAATTAGTGTATTAAATAAATTAGAGAAAATGATTTTAATATTATAAAAATTATTTTAAATAATAATAAAGCGTTTAAAAATATTTTGAGTCATAAAATGTAACTTTTAATATTTTTAGAGAATTTTAATTAATAATTTAATATTATTGATATTAGATTTATTTAATTATTATATTAAATAAATGAGTTAAAAATGATTTTAATATTATAAAAATTATTTTAAATAAGAATAAAGTGTTTAAAAATATTTTGAGTTATAAAATGTAACTTTTACTATTTTTGAAGAATTTTCATTAATAATTTAATATTAATGATATTAGATTTATTTAATTATTAAATTAAAGAAATAAGTTAAAAATAATTTTATTAATTTAAAATCATTTTAAATGAGAATAAAGTGATCGAAAATATTTTGAATAATAAAATATAATTTTCAATATTTTTGGAGAATTCTCATTAATAAATTAATATTAATGATATTAGATATATTTAATTATTAAATTAAATAAATGATAGAAAAATGATTTTATTGATTTAAAATTATTTAGAAATGAGAAAAATGATTTAAAAATATTTGAAGTTATAAAAAATGACTTTTAATATTTTGATAATAATTTCATTAATATTTAAATATTAATGGTGATGATTTAAAAATGATTTTACTATTTTAAAAATCATTTAAGTAGAATATTAATGATTTAAAATATTTTAAGTTATTAATAATAACTTTAATATTTTGACAAGTATGTTATTAATATTCTTATATTATTAAATATTAATGATAATAAGATTATTTGATAATTAAATCATTTAAAAATAATTCCGATGTTTAAAAAATTATTATAAATTACAATAATTGTTTAAATATTATTAAAAGTTTCCGAAAAATATTATAAACGATATTTGACTTATCTAAAATAATATTGAAGCTTAGAGATCAAGTTCAATTGACAATCAATGTGTTAATTGTCGGATAGGGTGATCAGAACACCAAGAATAGACTAAAGTCCAACCAGACCGAACTAGTTAGACTTGATAAATGTTTATATAAGTTATAAACACTGATGTGACTATGTGGTAATGTGTCTAGGAGAAGATTGACTGTAAATTACAGTGATACGTGTTGTGAATTATTGTGCTAATTGTGAGACCGATATTATTGGTTATAGGTCTTTCAAAAGCAGATAAGTATATTATGTAGCTGTAAACAGCGGAAGAGGCAAGTTTTCTAACTCAACCTTGAGTTATATTCATTCAATTATTATAGTGGTTAATTATTGTTAATTATACCACGTCCAAGAATTTATTGTTGATTATTCGTAGTTAGTGCATGTTTAATAATTCAAATTGAATTACTGATTCGGAAAATATACATTCGTAGAATAACTATTGTTGGATATTCATATCCGTAGAAGCTAATATTGACAGTACAGATAATTCCTGTTTATTGTCAAATTATGTTGAGAAATGTCTTATCTAATCATTTTGGCTAGACGAACATTTGTTAGAACTTGATAGATTCGAGAAGAGAATTCAATTGTTATTGACAGATCGATGCCAATTATTTCGGATAGATCGATAAGTAAATAGAAATTGAAATCATTGTATTTCGTGGTTAAAATCAAATCTTGATTCTGAGACTGAGAAGGACAACCTTTTATATAAAGGGAACATTTCATTGGTCGTATATTCAGCCTTTGCGCGCGATTAAGTATTATGCATAATATAAGGTACAAGGAGTTGGACGGCTCTAAGTACTTGCAAAGGGGTATGATTTAATCTTTATGGTTATCTGATACACCTGCGTATATGTCAAAGTAAAACTTTGATACATACCCGAGAAGAGAAGTTCAAGATCCAATGGATCACTCATCATAAATCTGGAAAACATTCCACTTTGTTATTGTGTAGAATTGATTCTTGATTATTCATTAGAATATCGCAGAAACTTTGAAAGCGTTGTACTCTTTCATTATAAAATTATTGTGTTGCATAGATTGTGAGAAGACTTGTTAGAAAATTGGAGATTTGTTCAGCTATTTCAAAGTTTCCCAAACTTTGGTTTCATTCTATCGAAATAGATAATCTTATCTTATTGATTCTTATACATTTATTGTATGTCTGAACTTGCGGGGCAAATTTGTTGCTCACCCTTGCTAAATAAAATATTTCAGCTAGGAACGAAGTGGCAGGAGGTGCTGTGAAGGACAAGGGCAAAGACATTGTAATAAATTAGTTATGAATAATATTATTATTATGTTATGTTTATGAACCCTTTTTGTATATCTAAAGGGTATGTTTGTAATGTTAAGGTTAGAGAACCTGGGACAAATGTATTAACAATCTTTGTTAATGACTTATGTATTACTATTTCTATATGAATGGGTAGTTAAATGTTATTTATATTGTGGATCGTAAGCACCAAACTCGAGGGGTCAGGTAACCCAGATTTGGGGGTGTCACACTATATCATGATAAACATTGCAGATTAAGACGAATACGTAGGATACAAGGAAATGTCAAAGACAGTTCCAGCTTTAGTATACGTGTGCAGTTAGATTTGTGACGGTATTGTATATTAATGTTATTGTAAGTCAAATAAGTTATGAATTGTGTATTAAGTGAAGGTTATTTGACCTTGGGGAATAGTGTGTAAAGTTTATTGTATAAACAATTTATGTTTATATCTTCTGCAATAGTGATAGAATGATTGTACCGGATCCGCGGTGACTTGGGACCCGGATTTGGGGCCCTCACAAATATCACAAGTAGATATAGTGTACAGCAGTAAGTAAATGCATTCGTACACATCCATCAAATGTAAATGAAACATCCACACACAAGCATATAACAGTTTTAAAAAGCTTGTAATAGCGGCTTAAGTCCTCTTACTAGGTCCCTAGCAGAGTCGCCAGCTCTCGACGTCAGGATTTTTATTTATCCCTTTTCTGTTCTTATCTTTTGGGGTTCTCCTGTTAGGTGAGATTTGTTTGAAAAAAACAAGTTGTGAAAAGGTCCGACATGTATATGTCAACGATTTGATTGTAAGAGTCACCAGTTGGTTTTTTAAATGGTTGTACCAACCCAACCAAGAAAAGGTTTGCACATTGACCGAGTGATGTGTCACTGCTAGACGTGTATGTAAAACCAAGATTCATTACGGTCCGGAGACTTGGTTATGCGGAGGGAAGGTGTTAAGCACCCCCCGACATCCGTGTTGCCACGGTGACCACCACTTTTCAAGAAATTGTTATATGAATGTGTGTGTGGGTCAATGTATTGTTATTTGGAAGTAGTGTGAGGCCTCGTTCGGACCTATATACACAGGATTTGAATTTATATAAAAATTCAATTTTATACAAGATATAGCAATGATGTTTTGTAAAAATAGGTTTTTTAAACCCTTATGCTCAATAGTAATTGAGACATTTTGATACTTCCATTTTATTAAATGTTAGGCTGGATTGCTTTTATTTTTGAGATGTGAAGCATCTTCAAGAAAATAATTTACAAAGCAGTGTCGAACTCCTTATGGGCATTGGAGCCATCTAAGGAAATCCAAACATTGTGAATAAATTTACAAGCTGCTTACATGTAAGACCCCAAATTATATGAAATGAAAGTATCTATTTTTTTATAATTATTATTCTATTTAATAAATGGTTAAATTGATAAAAGGTTAAAGTTAAGGGTGATATTTGAAAATTTTGCAAAGTAAGCAAGTTGAATATTCGTTGTGTCGGGTAATATTCAATTGGTCGGGAAATATTCATTTTAATAGGGAATATTCGTACGACGGTACAATCATTGGTGGACCCCACAACAGAAGTATTGTCGTAATTAGAAAACGATAGAAATATCTTTTTATAAAAATAACGGCGAAAGTTTTACCGTAACTGTTGAACTACCCGGTGGTAAAGTAATGCGATGTCTGGCGTGGTTGCATAGTAGCACACTACATTGATTGATTATCGATGCTTACGTAAGAAGCCACTCAGTTTACTCAATTATTGCTACAGTAATTGTTGCATAGTATCTCACGTTATTTAATTCAATTATTGTCACAGTATCATCTACATAATATTTTATATTATTAAATTAATAATTGAGACAACAAAGTTATTCATATTATTATTTGTAATATTGACAATGTCTAGGAAGTTCTGTCGAGGAGAGGTTTGGTCACCTAATTGCGCGCCAATAGGGAGAAATCCTTATTGGAAAACCCCCTCTTTCCTGGGAATGATCTGGTTGTTAGATATTGTGAGTTATAAAATTAGTGATGAATAATTGTTGAAGTATTAAGAATGTGTTTATTGATGATAAGTGAATTAAAAAAGTTAGAGGGGAATAATGTAAACTTGGAAAACTTTAGGGGTACCAAAGTGTAATAAGTTAAATCAATCTGGACCATTGGTGGTGGTTTTAATAGTAAATCAATCTGGACCATTGATGGTGGTTTTAATAGTAAATCAATCTAGACCATTGATGGTGGTTTTAATAATAAATCAATCTGGACCATTGATGGTGGTTTTAATAGTAAATCAATCTGGACCGTCGGTGGTGGTTTTAATAGTAAATCAATTTGGACCGTCGGTGGTGGTTTTAATAGTAATTAATCTGGACCGTCGGTGGTGGTTTTAAAAGTAAATCAATCTGGACCGTCGGTTGTGGTTCTAATAGTAATCAATATGGACCGTCCGTTCTAATAGTAAATTAATCTGGACCGTTCATGAATAAGTTACTATTTAGTCCATTCTCCTATAAATAGAAGCTTAATTCTTCTTTCATTCTTACCAATTCACTGATATTCACAAGAGACACTATAGAGAGAGAAACTATAAAGAGCAATAAGAAGAGTATTATGCTACTTCACTATTGCAGTATCCAGCCTTCTATTAAGGTAAGGAGTATTATTTCTTTCGTATTCATAAGGAATACTATTTTTTTTTCGTATTCATCCATTAATATGTCAGAATAACCTGTCTACGCGGATTACATACCGTACGGTGGGTGAAAATCCATTTACAGTTTCATATGTTAATTTTTTTTTCATATTCTTAAATCTAAACTTATTATGGTAAGTATTGCTTCTATAATCCTTAAAATTAGTTGAATATCCTTGAGTTTTGCGCTTCATCCAGTATCGTTTCATTGGAATATTGATCTGAATAATTTCTTATTAAATATCAAAATTTTCACCCTAGGTACTATTTACGGGTTGCTATTCACCCGGTTACTATTACCTATAATATTATTCACTCGGGTATTCGGGACACTTTTCATGTCGGGATACTATTCACGAGTTACTATTCACTCAATTACTATTCACTATAATATTATTCACTCGGGTATTTGGGGTACTTTTCATGTCAGGTTACTATTCACAAAGTACTAATCATGGGGTACTATTCACTCGGTTACTATTCACCCGAAAAATTAATTTCTTTTCTGTCCAAAATATTTTTGATACATGGATATTATTCTTGAATTTTACTCCACAAAGCAGTATCATGTTGACAATTTGGACATTATTGAATACCGGATAAATTAAATTATGAATCTTTAAAATTTATCCTTTGCTTTCATTTAATTAAATGCTTATATCATTGTCATCATCCTCATGCTTATATTGTGATGAAAGTCATCTTTGGCTTACGTGCATAGATAGACTGTTGATTGATATGATTATGACCATAGATTATTTCGTATAATCATGACCATTGATGATTACATGAATATCCTTGGCCCGTAGTGCAGGGATGATTCGATGATGTGGTTTATTTATTAAGTTGAGTCTCAACGATAAAGTTGATGAAAACCTTTTTAAATCATAGAAGATAGTAGATATCATGCTCCACTTGACTCTTCTAATGTATTGTTTATCCCGCTGCAGTTAAACTTGTTGTCGATTATATTCTATCAGTTTAACATTATTGAAGGCTAATGATAACTTATTCTGCATTATCTTAGTCATAATATTTCCTACTGGGCTAGTTGAGCTCACCCTTTTACTTCTATTGTTCTCTTGAAATGAGAACGTAGGCTTTAACTAGTCGGGGAACGGAGTGATGGCCCGAGATGGTGTTATAGTAGTCCTCACTATTCTATAAAATAGTGTGACAATAAATGTAATGAGGACTCCATTTGAGTTTGGATATTGTCTAGAAGACAATATTCGTGTAAAAACTCTCAGCTCATGTTGTATAATTAAGTTTGTATTTGTATTCAGTACCATGTATTTGGTGACCCAAGATGGGTGATGTATACCTATTTTGGGGGCGTCACAGTTGGTATCAAAGCTTAGGGATATGATCCCTGGCTGAGATGTGAGACAAGAACTAGGAGGGGAGAGACGGGGAATTCCTTCGCTAGTATGCCCTACCTAAGATTATTTAGTATTTATTGGTCGGTCAGAGTATAGGGATGATATGTGATATGTAAATTAACCCTTATTTTGTGGCAGTGTTTGAAAATGGCATCTGAAAATGTTGAGATCAACAATGAAGCACATGAGACCGTTGAGTTACCAACGATCAATACCCATGATAATATGCAACAGAAAGACAATAATCCTCAGGTAAACAACAACACCATTCAAATGATGAATGATGGGATGTTCAGAAGCTTTATGCAATTTATGCAACATCAGGCGAGAGCGGCACCTGTCCAAAATACAGGTGGAAACACTGACAACTCTCAGACGGTCACCGCTAAGAAGTTCAAGGAGCTGGGACCATCGGAGTTTATTGGAGAGCCAAAACCACTTAAGGCGGAGACATGGATAAAGAAGATCACCAAGATATTTGATGTCTTGGGATGCTCTGAGGAACAAAAGGTTCCCTTTGCCACCTTTATGTTGCGAGGAGAGGCAGATTACTGGTGGGAATCTGTAAAGTGTACTCAACCTACCGCACTAAAAATGTCTTGGGAGAAGTTCCAAGAGCTGTTCAACGACAAGTACTTTCCCAAAAGTATTCGTCAAATGAAGGAGGTGGAGTTTATCAAGTTGGAGCAAAACAATATGACCGTGTCACAGTACGAAGCTAAGTTTGCTGAGTTATCCCGGTTTACGCCCCACTTGGTGGATAATGAGGAGAGAATGACGCGGATGTTTCTAAGAGGTTTGAAACCCGAGATACGTCAATACTTAATTTCTCATAAACTGTGTTTGTATTCAGATGTTGTAAATAGGGCTCAGTTATTGGAGCATGATAATTAGTCAACCCAACCCAGAGAGAGCAGCCGACAAGTCGATAATACCAATGGTAGCAGTCATAGAAGCAGTGACAACAAACGTGGAGGGAATTAACATGCCAGAAATGGTAACCACCCTGGTGGTAATCATGGCCAAGATAATAGAAGTGGAAATTTCAAGAAGAGGATATTCAATAATGATGGAAAGACGTTAGCACCATCACCTGTTGTTAAGGAAGGAGAACGACCGCCGGTCGTATGTTACAAATGCGGAGGGGAGGGACACATCAGTCCAAACTATACGCAGCAATCCAAAGCATGTTACAATTATGGAAGAGAAGGTCACCTAGCCCAATTTTGTCGGGCACCAAAGTCAAGTCCAGCTGGGATGGAGGCATCAAAGGTAGTCCCAAACAAGACAAAACCAGTAGTTAAAGGGAGAGTGTTTGTTGTAACATCCCAAAAAGCGAGGAATCCGAATGAGGTGATCACGGGTAAGCTAATCATAAACTCTTGCGAAGCTTATACCTTATTTGATACCGGTTCTACCCATTCTTTTATTTCTCTTACTTATACCAACGCTTAAATTTGACTCGGAGAAATTAGACTTTGACTTATCGGTTGAAACTCTCGTTGGGGGAAACCTTTATTACATCCACTGTTTATAAGTCTTGTTTGATTCAAATCGGTAATTGCACGTTACCTGTCGATCTCATCTCTTTAAAAATACTTGCATTCGATGTGATTTTAGGAATTGATTGGTTGACTACTCATCATGCTAAAATTGATTATTTTCGTAAGGTTGTTAGCTTTCATGTTCTTAACCAACCTATTATGCGAATTCAAGCAACCAAACCATTAAAGTCAATCACTGTCATTTCAAGCCATAAAGCTATTCGTTTATTGAAAAATAGATGTCAAGCTTTCTTTAGCTCATGTCACGGATTTAAACAAAAATACGTCAGTCTTGAATGATATTTCTATTGTTAATAAATTTCCTGATGTATTCCTTGAAGAACTTCTTGGACTACCCCCTGAGCCTGAAATTAAATTTTTTATCGACCTTGAACCCGGTACAGAACCCATTTCTAAAGCCCCATATCGAATGGCTCATGTTGAACTTCAGGAGTTAAAGACCCAACTATAGGAATTATTAGACATCGGTTTCATTCGTCCTAGTACATCTCCTTGGGGTGCTCCTATTCTATTCGTAAAGAAGAAAGATGGGAGTATGCGACTTTGTATTGATTATCGGGAGTTGAATCATGTCACCATCAAAAATAGGTACCCGTTGCCTAGCATTGATGACTTATTTGACAAGTTGCAAGGCACCAAGTTCTTTTCAAAGATCGATCTTTGTTCCGGATATCATCAGTTAAAGATTAAAACTAATGACATTCCAAAGACTGCTTTCAGAACTCAGTACGAGCATTATGAATTCCTAGTCATGTCTTTTGGATTGACTAATGCTCCTGCTGCCTTTATGGATATGATGAACCGAATATTCAAGGAATATTTAGATCATTTTGTGGTTGTCATTATTGATGACATTTTCATTTACTCCAAAAGTCGTGAAGATCATGAGCAACACTTGAGGCTGATACTAGAAAAGCTTCGTAAGAACAAATTATATGCCAAGTTGAAGAAATACGAGTTCTGGCTTGAGGAAGTAGCATTCCTTTGGCACATGATATAAAATCATGGAATATCTGTTGACTCGGCAAAGAATGAAGCAATTCAAAGCTGGGAGAAACCTAAGTCAGTGACCGAAGTACATAGCTTTATGGGCTTAGCTGGTTATTTTCTCGAATCGCTACTCCATTAACTCAGCTGACTAGAAAAGATACAAAATTCGATTGGAGCGAAGAATGTGACAAGAGTTTTCAAGACATCAAGAGAGACTCATTTTAGTACCTGTTCTGACAATACGATCTGGCTCGAAGGGATTTGTCATCTACAACGATGCTTCAGGTAGAGGGTTAGGATGTGTTCTCACACAACATGGGAAAGTCATAGCCTATGCCTCACGATAACTCAAAGAATATAAGAGGAATTACCCTACTCATGATATAGAGCTGGCAGATGTCGTCTTCGCACTTAAAATCTGGAGGCATTACCTGTATTGGGAGAAAGTGGAGATCTATACGGATCATAAAAGCCTCAAATATTTCTTCACTCAAAAGGAACTCAATATGCGGAAACAACGTTAGCTTAAACTGTTGAAAGATTATGATCATACCATTCAATACCATCCTGGAAAAGTAAACGTGGTAGCTGATGCATTAAGTAGAAGATCATATGCGGGTACGAGTACGATATTGTCAACTCAAAGGCCCATTTTGTATGACTTGCAAAGGATGGAGATAGAGTTAAAGACTCCAGGGACCCACATGATGATGGCAAATATACGAGTAGAACCGACTTTAATTGATAAAGTTAAAACTGCTCAAGCTACGGACCTGGAGCTGATGCGTATAAAGAAGAAAGTACAAGAAGGTGCTATTCTGGAAGCAAGATTTGATGAGGAAGGAATACTTCGAGTTAACTCGAGACTTTGTGTTCCAAATGACCCTGATTTAAAGTATAAGATCATGACGGAGGCGCACAACACACCGTTTGTAATCCATCCTGGGAGTACCAAAATGTATCGTGATCATCGACATACATTTTGGTGGAGCAATGTGACGCCCCCAAAATAGGTCCAATCCAACCAACCTATTCTAAGTCGCCAAAAATATGGTACAGAAAATAACTACAACTTTATTACTATAATTGTCATGCAAAATACAACAACACATATGTTGTGAGTTTTGATACAAATATATACCAACTGTGACTCATGTCCCAACCTTGGATAGTACGTCACAATGGCACCTTACATAAAGGTACAATCAATAACTGTTTTAGAAATTAAAATCTTTGGGAAGTGCTCAAGGAAACCTTCGTACATGGGAGGCCATGCGTCTAGGTTATGATAGATATCATATGCCAGCAGAATTATCCTTGGTTGACCCAATAGACCCCAAAGAAAAATGAGAATATTACTATCATATTTTTTCCAATGGTGAGTCTTCTCTTGACATATCATTATCTCCACTGTCTTTAATTGAGAATTGTACTTCAACCAAACACCAAGGTTATATAGGTAGTGCTCGTAGATATACTCAGCAAGTGGATGTGCACAACCCCGTCTTATGATAACACGAGGTTGTATGTCATTAGACATCTTGTATGATAGTGTCAAAACACCCTTCCAACGATGGGTTCGCCTCACCCTATTTGATTCACCAAATATAACTACTAAATAATGTATAAAATACAACACACTTTTCTATACTGTTTAGGGAGAATCTCCACAGCTAGAGACCACCGTTCTATTTCCATGTTATCCCCGCTCGACCCAGCTACACTTTTATTACCTGAAAGGAATTTTGAAGTAAAAGGGTGAGCACAGATAGCCCAGTAAAGAATATCATGACTAAAAATAATTAAATTATCAATAGCCTTCATCAGTAATAAATCAGATATTTAGAACATATGATAGATGATAAAACTTTTCAACCATAGTTGCAGCGGAACGAGCAATCCATTAGAAGAGTTAAATAGACCATAAAGTCTATTATCATCTCCATGTTAAAAGTCCACCAATAATGTTTTATCCCTGTAACATCAATTAACAGTTTTTGTCCACAATTATGTGAATAACTCATAATCATAATTGTGGTTCTAAATTCCTCTTCGCACCCAGGACGAAGATAATTTTTATCACCTGTCTTTACCTGAAACATCAAAGATCATGGTTATACTAAATCACATTTCATGTTCATAATCATACTAATAAATTCATCTTTGCACTACAGGCCAAAGATATTCATCAACAGGTCCTCTTTGCACTACGGGCCAAAGATATTCAACAACAGGTCATCTTTGCACTACAGGCCAAAGATATTCAACAACAGATCATTTTTGCACTATCGGCAAAAGATATTCAACAACAGATCATCTTTGCACTACAGACCAAAGATATTAATATCTCAAAGAAATATATAATCATTTCAGAATTTATATAACCAATAATTATAACTATGTTGATCAATTCACCCTTGCACTTAAGCTAAAGATATTCAATTATAAATTCAATGGTCATGATCATACCAGTCAACAATTCATCTTTACACTACTGGCCAGAGAAAACCCATAGTCACGATCATACTAATAATCTACCTATCTTTACATCCTTATTAGGGTTATAAAAATGTTATACATGATAATAAAAATAATATAATCAACATATAGATTTAATCTCAAGAGTAAGATTCATAAATCAACGATAATTTGGTCAGAAAAAGAATCTAATTTTGTCGTGAATAGTATTTCGTGAATAGTAACTCGTGAATAGTAACTCATGAATAGTAACTCGTGAATTGTAACTCATGAATAGTAACTCGTGAATAGTAACTCGTGAATAGTAACTCGTGAATAATAACTCATGAATAGTAACTCGTAAATAGTAACTCATAAATAATAAATTGTATTTGTACATAGTACCATATACGTAAATAATGTCATATACATGAATAATGTCGTATATGTGAATAGTGCCGTATACGTGAATAGTGTCGTATACGTGAATAGTGCAGTATACATGAATAGTAACTCTGACATAAAAAGGTAAAAATTTCACAATAATATTCATATCAATATTTTCGGCATAATGATATTGAAAGAAATAATATCATTTACGAAGAAAATAACATCCCTTACCATCCCTTACAATCCCCTACCTCAAAAGAACAATATTTCTAACTGGAATATCGGATATAACGCTGAATGAACTTGCACCGTATAGCAACACTCAAGATATCTACATACTCACAAAAATACGCTCGATAATATAGAGAGAGAAAACTTCAGTTTCTGGTGTGATTTTCAATTCTAACCTAAGCACCCTATTTATAGGAAAATGCTTAGAACACCAAAGCAGAAAATTTAATAAAATAATATATTTATATAAAAAATCATACGCACCATTAGAAATCTGATTTCAACACATTTACCACATAAGTGGTGCCCACCAAAAATGAAAAACATGTTTTAAACAATTTTTGTAACAAAATCAATTCAGACCCAATATTCCGGAACTTCAATAATTCATAATAAATAGCCCTTTTATCAGAAAAAATTGAATCATATGTCATTCTATAGGAAATTCAATTTTCTACAACTTTGTAAGTTTAAGTTATTCCAAATTCCAAACATAAATTGACCAAAATCAACATACGAACGATTTTACTGGCTATAATCAAATTTCAGTCAAAAATTGGGTCCACCGACATGTTTAACATGTTTTTATCATTTATTGCAACAAAAATACTCTTCCTCCTCATTTATTCATATATCACACATTCATCGTAAAAATATCACCATTATTATATAATAATATTTTTAAATGAATTATTTTATCAGAAAAGATAAAATATCAATTTTAAACAATTATCACTTTTCTAAAAATTTCTCCATTTATATCCACATAAATAAATATTTTTTATCATATAAATTAATAATTAATTATTCACAAATAATATTACGAAATCAATAATCTTGTGACAGTGTCGTTCCCGGAAAAGGGGGCTTTCAGATAAGGATTTCTCCTTACTAGAAGCGCAATTAGGTGACCAAACCTCTCCTTGTATGAACTTCCTTGGACATTGCCAATAATGTTATCTAATAATATTATTCAAATAATATGAATTATTGATCCGATAATGAAAAATATCATGCAAAGGACAATTATTGAAACAACAATAATATAAAATATCAATGTAGCAATTATTGAATCAATAAAATAAAATATTGAACAGTAATTACTGTAACAATTATTGAGTAGTGCCTTCTTTCGTAAGAATCAATAATTCAAAAATATTGTGCAATACCGTGTGCTACTGTGTAACAACGCGTATTACTTTACTTTACCCACCGGGTATTCCAACAATGTTAACGATAACGATTACGCCGTTTATTTATAAATACTCAAACTTGTCGTTTTCTTCATCCGACAGTTATTTTGTTATGGGGCCCACAAAAGGTTGCGCTGTCATACGAATATTCCCCGACAGCAAGAATATTCCATGATCAACCGAATATTCCCCGACAACAATGAATATTTTATAACCACTTACTTATTTAAAATATTTATATATATCACCCTTAACTTTAACCTTTTATCAATTTAATCATTTACTGAATAGTAATTATAAGAAAAATTGAATACTTTTATTTCATAAAATTCGGGGTCTTACAATCTCCCCTCATGAAAATTCATCCCCGAAATTTACTTACCTGGTATTTCAAAGAGTTGAGAATACATTGCTTTCATTTCAGATTCTATCTCCCCGGTCATCATGATTAATCCATTGCTCATATCCTGTATTTCAGATATCATTCTAGAATACAGCTTCAAAACAAAGGTTAATTAACATATGTAAGACCCCAAATTATTAATAAATAAAATTTAATTCCTCTATTTATTATTTTGAAATAGTAAGGGTTGATTTGATTAATGTGGTTAGTTATGGGTAAAATGCGCAAATATTTTAAATAAGCAAGTGGTTATAAAATATTCATTTTTATCGGAGAATATTCGTTTGGCCGTGGAATATTCTTACTGTCAGGGAATATTCGTATGACGGCACAGCCTTGTGTGGGCCCCATAACGGAAAGTGATTGGATGAAGAAAACGACAAAAATAAGTTGTTTATAAATAACAGCGTTGTTATTACCGTTAATACTTTTGAAATACTCGGTGGTTAAAACACAGGAGCACACGTTATTGCACCAATTATTGATTCTTACGTAAGAAGACACTACTCAATATTTTATTTTATTGATTCAATAATTGCTACGTTGATATTTTATATTACTGTTGTTTCAATAATTGTCACTACACATTATTTTCCATTATCGAAGGAATAATTCATATTATCTGAATAATATTATTAGATAACATTATTGGCAATGTCTAGAAAGTTTTGTCTAAGGAGAGGTTTAGTCACCTAATCAAGGCCGCCAAGAAGGAGAAATCCTTATGAAAGCCCCTCTTTCCTGTGAACTGCAGTTGTCGATTGTGATTCTGTAATATTATTTGTGAATAATTAATTATTGATTTATATGATGAGGAAAGTATTGATTTTATGTGGATATAGATGGAGAAAATTTTTAATGTGACAATTGTTGAAAATTAATATTTTATCTTTTTCTGATAAAATAATTCATTTAAATATATTATTATATTTTAATAATATAATAATGGTGATTTTTTTATAATGAATGTGGGATATATGGGTATATGAGGAGGAAGAGTATTTTTGTTGCAATAAATATTTAAAACATGTTTTTCATGTTGGCGGACCCCATTTCTTGACTGAAATTTGATTATAGCCTGTAAAGTCGCCCGTTTGTGGATTTCGGTCAATTTCTATTTGGAAAAACTTTCTTCTGCAAAGTTGTAGAGAATGGAATTTCCTATGGAAAGCACATGAGGTTCGAATTTTTCTGATAAAATGGCTATTTATTATGAATTATTAAAGTTCTGAAGTTCCGAAATAATTATTTTTTGGAAGTTTTAATTATGTTTATGAAGAAAAACGTTTTTTCCATTTAATGGGCCTCACTTGCACATGTTAGTTGCTGAATTCAGATGTCTTAGGTGTGCGTAGGAATGTTGAGTAAAAATAATATTATTATATTAAATTTTCCGCTTTGGTGTTCTAAGCATTTTTCTATAAATAGGGTGCTTAGGTTAGAATTGAAAATCACACCTAAATAAGTTTTCTCTCTTTTCTTTTTATATTATCGAGTGTATTCTTGTGAGTATTTTAAGACTTTGAGTGTTCTTTATCTCATTTACAAATTCCTTCAAAGACTATATCCAGATTCCAAATCGTAAATCTTGTCTTTTCGAGGTAAGGATGTTATTTTCTTCTTAAATGATATTATTTTCTTCAATATCATTATCTTAGAAATATTGGTCCGAACTTTTATCAAATTTGGAACTTTTGTGTTGGGATTACTATTCACGTATACTGACTTTATTCACGATATCAAGACTATTCACCGAAAAATGAAATTTTCTTCTTTTTGTCCAAGATGTTTATTATGGTTGCTATCTTTGATTGTATCCATGTTTTGATCTTTATTTTTGAATTCTGCTTCAAAATTTGGTTATTATGGAGTATTATTGAACTTGGATAAAATTGTAATACGAATCCCTAATATTTGTTTTTTTGCTTCATTAGATTCGTTTTCTTTAAAATATTTTTCATCATCCTCCGTCCTAAATGATGATATTACTGAATATCTTTGGCCTGTAGTGCAAAGATGAATGATTTCTGATGAATATCTTTGGCCCGTTGTGCAAAGATGAATAGGTGTTTAGATGAACATGACCAACTGATGAATATCTTTGGCCTGTAGTGAAAAGATGAATATTTGATTCCAGATATCTGTTGATTGATGTTACAGGGATAAAATATTGACGATAGACTTTTAAATTCATATATAGAAGATAGTAGATTTTATTCTCTATTTAACTCTTCTAATGAATTATTATTTCAATTACGAATCTTTGATTTAAAACTTGTTGTCTATTGTATTCTATTAGATTTTTCCCTGTTGAGGACTAACGATAATTTGTTCTATATTATCTTAGTCACAATGTTCTTTACTGGGCTAGTTGAGCTCACCCTTTTCTTTTTTGTTCCATTTTTCTTCTCAGGAGGCGAGAATGTAGCGAGTACTAGTCGGGGTGTGGAATGATGGTTCTAGAAGTTGTTTTAGTAGTCCTCACTATTTTGTAAAATAGTGTAACAGTAATTGTAATGAGGACTTATTTGAGTGTGGATATTGTCTAGATGACAATATTTGTATTTAAACTCACAGTTTAAGTGTTGTCGTATTTTGCTCGACAGTTGTATTAATAAAGTTATAGTTGTTTCTGTACAATGTATTTAGCGACTCAGAATGGGTGTTGTATACCTATTTTGGGGGCGTCACAACATATCATAATTTGTCAACTTAAGCAAGAAAATTCAGCTTAGGTAGGACACACTAGCGAAGGATATTACCCGTCTCTCCCTTCCTAGTTCTAATCCCGGATCTCCTCCAGAGATCATATCCCTAAGCTCTGATACCAACTATGACACCCCCCAAATAGGTCCAATCCAACTAACCTATTCTAAGTCGCCAAAAACATGGTACAGAAAACAACTACAACTTTATTACTACAATTGTCGTGCAAAATACAACAACACATATGTTGTGAGTTTTGATACAATTATATACCAACAGTGACTCATGTCTCAACCTTGGATAGTACGTCACGATGGCACCTTACATAAAGGTACAGTCAATAACTGTTTTAGAAATTAAAATCTTTGGGAAGTGCTCAAGGAAACCTTTGTACATGGGAGGCCATACGTCTAGGTTATGATAGATATCATATGCCCACAGAATTGTCCTTGGTTGACCCAATAGACCCCAAAGAAAAATGAAAAGATTACTATCATATTCTTTCCAATGGTGAGTCTTTTCTTGACATATCATTATGTCTACTATCTCTAATTGAGAATTGTACTTCAACCAAACACCAAGATTATATAGGTAGTGCTCGTAGATATACTCAGCAAGTGGATGTGCGCAACCCTGTCTTATGATAACACGAGGTTGTATGTCATTAGACATCTTGTATGATAGTGTCAAAACACCCTTCCAACGTTGGGTTCGCCTCACCCTATTTGATTCACCAAATATAACTACTAAATGATGTATAAAATACAACACACTTTTTCTATACTGTTTAGGGAGAATCTCCACAGCTAGAGACCACCGTTCTATTCCCCTGTTATCCCCGCTCGACCCAGCTACACTTTTATTACCTGAAAGGAATTGTGAAGCAAAAGGTTGAACACAAATAGCCCAATAAATAATATCATGACTAAAGATAATTAAATTAACAATAGCCTTCATCAGTAATAAATTAGAGATTTAGAACATATGGTAGATGATAAAACTTTTCAACCATAGTTGCAGCGGAACGAGCTGTCCATTAGAAGAGTCAAATAGACCATAAAGTCTGTTATCATCTCCATGTTAAAATTCCACCAACAATGTTTTATCCCTGCAACATCAATTAACAGTTTATATCCGCAATTATGTGAATAACTCATAATCATAATTGTGATTTTAAATTCCTCTTCGCACCCAGGACGAAAATAATTTTCATCACATGTCTTTACCTGAAACATCAAAGATCATGGTTACACCAAATCACAGTTCCTGTTCATAATCATACCAATAAATTCATCTTTGCACTACGGGCCAAAGATATTCATTAACAGTTCATCTTTGCACTACAGGCCAAAGATATTCAACAACATGTTATCTTTGCACTACGGGCCAAAGATATTCAACAACAGGTCATCTTTGCACTACAGGCCAAAGATATTCAACAATGATCATCTTTGCACTACCTACCCAAGATATTCAACAATGCATCCTCTTTTCACTACAGCCAAAGATATTAATATCTCAAAGAAATATATAATCATTTAAGAATTTATATAACCAATAATTATAACAATGTTGATCAATTCACCTTGCACTTAAGCTAAAGATATTCAATTATAAATTCAATGGTCATGATCATACCAAATCAACAATTCATCTTTGCACCATCGCCAAAAGAGAACCCATAGTCACGATCATACCAATAATCTACCCATCTTTACACTCAAGTCAAAGAGAAATATCATTATTAGGGTTATAAAATGTTATATATGATAATAAAAACAATATAATCAACATATAGATTTAATCTCAAGAGTAAGATTCATAAATCAACGATAATTTGGTCAGAAAAAGAAACCAATTTTATCGTGAATAGTATCCAGTGAATAGTAACTCGTGAATAATAACTCATGAATAGTAACTCGTGAATAGTAACTCATGAATAGTAATTCGTGAATAGTAACTCATGAATAGTAACTCATGAATAGTAACTCGTGAATAATAACTCATGAATAGTAACTCGTGAATAGTAACTCGTGAATAATAACTCGTATTTGTACATAGTACCGTATACGTAAATAATGTCATATACATGAATAGTGTCGTATATGTGAATAGTGCCGTATACGTGAAAAGTAACCCCGACACAAAGAGGTATAAATTCCACAATAATATTCATATCAATATTTTCGGCATAATGATATTGAAAGAAATAATATCATTTACGAAGAAAATAACATCCATTACCATCCCTTACAATCCCCTACCTCAAAAGAGCAGTAATTCTGACTGGAATATTGGATATAACGCTGAACGAATTTGCACCATATAGCAACACTCATGATATCTAAATACTCACAAAAATACGCTCGATAATATATATAGAGAAAATTTCAGTTTCTGGTGTGATTTTTAATTCTTATCTAAGCACTCTATTTATAGGAAAATGCTTAGAACACCAAAGTAGAAAATTTAATAAAATAATATATTTATATAAAAATCATACGCACCATTAGAAATCTGATTTCAACACATTTACCACACAAGTGGGACCCACCAAAAATGAAAAACATGTTTTAAACAATTTTTGTAACAAAATTAATTCAGACCCAATATTCCGGAACTTCAATAATTCATAAGAAATAGCCATTTTATCATAAAAAATTGAATCTAATGTCCTTCTATAGGAAATTCAATTTTCTACAACTTTGTAAGTTTAAGTTTTTCCAAATTCCAAACAAAAATTGACCGAAATCCACATACGGACGATTTTACTGGCTATAATCAAATTTCTGTCAAAAATTGAGTCCACCGACATGTTTAACATGTTTTTATCATTTATTGCAACAAAAATACTCTTCCTCCTCATTTATTCATATATCACACATTTATCGTAAAAATATCACTATTATTATATAATAATATTTTTAAATGAATTATTTTATCAGAAAAGATAAAATATCAATTTTCAACAATTATCACTTTTCTAAAAATTTCTCCATTTATAACCACATAAATAAATATATTCCTTATCATATAAATCAATAATTAATTATTCACAAATAATATTACAGAATCACAATACTAGCAAACTGTGTCGTTCCTGTGAAAGAGGGGCTTTCGATAAGGATTTCTCATTCTTGCGCATGAATTAGGTGACCAAACCTCTCCTTAGACAGAACTTCCTTAGACATTGCCAATTGTAATACCCGTAAATTTTATGATTTAATTTTATTATTAAATAGAGCCGGTGAATTATTTATTTTTATAAATGCTTACGTGGCATGAGGAGAGTAACTCAATTGAATTAAAATTGAGTTGTTGATGATCGATAAGATAGGTTCATGAAATGTCTTGTGTGACACAATGATGGACTTAGTGAAGGATGATTAAGTATTTGCATATTTAAAGTCCAAATAATAAATTGGGAGTCTAGCCCAATAAGTTAATTGATGGACTGTTAAGTTAGCCCAATAAACTTGGGATATTTAGAATCCAATCAGAATCCAACAAAAGAGTTAACTAAGAGTACAGGTATTGATTAAATTAAAATGTTGCATTAAGGCGGGGCACGAATGACCTAGCCCCTTGTCTATGTCTCAAATCGCTCTCTTGTCCCCAAATTAGGGTCACCAAGTACAAAGAATAGTAGCCTAAACTCTCTTTACGCAAATTTTCAAGCTGCTAATCCTAGGATTAGTCCAACAGACGGCTGACGTGGTAGCAACAATAAGGGGCAAATTGGTAGCAGCTCAAGATCGCCAAAGAGAATCAAGAATTTGCATCGTCGAATGAGACTTTGAAGCCGGTAGTTTTGTGTTTTGAAGGTATCTCCTTGGAAGGAAAGATCGATTCTAAAGAAAGGAAAATTGAGTCCGAGGTTCATAGGGCCATTCGAGATATTGAAGCGAGTGGGCGAAGTGGCATACAAAGTTGCTTTGCCACCCGAATTAGAACACATCCACAACGTGTTTCACATTTCCGTACTACGACCGTACAAGTCTGACTATAAGCACGTGATTTCCTATGAGCCCATTCAAGTAGAGAAGAATCTGGCATATGAAGAAATTCCTGTTTAGATAATAGATAAGAAAGAACAAATGCTAAGAAATAAAGTTATATCTTCTGTTAAGGTTGTTTGGCGAAACCACGATGTCGAAGAGGCCACGTGGGAATTAGAAGATAGAATGAGGAGAGACTATCCCCATCTTTTTCAGATAACCCCTATATCAATTCCGAGGACTTGAATTTTATATAAGGGGGAGAGGATGTAATACCCGTAAATTTTATGATTTAATTTTATTATTAAATAGAGCCGGTGAATTATTTATTTTTATAAATGCTTATGTGGCATGAGGAGAGTAACTCAATTGAATTAAAATTGAGCTGTTGATGATCGATAAGATAGGTTCATGAAATGTCTTATGTGACACAATGATGGACTTAGTGAAGGATGATTAAGTATTTGCATGTTTAAAGTCCAAATAATAAATTGGGAGTCTAGCCCAATAAGTTAATTGATGGACTGTTAAGTTAGCCCAATAAACTTGGGATATTTAGAATCCAATCGGAATCCAACAAAAGAGTTAACTGAGAGTACAGGTATTGATTAAATTAAAATGTGGCGTGGGGCAGTGGGCCTGACCGACTAGCCCCTTGTCTATGTCTGAAATCTGTTCTCTTGTCCACAAATTAGGGTCACCAAGTACAAAGAATAGTAGCCTAAACTCTCTTTATGCAAATTTTCAAGCTGCTAATCCTAGGCATGCATGGCTAGCTAAGTGGCTGGTATGGAGCGATTGAACAACTCCTTAAATAACCATTGTTCATTTCTATTGCACCATGAATCCCAACATTGGGTAAAGCAAGTGTCTGGTTCATGTTTTCTCTTTAAATACAAGCCACCAGGGCAATCTGTTTTAGCGATAAGAGTGTTGGAGAAATCTGAGTAAAGAATTCTTAGTTGCTAAGCATTACCAAATCAGTGTGTGAGATATCAAGGTTAAAGCTCGAGAAGGTATAATTTCTACTCCGTTCTTAACTTGAGTCTTGTTGATTCTCGGTTTTTTTTCAGATTTATAGGTTAAGTATGATGAATTAGCATGATAAAGGGTGTTTAGAAAGTTTACCTTCGTGCATGACTACGTTAAAATTGTCTCGAATCCAGCTTGTGGCTACTTCCGCAAAAAAGCGAGCATGTTCAACGCTTCGAAATCCATGGGGTGCAAACAAGACCGTGCTTAGAACCAATGGTGGGTTCGGTCATGTTAGACCTTGTATTAAGAAATTCCCTTAGGTTGTATGCATATAGTAAAGTCTTAAATTAGCCCAACGAACTTAAACTTTGTCCAGTAGTAGTAGATCAAGTCTCTCAAGGAGCCGCTCGAACAAAGCGTGATGTCTTCTTGGACAGAGTAATGTCTTCGGACAAAGCGCGATGTCCTCGGACAGAGCGTAATGTCTTCGGACAGAACGTAATGTCTTCGGACAAAGCGTGATGTCTTCGGACAGAGAGTAATGTCTTCGGACAGAGCGTAATGTCTTCGGACAAAGCGTGATGTCTTCGGACAAAGCGTGATGTCTTCGGACAGAGCGTAAAGTCTTCGGACAAAGCGTGATGTCTTCAGACGAAGCGCGATGTCTTCGGACGAAGCATGTTGTCTTCGATCAAGTCATAATATCTTCGGACATGGCGAGATGTCCTGGGACTCGGAGACAGCATCATAACTTGATATAAGGATGGATTAATAAATACTCCTATACTGTTGTAAACTATTAGTACGAATAAGTTCTAAGAGGAGAGTTGTACCAACTTCGGAAAATAACCTAATACTTGCAAACATGCGTAGAAGAAGGCTTCGGTTGGGATTAATAGGCGTTATGGTCTACTTAAAGCAATGAACCTCTTAGAACTTCGAGGAAGAAAGATTATGAATAAGCTAGCGGTGGTCAATAGTTTGAGCATGTTAAGTGTATTAGCTATGAGTTTTGATGGGTACATCAGATAGAAAGAAAAATGTGTTATGTGTACATGTTATTGATATATATCAAGTGTGTTTGGCTAATGAATACCTATACTTACATGAATAGGACAGACATAGTTCGTTGAGGTGATTTTCGCTATTAGTAGTAATCAACGCTAAAGGCAAGTTTCTTACTCTACCTTGATTTCAAGTATGCAAGTTCCTATCCCTAAAAAAAAAACTTGTTACTTATATCATGCAAGTTTTCTATCCCTAACTTATTGTTATTGTTGGGCAAGTTCCCTAACCTCACTCAAATTTACATTGAGCAAGTATTCGAACACTATCATTATTGTGTTGCAAGTTCCTTAAATTCACACACTTTATACGTTGAATTGTTGTCATATCAATCATATTTGATCAAGCAAATATCCGCTTCTATTCAAAATCACTTGTATACCGGACATTGTTGTAAGCATTGGACTTATCATTCCTAAATGCATGATGAAAAAACCGCTAAGCCCTTGGTTCTGGCTAGACTATTTTTATGAAGTTAAAAGAGCTATCCAAATCGATTGATTTGGTGCGGACTATCGTAAATCTCTCGAGATGAACAACCCTCATAGAAGGGAAATTATATATTGTCGAGAACCGACGTATGCACATAAGTATGATTAAATGTTATGCATAACATAGGGTACTTTAAGTCGATCACCGATGTACTCATGGATGTTGGATTACAAAGGTAATAATCGCTAATTCTAGTAAGAGTTCTTGGTCCTTAGTTACCGCTCAGTACTCAATTATGTTGAACCTTGAAATGAATAAATCATGAAATTTTGTTGATATCCTTCGGTCTATAGTAACACCTATTGAATACTCTTGGTATTCTTGATATCCTTGAACTATCAATTATTATTATACCCTTGAAAGATTCAAATGCTACAACTGCTTGTTCTTCTAGCTATATTGCTTCTTTGGGCAAACTTGTTGCTCATTCTTGCTTCCTAAAACATTACAGCTAAAAGGCAAGAAAGGCGGTACTTGAGTGGAAAGGACAAGGGAAAGGGCAAGGCGGCGAATAACTTAGTCCTTAAGACTAGAAGTATTATTATCATTGTTATTGTTATTATGATGTATCCAAGAATGATTAAGCTATGTTAAGCTAATCACGAAATTGTTGTAGTAATGGTTACGGTACCTTGGGGGGACGTGAATATTTATATTACATCAATGTAAATTATTCTATTATTTCGCGTTATTAATGATTTTGTAAGATATTAAGTAGTAGTAGCGTGATGCACCAAAATTCAGATATGAGTGTCTCGAATTTTGGGGCGCCCATATGTTGGTATCAAAGCCATAGTTATAAACCTTAGGAGCGAAAGCCCTTAGATTATAACTTAGGAGAACTCAGAAGATAGAAATGGATGAAACTCATATAGAGTTTTCATAAAGATGGACTTAGCGTGTTACAGAATGTAACTTCATTCTATACAATGAACTTATGATTCTAATGGAGTTGTTGGTTGTTTTTTCTTGTGTCGGTGATTGTAGGATGACTGACATAGGAGGACCTAGCCGAGTAGTAGAAGAGGAGCCGTGTGACATACACGTGGTATATGAGGCACCATTGATAGCAGAGCCTATATCAACTGTAGTTCCTATCGATGATGATGACGAGGAAGAAGAGATAGAGCCAATACCCGAAGAGTCTGATCCAGAGGAGGAGCGTATGGTGGATGAGCCCATGGGGGACTCCGACGAGGCTACTTTTGAGGATAGGATGTTGGGGGAGTATAAGGAGCAGATTTTAGAGTTAGAGTGCAGAGTTGAGGAGTTAGAGGCTGAGGCCAAAAACAGAGAGTCTGAATTCCAAAAGCTGAAGGACGAAGACCACCAGAGAAAGTTAGTGATGCAGGAGATGGAAGTAGAGATTGCTCACCGTAAGGAGGCAGGAATCCAGATGGGGGCTTTGTTTCACAAGGCGGTGGCTAGGAATGTAGAACTGGCAGGGAAGTTGGAAGAGATGGAGCAGAGGGAGTTGAGCGAGGGGACAGAGAAGAAAGCTATCCGTACTCAGTTAAGGATGGAAGTAATGGATAGGATCCATTTCGAAGAAAAGTGGAAAGGGGCCAATGATAGGGCTAACGATCTAGAAGATGAAGTGAGGTGCAAAAGGAGGAAGATGAATAGGATAAGCTATGCATTGCGCGCGGCCATGGAAGGACTGATTGATGGGGTAAATCACTACCCGACAGAGCAGGGACAGACCCGGCACACCATAAGTCGAGATGTGGTGGTGCACATTACTCGTAGGGGAGTACCAGAGAGAGTCATGGGCGCTGGAATGATAGATTAAGTCTAGGCGCTAAAAGTTATTAGTTGTAGTCCATCAATGCAGTTGTATTATCATTGTGGTAATCCTTATGTAGAATGTGAAATGTTGTAAATCCCAAACTTTTGAGTTATGTTAGAGGGGTAGTATGTTAATGGTTGTCCCCATCTTTTGTGATATTAGGGGATAAGTTGTGTCATTTATAGAAGTATGCTGGAGATAATCATGTAATGTAACAATTTGGCATATGAATATAAATGATCTTGTTCTGAAATGTATTCCAAAATCTTATTCCTTTTATGGAGAATTTTTTAAGTAATATAATTAGAATAGAAGTTTTATAATGTAGGAATATGCCGCCTAGACGTAGATTAGCTGCTCCAGAAGAGTCGGTTAATGATGAGAGAGGACAAGTAGATCCCATTCAGAGGCTTGTAGATTTGTTAGGGGAGGCTCTTAGGGAAGAAATGAACAAGTACCACTCATTCCCCAAGTAGTTACGGGTCATAAACTTCAAGGACTTTAAGAGTGTAGGACCTCCGTAATTCATGGGTACTACCGAATTCTATCATAAGCGCAAACGTGGATCAAGGAAATGGAGAAAGCCTTCGCCATTGCTTTCGTGTGGGTGAAGACCGTAAAATCGTGTTCGCTACATACATGATGAGGGGTGAAGCAAACCACCGGTGGGAAGCAAATCAACAGAGAAATGGGAGAAGGGACTATAACCTCGAAAGGTTTAAGACCTTGTTCTTCTAGAATTACTTCTAGAAGAGCATGAAGAATAGGATGGAGGTAAAGTTCTTAGAACTAAAACAAGGGGAGATGATAAAGCAGGCAAGATGCTGCCAAGTTCAATGAACTCACGCGATTCGCAACACATCAAGTAGACACTGAAGAAAGGAAAGCTCGACGCTTTGAACTTGGACTAAAACCTTGGTTTTTCAACAAGGTGTCGGTCCTTCAAATCGACTCTTTCGCCACATTATTGGAGAAGGCGATAATTGCTGAAGGAGGTAGCAAGGCATTGAGCCAATACAACAAGGAGAAGAAGAACAAGAATGCTGGAGGAGAGACTCGTGGAGGGAGTAGCAGTGGTGGAAGTTATTTGGGAAAGAGGAAATGGGATAACCGCAACAACGACAACAACACCAACCACCGAAGCATCAACCAGACAGAAAATTATCAAGGAGGATTTAAGAAAAGAAGTGAAGCTTGCTCAAAATATGGGAAAAACCATCAAGGGAATGCCGGAAGGGCGCAACATCTGCTACAATCGCAATGCCCGAAGGGGCACATTTCACCTAACTCGCCTGCGGAAAGGAGCAAGGGATGTTTCGCGTGTGGCTCAACTGAGCATCAAATCAAGGATTGCCCAAAGAAAGGGAACAACGGAGGAAGCGGCCAACAGGGAGGGGGCAACAAGCTGATGATCGGCGGACCAACGCAATCCAACCGACCAACCGCCCGAACCTTTAACATGACGGTCCGAGACGCAGTGAATGAAAAGGACGTGGTGTCAAGTATTCTCCCAATCAATAATATAAATGCCTATGTATTATTTGATTCGGGTGCTACCTATTCCTTTGTGTCTGAAGAATTTACTAATCGACTAAACATACCTCCTGAACGTTTAGAAAACTTATTGAACGTAGAGATTGCGAATAAGGAAGTAATTCCCATAGAGTTTGTTTACCGAAACTATTGTGTAAACATTAGAGGTCACAAACTAAACATAGACTTAATTTCGATTAAACTGGGAGAGTTTGATGTGATATTAGGAATGGATTGGTTATCCAGCCACGCTGCGATAATCGATTGTCAGAAGAAGAGTGTGAACCTTTAGACCTCAAATCGCTCTAAGGTAGTGTTTTACTAAGAGCTCATCGCTCAAGCAATCGTGTTGCCTTTACGATGATGCAGGCCAAGAAACTGTTAAAGAATGGATGTGTGGGTTATTTAGCCTATATAGTGGACATTCATCAAAAGAGAATAGAAATGAAAGATATATTAGTGGTAAAAGATTTCCAAGACGTGTTTCCAAATGAACTGCCTGGCCTTCCGCCAGAAAGGGAAATTGAATTCATAATAGACTTAGCACCGGGAACCGCACCGATTTCGAAAGCCCCATATCGTATGGCGCCAGTAGAAATGAAGGAATTGATGATTCAATTGCAAGAGTTACTAGATAAGGGTTACATTCGGCCAAGTGTGTCTCCTTGGGGAGCACCAGTGTTGTTTGTAAAGAAAAAGGATGGATCGATGAGGTTCTCAGATCGATTATCTGGAGTTGAACCGAGTGACAATTAAGAATAAATATCCATTGCCAAGGATAGACGACCTTTTCGATCAACTCAAGGGAGCGAAGTGTTTTCCAAGATAGATTTACTGAATCAGGTGATCATCGGTTGAAAGTGCGAGAGGAGGACGTACCAAAGACTCGGCGTTTTAACTCGCTACGGACATTATGAATTTCTAGTGATGTCATTTGGGTTAACCAATGCTCCAAAGAAAGATTCATGGACTTGATGAACCGGTTTTCAGCCATATTAGATAAATTCGTAGTAGTATTTATCGACGACATTTTGATTTATTCAAAGACGGCGGAAGAGCACCTAATATACACGAAGATGGTATTGGAAGCATTGAGAAGGGAAAAGATGTACGCTAAATTTTCAAAATGTGAATTTTGGATGGAAAGGGTCCAGTTTCTAGGACACGTGATAGATCAAAATGGAATTTCCGTGGATCCTGTGAAGGTGGAAGCGGTAAGTAATCGAACAAATTAAGATGCCAATGGTTAGGAGTTTCTTAGGTTTAGCCGGGGACTATCGAAGATTTATCCAAGATTTTTCTAAGATAGCAACCCCGCTGACCAATCTAACGAAGAAGATAGAGAAGTTTGTATGGACGAACAAATGCGAGGAGAGTTTTCAAGAATTGAAGAGGAGGTTGAGTGAGGCGCCTGTATTATCATTACCAGATGATACGGGAGGATTTGTTGTGTATAGTGATGCATCGCATAGAGGACTTAGTTGTGTGCTAATGCAACATGGCAAGGTCATTGCATATGCCTTACGACAGTTGAAAGATTTCGAAAAACGATACCCTACCCATGACTTGGAGTTAGCGGCGGTAGTCTTTGCATTAAATATTTGGAGGCACTATTTGTATGGAGAAAAATGTCAGATATATACGGATCACAAGAGTCTGAAATATATCTTCACACAGAAGGAGTTGAACATGGGACAAAGGAGATGGTTGGAACTGATCAAGGATTACGACTGTGAAATTCTTTATCACCCGGGAAAAGCAAACGTTGTAGCCGACGCTTTGAGTAGAAAGGGAAAGGAGAAGTTATTCAAACTAACAACTCAAGAAGAATTAATAAGAGAAATGGAAAGGTTGGAAATAGAGGTGGAGGAACCAAGAGAAGCGGAAGGAAGATTTCTCATGATGAGAGCTCACCCGACGTTATTGGATAAAATAAAGGAGGCACAAGAGAAAGATGAAGAATGTGAGAAGATAAAGAAGAGAATAGTAGAAGATAAGGAAGAAAGGTTTAAAGTAGATAAGGATGGTATATTGAGATTCGAGGGTCGAGTATGAGTGCCAGCTGTAATCGAACTAAGAGAGGAAATCCTATATGAAGCACACCATACGATGTATTCAGACATCCGGGAGGCACAAAATGTACCGGATCTTCGACACCATTTTGGTGGCCTAATTTGAAAAGAGAGGTTGCAGAGTGTGTTAGCGTATGTCTTACTTATCAAAGGGTCAAAGCAGAACACCAGAGGCCAAGTGGACTACTTCAACCGCTGGAAATACCAGAATGGAAAGGGAGCACATTACGATGGATTTCGTGGTTGGACTTCCAGTTACACAGAAGAGTTACGATGCCATTTGGGTCATTTTGGACCGACTAACAAAGATAGCTCATTTCCTACCCATCAAGATTCGATTCAATTTGAACCAATTAGCAAACTTGTATGTAAAGGAAATCGTATCGCGACATGGAGTGCTGGTGTCGATTGTCTCCGATCGAGATCCGCGTTTCACGTCAAAATTCTAGAAAAGTTTGCAGGAACGGATGGGAACTCAATTGAGATTGAGTACTGCCTATCACCCTCAAACTGACGGGAAGAGTGAACGAACCATACAAACGTTGGAGGACATGCTTAGAGCTTGCGTGATGGACTTCAAGGGAAATTGGGACGACCATTTACCATTAGTAGAATTCGCTTACAATAATAGCTATCATGCGAGTATCGGTATTCCGCCATATGAAGGTCTTTACGGGAGAAAGTGCAGGACACCATTATGTTGGGATGAAGTCGGAGAACGACGACTTTTGGGACCAGAATTAGTCCAACAGACGGCTGACGTGGTAGCAACAATAAGGGCAAATTGGTAGCGACTCAAGATCGCTAAAGAAGTAATCGCCGACTTGCATCGCCGTAATCCGAGACTTTAAAGCCGGTAGTTTTGTGTTTTGAAGGTATCTCCTTGGAAGGAAAGATCGATTCTAAAAGAAAGGAAAATTGAGTCCGAGGTTCATAGGGCCATTCGAGATATTGAAGCGAGTGGGGCGAAGTGGCATACAAAGTTGCTTTGCCACCCGAATTAGAACACATCCACAACGTGTTTCACATTTCCGTACTACGACCGTACAAGTCTGACTATAAGCACGTGATTTCCTATGAGCCCATTCAAGTAGAGAAGAATCTGGCATATGAAGAAATTCCTGTTTAGATAATAGATAAGAAAGAACAAATGCTAAGAAATAAAGTTATATCTTCTGTTAAGGTTGTTTGGCGAAACCACGATGTCGAAGAGGCCACGTGGGAATTAGAAGATAGAATGAGGAGAGACTATCCCCATCTTTTCGTATAACCCTATATCAATTCCGAGGACGGAATTTTTATAAGGGGGAGAGGATGTAATACCCGTAAATTTTATGATTTAATTTTATTATTAAATAGAGCCGGTGAATTATTTATTTTTATAAATGCTTATGTGGCATGAGGAGAGTAACTCAATTGAATTAAAATTGAGCTGTTGATGATCGATAAGATAGGTTCATGAAATGTCTTCTGTGACACAATGATGGACTTAGTGAAGGATGATTAAGTATTTGCATGTTTAAAGTCCAAATAATAAATTGGGAGTCTAGCCCAATAAGTTAATTGATGGATCATTAAGTTAGCCCAATAAACTTGGGATATTTAGAATCCAATCTAATCCAACAAAAGAGTTAACTGAGAGTGCAATGTATTGATTAAATTAAAATGTGGCGTGGGCGATTAGGCCCTGACCGACTAGCCCCTTGTCTATGTCTCAAATCATTCTCTTGTCCACAAATTAGGGTCACCAAGTACAAAGAATAGTAGCCTAAACTCTCTTTATGCAAATTTTCAAGCTGCTAATCCTAGGCATGCATGGCTAGCTAAGTGGCTGGTATGGAGCGATTGAACAACTCCTTAAATAACCATTGTTCATTTCTATTGCACCATGAATCCCAACATTGGGTAAAGCAGGCCACCAGGGCAATCTGTTTTAGCGATAAGAGTGTTGGAGAAATCTGAGTAAAGAATTCTTAGTTGTTAAGCATTACCAAATCAAGGTGTGAGATATCAAGGTTAAAGCTCGAGAAGATATAATTTCTACTTCACGCTCTTAACTTGAGTCTTGTTGATTCTCGGTTTTTTCAGATTAATAGGTCAAGTATGATGAATTAGCATGATAAAGGGTGTTTAGAAAGTTTACCTTCGTGCATGAATACGTTAAAATTGTCTCGAATCCAGATTGTGGCTACTCAAAAAAAGCGAGCATGTTCAATGCTTCCGAAATCCATGGGTGCAAACAAGACAAAGGCTTAGAACCAATCGGGTGGGTTCGGTCATGTTAGACCTTGTATTAAGAAATTCCCTTAGGTTGTATGCATATAGTAAAGTCTTAAATTAGCTCGACGAACTTAAACTTTGTCGAAGTAGTGTAGACCGAAGTCTCTGAAGGAGCTGCTTCGGACAAAGTGTGATGTCTTAGAACAGAGCGTAATGTCTTCGGACAAAGCGCGATGTCCTCGGACAGAGCGTAATGTCTTCGGACAGAGCGTAATGTCTTCAGACAGAGCGTAATGTCTTCGGACAGAGCGTAATGTCTTCAGACAAAGCGTGATGTCTTCGGACAAAGTGTGATGTCTTCGGACAGAGCGTAATGTCTTCGGACAAAGCGTGATGTCTTTGGACGAAGCGCGATGTCTTCGGAAGAAGCATGTTGTCTTCGATCAAGTCATAATATCTTCTTGGACATTGCGAGATGTCCCGGGACTCTGAGAGACAAAGATCATAACTTGATATAAGGATGGATTAATAAATACTCCTATCTTTGTTGTAAACTATTAGTACACTAATAAGTTCTAAGTGGAGAGTTGTACCAACTTCGGAAAATAACCTAATACTTACAAACATGCGTAGAAGAAGGTCGGTGGGATTAAAAGACGTTATGGTCTACTTAAAGCAATGAACCTCTTAGAACTTCGAGGAAGAAAGATTATGAATAAGCTAGCAAAGGGTCAATAGTATGAGCATGTTAGTGTCTTCATTATGAGTTTTGATGGGTGCAATGAGATAGAAAGAAAAATGTGTTATGTGTACATGTTATTGATATATATCAAGTGTGTTTGGCTAATGAATACCTATACTTACATGAATATGATGTATATAGTTCGTTGAGGTGATTTTCGCTATTAGTAGTAATCAACGCTAAAGGCAAGTTTCTTACTCTACCTTGATTTCAAGTATGCAAGTTCCTATCCCTAAAAAAAAACTTGTTACTTATATCATGCAAGTTTTCTATCCCTAACTTATTGTTATTGTTGGGCAAGTTCCTAACCTCACTCAAATTTACATTGAGCAAGTATCCCAACACTATCATTATTGTGGTTGCAAGTTCCTTAAATTCACACACTTTATACGTTGAATTGTTGTCATATCAATCATATTTGATCAAGCAAATATCTCGCTTCTATTCAAAATCACTTGTATACCGGACATTGTTGTAAGCATTGGACTTATCATTCCTAAATGCATGATGAAAAAACTATTTAAGCCCTTGATTCGGCTAGAATATTTTTATGAGTTAAAGAACTATCCAAACCGATTGATTTGGTGCGACTATCGTAAATCTCTTTGAGATGAACAACCCTCATAGAAGGAAATTATATATTGTCGAGAACCGACGTGCATTATATAAGTATGATTAAATGTTATGCATAACATAGGGTACTTTAGGCTGATCACCTGATGTACTCATGGATGTTGGATTACAGTGTAATACTGCTAATTCTAGTAAGAGTTCTTGGTCCTTAGAGACCGCTCAGTACTCAATTATGTTGAACCTCAAAATGAATAAATCATGAAATTTTGTTGATATCCTTCGGTCCATAGTGACACCTATTGAATACTCTTGGTATTCTTGATATCCTTGAACTATCAATTATTATTATACCCTTGAAAGATTCAAATGCTACAACTGCATGTTCTTCTAGCTATATTGCTTGCTGGGCAAACTTTTGCTCATTCTTGCTTCCTAAAACATTACAGCTTAAGGCAAGAGTAAGCGGTACTTGAGAAAGGACAAGGAAAGGGCAAGGCGGATGAATAACTTAGTCCTTAAGACTAAAAGTATTATTATCATTGTTATTATTATTATGATGTATCCAAGAATGATTAAGCTATGTTAAGCTAATCACGTAATTGTTGTAGTAATGGTTACTGTACCTTGGGACGTGAATATTTATATTACATCAATGTAAATTATTCTATTATTTCGCTTGTTAATGATTTTGTAAGATATTAAGTAGTAGTAGCGTGATGCACCAAAATTGAGATATGAGTGTATACGAATTTTGGGGGCGCCTACACCAATAATGCTATCTAATAATATTATTCAAATAATATGAATTATTGATCCGATAATGAGAAATACTGTGCAGTGACAATTATTGAAACAACAATAATATAAAAAATCAATGTAGCAATTATTGAATCAATAAAATAAAATATTGAACAATAATTACTGTAACAATTATTGAGTAGTGCTTTCTTTCGTAAGAATCAATAATTCAAAAATATTGTACAATACCGTGTGCTACTGTGCAACAACGCGTATTACTTTACTTTACCGACCGGGTATTCCAACAATGTTAACGATAACGATTACGCCGTTTGTTTATAAACACTCAAATTTGTCGTTTTCTTCATCCGACAGTTATTCTGTTATGGGGCCCACAAAAGGTTGCGTCGTCGTACGAATATTCCCCGACAGTAAGAATATTCCACGATCAACTGAATATTCCCCGACAATAATGAATATTTTATAACTACTTGCTTATTTAAAATATTTACATATATCACCCTTAACTTTAACATTTTATCAATTTAATCATTTATTGAATAGTAATTATAAGAAAAATTGAATACTTTTATTTCATTAAATTCGGGTTCTTACAATCTCCCCTCCTTATGAAATTTCATCCCCAAAATTTACTTACCTGGTATTTCAAAGAGTTGAGAATACCTTGCTTTTATTTTAGATTCTATCTCCCCGGTCATCATGATTTCTCCATTGCTCATCTCCTGTATTTCAGATATCATTCTAGAATACAGCTTCAAAACAAAGTTTAATTGACATATCACAATTTGTCAACTTAAGCAAGAAAATTCAACTTAGGTAGGACACACACTAGCGAAGGATATCACCCGTCTCTCCCTTCCTAGTTCTAATCTCGGATCTCCGCCAGAGATCATATCCCTAAGCTCTGATACCAACTGTGACACCCCCAAAATAGGTCCAATCCAACCAACCTATTCTTAGTCGCCAAAAACATGGTACATAAAACAACTACAACTTTATTACTATAATTGTCGTGCAAAATACAACAACACATATGTTGTGAGTTTTGATACAAATATATACTATCTGTGACTCATGTCCCAACCTTAGATAGTACGTCACGATGGCACCTTACATAAAGGTACAATCAATCATTGTTTTAGAAATTAAAATCTTTGGGAAGTACTCAAGGAAACCTTTGTACATGGGAGGCCATGCGTCTAGGTTATGATAGATATCATATGCCCACCCCAAAGAAAAATGAGAAGATTACTATCATATTCTTTACAATGGTGAGTCTTCTCTGGACATATCATTATCTACACTGTCTCTAATTGAGAATTTTACTTCAACCAAACACCAAGATTATATAGGTAGTGCTCGTAGATATACTCAGCAAGTGGATGTGCACAACCCTATCTTATGATAACACGAGGTTGTATGTCATTAGACATCTTGTATCATAGTGTCAAAACACCCTTCCAACGTTGGGTTCGCCTCAATCCTATTTGATTCACCAAATATAACTACTAAATGATGTATAAAATACAACACACTTTTCTATACTATTTAGGGAGAATCTCCATAGCTAGAGACCACCGTTCTATTCTCCTGTTATCCTAGCTCGACCCAGCTACACTTTTATTACCTGAAAGGAATTGTGAAGCAAAAGGGTGAACACAAATAGCCCAGTAAAGAATATCATGACTAAAGATAATTAAATTATCAATAGCCTTCATCAATAATAAATCAGAGATTTAGAACATATGGTAGATGATAAAACTTTTCAACCATAGTTGCAGCGGAACGAGCAGTCCATTAGAAGAGTCAAATAGACCATAAAGTCTATTATTATCTTCATGTTAAAATTCTACCAACAATGTTTTATCCCTGCAACATCAATTAACAGTTTCTATCCACAATTATGTGAATAACTCATAATCATAATTGTGGTTCTAAATTCCACTTCGCACCTGTGATTTAAGATAATTTTCATCACCGCCTTTACCTCAAAACATCAAAGATCATGGTTATACCAAATCACAATTCTTGTTCATAATCATACTAATAAATTCATCTTTGCACTACGGGCCAAAGATATTCAACAACAGGTCATCTTTGCACTACAGGCCAAAGATATTCAACAACAGATCATCTTTGCACTACTGGCCAAAGATATTCAACAACAGAACCTCTTTGCACTACAGGCCAAAGATATTAGTATCTCAAAGAAATATATAATCATTTCAGAATTTATATAACCAACAATTATAACCATGTTGATCAATTCACCCTTGCACTTAAGCTAAAGATATTCAATTATAAATTCAATGATCATGATCATACCAGTCAACAATTCATCTTTGCACTACTAGTCAAAGAGAACCCATAGTCACGATCATACCAATAATCTACCCATCTTTACAATCAAGTCAAAGAGAAATATCCTTATTAGGGTTATAAAAATATTATATATGATAATAAAAACAATATAATCAACATATAGATTTAATCTCAAGAGTAAGATTCATAAATCAACGATAATTTGGTCAGAAAAAGAAACTAATTTTGTCATGAATAGTATTTTGTGAATAGTAATTCGTGAATAGTAACTCATGAATAGTAACTCGTGAATAGTAACTCGTGAATAGTAACTCGTGAATAATAACTCATGAATAGTAACTCGTGAATAGTAACTCATAAATAATAACTCATATTTGTACATAGTACTATATACGTAAATAATGTCATATACATGAACAATGTCGTATATGTGAATAGTGTCGTATACGTGAATAGTGCCGTATACGTGAATAGTACAGTATACGTGAATAATAACTCCGACACAAAAAGGTAGAAATTTTACAATAATATTCATATCAATATTTTTGGCATAATGATATTGAAAGAAATAATATCATTTACGAAGAAAATAACATCCCTTACCATCCCTTACAATCCCTTACAATCCCTTACCTCAAAAGAGCAGTATTTCTGACTGGAATATCGGATATAACGTTGAATGAACTTACACCGTATAGCAACACTCAAGATATCTAAATATTCACAAAAATACGCTCGATAATATAGAGAGAGAAAACTTCAGTTTCTGGTGTAATTTTCAATTCTAATCTGAGCACCCTATTTATAGGAAAATGCTTAGAACACCAAAGTAGAAAAATTAATAAAATAATATATTTATATAAAAAATCATACGCACCATTAGAAATCTGATTTCAACACATTTACCACACAAGTGGGGCCCACCAAAAATGAAAAACATGTTTTAAACAATTTTTGTAACAAAATCAATTCAGACCCAATATATCGGAACTTCAATAATTCATAATAAATAGCCCTTTTATCAGAAAAAATTGAATCGTATGTCATTCTATAGGAAATTTAATTTTCTACAACTTTGTAAGTTTAAGTTTTTCCAAATTCCAAACAGAAATTGACCGAAATCCACATACGGACAATTTTACTGGCTATAATCAAATTTCAGTCAAAAATTGGGTCCTCCGACATATTTAACATGTTTTTATCATTTATTGCAACAAAAATACTATTCCTCCTCATTTATTCATATATCACACATTCATCGTAGAAATATCACCATTACTATATAATAATATTTTTAAATAAATTATTTTATCAGAAAAGATAAAATATCAATTTTTAACAATTATCACTTTTCTAAAAATTTCTCCATTTATATCCACATAAATAAATATATTCCTTATCATATAAATCAATAATTAATTATTCACAAATAATATTACAGAATCACAATACTGGCAACCAGGTCGTTCCCAGGAAATAGGGGTTTTTTTTTATAAGGATTTTTCTTTACTGTCGCGTAATTAGGTGACCAAACCTCTCCTTAGACAGAACTTTCTTAGACATTGCTAATAATGCTATCTAATAATATTATTCAAATAATATGAATTATTTATCTGATAATGAGAAATACTGTGCAGTGACAATTATTGAAACAACAATAATATAAAATATCAACGTAGCAATTATTGAATCAATAAAATAAAATATTGAACAATAATTACTGTAACAATTATTAAGTAGTGACTTCTTTCGTAAAAATCAATAATTCAAAAATATTGTGCAATCTGGTAATAACTTCTTTATGTAACAACGCCAGACATTTTACTCTACCCAATTTGTATTTCAACAATGTTAATGGTAACGATTACGCCGTTTATTTATAAAAACTCAAATTTATCGTTTTCTTCATCCGACAGTTATTCTGTTATGGGGCCCACAAAAGGCTCCGCCATTGTACGAATATTCCCCGACAACAAGAATATTCCACGATCAACCAAATATTCCCCGACAACAATGAATATTTTATAACCACTTGCTTATTTAAAATATTTACATATATCACCCTTAACTTTAATCTTTTATCAATTTAATCATTTACTGAATAGTAATTATAATAAAAATTGAATACTTTTATTTCATAAAATTCGAGGTCTTACAAGCAATATGACGAGAGAGGTAGCGGAGTTTACCTCAAGGTGTCTAACTTGTCAACGAGTCAAGGCGGAGCATCAAGTGCCAAAAGGTCCATTGCAACCACTTGAAATTCCAGAATAGAAGTGGGAGCACATTACCATAGATTTCATTACTATTCTTCCCAAGGTTTCTCAAGGCATGGATGCGATTTGGGACATTGTTGATAAATTGACCAAGTCTGCTCATTTCTTACCTATACGAGAAACATATTCACTTGAACGTCTTGCTCGTATGTACATAAATGAGATTGTAAGACTGCATGGCATGCTAGTATCCATAGTTTCTGATTGAGACCCAAGATTCACTTCACGATTTTGGGTTAGTTTGCAAAAAGCTATGGGCACGGATTTACGATTTAGTTCGGCATATCATCCTCAAACGGACGGGCAGTCGGAGAGGACTATTCAAACTCTTGAGGATTTATTAAGACTCTATGTCCTTGACTTCAAAGGAAGTTGGGACAAGTTCTTGCCATTAGTGGAATTCTCCTACAACAATAGTTATCAAGCAAGTATTGGCATGGCTCCATTTGAGGCGTTATACGGACGCAAGTGTCGTTCTCCAGTATGCTGGGATAAGGTAGGTGAAGCAACGTTGTTGGGACCGGAGTTGGTACGTATGACTACGGAAAAGATTTAAATGATCTGATAATGTATAAAAACCTCACAAGATTGACAAAAGAGTTATGTTGATCTTCATCGAAAGGATGTGGAGTTCAATGTTGGAGATCATGTGTTGTTACATGTTGCTCTATGGAAATGAGTTACAAGATTTAGAAAGAGAGGAAAGCTCAATCCTCGATTCATTGGGCTATTCGAAATCCTCGATCGAGTAGGAACTGTGGCTTATAGACTCGCCTTACCGCCAAGTATGTCTTGTGTTCATAATATTTTTTACATATCTATGTTACATAAATATGTGGAAGACCCGAACCACATTATTGAGTTAGAACCGGACGAAATAGCGGAAGATTGAACGTATGAAGAGGTACCTGTTAAAATCTTGGATAAGAAGGAACATATTCTACTCTCCAAGATTATACCTTAAGTCAAAGTTTTGTGGAGAAACCACGATGTTGAGGAAATGACCTGGGAGTTAGAATCTGAAATGAAATCAAAGTATCCTCACCTCTTCGTCATACCAGGTACGTACACCAATTTCGAGGACGAAATTTCATAAGGAGGGGAGGTAGTAAGATCCCGAATTATATGAAATGAAAGTATCTAATTTTCTTATAATTATTATTCTATTTAATAAATGGTTAAATTGATAAAAGGTTAAAGTTAAGGGTAATATTTGAAAATTTTTCAAAGTAAGAAAGTTGATATAAATATTCGTTGTGTCGGGTAATATTCGATTGGTCGGGGAATATTTGTTTTAAAGGGAATATTCGTACGACGGTACAATCATTGGTAGACCCCACAAACGGAAGTATTATCGTAATTAGAAAATGACAGAAATATTTTTTTATAAAAATAACGGCGAAAGTTTTACCGTTAATTGTTGAACTACCTGGTGGTAAAAGTACAGTAATACGTGTGGTTTCATAGTAGCACACTATTATTGATTATTGATGCTTACGTGAGAAGCCACTCGCCTTTACTCAATTATTGCTACTGATAATTGTTGCATAGTATCTCACGTTATTTGATTCAATTATTGCCACAATATCATCTGCATAATATTTTATATTATTAAATCAATAATTGAGACAACAAAGTTATTCATATTATTATTTACAATATTGACAATGTCTAGAAAGTTTCGTCGAGGAGAGGTTTGGTCACCTAATTACGCGCCAATAGGGTGAAATCCTTATTGGAAAGCCCCCTCTTTCCTGGGAATGATCTGGTTGTTAAATATTGTGAGTTATAATATTAGTGATGAATAATTGTTGAAGTATTAAGAATGTGTTTATTGAAGATAAGTGAATTACAAAAGTTAGAGGGGAATAATGCAAACTTGGAAAATTTTAGGGGTACCAAAGTGTAATAAGTTAAATCAATCTGGACCATTGGTGGTGGTTTTAATAGTAAATCAATCTGGACCATTGATGGTGGTTTTAATAGTAAATCAATATGGACCATTGATGGTGGTTTTAATAGTAAATCAATTTGGACCGTCGGTGGTGGTTTTAATAGTAATCAATCTGGGCCATCGATGGTGGTTTTAAAAGTAATCAATCTGGACTGTCGGTGGTGGTTTTAACAGTAAAATCTGGACCATCGGTTGTGGTTCTAATAGTAATCAATATGGACCTTCCGTTCTAATAGTAAATCAATCTGGACCGTTCCTGAATAAGCTACTATTTAGTCCATTCTCCTATAAATAGAAGCTTAATTCTTCTTTTATTCTCACCAATTCACTGAGATTCACAAGAGACACTATAAAAGGAGAAACTATAAAGAGCAAGAAGAAGAGTATTTTGCTACTTCACTATTGTAGTATCCAGCCTTCTACTAAGGTAAGGGGTATTATTTCTTTCGTATTCATAAGGAATACTATTTTTTCGTATTCATCCTTTAATATAAATCGAATAACCTGCTCTACGCTGATTACGCCCGTATGACGTGAAAATCTATTTGCGCTTCAGATGTTATTTCTTTTCATATTCTTAAATCTAAACTTACTATGGTAAGTATTGCTTCTATAATCCTTGAAATTAGTGGAATATCCTTAAGTTTTGCGCTTCATCCAAAGATCGTTTCATTGGAATATTGATCCAACTTTCTTATTAAATATCAATATTTTCACTGGGTACTATTCATTCTGTTACTATTCACCCTAAGCATTATTCACTATAATATTATTCACTCTTCGGTATTCGGGACACTTTTTATGTCGAGATACTATTCACGAGTTACTATTCACCTGGTTACTATTCACTATAATATTATTCACTCGGGTATTTGGGGTACTTTTCATGCCGGGTTACTATTCACGAAGTACTATTCACGGGATACTATTCGCCCGATTACTATTCACCTGAAAAATTGATTTCTTTTCTGTCCAGAATATTTTTGATACATGGATATTATTCTTAAATTTTACTCCACAAAGCAGTATCATGTTGACAATTTGGACATTATTGAATACTGGATAAATTAAATTATGAATCTTTAAATTTTATCATTTGCTTTCATTTAATTAAATGCTTATATCATTGTCATCATCCTCATGCTTATATTGTGATGAAAGTCATCTTTGGCCTACGTGCATAGATGGACTGTTGATTGATATGATTATGACCATGGATTATTCGGTATAATCATAACCATTGATGATTACATGAATATCCTTGGCCCATAGTGCATGGATGATTAAATGATGTGGTTTATTTATTAAGTTGAGTCTCACCGATAAAGTTAATGAAAACCTTTTTAAATCATAGAAGATAGTAGATATCATGCTTTACTTGACTCTTCTAATGGATTGCTTATTCCGCTGCAGTTAAACTTGTTGTCGATTATATTTTATCAGTTTAACATTGTTGAAGGCTAATGATAACTTATTTTGCATTATCTTAGTCATAATATTTCTTACTGGCCTAGTTGAGCTCACCTTTTTACTTCCATTGTTCTCTTTAGGAAATGAGAACGTAGCCGGAACTAGTCGGGGAACGGAGTGATGGCCCGAGATGGTGTTATAGTAGTCCTCACTATTCTATAAAATAGTGTGACAATAAATGTAATGAGGAGTCCATTTGAGTTTAGATATTGTCTAGAAGACAATATTCGTGTAAAAACTCTAAGCTCATGTTGTATAATTAAGTTTGTATTTGTATTCAGTACCATGTATTTGGCGACCCAAGATGGGTGATATATACCTATTTTGGGGGCGTCACATTACAACTGAAAATGTCCATCACGGGAACCGAATCTAGATTCAGTAGACTGAATCTGTGATCACATGATTCCTAGGCTCACATGATGTCGTAGTTTATATGAAAGCTATAAGCAGTTATATACATAAAAGCTGTAAATATATATATACAGACATGATCAACCACCACGAATCACCTCCATAGGGGATCGAAAATGTAAATATATAAAAGAGGTAAATATATATATAGAGACATGATCAACCACCACGAATCACCTCCATAGGGGATCAGAAATGTAAATAAAGCTGTAAAGACGATCAACTGCCACGAAGTAAACTCCAGGCGGGACGAAATGTAAAGAAAGCAGTAAAAACGATCAACTGCCACAAAGTAAACTCCAAGCGGGACGAAATATAAATATATATATATAAGCGGTAAACGCACCGGATGTAAAATCCAGGCTCATCGAACAGAGTTTGACAACAGTTCATATATATAAGTATATATATATATATATAAGCAAATAAATGTTCCGGATGTAAAATCTAGGCTCATCGAACAAAGTTCGACAACAGTTCATATATATAAGTATATATATATATATATATATATATATATAAATAAACGCTCCGGATGTAAAATCTAGGCTCATCGAACAGAGTTCGACAACAGTTCATATATATATATATTAAACCAAATAAACGCTCTGGATGTAAAATCCAGGCTCAATCAAAGCATAACTCGATAATGTTAGTCCATATATATATATATATATATATATATATATATATATATATATATATATATAATGTACCACGAACCAAGTCCGCATATACACGCAACATGACTCTCAACGTGAAGAACTGTGTGTGCAAAGATGAAGAGAAATGCTTTAAAATGAGTAAGAAGGCTTACAGTGGACTGCCAAAAAAGACTTCAATAACTTTAAAGGGATGAACACTCGGCTCCCGTCGATAAAAATATAGCAATATATAAGCTCACAAGTTTTTAAAATGAGAAAGCACTCAGTTTATAGTGTGTACAGAGCAAATTGGACAGGGCTTCCTCGCCTTTTATTCTTTCAAAATGGCTGCCCCAAGCCTTCTATTTATAGAGGGGGGATCCACAGGTGTACCTGCGGCTGCGCGGGGTGCCCTGGGTTCCGCGGGTCCTGCCGTCTCGAAGTATGTGCACGCATGCAACATGTTATCCGCTCAAACTTTCAGAACTTCAATTCGGGCATCCGATCTCGGTGTATAAGACCTTTTATGACATGATGTTGTTGAGAGCTACACAATGACATGGGATTAGAGGTTGTACGAAGTTAGGAAGATGGGACCATGCCATATGTCTTCAAGCTTCAAATTCTATCCGGTGTGCTATCTTGTGCAGTAGTCACTTGGGATTGGCGCTCTTTGGTTCTTGTAGGACAATGTTTTGTAGAATGTATGTATGTTGTTTGTTGAGACGGCGCGATGTGGGTTTGAGATGGCAAAATAACGGTCTTGCCCTTCATCGCGGTTATCTCTAGTTTGAGCTATTTTAGCGGTCGTTGCTCAGGGCTATCTCTGAGATTGGACTGCTGCTGTGACACCCCCAAATCTACTGAAATTCATTACCTCAAGATTTGGTGTTCACGTAATCAAAACATTCATATCTAAATACCCAATCATAATAAATTGAATAATAAAAACCTGCCCATACAGGATTGCTTTAATAAAAACATTATCTCCCAGGTTCTCTAACCTTTAATACAATCATTCAAGTACAAAAATTAAATTATTACATCACATCATTATTAAAAGTCTATCATCATAACGATAAAATAAAATTACAAGTCTTCATCACTTATACATTTTTCCCTTTCCTTTGCTAGTTGTAGGTTTATCTACCTTCTCAACCATAGCTGCAATAATTATATAAATGTGCAAGATTGAGCAAACAAAGCTCACTTGAGATAAGAATAAATATCTTTACAACATTTGCCAAATAATAGGCTCAATAGAACTGAATAATATGTTCTATTAACATTTCAATACTTGCCAACTCATAGGCTCAATAGAACTGAATGATATGTTCTATTTATATTCTTAAATATACTACTGAGGGTCAAATGACCATAAACCATGTCCACAGTTATAAGTAATCTTTTAACTTTAACTTTAACAGTCATATAACTATAAGGACTCCACGTACTTAGGGGGATCAATCCTTTGTACAATGTATTGTGCACAACCATTTCAACGCTAAACGTAAACCCCCTAAACATAGGGCTGTTCATCTCAGTATTTAGAGTACAAGTCCGCACCAAAGAAAGTTTGGTTTGGATAAGCTTTCCAAGGTAATTGAAGTTTAATGATCATCAACTAGGGAACTAGTTGAGTCCACAATGCTTGATAATACAACAGTTGTTTAATAACAACATAACTTAGAACATTTGAGAATCATAAATGAACTGATTCTACATATCTAACTCATGCTTGAAATAACTATAGAGCATAAGTATTCAATAGAATGAATAAAATGGTTAACCTTTGCTTGAATAGTAAAATAAGCTAGGTTCAAGTTTTATAATATTAGAAATGAAATTTCTGAACTTTAAGAAACTTTCTTAACTGTAAACAAGTTAGAATGAATCAATCAATTGAGAATTTCCAATAATACTAGAGTTTGAGTTTGCTCAAATGGATTTTAGGACAATTTACTTATTCAATAATAGTTGAGATAAAACTTGCTCATTCAAAAGTATGCTTTATAATAATAGAACTAACTCAACGAAAATGTAGAGTTAGGAAACTTGCACAATGTAATAAACGAACTAGCTCAACGAAAGTGTAGAGTTAGAAAACTTACCTTGAGCGTAAGCTATAAAATTAAACTCACGATCACCTACACATAATTTTAGAACCACAATATCTATTAGACATGCTAACATATCATAACATGTTCATTACCATTCACATTTCAGAAACTCTAAGTGTTTTACTTCACAACACTTGTCTAACTTTCATTATGTATACTAAATTACCACATAACGCGTTTTTGATTTACTAATCATTCTTGCAACTTTGATCATGCCAACCACAACTCACTATGTTATGTTAACCTTAACTTTACACATTTAACATGCTTAACACAATTTTAGACCATGCTAGAATGTTTCCCCCAAGTCTCCTGAAATAGCAGAAGTCAGAATCTCAAACCAGGGTATGGCGCAGCTGTGCCATACAAAGGATTGGGACCCCAGCAGCCACGCTTATTTTTTTGCCTTGCATTTGCGGTACATTGGCGGTGTTCGATTGAGACGCAGAGAAGGCTATGAACAGTAGCCGACTTTAGCCCAACAAACACAAATTTCACCTAATAGACAGTAATATTAACACGTATAATAAATATACAACTATTATAAACATGATTTCTCATATTTACAACCAAATTAGCACAATTTAACACTAACTAAAACTATTTTAATTTCTCCAAATTCAAGTTTTCATACAAAAACTCCATTTTCGAGTTCCTTCGCAAAATTGAACACCGTGATTTCAATTCTTGTCCAAATTACCTCATTCAAATTACGTTATACTCATATATCATTGAACTAACATATGCAAGCCTCAATTTAATTACAGTTTAATATAAGAATTGACCATCTAAATTAGTACTTACCTAAGCCATACAAAGAATACATACACTGTCAAATTTTCTTCCTATTGTCAAACCGAAATTAGTGTGCAATTGTCGTTTAAACATAATCTCTATCATCATATATTCACATAATCACAAGTAATCCATTGTAAAGCATCAATTCAAAATATGAAATTCACAGAACATGAAATTTTGCCGTAAAACCCATATATGCATATATATATATATATATATATATATATATATATATATATATCTAATACTAATGTTGTGTAAAAATACCTTGAAGTTACTTGCAATCCTTGTTAACTCACTGAAATTGTTGTGAAATTCCTAGTTTCTCTCCAATTCTCTCTCAATTCTCTATATGTTCTTAGCAACTAACCAAAACTCAACACTCAACTGAAAACTTTAAGCGTAAAACAAATATAAAAAAGCGATATGGGCTTAATTCACCTATTAAGTATATCACTATACATATAACGTGTGTATATATATATATATATATATATATATATATATATATATATATATATATATAGATATATATATATATTTATTATTTAATTATATTTATTTATTTTAAAAATCTAGAAATTCCACAAGCCATAAGGCTTGTTTGCAAACTCCTTTAATTTTTAAAGAATTTATATAATAAGCCTTGTTTGACAAAAACTAAATTAAATTACTTTAATTTATTTTAATAACTCCTTATAATATAGTTATTTGTCACACTATATTTAATCAAGCTTTTCTATTTATTTTAATTAATTTAAATAACAATTAATTAAATAAATCCTTTAATCACATAACACAATACAAATAATTAATCATTTAAATTGAAATATTAATATTATAATAATTTTCTTAATTCATCAATTATTTATTTAACAAACAAATAATTAACCAAATAAAATTAAATTCATTAAACAAATATTTATTCAACGAAAAACACCTCCATTAAATATTTATATAAATCAATAAATATTTAATATTATATTTAAAATTCTGAAATGTTACATCATTCCCTCCTTAAAAGGATTCTGTCCTCAGAATCACAATTAAAACAATCAAATCGTCACATTCTTCCCTACTTACAAAGATTATGTCCCCAGAATCAAAGACATAGATTAAACAAATAACTCATGGTAACTTTTCATCATTTCAGCTTCGAGTTCCCACGTTGCCTCTTCGACATTGTGATTTCTCCATATCACCTTCACAGAAGGTATCACTTTATTTCTGAGCACTTGTTCTTTCATGTCCACTATCTAGATAAGAGTCTCTTCATAAGACAAATCTTTATCGAAATGCAATGGTTCGTACTCGATCACGCGTTCTGAATCGGGTTTATACTTGGTCAGTATCTCAAAATGTGAAAACATTATGAATGTTTTCCAATTACGAGGTAGAGCTACCTCATAAGCCACTTCCCCCACTCTTTGTAGTATCTCAAACGGTCCAATAAATCTTAAATTGGGCTGAACTTTCCTTTCTTGCCAAAATGAATTTTCCCCTTCCAAGGAGAAACTTTTAGGAAAACGAAATTTCCTACTTCAAATTCGCGATTCTGCCTATGTTGATCGGCATACTTTTTCTCTTCGATCTTGGTTGCTACCAATCTTGTCTGATGAGTTTGACAACTTCAGCTTGCTTGTTGTACCGATTCAGCTCGTCCTAATAAATATGCTCAATCGACTTCATCCCAAAGATGTGGAGTTCTGCACTTTCTGCCGTACAATGCCTCATAAGGTGGCATGCCGATGCTCGCATGGTAACTGTTGTTGTAAGAAAATTCTACCAATGGTAAATGTTTATCCCAGCTTCCTTTGAAATCCATGATGCATGCTCTCAGCAAATCTTCCAACATTTGGATTATTCGTTCACTTGCCCGTCGATTTGAGGATGGTATGTTGTACTCATTCGCAACTGTGTTCCCATACATTCTTGTAGTCTCTTCCAGAAGTTTGATGTGAATCTTGGATCTCTATTTGACACAATTGACATTGGAACTCCATGTCTTGACACGATCTCTTTAACGTACAGTTTCGCTAGCTGATCAAGATTAAATTTAATCTTTATTGGCAAAAAGTGTGTAGATTTTGTCAATCTGTCCACAATTACTTTCTCTTTGATTGTTTCGCATTCTTTATCTTGTAGTTGAGCATTCTTCACTTTGTCCACCAAAGTTGGACTGACATCTATCTAACATAGTCGTTCATCAGATTCCTTTGGAAATTTGATTTCCAACTCTAGCTTTGTCATTGCTGAAATAAGCTCCTCCTGAGTAGTTATTAGCATCAACTTCTCCCGACCTTTCCTGCTCAAAGCATCTGCAACCACATTCGCTTCGCCCGGGTGATAAAAGATCTCATAATCGTAATCCTTTATCAATTCCATCCACCTTCTTTGTCGCATATTCAAGTCCTTCTGTGTGAAAATATACTTCAGACTTTTATGATCTGTGTAGATTTCACATTTCTCTCCATAGAGATAGTGTATGCTTACATATCTTGAGAGCAAACACTCATCGCAGCCCAATTCCAAATCATGAGTCTGATAACCTTTCTCATAATCCTTTAGTTGTCTTGATGCATACGCAATTACTTTGCCGTTCTGCATAAGAACACATCCCAACCCTTTATGTGAGGCATCACTATACACTACAAAGTTACCTGTCTTATCCGGTAATGACAACACAAAGCCATACTTAATTTCTTCTTCAAACTCGAAACTTTCTTCACATTTCTCCGTCCAAACAAATTTCACAAATTTTTTACGGTCAAATTTGTTAATGGAGTCAACTATCTTAGATAAATCTTGAATAAATCGTACGTAATAATCCTTGGCCGGGTCCCAAGAAACTCCTCACTTTCGATGTTGTTCTTGGTTATTACCAATTGATTCAGACTTAGCTTTTGATGGATCCACCGGAAATCCCATCTTTGTCAATCACGTGCCCAAGAAATTGCACACGATCTAGCCAAAATTCGTACTTAGAGAATTATGCGTACAACTTTTCATTTCTTAGTGTTTCCAATGTCAAACGTAAGTGTTCCACATGTTCTTCTTGAGTTTTGGAATACACTAGAATGTCGTCGATGAATACCACTACAAACTTGTCTAAGAATGGTTTAAACACCCTATTCATCAAATCCATGAATGCAGCAGGTGCATTGGTTAAACCAAAAGACATCACCAGAAACTCGTAATGTCCATACAGAGTTCTGAACGCCGTTCATGGTATATCCTCCTTCCTCACTTTCAATTGGTGATACCCACTTCTCAAATCTATTTTCGAAAAGTATTTAGCACCCTTCAACTGGTCAAACAAGTCATCTATTCTTGGTAATGGATATTTGTTTTTAATAGTGACTTTGTTTAATTCTCTATAAGCAATGCAAAGACGCATTGACCCATCCTTCTTCTTCACGAATAATACTGGCGCTCCCCATGGTGATACACTTAGTTGAATATACTTCTTGTCCAATAATTCTTGCAACTGTACCATCAGTTCCTTTATTTCTACTGGAGTCATTCTGTACGGGGCCTTTGATATCGAAGTTTGTGATGCCCCAAAAATAGGTATACAACACCTATTCTGAGTCGCCAAATACATGGTACAGAAACAACTACAACTTTATTAATACAGTTGTCGTGCAAAATACGACAACACTTAAACTGTGAGTTTAAATACAAATATTGTCATCTAGATAATATCCACACTCAAATAAGTCCTCATTACAATTATTGATACACTATTTTAAAAAATAGTGAAGACTACTAAAAAAACTTCTAGAACCATCGTTCCACACCCCGACTAGTACTCGCTACATTCTCGCCTCCTGAGAAGAAAAATGGAACAAAAAGGAAAAGGGTGAGCTCAACTAGCCCAGTAAAGAACATTATGACTAAGATAACATATAACAAATTATTGTTAGTCCTCAACAGGGAAAAATCTAATAGAATACAATAAACAACCAGTTTTAAATCAATATTCGCAGCGAAAATAATAATTCATTAGAAGAGTTAAGTAGAGAATGCAAACTACTATCTTCTATATATGAATTTAAAATTTCTTCAGAAAATCATTCATCTTTGCACTACAGGCCAAAGATATTCAGTAATATTATCATTTAGGACTGAGGATGATGAAAAATATTTTAAAGAAAACGAATCCAAAGAAACAAAATAACAAATATTAAGGATTCGTATTTACGGTTTATCCATGTCCAAAAATACCTCATAAATAATCATAGTGGAGTAAAATTCAAGAATGATCAAAACATGGATACAATCAAAGCTAGTATCCATAATAGATATTTTGGAGGAAAACAAAATTTAATTTTTATGTGAATAGTGCCGTATACGTGAATAGTAACCCCGACACTAAAACACAAGAATTTCACAAGAAAAATCTTACCAATATTCCGGCATAATGATATTGAAAGAAATAATATCATTTTTTTTAAAAAAAATAATATCCCTTACCTCGAAAAGACAGTACTTCTGACTGGAATACTAGATATAGAGCTGAAGGGAACTTGCACCGTATAGCAACACTCAAAGTCTTAAAATACTCACAAGAATACACTCGATAATATAGAGAGAGAAAGAGAGAGAAAACTTGTGTTTCTGGTGTGATTTTCAATTCTAACCTAAACACCCTATTTATAGAAAAATGCTTAGAACACCAAAGCAGAAAATTTAACATAATAATAATAATATAAATTTTCCAAATCTTCCTACGTACACCACCAGCTGAATTCAACCATTAACACATGTCCCACAAATGTTCTTAATTAAAATATTTTAAACTTCAAAAATTAATTATTTTGGAACTTCAGAACTTCAATAATTCATAATAAATAGCCCTTTTGTCAGAAAAATTCAAACCTCATGTCTATTCCATAGGAAATTCCATTATCTACAACTTTGCAGAAGAAAGGTTTTCCAAATTCCAAATAAAAATTGACCGAAATCCACAAACGGGCGATTTTACAGGCTATAATCAAATTTCAGTCAAGAAATGAGGTCCACCGACACACAAAACATGTGTTAATACTTTAATGCAATAAAAATACTTTTTCTCCTCATATACTCATATATCCCACATTCATTGTAAAAAATATCACCATTATTATATTATTAAAATATAATAATATATTTAAATAAATTATTTTATCAGAAAAAGATAAAATATTTATTTTCAATAATTGTCACATTAAAAATTTTCTCCATCTATATCTACATAAAATCAATATTTTCCTCATCATTTAAATCAATAATTAATTATTCATAAATAATATTACAGAATCACAATAATGACAACCACGCCGCTTCCTAAGAAGAGGGGCTTTCCAATAAGGATTTCTCCTCCTTCTACGGCAAGCAATTAGGTGACCAAACCTCTCCTTGGATGTAACTTTCTAGACATTGCCAATAATGTTATCTAATAATATTATTCAGATAGTATGAATTATTACTCCGATAAAGGAAAATATTGTGTAGTGACAATTATTGAAACAATAGTAATATAAAATATCAACGTAGCAATTATTGAACCAATAAAATAAAATATTGAACAGTAATTACTGTAACAATTATTGAGTAGTGCCTTCTTACGTAAGAATCAATAATTGGTGCAATACTGCAATACTTCTTGGTAACAACGTGTATTATTGTGTTTTAACCAACCGGTATTCCAACGATAGATAATCTGGTAACAACTACGCCGTTATTTATAAACAACTTATACTTGTCATTTTCTTCATCCAATCGCTTTCTATTATGGGGCCCACAAAAGACTGCGCCGTCGTACGAATATTCCCCGACAGGAAGAATATTCCACGACCAAACGAATATTCTCCGACAACAATGAATATTTTATAACCACTTGCTTATTTGAAATATTTGCACATTTTACCCATAACTAACCACATTAATCAATTCAACCCATACCATTTCAAAATAATAAATAGAGAAATTCAATTTCATTTATAATAAGTTGGGGTCTTACAACCTCCTCTCCTTATGAAATTTCATCCTCGAAATTGACGTACGTACGTGGTGTTTTGAAAAGGTGAGGATACCTCGCATTCATTTCCGTTTCCAACTCCCAGGTCATTTCTTCTATAGCATGGTTCCTCCATAAAACTTTGACTTGTGGTATGACCTTTGTGCGTAGGACATGCTCTTTCCTATCCAAGATTTTGACAGATACCTCTTCGTACGTTAAGTTTTCAGCTATCTCGTCTGGTTCTAACTTAATAATGTGGTTTGGGTCTTTCACATATTTACGTAGCACAGATATATGAAAAATATTATGAACACAAGACATACTTGGAGGTAATGCGAGTCTATAGGCCACATTTCCTACTCAGTCAAGAATCTGAAATGGACCAATAAATCGTGGATTGAGCTTTCCTCTCTTCCCGAATCTTGTAACTCCTTTCCATGGAGTAATACGTAACAATACATGATCCCCAATGTCAAATTCCACGTACTTTCGATGAAGATCCGCATAACTCTTTTGTCGATCCTGTGCCATTTGTATACGTTGTCGAATCGTTTGGATCTTCTCTATAGTCATTCATACCAACTCTGGTCCCAGCAACGTTGCTTCTCCCACCTCATCCCAACATACTGGAGAGCGACACTTTCGTCCATACAATGCTTCAAATGGAGCCACACCTATACTTGCCTGATAACTGTTGTTGTAGGAGAAGTCCACCAATGGTAGGTACTTATCTCAACTCCCTTTGAAATCTAGGACACAAAGTCTTAATAGATATTTAAGAGTTTGAATAGTCCTCTCTGATTGCCCATCCGTTTGAGGATGGTATGCCGAACTGAATCGTAAATCCGTGCCCATAGGTTTTTGCAAGCTAAACCAAAATTGTGAAGTGAATCTTGGGTCACGATCCAAAACTATGGATACTGGCATGCCATGCAATCTCACAATCTCATTTACGTACATACGAGCAAGACGTTCAAGGGAATAAGTCTCCCGTATCGGCAAGAAATGAACAGACTTGGTTAATCTATCAACAATAACCCAAATCGCATTTATGCCTTGAGAAACCGTGGGAAGACCCGTAACGAAATCCATGGTAATATGTTCCCACTTTCATTTTGGAATCTCAAGTGGTTGCAATGGACCCTTTGGTACTTGATGCTCTGCCTTTATACGTTGACAAGTTAAACACCTCGAGATAAACTTCGCGATCTCTCTCTTCATATTGTTCCACCAAAATGTATGTCGAAGATCATGATACATTTTGGTACTCCCAAGATGGATTGCAAACGGTGTGTTGTTTGCCTCCATCATGATTCTATGCTTCAAGTCAGAATCGTTAGGATCACAAAGTCTAGAGTTGACTCGAAGTATTCCTTCTTCATCAATTCTTGCTTCTGGAATAGCACCTTCTTGCACTTTCTTCTTCATACGCATTAGCTCCATGTCCGTAGCTTGAGCAGCTTTAACTTTATCAATTACAGTCGGTTCTACTCGTATGCTTGATATCATCACGTGGGTACTTGGAGCCTTTATCTCTATTTCCATCCTTTGCAAGTCATACAAAATGGGCCTTTGTTTTAACAACATTGCACTTGTACCCGCATATGATCTTCTACTCAATGCGTCAGCTACCACTTTTTCTTTTCCAGGATGGTATTGGATGGTATGGTCGTAATCTTTCAATAACTCGAGCCTACGTCGTTGCCGCATGTTGAGTTCCTTTTGGGTGAAGAAATATTTGAGACTTTTATGGTCTGAATATATTTCCACTTTCTCCCCATATAAATAGTGCCTCCAGATCTTTAGCACGAAAATGACTGCTGCCAACTATAGATCATGAGTAGGATAATTCCTCTCATACTCTTTAAGTTGTCGCGAGGCATTGGCTATGACTTTCCCATGTTGCATGAGAACACATCCTAACCCTTTACCTGAAGCATCGCTGTAGATAACAAATCCATCCAACCGGATGGTATTGTCGCAATCAGCCGAAATGAGTCTCCTCTTGAGATCTTTTGAAACTCTTCTCGCGATACCTCGCTCCATACTTAATTTTGTATCTTTACTGAGTCACCGAGTTAACAGAGTAGCGATTCGAGAAAATCCTTCCACAAATCTCCGATAATAACCAAATAAGCCCAAAAAGCTACGTGCTTTTTGGTCACCAATTTCTAAGTGCTCTCCCAACTTTGTATTTCTTCAATCTTCGCCGGGTCAATAGATACTCCATGTTTTGATACCACGTGCCCAAGGAATGCTACTTCCTCAAGCCAGAACTCGTTTTTCTTCAGCTTGGCATATAGTTTATTATCACGAAGCCTTTACAGTTCCAGCTTCAAATGGTGCTCATGATCTTCACGACTTTTGGAATATATGAGGATGTCATCAATAAATACGACAATAAACTGATCCAAATAATCCTTCAATACTCGGTTCATCATATCCATGAAAGCCGCAAGAGCATTAGTCAATCCAAAAGACATGACTACAAATTCATAATGCCCGTACCGAGTTCTGAAGGCAATCTTTGGAATATCCTCAGTTATAATCTTCAGCTGATGATATCCAGAACGAAGATCGATCTTTGAGAAGAATTGTGCTCCTTGAAACTGGTCAAATAGGTCATCAATACGAGGTAGTGGATACCTATTCTTGATGGTGACATGGTTCAATTCTCGATAGTCAATACAAAGTCGCATACTCCCGTCTTTTTTCTTTACAAATAAAACAGGAGCACCCCAAGGAGAAGTACTAGGACGATTGAAACCGATGTCCAACAACTCCTATAGTTGGACCTTTAACTCTTGAAGTTCAATAGGAGCCATTCGATATGTGGTTTTAGAAATGGGCTTTGTACCAGGTTCAAGGTCAATAAAGAATTCAACTTCACGTTACGGGGTAGACCAAGAAGTTCTTGAAATATCGTCGAGAATTCACTAATAATAGAAATATTATTCACATCTGACGTGTTTTTGTTCAAGTCCGTGACATGGGCTAAGAAAGCTTGACATCCATTTTTCAATAAACGAATAGCTTTATGGCTTGATATGACAGTGATTGACTTTAGAGGTTTGGTTGCTTGAATTCGCATAACAGGTTGGTTAGGAATATGAAAACTGACAACCTTACGAAAATAATCAATTTTAGCATGATGAGTGGTTAACCAATCAATCCCTAAAATCACATCAAATGCAAGTATTTTCAAAGAAATAATATCAATAGGTAATGTGATGGTACCAACTTGGATCAAACAAGATTTATAAACAGTGGATGAAATGAAAGTTTCTCCTAATGGAGTCTCCACAGATAAGTCAAGGTCTAATTTCTCCGGAGTCAAGTTTAAACATTGAGCACAAGCAGGAGAGATAAAAGAATGGGTAGAACCGATATCTAATAAGGTATAAACTTTGCAAGAATTTATGATTAGCTTACCCGTGATCGCCTCGTTTGGGTTCCTCGCATTTTGACCAGTCACGACAAACGCTCTTCCAGGAACCATTGACTTTGACTTTTTTGGGACAGCCTTTTGAGTCACCATCCCCGCTGGACTTGGTTTCGCTACCGTACAATCTCGAGCGATATGTCCTTCCTTTCCACAATTATAGCATGCCTTGAACTGCTAGGACATGGTTTGAAATGATGTGTCCTTTTTCACATTTATAGCATACGACCAAGGGTCGTTTCTCCTCCCTTAAAACCGATTCTTCTTTGGTGTTGACGTCTTCTCACAAAGTGTCATTGTTGAATCTCCTCTTTTTAAAATCTCCTCCCGACTCGCTTCTTCTATTTTCATGGCCACGATTACTACCAGAGTGGTTACCGCTTTTGTCCGAATGTTTTCCTCCTCGCTGGTTTTCATTGATCCGATGACTGCTGCCACCAGTATGACCCTAGTTGTGGTCCCTCGATTAAATATACTCATTATCTCGCTCTAATAATTGAGCCCTGTTTACAACATCTGAATATACAGAAAATTTATGAGAGATAAGATATTGCCAAATCTCGGGTTTTAAACCTCTCAAAAACATCCTCGTCATTCGTTCCTCATTCTCTACCAAATGAGGTGCAAACCTGGATAACTCTGCGAACTTCGCCTCGTATTGGGACACCGTCATGTTGTTTTGTTCTAATCTAATAAACTCTACCTCCTTCATATGGCGAATACTTTCAGGAATGTACTTGTCGTTGAAAAGTTTCTAAAATGTTTCCCAAGACATGCTGAGTGCGGAAGGCTGAGTACACTTCACAGATTCCCACCAGTAGTCTGCCTCGCCACGGAACATAAAGGTGGCGAATGGAACCTTCCGTTCCTCCGTGCATCCCAAGACATCGAATATCTTGGTAATTTGTTTAACCCACGTCTCTGCCTTGATCGGATCCGGCTTTCCAATAAATTCTGGTGGTCCCAACTCTTGGAACTGCTTGGCTGTGATAAATCGTGAATTGCTATCATTTCCTCCTGTATTTTAAACACGAGTCTCCATCGTCTGATTTTGCATGAACTGCAAAAAGCTTCTAAACATCCCATCGTTCATCATCTGCTCAGTGGTGTTGTTCACAGGAGGAACATTGCCAGCCTGTTGCACGTTCTCCTCGTTGGTGAGCACAGGTGTCTCCACGGTCTCATTTACTCCACTATTAACATTCTTAGTCGACATTCTCAAAATACTGCCATAAAACAAGGGTAAATTTAACAAATTAACATATCACATATTAACCATATGCTCCGACTGACCAACAAATAAGCTTAGGTATGACACACTAGCGAAGGAGTTACTCGTCTCTCCCCTCCTAGTACTATTCCCCGATCTCCGCCAGAGACCATATCCCTAAGCTATGATACCAACTGTGACGCCAAATACATGGTACAGAAACAACTACAACTTTATTAATACAACAACGTCAGGTAAAATATCGATAACACTTAAATCATGAGTTTAAATACAAATATTGTCATCTAGACAATATCCACACTCAAATAAGTTCTCATTACAATTATTGATACATTATTTTACAAAATAGTGAGGACTACTAAAACAACTTCTAGAACCATCATTCCACACCCCTCTCGACTAGTACTCGCTACATTCTCGCCTCCCCGAGAAGAAAAATGGAACAAAAAGGAAAAGGGTGAGCTCAACTAGCCCGATAGAAGAACATTATGACTAAGATAACATAGAACAAATTATCGTTAGTCCTCAACAGTGAAAAATCTAAAAGAATACAATAGACAACCAGTTTTAAATCAATATTCGCAGCGGAAATAATAATTCATTAGAAGAGTTAAGTAGATAATGAAATCTACTATCTTCTAAATATGAATTTAAAAGTTCATCGTCGATATTTTATCCCTGTAACATCAATCAATATATATCTAGAATCAAATATTCATCTTTTTACTACTGCCCAAGATATTCATCGATTAATCATGTTCATCTAAACACCTATTCATCTTTGCACTACGGGCCAAAGATATTCATCGAAATTATTCATCTTTGCATACACAGCCAAAGATATTCAAAGAATATCATCATTTAGGACCGAGGATGATGAAAATATTTTAAAGGAAACGAATCCAATGAAAAAAAATAACAAATATTAAGGATTCGTATTTCGAATTATCCATGTCCAAAAATATCTCATAAATAATCATAGTGGAGTAAAATTTAAGAATGATCAAAACATGGATACAATCAAAGCTAGTATCCATAATAGATATTTTTGGAGGAAAAACAAAAATTAAATTTTTCTGTGAATAGTGCCGTATACGTGAATATTCTTCATGGAAATATTCTTCTGAGCATTCTTGAATTTTACTGCACAAAGCAGTATCATGTTGACAATTTGGACGTTATTGAGTTCAGGATAAATTAACTTATAAATCTTTAAAATTTATTCTTGAACCCATTTTATTGAATTGTCATCATCATCATGCTTATATTATGTTGAAAGTCATCTTTGGCTTACGTGCATAGATGGACTTGGTATGATTATGACCAGATTATTCGGTATAATCATGGCCGTAATGTGACGAATGATGTGGTAAAAGTCCTCATTGGCACCTGTAGTTCATTGGTGGGCCGGTTGTTGGTATGATTATGACCGGGGATTATTCTAATATAGTCATGACCATTGATGATTATATGAATATCCTTGGTAGTGGAGTAGGGATGATTCAATTTTATTTATTAAGTTTGAGTCTCAATGATAAAGTTGATGAAAACTTTTTAAATCATAGAAGATGAGATTTTATACTTTACTTGACTCTTCTAATGGATTGCTTATTACAGTGCGCTTTTGATCTAAAACTTGTTGTCTATTATATTCTATCGCTTGTTATACTATTTAAGGCTATTGATAATTTATTCTCGCATTATCTTAGTCATAATATTTCTTCTTTGGGCTAGTTGAGCTCACCTTTTCTTTCACTTTTTCTCTTCGAAATGAGAACGTAGTCGGGACTAGTCGGAGAATGCGAGTGATGGTCCTAGATGGTGCATTAGTAGTCCTCACTATTCTGTGAAATAGTGTGATAATAAATGTAATGAGGACTCCATTGAGTGTGGATATTTTCTAGATGACAATATTTGTATTAAAACTCACAGCCTATGTTTTGTCGTATTTCACACGACTGTTGTATAATTAAGTTGTATTTGTATTCAGTACCTTGTATTTGGCGACTCAAGATGGGTGATGTATACCCGTTTTGGGGGTGTCACAATTACTGCTATTTACATTACTTCCTGAACTACAAAAGTTTCAAGACAACATCATCCTCATATCCCATAGGTTTCATAACACTTGGGATTTATAAATTATTTAACATTTTATTCATCGTACAACAACTACAATGTTCTACTAAGATACTGCTTAGCCTTCGTGCATAGGACATGCTCCTTCCTATCCAAGATCTTGATAGGTACCTCTTCGTACGTTAAGTCTTCGGCTATCTCGTCCGGTTCTAACTCAATAACGTGGTTTTGGTCTTTCACATATTTACGTAGCACAGATATATGAAAAACATTATGAACACGAGACATACTTGGAGGTAACGCAAGTCTATAGGCCACATTTCCTACTCGGTCAAGAATCTGAAATGGACCAATAAATCGTGGATTGAGCTTTCCTCTCTTCCCAAATCTTGTAACTCCTTTCCATGGAGCCACACACAACAATACATGATCCCTAATGTCAAATTCTATGTCCTTTCGAGGAAGATCAACATAACTCTTTTGTCGATCCTGTGCCGTTTGTATACGTTGTCGATTCGTTTGGATCTTCTCTGTAGTCATTCGTACCAACTCTGGTCCCAACAACGTTGCTTCTCCCACCTCATCCAAACATACTAGAGAGCGACATTTTCGTCCATACAATGCTTTAAATGGAGCCACACCTATACTTCCCTGATAACTGTTGTTGTAGGAGAATTCCACCAATGGTAGGTACTTATCCCAACTCCCTTTGAAATCGAGGACACAAAGTCTTAATAGATCTTCAAGAGTTTGAATAGTCCTCTCGATTGCCCTTCCGCTTGAGGATGGTATCACTAGGCCCGAACCAGTAAATCTGTGCCCATAGCTTTTTTGCAAGCTAACCTAAAAATCTTGAAGTGAATCTTGGGTCACGATCCGAAACTATGGATATCGGCATGCCATGCAACCTCACAATCTCATTCACGCATATACTAGCAAGAAGGCGTTCAAGGAATAAGTCTCCGTATCGTCCAAGAAATGAGCAGACTTGGTTAATCTATCAACAATAACCCAAATAGCATTTATGCCTTGAGAAACCGTGGGAAGACCCGTAACGAAATCCATGGTAATGTGTTCCCACTTCCATTTCGGAATCTCAAGTGGTTGGAATGGACCCTTTGGCACTTGATGCTCCGCTTTTACACGTTGACAAGTTAAACACCTCGAGATAAAATTTGCAATCTTTCTCTTCATATTATTCCACCAAAATGTATGTCGAAGATCACGATACATTTTGGCACTTCCAGGATGGGTTGCAAATGGTGTATTGTGTGCCTCCATCATGATCTTGTACTTTAAATCAGAATCGTTAGGAACTCAAACTCTGGAGTGGACTCGAAGTATTCCTTCTTCATCGATTCTTGCTTCTGGAATAGCACCTTCTTGCACTTTCTTCTTCATACGCATCAGCTCCATGTCTGTGGCTTAAACAACTTTAACTTTATTGATTAAAGTTGGTTCTATGCGTATACTTAACATCATCGTACTCGTTCCTGCATATGATCTTCTACTCAACGCGTCAGCTACCACGTTTGCTGTTCCAGGATGGTATTGAATAGTGTGGTCGTAATCTTTCAATAGCTCGAGCCAACGTTGTTGCCGCATGTTGAGTTCTTTTTGAGTGAAGAAATATTTGAGGCTTTTATGGTTTGAATATATCTCCACTTTCTCCCCATATAGATAGTGCCTCCAGATCTTTAGCGGGAAAACGACTGCTGCCAACTCTAGATCATGAGTAGGATAATTTCTCTCATATTCTTTAAGTTGTCACGAGGCATAGGCTATGACTTTCCCACGTTGCATGAGAACACATCCTAGCCCTTTGCCTGAAGCATCGCTGTAGATAACAAATCCATCCGAATCGGATGGTATGGTCAAAATAGGTGCCAAAATGAGTCTCCTCTTAAGCTCTTGGAAACTCTTTTCGCATTCCTTGCTCCATATGAATTTGATATCTTTCTGAGTCAGCTGAGTTAACAGGGTAGCGATTCAAGAAAACCCTTCCACGAATCTCCAATAATAACCAGCTATGCCCAGAAAGCTACGTACTTCGATCACCGTCTTTGGTTGCTCCCAACTTTGAATTGCTTCAATCTTCGCCGGGTCAACAGATACTCCATGTTTTGACACCACGTGCCCTAGGAATGCTACTTCCTCAAGCTAGAACTCGCATTTCTTCAACTTAGCATATAGCTTGTTTTCACGCAGCCTTTAGAGTACCAGCTTCAAATGGTGCTCATGATCTTCACGACTTTTGGAATAAATGAGGATGTCATCAGTAAAGACAACAACAAACTGATCCAAATAATCCTTGAATACTCGATTCATCGTATCCATGAAAGCCGTAGGAGCATTAGTCAATCCAAAAGACATGACTAGGAATTCATAATGCCCGTCTCAGGAGTTACGGGCGTCTTGAGAATATCCTCGCTTTAACCTTCACCGATGATATTCTGAATCGAAGATCGATCTTTGAAAAGAATTGTGCTCCTTGCAACTGGTCAAACAGGTCATCATATACGAGGTAGCGGATACCTATTCTTGATAGTGACATGGTTTAATTCCCGATAATCGATATAAAGTCGCATACTCCCGTCTTTCTTCTTTACAAATAAAATAGGAGCACCCCAAGGAGATGTACTAGGACGAATAAAACCGATGTCCAATAACTCCTGGTAGTTGGACCTTTTACTCCCAATTTCAATAGGAGCCATTCGATATGGGGTTTTAGAAATGGGCTTTGTGCGGAGTTCAAGATCAATAAAGAATTCAACTTCACGTTCCGGGGTAGATAAGGAAGTTCTTCGAAATACGTCGGAAAGTCAATAACAACAGAAATATTATTCAAATATGACGTGTCTTTATTCAAATCCATAACATGGGCTAAGAAAGCTTGACATCCATTTTTTAATAAACGAATGGCTTTATGGCTTGATATAACAGTGATTGATTTTAATGGCTTAGTTGCTTGAATTCGCACAACAAGTTGGTTAAGAATATGAAAACTAACAACCTTACGAAAATAATCAATTTTGGCATGATGAGTAGTTAACCAATCAATCCCTAAAATCACATCAAAAGCAAGTATCTTTAAAGAGATAAGGTCAACAGGTAATGTGATGGTGCCAACTTGGATCAAACAAGATTTATAAACAATGGATGTGATGAAAGTTTCTCCTAACGCAGTCTCCACAGATAAATCAAAGTTTAATTTCTCCGGACTCAAGTTTAAACGTTGAGCACAAGCAGGAGAAATAAATGAATGGGTAGCACCGGTATCTAGTAAGGTATAAACTTCGCATGAATTTATGATTAGTTTACCCGTGAACACCTCGTGTGGGTTCCTCGCATGTTGACCAGTCATGACAAACGTTCTTCCAGGAACCGTGGACTTTGACTTTTCTGGGACAGCCTTTTGAGTCATCATCCCCACTGGACTTGGTTTCGCTACAGTACAATCTCGAGCAATATGTCCTTCATTTACACAATTATAGCATACTTTGAACTGTTGTGGACAGTTTGGGCTGATATGTCCCTCTTTTCCACATTTATAGCATACGACCGGTGGTCGTTCTCCTCCCTTAAAACCGATTCTTCTTTGGTGTTGCGTCTTCACACCGTCATTGTTGAATCTCCTCTTTAAAATCTCCCCCAACTCACTTCTTCTATTTTCATGGCCATGATTACCACCAGAGTGGTTGCTTGGCTCTTGTCCGTATTTTTCTTTCTCCGTGGTTATCGTTGTTCTCGATGATTTCTTTGTCCACCTAGATTATGATCCTGGGTTATGGTCCCTCGGTTGACCGTACTTCGTTATCTCACTCTAATAATTGAGTCATGTTGACAACATCTCGAATAGAGAAAAATTTATGAGAAATGCGATATTGACGTATCTGGGTTTCAAACCTCTCAAAAACATCCACACATACGTTCTCATTCTCCACCAAATGAGGTGTAAACTCGGACAACTCTCTGCAAACTTCAGATCTTTGGGACACCGTCATGTTATTCTGCTCCCATCTAATAAACTCTACCTCCTTCATATGACGAATACTTTCGTGAAAGTACTTCTCATTGAATAGTTTCTGAAATGTCTCCCAAGACATGCTAATTGCGGCTGGATGGGTACGCTTCATAGACTCCCACCAGTAGTCTGCCTTGCCACGGAACATAAAGGTGGCGAATGGAACCTTCTATTCCTCCGTGCATCCGAAGACATCGAATATCTTGGTAATTTGTTTAACCCACGTCTACTTTCCTTGATCGGATCCGCTTTCCAATAATTTCGTGGTCCCAACTTGAACCTGCTTGCACGGACAAATCGTGAATTGCTATCATTTCCTCCTCGTATTTTAAACACGAGTCTCCATCGCCCCGATTTTGCATGAATCGCAAAAAGCTTCTAAACATCCCATCGTTCATCATCTCGCTTTCCGGTGGTGTTGTTCACAGGAGGAACATTGCCACGACTTGTTGCATCGTTTCTCCTCGTTGGTGAGCACAAAGTCTCCACTCTGTCTCATTTACTCCACTGTTAACATTCTTAGTCGACATTCTCAAAATACTGCCATAAAACAAGGGTAAATTTAACAAATTAACATATCACATAATATCCCTATATTATGACCGACCAACAAATAAGCTTAGGTAGGACACACTAGCAAAGGATTTACTCGTCTCTCCCCTCCTAGTTCTATTCCCCAATCTCCATCAGAGATCATATCCCTAAGCTCTGATACTAACTGTGACGCCCCCAAAATAGGTATACAACACCCATTCTGAGTCGTCAAAAATACATGGTACAGATACAACTACAACTTTATTAATACAACATAAAAACTGTGAGTTTAAATATAAATATTGTCATCTAGACAATATCCACACTCAAATAAGTCCTCATTACAATTATTGATACATTATTTTAAAAAAATGGTGAGGACTACTAAAACGACTTTCTAGAACCTTCATTCCATACTCCGACTAGTACTCGCTACATTCTCGCCTCCTGAGAAGAAAAATGGAACAAAAGAAAAAGGGTGAGCTCAACTAGCCCAGTAAAGAATATTATGACTAAGATAACGTAGAACAAATTATCGTTAGTCTTCAACAGGGAAAAATCTAATAGAATACAATAGACAACCAGTTTTAAATCAATCTTCTTAGCGGAAATAATAATTCATTAGAAGAGTTAAGTAGAGAATGCAAACTACTATCTTCTATATATGAATTTAAAAGTTCATCGTCGATATTTTATCCCTGTAACATCAATCAATATATATCTGAATTAAATATTTATCTTTGCACTACGTGCCAAAGATATTCATCATTGCTTCATGTTTCATCTAAACACTGCTCATCTTTTGCACTACAAAGCCAAAGATATTCATCGAAAATCATTCATCTTTGCATTACATGCCAAAGATATTCAGTAATATCATCATTTAGGACTGAGGATGATGAAAAATATTTTAAAGAAAACGAATCTAGTGAAACAAAAGAATAAATATTAAGGATTCGTATTTCAGCTATTCCATTTCCAAAAATACCTCATAAATAATCATAGTGGAGTAAAATTCAAGAATGATCAAAATATGGATACAATCAAAGCTAGTATCTATAATAGATATTTTGGACAAAAAGAAGAAAATTTCATTTTTTGGTGAATAGTGCCGTATTCGTGAATAGTGATGTATACGTGAATAGTGTCGTATACGTGAATAGTAACCCTGACATAAAAATTTCATATTTGATAAAAAGTTCAAACCAATATTTCGACATAATGATATTGAAGAAAATAATATCATTTAAGAAAAAAATACCATCCCTTACCTCGTAAAGACAGTACTTCTAGTTGAAACATCGGATATAGGCTATGACTTGAACTTGCACCGTATAGCAACACTCAAAGTATTAAAATACTCACAAGAATACGCTCAATATATCGAGAGAAAAAGAGAGAGAAAACTTTAGTTTCTGGTGTGATTTTCAATTCTAACCTAAGCACTCTATTTATAGGAAAAAACTTAGAACACCAAAGCAGAAAATTGAATATAATATAAATATATATATATATATATATATATATATATATAAATTTCCTACGTACACCTTTGCCAACTGAAATCAGCCCCTAGCACATGTTAATGATGCTCTCAAAATGTAAAAAACGTTTTTATTAACAAAAAAAATATAAAACTTCTAAAAATCAATTATTTCGGAACTTCAGAACTTCAATAATTCATAAATATCCCTTTTGTCAAAAAAAATCAAACCACATATCTTTATCATAGGAAATTTCATTATCTACAACTTTGCAGAAGAAAATGTTTCCAAATTCCAAACAGAAATTGACCAAAATCCACAAATGGGCGATTTTTTAGACTATAATTAAATTTCAGTCAAGAAATGGGCCCGCAGACATGTTTAATATTTTTTAAACAAATTTTGCAACAAAAATACTCTTTCTCCTCATATACTCATATATCTCACATTCATTGTAAAAAATATCATCATTATTATATTATAATAATATAAAAAATATTATTTTATCAAAAAGATAAAATATCGATTTTCAACAATTGTCACTTTAAAATTTTCTCCATCTATATCCACATAAAATGAATTTTTTCTCATCATATAAATCAATAATTAATTATTCACAAATAATATTACGTAATTATAATATCGACAACCAGTGCTTCCTGGAAAGAGGGGCTTCAATAAGGATTTCTCTCATTCTTGGCCAAGTAATTAGGTGACCAAACCTCTCTTTAGATGTAACTTTCTAGACATTGCCAATAATGTTATCTAATAATATTATTCAAATAATATGAATTATTTCTTTGATAATGGAAAATATTGTAGTGATAATTATTGAAAAACGGTAATATAAAATATCAACGTAGCAATTATTGAATCAATAAAATAAAATCTTTGAATAAAGAATTACCAGAATAAATTATTGAGTAGTGCCTTCTTACGTAAGAATCAATAATTGGTGCAATACCGCAAGTGTCATATCGGTAACAACGCCAGACATTCGTGTTTTAACCACCGGGTATTCCAACAAGATAATAGCTGTAACAACTACGCCAATTATTTATAAAAAACTTATATTTGTCATTTTCTTCATCCAATCGCTTTCCATTATAGGGCCCACATAAGGCTTACCGCATTAATTTTTAATAAAATAAATGCATGTAATAATCGGCCATCCCCAAGAAACCCTCACTTACGACGGTGTTCTTGGTTGTTCCTAATTGATTCTGACTTCCACTTTTGATGGATCCACGAAATCCTATCTTTGTCAATCACGTGCCCAAGAAATTGCATTACGATCTAGCCAAAATTCGCACTTAGAGAATTTTGCGTGCAAACTTTTCCTTTCTTAGTGTTTCCAATGTCAAACGTAAGTGTTCCACATGTTCTTCTTGAGTTTGGAATACACTAGAATGTCGTCGATGAATACCACTACAAACTTGTTTAAGAATGGTTTAAACACCCTATTCATCAAATCCATGAATGCAGCAGGTGCATTGGTTAATCAAAAGACATCACCAGAAACTCGTACTGTCCATACAAAGTTCTGAATGCCGTTCGTGGTATATCCTCCTTCCTCACTTTCAACTTGTGATACCCACTTCTCAAATCTATTTTCGAAAAGTATTTAGCACCCTTCAACTGGTCAAACAAGTCATCTATTCTTGGTAATGGATATTTGTTTTTAATAGTGACTTTGTTTAATTCTCTATAATCAATGCAAAGACGCATTGACCCATCCTTCTTCTTCACGAATAATATTGGCGCTCCCCACGGTGATACACTAGGTTGAATATACTTCTTGTCCAACAATTCTTGCAACTGTACCATCAGTTCCTTTATTTCTACTGGAGTCATTCTGTATGGGGCCTTCGATATCGGTGTTGTCCCCGGCACTAAGTTGATCACGAACTCAATCTTTCTGTTAGGCAGAAGTCCCGGAAAATCCTCTGGAAACACATCCTCAAATTCCTCACCACTGGTATCTCTTCTAGTTTCACATTCTTTTTTGAGTATCGACTATGTAAGCTAAATAGCCCATACACAACTTGACTCAACAATTTCTTGGCATGCATATTGTCGACATTTCATTTGTCTAGGCGACGTGCTACCATAAAATACTACCTTTGACGGGAGTCATAAGGTTTACACACTTCTTTTGGAAATCAATTACCGCTCCATATTTGAACATACCAATCCATTCCCAAAATAACATCAAACTCTCCAAGTCTAATCAGAATCAAATCTACCATTAGGATATTCTCTTTAATGTTCACCCTACAGTTCTTGTATACGAATCTAACATGGATTATCTCTTTATTCGTAATTTCTATGTTCAAAAGAAAATTCATTCTTCTCTAGGCAATTCTAACTTCTTAGCAAATTCATCAGAGATAAACGAGCAAGTAACACCCGAATTAAATAATACATAAGCATCAATATCATTGATTGGGATAATACCTGACACCACATCTTTTGATTGCACAGCATCTTGCACAGTCATATTGAAGGTTCTAGTTGTGGGTTTGTTTGATGCTGTACCTCCATTTTAACCTCCATTACTTCTGGTTCTCACTCCATCCTTCTTCTTAGGGCATTCACGAGCAAAGTGATCCTTGGATCCGCACGTGAAGCACACATTCTTCTTAGGTTGAGTGCAACTTGGGACGATGTGACCCTCCTGGCCACAATTGAAGCATACTCGTTTCCACATCAAGCACACACCCTTGTGAAACTTCCCGCAAGTAGCACATGCTTCAAACTTCTTGTTCTGTTGGTTACCCTGCTGGTTTCCAGCACCCACATTTCCATTCCAATTCCTCTTCAAGTTGTTGTTGTTTCCACCACTACCACCTCCATTCTTAATTTCCACCTCATTCTTCTTTTCTTACATTCCTAATTTGAACTTTGTCAACGCCTCGCCTCCACCTTCAAAGTGAGTATTGCTTTCTCCATCACCGCTATGAAATTCTTCAATTGAAATAGGGAAACCCTACTGTACAACCAGGGCTTCAGTCCTTGTTCAAACGTCTTCGCCTTTCGTTAGGTTCGTCGTCTTTGACTTGATGAGGCGCAAACCTCGCCAACTCATTGAATTTAGCGGCATACTCGGATACCATCATCATTCCCTACCTCGCCTCCAGAATTATACTTCCAAATAACCCTTGAACTCTTGGGAAAATAGGTCTCAAGAATATCTCCTTAAACCTATCCTGTGTCATCATCCTCGGTCCTTCTCGAGTTTTATTAGCTTGTCACCAATAACTAGCCTCTACTTTCAACATGAATATTGCGAAATAGTCTTCCGATCATCCCCTACGCTATCAATATCAAACACCTTTTCTATCTCCATAATCCAAGTCCAGGCCTCGACTAGATTCACGGACCCTCAAAATTCGGTGGTCCAACCGCTTGAACTCCTTAAACGTTGTTCCTTGGTTCTGTGGTTGATTCTGTAACGCTCCTGTCAGTAATGTCACTAATTGTTGAACTGGGTTAGCATCAACATTGTCGTTATTATTGGTTCCTTCGTTGTTTCTCTATTATGGTGGTTGACGTCCCGGGAGGCATTTTCATTTAAAAATACACCCATTAGATTATTACTCAACTCTTTTAAGTAATTTATACTTAACTTACTTCTCCACAAAAAAAATAACCACATAATCACGTAACACTTTGAATAAAATAACAACTTTTATTTATTCATAACCTCTTTGAAAACATAAAATAATAGCATCATTCTTTACTATTTACATAACTTCCTGAACTACAAAAGTTTCAAGACAACGTCATCCTCATATCGCATAGGTTTCATAACACTTGGGATTTACAATTTATTTATCATTTTATTCATCGTACAACAACTACGATGTTCTACTAAGATACTGCTTAGCCTTACTACGTTCTTCCTCCATGACTCGGAACATTGTTCTGCGATCTAATACGTACGATGGCAGCATCTCGAACTAAATAGGATATCCCATGACCCGATCCTGAGCTCGATTAACCATGGTGTTGAATACTCTATTCATCTCTTCCATCTTCATTCTCTTTTCATGTGCGTCTTTTACTGCTATCCCGGCTTGTTGAAACATTACCTCATATGCGTCCTCGGCTCTTGTCCTCTTCGTAGCTACTTCCCTTAGCTTATTCTTCAATTCAGCGACCTCCTCGATCAATTGTTCTTTCTCTCCTTCAGTCTATTCTAGCTTCTCCTTGACATTAGTCAGTGTTCCTCACGATCTTGGATCTCATCGTCTTTCTGTGTCATTGCAATTTGTTGTTCAACTACTATCTCTTTGCAATTCCTCGACTGTATCCTGAAGTTCCACGTTATGGTCGTAGACTTCATCGTACATTCGAAAGCAATGCATCGAGGTTAGTGGAGTCTCCCTCGTCCTCGTCCTCGTCATCCTCATCCTCTTATGGACAACTCAACGAGGTCCTCCTCATCCGTCTCCACATCATCATCCTCATCTTCAACCACTTTGTGACCAACTGGTGACTCTCGTGGTAGTAGTTGTTCCCAAATAACTATGAATGTCGTGAGGCTCTTCCTTTATAGGCATCATGAGGTCTATCCTCCCTAGCTTTGACTGGATTCTCCTCCACATTAGTAATCCCGACAACAAAATTTTAAGTTTCAATTATTAATCATTACTACTAAACACTCACGAACACATAAGTATAAACACATAATCAAATAATTGTTTTATTATTTCTTCCTTAAAACACGATAGGAGTTAATCACCACTATCTTTTCAAAGGTTACTTCCTAAGGCTTTTCCCCACCTAAGGTTCATAACCTAAAGCTTTGATACCAACTTGTGACACCCCAAATCCGGTACTTCATTACCTCAAGATTCATTCACGTATCAAAACATTCATATCTAACTACCCAATCATAATAAATTGAATAATAAAAACCTACCCATGCAGAGATTGCTTTAATAAAAACATTATCTCCTGTGTTCTCTAACCTTTAATACAATTATTCAAGTGCGAAAATTAAATTATTAAATCACATCATTATTAAAAGTCTATCATCATAATGATAAAACAAAATTACAAGTCTTCATCACTTGTACATTTAACCCTTTCCTTTGCTAGTTGTAGGTTTATCTACCTTCTCAACCATAGTTGCAATAAGTGTATAAATATGCAAGAGCAAAACAAAGCTCACTTGAAATAAGAATAAATATCTTTACAACATTTACCAAATAATAGGCTTAATAGAACTAAATAATTTATTCTATTAACATTTCAATACTTGCCAACTCATAGGCTCAATAAAATGAATGATATGTTCTATTAATATTTTAAATATACTACCGAGGGTCAAATGACCATGAACCATGTCCACAGCTTATAAGTAATCTTTCAACTTTAACTTTAATAAATATATAACTATAAGGACTCCCGCGTCTTGGGGGATCAATCTTCGTCTAAATGTATTGTGCACAACCATTTCAATGCTAAGCGTAAACCCCTAAACATAGGGTTGTTCATCTCAAAGATTTAGAGTACAAGTCCGCACCAAAGAAAGTTTGGTTTGGATAAACTTTCAAGGGTAATTGAAGTTTAATGATCATCAACTAGGGAACTAGTTGAATCCACAATGCTTGATAATACAACAGTTGTTTAATAACAACATAACTTAGAACATTTGAGAATCATAAATGAACTGATTCTACATATCTAACTCATGCTTGAAATAACTATAGAGCATAAGTATTCAATAGAATGAATAAAATGGTTAACCTTTGCTTGAATAGTAAAATAAGCTAGGTTCAAGTTTTATAATATTAGAAATGAAATTCCTGAACTTTAAGAAACTTGCTTAACTGTAAACAAGTTAGAATGAATCAATCAATTGAGAATTTCCAATAACACTAGAGTTAGAGTTTGCTCAAATGGATTTTGGAAACAATTTACTTATTCAATAACAGTTACTATAAAAAGTTTGCTCAATCAAAAGCATGAAGTTATAATAAAAGAACTAACTCAACGAAAATATATTGTTAGAAAACTTGCACAATGTAATAAACGAACTAGCTCAATGAAAGTGTAGAGTTAGAAAACTTGCCTTGAGCGTAAGCTATAAAATTAAACTCACGATCACCTACACATAATTTTAGAACCACAATACCTATTAGACATGCTAACATATCATAACATGTTCATTACCATTCACATTTCAGAAACTCTAAGTGTTTTACTTCACAACACTTGTCTAACTTTCATTATGTATACTAAATTACCACATAACGCGTTTTCGATTTACTAATCATTTTTTACAACTTTGATCATGCTAACCACAACTCATTATGTTATGTTAACCTTAACTTTACACATTTAACATGTTAACACAATTTTAGACCATGCTAGAATGTTTCCCCCAAGTCTGCTGAAATAGCAGAAGTCAGAATCTCAAACCGTGTATGGTAGCAATTGCTGCCATACAAAAACTTTGGGGGACGCAATTATATGCACTTTGCCTTTGCCTTAACATTATGCAATTACTTGTTCGACAGATGAATGAGAGAAGGCTATAAATAATGAGCCAACTTTAGCCCAACAAACACAAATGTCACCCAATAAATAAAGAATATTAACACGTATAATAAATATACAACTATCATAAACATGATTGCTCACATTTACAATCAATTAGCACAATTTAACACTAACTAAAACTATTTTTATTTCTCCAAATTCAAGATTTCATACAAAAACTCCATTTTCGAGTTCCTTCACAAAATTGAACACTGAGATTTCAATTCTTGTCCAAATTACCTCATTCAAATTATGTTATACTCATATCTCATTGAACTAACATATGCAAGCCTCAATTTACAGTTTAATATAAGAATTGACCATCTAAATTGGTATTTACCTAAGCCATACAAAGAATACATACACTGTCAAATTTTCTTCCTACTATCAAACAAATTTAGCATGCAATTTTCTTCAAACACATAACTCTCTATTATCATATATTCACATAATCACAATAACTAAATTACATAACAAAAATTCAAAATAAAATGAAATTCACGAGAGCATAGCCAAAACTTTGTCGTAGTTCACATATATGCATATATATATATATATATATATATATATATATATATATATATATATATATATATATATGTTGTATAAAAAATACTTTCAAATTTCTTGCTAATCTTGTTAACACCACCGAAATTGTTGTGAAATTCCTAGGTTTCTCTCCAATTCTCTAAATTCTCTCAGATGTTCTTAGTAAAATGACCAAAACTCAACACTCAACTGAAAACTTTAAGCATAAAACAAGTATAAAAGCTGATATGGCCTTAATTCACCTATTAAGTATATCACTTAATACATATAACGATATATATTATAATTATATTATACTTATTATTTAATATATTTATTTATTATAAAAATCTAAGAAATTTCAAAAGCCATAAGGCTTGTTTGGCAAAAACCCTTTAAAATTTTAAAGAATTTATATAATAAGTCTTGTTTGTTAAAACTAAATTAAACTTCTTTAATTTATTTTAATAACTCCTTATAATATAGTTATTTGTCACACTATATTTAATCAAGCTTTCATATTTATTTTAATTAATTTAAATAATAATTAATTAAATAAATCCTTTAATCACATAACACAATACAAATAATAAATCATTAAATTGAAATATCAATATTAATAATAATTTCCTTAATTATTTATTAAATTAATTAATTTAACAAAAATCAAATAATTAACCAAACAAAATTAAATTAAATTGAACAAAGCAAAATTAAATATTTATTCAAATATTTATTCAACGACATCACATCCATTAAATATTTATATAAATCAATAAATATTTAATATTACATTTAAAATTTCTCGAATGTTACACTGGTTATCTCCGGACTTGGTAGATGAGTGCCTCTTGGCTTTCATGAGTGTTTGAAGTCTTGTTTGCATAGGTTTGAAACAAGCATTTCTGGGGTTATCTCCAAAACTGCAACTGTATGCCTCGGGGTTATCTCCAAGGTTGATACTATCTTTCCCGGTGTTGTTTCTGGGGCTGAGATTGAGTATCTCGGGGTTATCTCCGAGATGAGACAGTCTTCTCCGGTGTGATTTTCGGTATTTGAATTGCATTCCTCGAGTTTATCTCTGAGGTTAAAACTGAAACTCCCGGTGTTATTTCCGGGATTGAGGTTGAAACTTCCGATGGTATTTCCAGGTCTGAGATAGATATCTCGGGGTTATCTCCGAGATGGTAATATTGAATATCCCAAGGTTGTCACTGGGATTGAACTGAGCTGTCTTCCAAGGTTATCTCTAAAAGAAGATTCTGCCCTCCTGCAATGTTTGTAATAGGTATGCAGAAAATTTAAAGTGTCTACAAATACGAGGCTATGTTTGCAGAATTATCCCAGTTTGCATCCCATTTGGTCGATAATGAGGAGCGAATGACGCGAATGTTTCTAAGAGGTTTGAAAACCGAAATACGTTAATACCTCATTTCTCACAAACTTCTTTTATATTCAGATGTTGTGAATATGGCTCAGTTATTAGAGCGCGATAATGAGTCAGCCTAACCAAAAGGTAACGACCAACAACACCATAATAATCATACCGGTGACAACGACCATCAGAACAATGATAACCATCGTGGAGGAAATTATAATGCCAAGAATGGTAAACACTTCGGTGGTAATCACGGCCAAGATAATAGAAGTGGAAATTTCAAGAAGAGAAGGTTCAACAATGATGGAAAGACAGCAACACCAGCACCCGTTTTCAAGGAAGGAGAACGACCACCGATCGTATGCTTCAAATGAGGAGGGGAGGAACACATTAGTCCAAACTGCACGATGCTGTGACACCCCCAAAATAGGTATACATCACCTATTCTTGAGTCACCAGATACATGGTACAGAATTCAAATACAACTTAATAATACAACTGTAGTGTACATTACGACAAAACATAAACTGTGAGTTTGATACAAATATTGTCTACTAGAGAGTATACAAACTAAAAAAGAGCCCTCATTACAATTATTATCACACTATTTCACAGAATAGTGAGGACTACTAATGCACCATCTAGGACCATCACTCCGCTTCCCCAGACTTCGTCCCCAGCTATATTCTCATTTCCTCAAGAGAATGGTGAAAGAAAGGGTGAGCTCAACTAGCCCAAGAAGAAATATTATTACTAAGATAATGCGTAATAAATTATCATTAGCCTTAAAATGATGTTAAACGATACAATATAACAAACATCAAGTTTAATCATGCAGTGGAACAAGCAATCCATTAAAAGAGTCAAGTAGAGAATAAAATCTACTATCTTTTATAATTTAAAAGGTTTTTCATCACTTTTATCATTGGGACTCGACAATAAATAATCCACATCATCGAATCACCCCTACACTACGGCCAAGGATATTCTTTAGTATCACGACCACAATTATCCATGCACTACGGGCCAAGAATATTTGTGTATTCATTAATGGTCATGATCATGCCACCAACTGTCCATCAATGCACTATGGGCCAATGAGGACTTTTACCACATCATTTGTAACATTACGGTCATGATTACACCGAATAATCCCTGGTCATAATCATACCAAGACCATCTATGCACTACAGGCCACAGATGACTTTTAAAAAAAAATATAAACATGAGGATGATGACAATGATATAAGAATTCAATAAAACAAGTTCAAGAATTAATTTATACAAGAACTAATAATGTCCAAATTGTCAACATGATACTGCTTTGTAGAGTAAAATTCAAGAATGCTTGGAAGAATATTTCTATGAAAAGATACTGGATGAAGCGCAAATATCAAGGATATTCCACTAATTTTATAGAGTATAGAAGTCAAAACTTTAACCAACTGAGTATAACAAGGAATGGAATAACAAAAGAAATCACTAGGCATGCGATAGACCGCACATGCAGGTTATTCCAACAGAATAATAAATAACGGAATCAGTCCCACAGAAACGCATGCAGACGTGATATTCCAATGTAATAATAAAGACGTAACCAGTCCAGCAGAATAGACGCATGCATGTGATGTTCCAATGAATGATAAATAATGGAACCCGGTCAGTCCGCCTTGCACGCACAGACATAAATATGTTCCAATGTAATGATAAAGAATGGAATAATGAAGAATTTCACCAAGTATAGGGTAGCTCACAGATACAGAGTTATTCCAATAGAATAATAAAGAATGGAATAACAAAAGTTCTCTTCATGGATAAGAAAGAAATAATACTCCCTACCTTGGAAAAAATCTGGATATTTGGAATAAGGAGGTAGCAGACTTCTTCTTCTTTCTCTCTATAATTTCTCTCTATAATAATCGCTCTAAAGCTTTTTGTGAATTGGTGAGAAATGAAGGAAGAATGAGTTTCTATTTATAGGAAAATATAGTTTCGATAATTGCACGTTTTGGGGCTCGAAAAATTACAGTACAATATCTCCAACTTTTCTTTCATTTTTAATTTTGTCCTACAAGTATTATCAAACTTGCACCACCTCCCCTAATAGTAAATAATGTGAATCAATAGTTCAATCATGTGAATCAATAGTATAATCATGTGAAAAATGTGAATTACAGTATAGTACCTCCATCTATACCTCAATTTTTAACTTAGTCATGCAAGTATTATCAATCTTGCACCAACTCCCCTAATAGTAAATAATGTGATTCAATAGTACACACATGTGAACAAATAGTTATATAAGTATGTGAATTAGTAGCAATTAATTACTCATTTATCCGATAAATTACCCGATTTATCAATATAACCCCTAGACATCAATTATCATCGTAATAGATGTCCCATTTCCACTAACACTAATAATCCCAAAGACACCGGAACTATCAAAATTCATTTTAATCAACACAACTTATTCATCATTAATATTATAACTCACAATATTTAACAACTGTGTCGCTCCCGTGAAAGAGGGGCTTTCCGATAAGGATTTCCTTATTGGCGGCATGAATTAGGTGACCAAACCTCTCCTCGATGTAACTTCTAGACATTGTCAATATTGCAAATAATAATATGAATAACTTTGTCATCTCAATTATTGATTTAATAATATAAAATATTATGCAAATGATACTGTGACAATAACTGAATCAATAATATGAGAGATATGATACAACAATTACTGTAGCAATAATTGAGTATAACTGAGTGACTTCTCACGTAAGCATCAATAATCAATACCGTGTGCTACTATGCAACCACGCGTGTATTCTTTATTTTTAACACTTTAATCGTTTCAACAGCTTAACGGAAAAACTTCCATAGTTATTTTCATAAAGTATTTTTGTCGCTTTCTCAATCGACAATAAATCCATTGTGGGGTCCACCAATGATTGTGCTTGCATTATAATATTCCCCGTTAAAACGAATATTCCCCGACCAATCGAATATTATATAACAACTTGCGTACTTTTTACAAAATTTGTAAATATTACCCACAACTATAACATTATATCAAATCCACACCATAATATTCAAAAATATATTTCGAGAAAAATTAATCTTTATTCAAAAAGTTGGGGTCTTACAACCTCCCCTTCTTATGAAATTTTGTCCTCGAAATTAGGGTACGTACCTGGTATGTCGAAGATGTAAGGATATCATGATTTCATCTCAGATTCTAACTCCCAGGTCATTTCTTCCACATCGTGGTTTCTCCACAAAACTTTGACTTGAGGTATAACCTTGGAGCGTATAATATGATCCTTTTTATCCAAGATTTTAACAGGTAACTCTTCATACGTTAAATCTTCCTCTATCTCGTCTGGTTCTAATTCAATAATGTGGTTCGAGTCTTTCACATATTTACGTAACATAGATATGTGAAAAATGTTATGAACACGAGACATACATGGCGGTAAAGCGAGTCTATACGCCTACGCCCTACTCGATCGAGGATTAAAATGGGCCAATGAATCGAGGGTTAAGCTTTCCTCTCTTTCCAAATCTCGTAACTCCCTTCCATGGAGCAACACGTAATAACACATGATCTCCAATATTGAATTCCACGTCCTTTCGATGAAGATCAACATAACTCTTTTGTCGATCTTGTGAGGTTTTTATACGTTATCGGATCGTTTGAATCTTTTTCATAGTCATACGTACCAACTCCGGTCCCAACAACGTTGCTTCACCCACCTCATCCCAGCATACTGGAGAATGACACTTTCTTCCATACAACGCCTCAAATGGAGCCATGCCAATACTTGCTTGATAACTATTGTTGTAGGAAAACTCCACCAATGGTAGGAACATATCCCAACTTCCCTTGAAGTTAAGGACACAGAGTCTTAATAGATCTTCAAGAGTTTGAATGGTCCTCTCATTTCGTCCGTCCATTCGAGGATGATATGCCAAGCTAAATCGTAAATCCGTGCCTATAGCTTTTTGCAAACTAACGCAAAATCTTGAAGTGAATCTTGGGTCTCGATCAGAAACTATGGATACTGGCATACCATGCCGTCTTACAATCTCGTTTATGTACATACGAGCAAGACGTTCAAGTGTATAAGTTTCTCGTATAGGTCGGAAATGAGCAGACTTGGTCAATCTATCAACAATGACCCAAATTGCATCTATGCCTTGAGAAACCTTGGGAAGACCAGTAACGAAATCCATGGTAATGTGTTCCCACTTCCATTTTGGAATTTCAAGTGGTTGCAATGGACCTTTTGGTACTTGATGCTCCGCCTTGAATCGTTGACAAGTTAAACACCTTGAGATAAATTATGCTATCTCTCTCTTCATATTGCGCTACCAAAATGTATATCGAAGATCACGATACATTTTGGTACTCCCAGGATGGATTGCAAACGGTGTGTTGTGCGCCTCCATCATGATTTTATTCTTTAAATCAGGGTTGTTAGGAACACAAAGTCTGGGGTTGACTCGAAGTATTCCTTCTTCATCGATTCTTATTTCCGGCATAGCACCTTCTTGTACTTTCTTCCTCATACGCATAAGCTCCAGGTCTGTAGCTTGAGTAGCTTTAACTTTATTGATTAAAGTCGGTTCTATTCGTATATTTGCCATCATCACATGGATCCCTGGAGTCTTTATCTCTAACTCCATCCTTTGCAAGTCATACAAAATGGGCCTTTGCGTTGACAATATTACACTCATACCTGCATATGATCTTCTACTCAGCGCATCAGCTACTACGTTCGCTTTTCCAGGAAGGTATTGAATAGTATGATCATAATCTTTCAACAGTTCGAGCCAATGTCGTTGCCGCATGTTGAGTTCCTTTTGAGTGAAGAAATATTTGAGGCTTTTATGATCCGTATAGATCTCCACTTTCTTCCCATATAGGTAATGCCTCCAAATTTTAAGCGCAAAAATGACAGCTGCCAACTCTAGATCATGAGTAGGATAATTCCTCTCATATTCTTTGAGTTGTCGTGAGGCATAGGCTATGACTTTTCCATGTTGCATGAGAACACATCCTAACCCTTTGCTAAAGCATCATCAGAGATGACAAATCCTCCCGAGCCGATGGTATTGTCGAACAGTCTTTGAAATAAGTCTCCTCTTGAGTTCTTAAAAACTCTTCTCATATTCCACGCTCCAACCGAATTTTGTATCTTTTTGAGTCAGCTGAGTTAATGGAGTAGCGATTCGAGAAAACCCTTATACGAATCTCCGATAATAACTAGCTAAGCCGAGAAAGCTACGTACTTCAGTCACTGATTTAGGTTGCTCCTAGCTTTGAATTGCTTCAATCTTTGCCGGGTCAATAGATATCCCATGATTTGATATCAAATGCCCAAGGAATGCAACTTCCTCAAGCCAGAACTCGCATTTCTTCAACTTGGCATATATCTTTTTTCATGAAGTTTTTGGAGTATCAGCCTCAAATGTTGCTCATGATCTTCACGGCTTTTGGAATATATGAAGATGTCATCAATAAAGACGACCACAAAATGATCCAAATATTCCTTGAATACTCGGTTCATCATATCCATGAAGGCAGCAAGAGCATTAGTCAATCCAAAGGACATGACTAGGAATTCATAATGCCCGTCTTAGGTTCCGAAGCCATCTTTGGAATGTCATCGGTTCTAATCTTCAATTGATGATATCCCGAACGAAGATCAATCTTTGAAAAGAATTTGGCGCCTTCTGCAATCGGGTCAAACAGGTCATCAATACGTGGTAATGGGTACCTATTTTGATGGTGACATGATTCAACTCCATAATCAATACAAAGTCGCATACTCCCATCTTTCTTCTTCACGAATAGAACAGAGAGCACCCCAAGGAGACGTCTTAGGATGAATGAAACCAATGTCTAACAATTCCTCGCAAATCGGGTCTTTAACTCCACGAAGTTCAATAGAGCCATTCGATATGGGGCTTTGGAAATGGGTTTTGTATCGGGGTTCAAGGTCGATACAAAAATTCAATTTCACGCCTCGGGGTAGGCCGGGAAGTTCTTCTAGAATACGTCAAGAAATTTATTAACAACAAAAATATCATTCAAAACTGACGTATTTTTGTTTAGATCCGTGACATGAGCTAAGAAAGCTTGACATCCATTTTTCAATAAACGAATAGCTTTATGGCTTGAAATGACATTGATTGATTTTAATGGTTTAGTTGTTTGAATTCGCATAATAGGTTGGTTAGGAATATGAAAACTAACAACCTTACGAAAATAATCAATTTTTGCGTGATGAGTAGTTAACCAATCAATCCCTAGAATCACGTCAAATGCAAGTATTTTCAATGAAATAAGATCGACAGGTAATGTGAGGGTACCAATTTGAACCAAACAAGACTTGTAAACAGTGGATGTAATGAATGTTTCTCCCAACGGAGTTTCAACAGATAAGTCAAAGTCTAATTTCTCCGGAGTCAAATTTAATCGTTGAGCGCAAATAGGAGAAATAAAAGAATGGGTAGAACCAGTATCAAATACCGTATAGACTTCGCTAGAGTTTATGATAAGCTTACCCGTGATGACCTCGTTCGGGTTCCTTGCTTTCTGGGAGGTCACAACAAATGCTCTCCTTTGCACCATCGACTTTGACTTTTCTGCGTCGGCCTTTGGTGCCTCCATCCTAGATGAAATTGTCTTCGGTGAATGACAAAATCGGGCAAGGTGACCTTCTCTTCCACAATTATAACACGCTTTTGATGGCATCGCGTAGTTTGGACTGATATGTCCCTCCCCTCCGCATTTGAAACATATGATAGGTGGTCGTTCTCCTTCCTTAACCACGGTTCTTTGGTCTTTGCCGACGCTTTCCATCATTGTTGAATCTCCTTTTCTTGAAATATCCATTTTTACTGTCTTGGCCATGATTACCACCGAAGTGGTTACCATTTCTGGAATGTTGATTCCCTCCACGTTTGTTGTCACCGCTTCGATGACTGATACCACTGGTATTTTCATGCTGTCGGCTGCTTTCTCTTGGTTGCGTTGACTCGTTACCGCGCTCCAATAACTGAGCCCTATTTACAACATCTAAGTACAAACACAGTTTATGAGAAATAAGATATTGACGTATCTCTGGTTTCAAACCTCTTAAAAACATTCGTGTCATTCGCTCCTCATTATCGACCAAATGGGATGCAACTTAGGATAACTCTGCAAATTTAGCCTCGTATTGCGATACGGTCATATTGTTTTGCTCCAACTTAATAAACTCCACCTCTTTCATGTGATGAATACTTTCGGGAAAGTACTTGTCATTGAATAGCTCTTGGAACTTCTCCCAAGACATCTTGAGTGCGTCCAGTTTGGAGTGCGTTTACTGATTCCCACCATGAATCGCCTCTTCACTCAACATGAAGGTGGCGAAGGGAACCTTTTGCTCCTCGGAGCATCCCAAGACATCAAATATCTTGGTGATCTGCTTTATCCATGCTTCCGCCTTAAGTGGTTTTGGCTCTCCAATAAACTCGGGTGGTCCCAGCTCCTTGAACTGTTTAGCGGTGACCATTCGAGAGTTTTCATTGTTTCCACCTGCATTTTGAACAGGAGCCGCTCTCGCCTGATGTTGCATGAATTGTATAAAGCCTCTGAACATTCCATCGTTCATCATTTGGTCAGTGTTGTTGTTTGCATGAGGATTGTCGCCTTCCTGATGCACATTATTCTGATTGTTGATCTGTGGAGACTCAACGGTCTCTTGTGCCCCATTGCTATTCTCGGATGCCATTTTCAAATACTGCCACAAAACAAGAGTTAATTGACATGCAACATATTATCTCTATACTCTGACCAACCAATTAAATACCAAAATATTTAGGTAGGTCATACTAGTGAAGGAATTCCCCGTCTCTCCCCTCCTAGTTCTAGTCTCACATCTTAGCCAGGGATCATATCCCTAAGCTTTGATACCAACTGTGATGCCCCCAAAACAGGTATACATCACCAATTCTTGAGTCGCCAGATACATGGTACAGAATTCAAACACAACTTAATAATACAACTGTAGTGTACAATACGACAAAACATAAACTGTGAGTTTGAATACAAATATTGTCTACTAGAGAGTATACAAACTCAAAAAGAGTCCTCATTACAATTATTATCACACTATTTCACATAATAGTGAGGACTACTAATGCACCATCTAGAACCATCACTCCGTTCCCTGACTCGTCCCAGCTATATTCTCATTTCCTTAAGAGAACAGTGAAAGAAAGGGTGAGCTCAACTAGCCCAGTAAGAAATATAATTACTAAGATAATGCAGAATAAATTATCATTAGCCTTAAACAGTGTTAAACTGATACAATATAACAAACATCAAATTTAACTGCAACGGAACAAGCAATCCATTAAAAGAGTCAAGTAGAGAATAAAATCTACTATCTTTTATGATTTAAAAGGTTTTTCATCACTTTTATCGCTGGGACTCAGCTTAATAAATAATCCACATAATCGAATCACCCATGCACTACGGCCAAGGATATTCTTTAGTATCACGACCACAATTATCCATGCACTACGGGCCAAGAATATTTGTGTATTCATTAATGGTCATGATCATGCCAACAACTGTCCATCAATGCACTATGGGCCAATGAGGACTTTTACCACATCATTTGTAACATTACGGTCATGATTACAATCAATAATCCTCGGTCATAATCATACCAAGTCCATCTATGCACTACAGGCCACAGATGACTTTCAAAAAAATATAAACATGAGGATGATGACAATGATATAAGAATTCAATAAAACAAGTTCAAGAATTAATTTATACAGGAACTAATAATGTCCAAATTGTCAACATGATACTGATTTGTATAGTAAAATTCAAGAATGCTCAGAAGAATATTTCCATGAAAAAATATTGGATGAAGCGCAAATATCAAGGATATTCCAGTTTTCTCAAGTTAGGCGTACGGGGCTCGAACTCCATATATCATAATCGAGTCCTGTCTATTGTAACACGTGTCTATTGCCTACGCGGTGCTATTGCCTATCTTTGTTTGTCATTTGGACGACCAAGGAGGGTCTTGGTCTCTTTTTTGACTATTTTCTAAAGTTTTCTCAATATCAGGCGTACGGGGCTCGATCTCGATCTCCGTATATCGGAATCAGTCCCGTCAGTTGTAATGCATGTCTATTGCCTATGCGGTGCTATTGCCTATGTTTGCATGTTAACTGGAGGACCGAGGCGGGTTTTGGTCTCTTTTTCGACTATTTTCCTATGTTTTCTCAAGTTAGGCATACGGGGCTCGAACTCGGGCTCCATATATCGGAATTGAGTCCCGTCAGTTGTAATGCATGTCTATTTCCTATGTGGTGCTATTGCCTGTGTTTGCATGTCGTTTGGATGACCAAGGCGGGTTTTGGTCTCTTTTTTGACTATTTTCCTAAGTTTTATCAAGTTAGGCATACCGGGCTCGAACTTGGGCTCCATATATCGGAATCAAGTCCCGTCAGTTGTAATGCATGTCTATTGCCTATGCAGTGCTATTGCCTATGTTTACGTGTTAACTAGAGGACCGAGGCGGGTTTTGGTCTTTTTTTGACTATTTTCCTAAGTTTTCTCAAGTTAGGCGTACGGGGCTCGAACTCGGGCTCCGTATATCAGAATCGAGTCTTGTCAGCTGTAACGCGTTTCTATTGGCTACACGGTGTTATTGCCTATGTTTGCATGTTATTCGGATGACCGAGGTGGGTTTTGGTCTCTTTTTCGACTATTTTCCTAAGTTTTCTCAATATCAGGCATACGGGGCTCGAACTCGAGCTCCGTATATCGGAATCGAGTCCCGTCAATTGTAATGCGTGTCTATTGTCTATGCGGTGCTATTTCCTATGTTTACGTGTTAACTGGAGGACCGAGGCGGGTTTTGGTCTCTTTTTTGACTATTTTCCTATGTTTTCTCAAGTTAGGCGTACGGGGCTCGAACTCGGGCTCCGTATATCGAAATCGATTCCTGTCAGCTGTAACGCATTTCTATTCCCTACGCGGTGCTATTGCCTATGTTTGAGAGTTATTCAGACGACCGAGGCGGGTTTTGGTCACTTTTTCGACTATTTTCCTAAGTTTTCTCAATATTAGGCGTACGGGGCTCAAACTCAGGCACCGTATATCGGAATCGAGTCCCGTCAGTTGTAACACATGTCTATATGCGGTGCTATTGCCTGTGTTTGCATGTTAACTGGAGGACCGAGGCAGGTTTTGGTCTCTTTTTTGACTATTTTCCTAAGTTTTCTCAAGTTAGGCGTACGGGGCTCAAACTCGGGCTCCGTATATCAAAATCTAGTCCCGTTAGTTATAACGCGTGTCTATTGCCTTTGCGGTGCTATTGCCTATGTTTGCGTATTAACTGGAGGACCGAGGCGGGTTTTGGTATCTTTTTCGACTATTTTCCTAAGTTTTTTCAAGTTAGGCGTACGGGGCTCGAACTCGGGCTCCGTATATCAGAATCTAGTCCCGTCAGTTGTAACGCGTGTCTATTGCCTATGAGGTGCTATTGCCTGTGTTTGCATGTTGTTCGAACAACCGAGGCGGGTTTTGGTCTCTTTTTCGACTATTTTCCTAAGTCCCAGTCCCCTAGGGTGATTAGCGCCACCGGACCACACTTTATAACGACGGATCAAGTTGTGGTCCAACACGGGCATAGGAGTTTGAATCATCTCGTCTGATTTCCATTTGACCCCAAACTTAGCACATAAGACGCAGATCAGTGATGGATGTCATAACCCTCACGTGGTCCCGCCGCGAGATGCGCGGAGCATAGATTGCTGAATAAGATGGCCGAAATCGATTCTTAGGCCTTGTATGATGGAGTATAATAGCACAGCCCTTTCTTTGGTGACGTGACTCACATGTGTGCAGGGCATCAAATTAGCGCATATGAAGGCATACCATGCCTTTCCATATAATCGAGGTGAGACAATGGGAAAGTCATGCTTGCCACGCCATGCAGGGACCAAGTAGTGCCCGGTTGACACAGTTCCCGAATAATCTTTTCATAGTCCGGCCCATCACTCACTAGGCAAGCATATTCATCATGAAGGCCCTCTAAGGGTAGTTGATAGCACCCATTGATATCCTCCTCGCCAAATTCCACGGTTTTACCTCTGACAAATACCCCATAATGGTCATGCTCGGGAAAGTTGGCATAGAATTCTTTGACCACTGCAATCACTGCTATGTCAGGCTGTTCGGTGAGGGAGAACCAGTTTCGTTCAGCAATCATCACTGCGATTTCTCCATCCTTGGTTTGATCGGGACGGAGACCACGTTCGGGAACTAGTGAGCGGGTGGCCATGCGGCTGTAGCGTTCTTGAGCATAACACTAACAAAACGCTTCTTTGTCAAATTTGGCGGTGAAGTTGAAGCGGCCCCTGACCCTGAGCTTCGATGACGTTTGGATGCCATGTCGAGAATTCTGCAAATAAAAACATACGCATATTTTATCTTTAAAAGAATGTACGGTTGGATAAATGTGTGCCTAGCAGTACATAGAAACTGTATAAAATACTGGTAGTGTGAGTACGCAGATGGAGGTGAGGCATGAAACTGGCAAGTATGTACGTTGCACATGATTATTGAGTCAGACAATTTGTCAAACACCTAGGCGAAGAATCGAGAACTTGTTCAATCCATTACTAATTCCACAATACTATTCACGCCATGCATTTAGCATGCACGAATCTCGTGTGTAGGAGTACGTCAAACAGCGATGCGTTATCTATGTGCTCCATTAGATTTCCAGATGAAAAGAATAATGAATGAAGAACAACTTAATTCGCAATAGTTGAAATACACATCAAATTATACCTTTGCTACCTTTAAAGAATTTGGAGGAGTAGAATTTGGCACACAAGACGCAGACGATCAATGTGGAACGAAGTAATTGATGCGTGGTAGATGGGTGGAAGAAAATTATCCAAAGTTTAATGACTTTGTGCTATGGAGAGGGAGAGAGGCGTGGTGACCGATGTTAAGCGTGGGGAAGGAAGTTGGGCTAGAAGGCACTACGAGGTTTAAAATACAAGGTCTAACTGACCCTCAGCCACGGGTATTGGGTTATAGCTTCATGGGCCAGCGCCGGGCGCCGGACGAGAATCGCTGGATGGTCTAAGCAAGGGCGCTGTGATTGACTGAAACCAGTAACAAGGGCGCCGGGCTTGCTGGGCCATTGCCTAGCGGGGCGCTGGAAACCTTAGTGATGGGGGCGGCAAGGGCGCCGGGTTCACATCTGTGTAACATGCATACATGGACAAGTTTAGGAATTAGTTTAGTAAACTCGAATTCTTCATTACTAAAAGATAACAGTAAAAATAAGAAAAGTTTAAATCTAAAAGAACTAAAATCAAATAATGAGAAAAATTATGGAACTTCATGGGTTGCCTCCCAAGAAGCGCTTGGTTTACAGTCGTCAGCCCGACTTTTCGGTTTGGTCAGTTGTCCACTGGGTCAGAGAGGTACTGGACCATAGCTTGACGTTCAATTGGTCCACTCCCATAATGTTTCAGACGTTGACCATTGACCTTGAATGTACGCTTTGAGTTTGGTTCCTCAACCTCAATGTTTCCGTGTGGAGTGACAGATATAACTACAAAAGGCCCGGACCACCTGGATTTCAATTTTCCCGGAAATAGACGCAAGCGTGAGTTGAACAGTAGTACTTGATGGCCCGGTGCAAATGTTCTATTGAGAATTTTTTATCGTGCTGCTTTGACTTTCTCCTTGTAGAGCTTAAGCGTTTTAGTGAGCATTGAACCGAATTCATCCATCTCGTTCAACCTGCAGAACCTTTTCTTACCTCGCCGCTTCTAGATCAAAGTTTAATTTACGAATGGCCCAAAGGTGTGTACTTTGTGTTCTAGCTCGACCGGAGATGACACGCCTTTCCAAATACCATTACATGCGGGGACATGCCGATCGGATTTTTGTGTACTTGTTCGATAGGCCCATAGAGCGTCGTCAAGACGCAATGCCCAATCTTTTCGTGATGGATTGACTACTTTTTCCAGGATCCTCTTAACTTCCCGATTCGACACCTCTGCTTGGCCATTGGTTTGTGGGTGATATGCAGCTGCAATTTTGTGACGAACTCCATACTTTACAAGCAATTTAGTGAACTGCTTGTTACATAAGTGAGTTCCCTCATCACTTATTATAGCCCTCGGTGTCCCAAATCTGGTAAAATGTTCTTCTTTAAAAATCGGATGGCAACGTTGGCATCATTAAGTGGGTAACGCCGCGGCTTCTACCCATTTGGAAACATAATCGACTGCTAACAAGATGTAATGATTATTAAGAGAAGATGGAAATGGTCCCATAAAGTCGATACCCCACACGTCGAATAGTTCCACCTCTAGAATTGTGTTAAGTGGCATTTCATTGCGCTTGGAGATATTACCTACGCGTTGGCATCGATCGCATTTCAGCACAAAGAGATAAGCATCTTTGAATAAGGAAGGCCAGAAAAATCCCGATTGTAGTACTTTGGCTGCTGTTCGATCACTGGAATAATAACCTCCGTAATCTGAGGAGTGACAGTGGCCTAATATACTATCCATTTCTTCGTGAGGTAGACAATGTCTTATCATTTGATCTGCACATGCTTTAAACAGAAATGGTTCATCCCAAAAGTATTGCTTCACATCGTGGAGAAACTTCTTTCGTTGTTGTGAGGTCAAATCTGGCGGTAACACTTTGGCAACCACATAGTTGACATAGTTGGCATACCAAGGCAATATGGTAGTTACCCGGAACAGTTGCTCATCCGGAAATTTTTCATTAATCACTGAGTTGTCTTCTTTCTGTTCCTTTTTATTTTCCAACCGAGACAGATGATCCGCCACTTGATTTTCTGTACCTTTTCTGTCCCAGATTTCCAGATCAAATTCTTTTAACAACAGTACCCACCAGATTAATCGTGGTTTAGCATCTTTCTTCTCAATCAGATATTTAATAGGTTGAATGATCGATTAGTAGACAATTACCTTAGTCTTGGGAGATAAGCTCTGAATTTGTCAAAAGCAAACACCACTGCAAGTAATTCCTTTTCGGTTGTTGTGTAGTTCAGCTGGGCATCCATCAATGTCTTACTAGAGTAGTAGATAGTATGAAAAATCTTATCATGACGTTGTCCCAATACGGCTCCCACCGCGTAATCACTGGCGTCGCACATCAATTCGAACGGTAAAGACCAATCGGGCGCTACAATGATTGGTGCAGAGACCAATTTCTTCTTTAATACCTCAAATGCCTCGATGCATGCCTGATCCATCTTAAACGGTACATCTTTCTCCAAGAGTGAGCATAGGGGTTTCGAGATCTTTGAAAAATCTTTAATAAAACGTCTATAGAACCTGCGTATGTCCCAAGAAGCTCCGAATGCCTTTTACAGATGAAGGAGGAGGCAGTTTCTCAATTGTATCAATCTTCGCTCTATCCACCTCCAACCCGGATGCGGAAACCTTATGTCCCAAAATAACCCCTTCTTGTACCATAAAATGACATTTTTCCTAGTTAAGCACCGTGTTAGTCTCCACATCTTTTAACACCAAGATCGATTCTTCAAACACGCGTCAAAACTATCACCGAACACGGAGAAATCATCCATGAACACCTCTAAATTACATTCGACCATATCGGAGAAGATTGCCATCATACTGACGTTGAAAGGTTGCTTGCCATTACATAAACCAAAGGACATACGCGGAATGCAAACGTCATCGTATGGACATGTGAACGTGGTCTTTTCTTGATCTTCCTGCGCTATGGCAATTTGATTGTACCTGAATATCCATCTAACAGACAAGGTAGAATTGATGTCCCGCTTAACTTTGTCCAACATCTCGATCAATGAACGGCAAGGAAAGTGATCCTTGCGTGTGGCTTTATTCAACTTATGGTAATCCATACATACTTTCTCCAAATTATAATGATTCTAGTCGGGATGAGCTCATGCACTTCATTTTTACCACAGTCATGCCCCTTTTTTCTAAGTACACATATCATGGACTTACCCATGAACCGTCCGAGATTGGGTAGATAATACCGGCATCCAACCATTTTATAATTTCCTTCTTCACCACATCTTTCATAATTTGATTTAACCTTCTTTGCATCTCAATGGTTGGTTTTGATCCCTCTTCCATTAAAATCTTATGCATACAGAAAGATGGGCTAATACCTCGAATGTCCGCTATAGTCCACCCAATCGCTGTTTTGAACTCGCGCAGAACTCGTAGCAATTTTTCTTTTTGGGTGTCAGTTAACGTTGTCGAAACAATAACTGGTAGAGTCGAGTCTTTCCCTAGGTAAGCATATTCAAGATGAGAGGGGAGTGGCTTTAATTCCAACACCGGTGGCTCTTCTATCGAGGGTTTGCACTTTTTACCTTCCGTTTTGGGCCTATCAAGGGTGTCGAATGGTTGATTACTTTTCCGATAGAATGATGGTGTGTCTAGCCATTTGACCTGCTCATTGTCTGCATCAGCACTATCGTTGTCTGTTCTAACCAACATGGATTCTATCGGATCCTCTGAGTAATTACCGCAAATCTTGTGATTAACTATCTCCTCCATTAAATCCACCCACAAACACTCACCTTTTTCCTTCGGATAAGACATTGCTTTAAACACATTAAAAGTGACCTGTTGATCGTCAACTCTCATCGTCAATTCTCCTTTTTGCACGTCGATTAACGTTCTCCCCGTTGCTAAGAATGGTCGTCCGAGAATGATGGGAAGTTCCGTATCTGCTTCACAATCCAAGATAACAAAGTCTGCTGGAAAGATGAATTTATCCACCCTTACTAATACGTCTTCAACGATACCTCGTGGATATGTAACTGATCGGTCTGCCAACAGTAAACTGATATTTGTCGGTTTTGGTGCTTGGAGCCCTAATTGACTAGAGGCCGATAATGGCATCAAATTAATATCGCCCCCAAATCACACGTTGCTTTCCCCGAAAACCTCGACACCAATGTCGCACGGAATAGCAAAGCTACCGGATCTTTCAACTTAGGAGGTAACTTGTTCGAATAATTGCACTACATTCTTCGATTAAGCGCCAAGCTTTCAAAATCCCCAGCTTCCTTTTCTTTGATAAAGACATCCTTCATGAACTTAAGCGTAACTTCGGCATTTGTTCTAAAGCTTGGCCGAATGGGATGTTGATATGCAATTTTTAAAATATCCAAAAATCTTAAAACCGCTTATCTAACTTGGATTTCGAAATCTCTGCAGATATGGTATGGGTGGCATTGTTGTAGATGACCCCTTGCATTTTCTCTCCTATTTCATCTTTATCTTTCCGGTTTTCACAACTTCTTCTATTTTGGTTGTTCGTTATCCCCTTTTCCTTATCCTTAATCTGCTTTGCAACTCCTTCCCACTTCGTAAGATTACGCTTTGCGATGCTCATTTCTGCCCGGATTTATTTTTGTATCACTCGGGAGCATTCCTAGTGGACGGGTATTCAATGCATGTGCTATTTGCCCAAATTGATTTTCCAGATTCTTTAACGATGCCCCATGGCTTTGCAAAAGTCGAGATCTAATTGATTCAATTTCTTGTCTTGTTCAGCGTTATTTTGTCGAGGCTCTAATAAATTTTTCCAAGGCTGCTTCCCAACTTGATACCCTCTCTGGTTGTTGAGGTTGATTTTGGAATCCGGAGGTGTTTTGTTGTCTAGGTGGTTGAGCTGCAGCTTGATTATTACTCCATGAAAACCCTGGATGATTCTTCCAACCTGGATTATAAGCATTTTGAGTCGGATACGGTTGAGTTGAGAGATTATAATTTCCTACGAACTATGCTGATTCTGAATTTATGGCACATTGATCCGTAGCATGACCCCCCTCAAAGACACAACTCACAAACCATCGCTACTGTTTGTGTGGCTTGTGGATGCCATATTTCTATATGCTTAGCTATTGCGATCCACTTGTCTTGTTAATCTTTGATATTCCACTTCAAATTTTCCCGATGCTTTTGGATGGTTGGTCTCGCCATGGGCCAATCGATAGTTGTTGGTGGCCATTGTTTCTAATAATTGATACGCCTCATCAAAATTTTTGGACATAATCGCCTCCTCCACTTCTTTGCATCAATACTAGACCTCGTGGATGCGTGCAAACCATCACAAAATATCCCTAATTGCATCCATCGCGGGATTCCATGATGAGGGCACTTACGAGCATATCCTTAAACCTTTCCCACGCCTCATATAACGATTACGACTCAAGTTGTGCAAAAGTATGAATGTCGTTTCAGTAGTTTTGCCGATTGACTTGGTGGGAAGAACTTAGCTAAAATTTTTGAGCTAAGTCATCCCATGTGGTGATTGACCCAGAGGCAAAGAGAGTGTAACCACTTAGGTGCTTTATCTTTTAAAGTAAACGGAACATCCTCAACCTTATAGCGTCTTCCGATACATTGTTAAATTTGAAGGTATCACAAACTTCCAAGAAACTCAAGATATGTTCATTAGGATCGCCTCATCGAATTACCCCCAAACCGCATGTGATTCATGAGCATCCGAATTGATCCGGTTTTATCTCAAACCGCTCGTTCATTGATTTCCGATCTCTTAATACTTGACTGTAAATCCGTGACATTTGGAAGGGCGTAATCCCTAAGTGATTTCAGTTCGTTATCTGCCATGTTCACGAGTAATTCTTGGGTTGTCGATTCTTCTTCCAAATGTATAACCTCACTATTCAACCGCACTCGTTCGGAACTTCTTCTCAAGGTTGTGCGATATCGTGAAGCTCCTTTCTAGCTTTCGATCTAGTGTGCATACACGAATTCCTGCCAATCCAAGAAGAAAGATTAAGTAGCGTTCAAATTAAAACCGAATTGATTATAACTAATATGAAATTAATATTAATAAAAATTCCCGTGATAGCGCCAAAAACTTGTTGAGTAAAATCTAGTTACACACAACACGCAAGTATACGTGGTCAACAAGTAATAAAGTGATAAGTTGAGTATCGTTCCCACAGAGAATTCTAATTAATAAATCTCAACTACTAATACTATATCAATTCAATTCTATTCAAACAATGATAAATTGTGATTTTCTGAATTATTAACTCAAAATTAAACACTTAAAGATACTGTACTAAGATAACCGAATAACTAAGCTACTACTTGAGTGAATGACTTCCGTTAGGTAAATATTAAGACTTTAATATCCCCAATTATGAACTATAAATTAGTTATCTAATCATCCCAATTATTATGTCGACTAGATTGTTAACAGGAATTCTCAAATGCCAAAAGCCCTCTTCCAAGTGATCAATTGACTTCTATTTAATCCAGATTAATTTTGTTATATTCCTATGCAAAACAATTGAATTAAACTCTTTCCAATCCCAATCCCTTATATATTACATGCGGTGAACAGATATTTCCATTCAATTCACAAACCTAATTATTCACCGTGCAAATAACTAAGTCACATGTTATCATGTCTAGTTCTAACCCTAGAAGTCCTTTCCCAATTCCTTCTAGAGTAACACGGTAATTATTGGCCAAATAATTAATCAATAGAATCAAAACATGATAAACAATCCACTTCAACATAAATAATTAGAATGAAAGAATAACTAAATTATAATCATAAAAGGTTCAATTGAAATCTTAATTAAAGAATTAGTTCATCACAGAAATAAGAACCATTAATTGTTGACAAATCATCCTTAAAGAATTACAAATTGAAAATAAGGAGAAAAAGAAGAAACTCTGTAGCCAATCCTGAATCTCCAAGTAATCTTGTGTAACCTTCAATGGAAGGACTCCTTGAATCCTCCAAAAATAATAAATCCAATCCCCCTTTTATTTCAGCAATTAGTTTCTTTTTATAGCCTCCCCCAATCCTCCTCCAATTAGGTTTTACATTAGCCCCCAATAGACAAATTAAGTCCAACTGTAAGTCAAACGCTTGTAATCCGGTTAAAGCCAGTGAGGCTCGACTCCCCATGTTGAAGGTAGTACAATTTCAGTACTACCCATTGACTTCTTTTTAAAATTACCAAATTGCCATTAAATGCTTGAATTTCCCATAATTGCCCCTCCAGCTTCCAGATCTGCAAAACAAGATATAAACACAATAAAAATGCTACTAAATACTTTAAGAATGCAATAATTTAAGTCTAAATATATCCAATTTATGGGTATACTACCCATTCATCATTAGGCGTACGGGGCTCGAACTCGGACTCCGTATATCGGAATCAAGTCCCGTCAGTTGTAACGTGTGTCTATTGCCTACGCGGTGCTATTTCCTATCGTTGCGTGTCTATTGCCTACACGGTGCTAATGTCTGTCTATTACCTACTCGTCTGTGAGGACCTAATGTACATTAACACAACATATTCTAAAGTTAATTACGTTATAAGAATAATTCTATGATGGTAGATTCATTGAACTTGTAAAGGTTAAACTTACATGATCTTTAAACCATTGCACAAATTATCTATTTCTCAAATTTTGCAAATCCCCGTTCGATATACTCGGATTCGCTCCACGTATTTCAGCATCATATTGACTGCACCACAATTATATACTTAATGTGTTTATAAAGGAACTTGACACAGTTACACCAGACATATATAGTTATGACTACTTACTTAATGTATGGTGCTACTTCATTCATGTTGACAAGTGCATACAATGTGGCAACTGCATACTCACTATCGGTCAAGAATCGCCTTTTTTTACCGCTGAATGAGCGTACAGGATGACTAAAGGCCGTTAATTCTCCATTTTCCTCGTGCGCAACAGCCTCATTCCGACGTAAGCAATTGTGATTCGTCTGAACATTCGGCGGCTCAAAGTACAACGAGCAGAAATTAACAAGTTCCTTCATAACATAACTTTTAGCAATTGACCCCTCTACACGGGCTCTATTCTTCACATTTTTCTTTAGACGTCGCATATACCTATGTGATACATATATAGATTAGCAAAAAACATTAATGTCATTACCGTATTAAAAACATTAATGTCATTACCTCTCAAATGGATACATCCATCTATATTGCACGGGACCGCCAAACTTAGCTTCGTATGGCAAATGAATAGGCAAATGGTCCATTAAATCAAAAAATGATGGAGGGAAGATCATTTCTAACTTGCACATTATTTGCACTATCTACATCTCCATTTTATCTGTGTCTTTGAGTTGAAGCTCCGTCAAGCATAGATCTCTAAAGAAATTAGAAAGCTCTGTCAGTGCTTCAACCACACGTTTTGATAACAAGTCGATAAATGCCACAAGGATCAACTTCTGCATGAATACGTGACAATCATGACTTTTGAGACCCCGAAACTTCAGCTCTTCGACTTTACAACACCTTGCTATATTCGAAGAATATTCATCTGGGAGCTTGAAATCCAATCGATCCAATTACATATCAATATCAATTATTCCCTGGTCAAAGTATATTCAGCTTTAGGCGTTACCGTCTTACTACCCTCCTGATACAGCCATAGATCTTCCCTAATGTTCATTTCTACCAAATCAAGCCTCGACTTGTTGTTATCCTTTGTTCTACCACTGACATCTAGGTCTGCATAAAAAATGTTATCAAATATGTTCTTCTCAGTATGCATCAGATCTAAACAATGACAAATGCAGAGTGTAGCCCAATAAGGCAGGTCAAAGAACATGGATCTGTGTGTCTAGTTCTGAACCTTGCCATAACCAAAAGCTCGCTCCAATCTGTGATTCTTCCCTGGAGGTGGAAACTTCAAATGACTAATCCAAATCAACACTGCTGACCCAGAAAGACGAACAGGTACTTGACGTTTCTTTGTTTTTCGATTGAATTGTCTACTCATCCATTGATAACGATGTTCAATTGGCAAAAACTGTCTGGATATTGCAAAGAAACTCATTTTCCCCCCATGTTTGAGCCACATAGATTTAACTGACTCCATGCACACGGGACATGACAAGCCCCCGTGAGTCGACCATCCACTGATCATTCCTAACGCTAAGAAGTCATTTATTGTCTATAGTAAAGCTGCCCTCATGTCAAAGTTCTGCTTAAGAGATACATCATAAGTTTGAACCCCTTTTTCCCACAACATCTTCAACTCATCAACTAACGGTATAAGGTATACATTGATGTCTTTACTCGGACTCTTATCACCCGGAATCAGTAAAGGCATGAACATATAGGGATCTTTCATGCACATCGAAGGCGGGAGGTTATACACAACAATAATCACCGACCAAGTTGAGTAGGGCTTTGTGTAAGGCCCGTTAAACGGATTAAACCCATTCGTAGCAAGTTCAAGCCTAACATTGCGAACCTCTTCAGCAAACGAGGGGTGCTTATTATCAAAAATTTTCCACTCAAGCCCATCTGTCGGGTGCGTCAATTGACCTTTGACTATGTCCCGTGTAGAGTGCCACTTCATATCCTCAGTGGTATGTGTTGACATGAACAACCGCTGAAGCCTCAGGGCAATGGGAAAGTAATGTAAGATCTTTCTCGGCACATCTTTTCCCTTTTTCTTGCGCTATTCACAGTATCTACTTTTACCATAAATATCACATGACCTCTTATCTTTATTGACATCACCGTAATATAACATACAGTCATTCTCACAAGCATCAATCTTCTATACCCTAGATTGAGCCTTTTGACCATTTTCTTCACATCATAGTATGACTTCGATAACTTATTGCCTGCAGGTAAGCACTCCTTCACAATGCTTAACAGTTCATTAAAACCTCTCTCGCTATAGTCATGCTCGTTCTTGAAGTATAAAAACTTAGTCACGATAGATAAGACATTGTGCTTTTCATGCCTGTCATACAGTAGCGTCGCTGCTTCATGCAATAACTCATAGAAACCCTTAGCCCCATCATTCGGCTCTTGCTCAACGCTACTTCCATCCTCGTCTCAGATATTATCGGAAGTATGAACCAAAGACTTCCGACTATCATGTTAGTACAGTCAAAGGTTTCATCACCTCTGGATTCCGATTCTGATTCATGTTCATCCAACCAGGTTTCCCCATGATAGATCCATGTCGTATAACCCTTCTTAAACCTATACACAAATAAGTCACACATGACATCACTCCTTTCCTTCCACACTTCATTCACACACCTCTTACAAGGACATCTGATCTCATCGCCGCAGACTTGCTCAAACGCGAAGTTGAGAAACTGTTCAACCCCACTACGATACTCAGAGCTAAGCCCACTCCTATCAGTGGCTACCCTACATTCCATCCAACTTCGATCAGCAGACATCTCGTACTATACACTATGGGCTGCTATATATGAGGAAAAACAAAACACAAATAGGAGGGTTAATGTCTATGCATACATATGAGTGTCCTAACTTCATCTCCACTCTAACGGGTCAGGCTTCTATCCCATTCCTGAATGTGTCGCCCCACCTGATGCCAACAACATGAACACACCTTTAAATTTTAAGAAATTTCAGCAGCACCTCCCATGGTCTTCAAGTACACGAAATAGACTACCACGTCGTAGCCTAAATATGCATCCGAAGAACATCAAGAGATATTCACCAAAAATTCTCTAAATATAAAGCCGTTCTCAATCCGTTAACACTTACCTAAGTGGGATCGAAACATTTAGAAATAGTCCCGAAATAGGGACTATTCGAGATTCACTTCTATTAAGTAAACCTCGAATGAGTTTCTAAGCTTCCTAAACTATATGAAAAATATGCAAATGCAATAATGACAAACAAAAGCACAATATCAGGAGCACAATATCCAAGTTTTGTGGGTTCTTGTGTTTTTTATTTATTTTGAATTTTTTTGGGTAGCTAAGAAATGTTGTTATTTGAATTTGGTAACCTGTTCAGTTTGTGGTCAACATCAAGTTATCTACTGAAAGGATTTTATAATTAAAGTATTCTTACTTTTCGCTCAGTAAGTTTTACTTATCTCTTATTTTGATTAGACTTGCTTTTGTTAATCAAAGTCTTTTCTTACTTGAACATCAAACCCTATATTTATTGCAATATAACATAAGTTAATTCTTCCCAATTATTTGACAGTTGATAATTGTAAGGGTGCAAGGGTCTCAAAACTTTGTATTTAGTATAACCATATAAAATTTAATATTCTCAGTACCTTTCATCTTTGGACTTTGAATGACTTGTTTCTTTGGATGTAGTTATATAGCAAAGACATGTTCCACAATCATCATTTTTTCAAAAGAATAAATTTATAATGCATATCCAAGTTATAATGGACTCACTCCCTTTTGCAGAAAGTAGAGACCTATTATGTGAATTATAAACTTACCACTATAGTAATTATGGGCTCACTAATGGTGAATTATAACAACAATTCACACACTAACAAACACCAGTTAAAAGAAAAAATGGATCAAACAGTTAACTTGTCTCACTTACAAAACCACTACTGCTACTGCGAATACAAAACCCAGGCACAATAAACAAATAAATTCATGTCTAAAAATATTATAAACCCAGGAACAATGAACAAATACTAGATTATTCAAATCATATTTTGCATAGAAATCAAGAAAAGTAAAATAAAAAAGGATAAATTTTCATGGATAAAGAAAGAGGGCCTGTAGATTTCCATGGATGTCATACCTTGAAATTTGGGGGAAACCAAGAGTAAAGAAGAATAAGAGGCAGCAGGGGGAGCGGTGGTAGCCGGAGGTTTTCTCAGCCGGAGTGGGTTCACTCGGCCGGAGTGGAGTAGCTCGGCCAAAGTGGAGTAGCAGATGCTGCCGGACTGGATTGAACAATTGAGAGGAGGGAAAAACAAAAATCAGAAGAGATAGGAGTCGTTGCCGTCGGAAGTAAGGGTTTTAATTAAAAGACTCATTATTGACGGCATGACCGTCGACATTAGACCCGTCGAGGTTAACTCATTGGCGACGGGCATCCCCATCACTTTTATCAAACCCTGTCGTCGCTAGTTACTTTTCCCCCCACCGCAAAAACTTGGCGCCAGATCCTACCCATTCCCGACGGCAATCAAGTCATTCACGACAGACATCAATATGGGAAAGGAGGGAAAATGTCATTCTCGACGGGAAGCATTAACGATGGCAGGACCGTCGCCTATGAGGTCATTAGCGACGAGAGGTTGGCCGTCAGAAATGCTGCCGTCGGTAATGACCCATTTTTTTGTAGTGTATATATTAAGACTAAAAGTTAGAATAGGGATAGTTTATACCTTGATTAGCAAAACAATTAGCAAACCCTCCTCTTCCACTTAATAATCACAGAAAATTCTCTCAAGCTCTCACTCTCAATCTCCTCTGTGTTTATCTTCTTCTCTCAAACCTTCTCTGTATTTTCTTTATTGCCTAGCCTTAGGGAAAAATAAGACGCGAAAGAAAACTGATATGACTTAACTCTCCCACGTATTCATCCGTTAAAGATAACAAATGACGTCAGTTGGAAAAAGCCAAAGGCCACAAGGCCTTGTTTGGCTAACCAACAATTTTCCAAACTAAATTATTTAAATAATCTTATATTATATAGTTACTTTGTGTCACACCTTAATTTAATTAATTTAAATAACTTTAGCTTAACAACTTATAATAATAATAAAAACGTTATTATCATTATACTTATAATTAATAAATAATTAAATATCTAATTTAATTAATAAATTAGAAACATCACTTTATTTAATTTATTTATTTCCTTTAAATTAAACAATTCATTTAATTTAATTATTTTCTTAAATACTAAGCAATTGATTTAATTTAATTATTTCCTTAAATTAAATCCATTAGATAAAATTATCATTACTCAATTTAATTATCATAAATCAATTTAGTTACTAAATTAGTTCACTACAATTCATCAATTATTTATTTTCCTCAATAAATATAATTTTAAAATATTTATTTAATTCAATAAATATTTAAATTAAATTACAAATTTCTCGATCGTTACATTAATAGTAAATCAATCTGGACCGTCGGTTGTGATTTTAATAGTGAATCAATATGGATCGTCGATTGTGGTTTTAATAGTGAATCAATGTGGACCGTTCGTTTTAATAGTAAATCAATATGAACCGTTCGTGAATTAGTTACTATTTAGTCCATTTTCATATAAATAGAAGCTTAATTCTTTTTTCATTCTCACTAATTCACTAAAACTCACAAGAGAAACTATAGAGAGCAAGAAAACGAGTATTCTCCTACTTCACTATTGCAGTATCCAGTCTTCTATTAAGGTTAGGGGTATTATTTCTTTTCATATTCTTAAATCTAAACTTACTATAGTAAGTATTGCTTCAATAATCCCTGAAATTAGTAGAAAATCCTTGAGTTTTGCGCTTCATCTAGTATCATTTCATTGGAATATTGGTCTGAACTTTCATATTAAATTTCAATATTTTCACCCGGGGTATTATTCACGGGTTACTATTCACTCGGGTATTATTCACTCAGAGATTCGGGGTACTTTGCATGATGGGGTACTATTCATTGGTTACTATTTACAGGTTACTATTCACTTGGGTATTATTCACTCGAGGATTCGAGGTACTTTTCATGTCGGGGTATTATTCACGAAGTAATATTCACTCGGTTACTATTCAAGACAAAAATTGTTTTCTTTTCTGTCCAAATTATTTTTGATACATGAATATTATTCTTGAATTTTACTCCACAAATTTGAGATCCCGAAATTATGAAATGAAATTATTCAATTTTCTTATAATTATTATTTTATTTAGTAAATGGTTAAATTGAGAAAGGGTTAAAGTTAAGGGTGATATGTAAAATTTTTTCAAAGTATGGAAGTTGTTATAAAATATTCGTTTGGTCGGGGAATATCCGTACGACGGCACAATCATTGGTGGACCCCACAATAGAAGTATTGTCGTAGTAAGAAAATGACATAATTATCTTTTTATAAAAATAACGGCAAAAGTGTTACCGTTAAAACTGTTGAACTACCCGGTTGTAAAAGTACAGTAATACGCGTGGTTGCATAGTAGCACACGGTATTGATTATTGATGCTTACGTAAGAAGTCACTTAGTTATACTCGATTATTGCTACAATAATGCCTGCATCATATCTCTCATATTATTGATTCAATTATTATCACAGTATTATCTGCATAATATGTTATATTATTAAATCAATAATTGAGACAGTAAAGTTATTCATATTATTATTTGCAATATTGACAATGTTTAAAAGTTCTGTCAAGGAGAGGTTTGGTCACCTAATTGCACGCCAATAAGGAGAAATCCTTATCTAAAGCCCTCTTCTCTCGAGAAATCGACTTGATTGTTAAATATTGTGAGTTATAATATTAATGATGAATAAGTTCGTGTTGATTAAAGATGAAATTGATAGTTCCATTGTGTTGGAATTATTAGTGTTAGTAGAAATCAACATTTATTTCGATATTAATTGATGTCTGGAAGTTATACTGACCAATCGGGTAATTAATCGGATAAAAGAGCAATTAATTGCTATTAATTCACATGATTATAACTATTTGTTCACATGTGTGTACTATTGATTCACATTCTTGTACTATTAGAGGAGGTGGTGCAAGATTGATAATACTTGCATGAGTAAGTTAAAAATGGAGGTATAGATGAAGGTACTTGTCGACGTCGGGATTTTTAGTTGTCCCTTTCCATTACATGTTCTTTGGTGTTCTCATTTTAGGTGAGATTTGTTTGAAAAAATAAGTGAAAAAGGTCTGACATGTATAATATCGAGGATGGACGGTTAAGAGTCGCCAATTGGTTTTTAAATGGTTGTACCAACACAACTGAGAAAAGGTTTGCACATTGACCTAGTGATGTGACACTGCTAAACGGGTCGGTGAAACTGAGATTCATTAGGGTCCGAGGACTTGGTTATGCGGGGGGAAGGTGTTAGGTACCCCCAACATCCGTGTTACCATGGTGACTGTCTCTTTTCAAGAAACTATTATCTGAATATGTGTGTGTGGGTCAATGTGCTGTTATTTGGAAGTAGTACGAGGCCTCGTTCGCACCTATATACACAGGGTTTGAATTTATGTAAAAATTCAATTTTAAGCAAGATATGGCAGTGATGTTTTATAAAAGAGGTTTTTCAAACCCTGATGCTCAATAGTAATTGAGACCTTTTACACTCCCATTTTATTAAATGTTCAGCTTGATTGATTTTATTTGACAGATGCGAAGCATCCCTACAAAAATAATGTACAAAAATAATGCCGACTTCCTCATGGGTATGGAAACCATCTGAGGAAGTTCGAACAATCGAGAATAATTTACAAGTCGCTATAAATTGAAAAATGTCCATCACGAACCGAATCTAGATCCAATGGGTGAATCAGTGATCACATGATTCCTAGGCGCCTGTGATACCACAATTTGTATGAAAGCGATAGCGTATATATATATAAAAGTCAGAAATATATATATATATATATATATATATATATATATATATATATATATATATATATATATATATGATGATCACCAACCATGAAGCACCTCCATGGGGGATCAAAATATAAATAAAGTCAGAATATACGGCCAACCGCCACGAAGGAACTCAAAAGTGGATGAAATGTAAATAAAGTCATAAAAGCGATCAACTCGCCACGAAGAAACTCCGGAAGGATTTATATATATATATATATATATATATATATAATAAACACAAACACACAATGTAAAAATCAAAGCTCATCGAACATAGTTCGACAATGATTCATATATATAAATATATATATATAAAGCGAATAAACGCATTCTGGATGTAAAATCCGTGCTCATCAAATGAGTAGTCCCACTCATAGTTAATATATATAAGTATATATATATATATATTAAAGCAAGAAATCGGTCCGGATGTAAAATCAAGCTCATCGAATGCAGTCCGATACACACGCTAATATATATAAGTATATATATATTAAAAGCAATGAACGCTCAGAATGTAAAATCTGTGCTCATCGAATGTAGTCCCACACACGCTTAATATATATAAGTATATATGTATTAAAGCAATAAATGCACCAGACCGAAGTCTAGGCTCATCGAACAAAGTTCGACACACAGTTCATATATATAAATATATATATATAAAAGCGAATAAACGCTCCAGACCAAAGTCTAGGCTCAATCGAGGCATAACTCGATAATGTTAGTCAATATATATATATATATATATATACACACAAATTGAAACAAAACCACGGACCAAAGTCCGAGCAAATGCGCGCAACACGACTCTCAACGTGAAGAAGGGTGTGTGTAGAGATGAAGAGAAAGACTCTAAAGTGTGTGAGAAGGCTTACAGTTGACTGCCAAAGAAGACTTCTATATCTTTAGAATGGGTAAACACTGGCTTTTATAGGTACAAAAGAGGCTATATATGAGCTCACAGGTGTTTAAAATGAGAAAGTACAACTGATAGGGTGAGTCAGAAAGCAAATTGGGCGAGGCTTCCTCATTGCTTTTATTTTCAAAATGGACATTGAAGCCCTCTATTTATAGATTTATTTAGCAGGTGTACCTGTACATGGTCGAAATGCAGTGTACCAGAGGCAACCCGGGTGGGCTCGGGTTTTTCAGGTCGGGTCATCTCGAAGTACGTGCACTCAGGCACTATAATGTCCACTCAAACTTTCAGAAGTGTAATTCGGGCATCCGTTTATGGTATACAGGACCTATTTCGGACTGCCGTTGTCGAGAGTTGTACGATGGCATGGGATTAGAGTTTGTACGAAGTCATTGAAGATGAGACGATGCCCTCCGGTCTTCAAGCTTCAACTTTCATCCGTTACCCCGCACAATAGTCACTCGGGATTGGTTAGTCTTGTGGGACATCTTTGCATAGAGATGTTGAGATGACGTGGCGTGGCATCACGTTGGCGAGATGACGATGTTGTCCCACACCGGTGTTATCGCCGAATTGGGGGCGATAATGAGACGTTGCTCGAGCTTATTTGAGATTGGATCACTTTGCATTTGTCGAAGGTCCTCATTATAATCTTTGAGGTGTGCATGTCTTCCCGATGTTATTGCCGAGTTTGTACAGTGTATCTTGTTGTGAGCGTCGAGATTGAAGCTGGTCGCATTTGAAATAAGCATTTCCGGGGTTATCTCCGAAACTACCTTCCTTGGGGTTATCACCAAGGTTGGTGGCTATTCCCATGGTTGGGACTGAGACGGGATACCTCGGGGTTCTCTCTGAGATTAATCGGTCTTCTCCGGTATGTGTTCCGATATTGGATCTGCATGCCTCAGGGTTATATCCGAGGTTGGAATTGTTACTCCCAGAGTGGGCTTCGGGGTTGATGCTGAGCTTCCGGTAGTATCCGGTATGGATATGGATTGTCTTTCAGGGTTCCCTCTTAAAAGACGAATCTGTCATCCTGCAATGTTAGTGACAGGTATACAGAAAATTTGGAGTGTCTAAAGATGCCCCTCTTTATCATACTCATGCATGGCGATGCATGGGTAGGATAAAGAATCCTAGACACTTGAAACGCAACAAGATAAACATGGTACTATGGGTATCAACATGATGCAACTGTATGATGCATGCGTACAGGGTTGTAGCCCAACATGCTAGGGATGATTGCTGGCTCCCTGTTGCTTCAACTGGGGATTGGCAATGATGACCAGATTTGATGTGTAATCCAAATCTGTTAGGATGTTGATGTTAGAGTTATCACCAAATCCATGTGTCTTCGATTATGACTTGATCCTGAAGATGTATCTCTTATGTGTAAGAGATCTGTGGGGATAAAGATGGGTCTGTTTGAGGATGTGTATAACATATTCCATAATCTATCCTCTTTGATAACATTGACCTTTCCTGGTTAGTATCGCCAGAATATGTCAAGATTCTCGTTGATTTATCGCCAATGGTAATCTTTGTCGCTGTGACATCTCGACCTTCGATGACGTGTACTTCACTGACATGTGAATCAATGGCTGAAAAATCCTGTGGGATATACTGTCAAGGCTGCTTGACCTTCGCTGATGAGTGAATCAACGGCTGATACTCTATGGGTAGATTGTCAAGGTTGCTTGACCTCCGTTGTCGTGTAGATCAATGGAGCATTGCGTTGTGACCCCCACCGGGGATCTGCTGGGGAAATATGAGCAATCGAGCATGTAATCCTTGAATAGCTCTAGAGCTTTGATAGGTTTAATCGCTATCGGCTGAGATAACGTCAAGGCTGCTTGACCTTCATTGATATGTGTGTCAATGACTTAAATATACGTTGTAATCCCCTACCGGGGCTTCACATTGTAAACCCCATCGGGGACATACGTTGTAACCATCGCTGATGTGTGTAGCAGCGGTTGGTCATTGGATGGTTTCCGATGCTCTATTGGGTTTGCTTCTAACGGTTATCATGATGTCAAGGCTGCTTGACCTTCGCTGATTCGTGTGTCAACGGATGAGCATGCGCTGTTACTCCCGCCGGGGACATACGTTGTAACCCCCGTCGGGGACATACTTAGGGTAACGACCCGGAATTGGCGGCATCGGACCTGTACAAGGTATTGTCGGATGTGATTTGTAACAAATGAGATCATTGGCAGAGTATACCTCGTGTTCAAGAGACTACCAATGAGCGATGTACAGACTCAAAGTTTCATCTAAGAAGACCAGGATTGTATGCTATTTTGCTCAATTGCGTGGCATTTTTACTCCCGATTTGACCTTTCCAGTCCGTAAAAACTCATGTGCAACTCAAACTGGACCGAGACGGAGGGGTGGGACCCACATAGGGGTGCCATAAGTGCACCTACTGCAGCCACAGGTGAGGCTGCGGCCAATCGCGGATGATAAATTCTAGCAGGTTGGTAACACAAGTCATTTTTAGCTTGTCGCGCGAAGAGAAATCCGTGAGCCTCCTTCAGATCTGCTGAGTTCGGACTATTTTCTACAAATTCTGTCACCATACAAGTGTTCTACACTATCCTGGTAATGTATGCATGTATTTTTTCTAGTTTTTATCCGTTGGATTTTGAGTTATAGCATGAAATACATCTAAACACATAGTAGTGATTATGTATGCACAAATGACTTGATAAAAAATATTCAACATAGTAAATGTTAGTATTAAACCATGATGAACATAATGATGTGAAAGAATTTGACTTTTGAGACAGTCAAATTGGCACCTTTTTCTTCTATTTTTTTGTCCTATTTGAGGTCCAATGAGTAAAGGTAGAAATGCAAAGTACTCCTGATATTGAGGTTAACCTTATGCATGTATGATTTTGATTTTTAATGCATATATTATGTATATGACTTTGGGGCAGGTGTGCTATTGAATGACCACCTAGACATGCCTATGTGCATGTGGATAGTCCTATTTTCAAAGGGGACTATGGCAAAAATTTTCCAAATGTAGGCATTGGGTAGTCATGCATTTTAACTCTATTGTATGTTAAAGTAAATGCATGCATGCATATAGTCATAAATGATTTTTAGAAAGCTCCAGGTAAAGAAATACCACACTCTTTCTGAGGTGATTTGGAGACTTGTTGTCCAGATCTTTATGGATCCGGATCAGCCGAGCAGTTCCCGTAGGACCACTTCTCGTATACGGCGGAGGGCTTCTGAAGTGCCTCGTCCCCGTTCTATCAGACAACCTCGTCGGTTGGTGGAGGCCGTGATTCGTCCTGTCCGGGCAGATGTGCAAGACGTTGAGGACGAGGAGGCGGATATTACGATTGAGGATCCTGCTCCGGCTGCACATGTTTCTCGTAGGGAGCTACCTTGTATTCAGGTGGCAAACCTAGAGCTGCTGGGTGATTTGAGCAGACATCCATCGATGTACTTGCATGCTAACGAGGTATGGAGTTAGACTTTGATCTTCCTTCTTTCCTATTGATGAGGATTAAAGGGTTCTAATGTTGATTTACATTTTATGAAGGTTCCCAGCTTCACACTGCCTCGAGGGAATTGGTTTAGTATACACTCTATGTATCAGGCTCTTCATCATGATTACAGAGCCGTAGTGCATGACTGGGGATTCGGGGAATTCTTTTCCATCCTTCCCCGTCGTTGTCCCTGGGGTTATCTCAGGGCATTGTCTGAGCGATGGTTTCATTAGACTCAGTCACTCCATCTACTGGATTGCGAGGTGATGATGATGCCGATGGACTGGCGATTTATCACAGGGATGGAGTTTGGAGGGGAGCCAGTGCCTTGCATGACGAATATTACCCCTACTGCCGTCAGATCCTTATTAGGAGTTCCAGCGGAGGCGCTCAAAGGCAGGACTATCCGTTCAGGTCATTTGAGGGTAAATGCTATGAGCGGGATTTTGAGTGAACCCATTCCCGATGATGTCAGAATCAGGGATCGCGTTCTGCGGCGATTATTCCTGATGATCATTAGAGGCTGCTTCATAGCAGATAACTCTTTTACGGTGTCTTTCGCTTTGATCAGCACCACACGTGATGTGGACAGTATTGGAGAGTATGATTGGGGCTCCTACACCTTTGCCTATTTCCTCCGGGGCATGCATATGCGCTCACAGGGTTTGATCGAGGCTTGGCTAAGCTTTTACCCGTTTCTGCTGGTGAGTATTTCTCTTGTCTTTTCCCATTTATAGGTTAAGAGTGTTTACTGATAGCAGATGTTTTGCCATTGTGTTGACAGTTTTGGGCCTATGAGAGGCTACCATGCTTGCGTCCTATGAGTGTGTTCAATTTAGATAACTATCCACGAGGACGACAATGGCATCATTCAATTTTGCCGAGGTCCTCAGAATGAGGGCTTCACTCACCGCCAGATACAAATGAGTTGATTCGACAAATGATACCATCACATGGATTCCCTATTCAGGAGAACACTTGACCATCGGCTTTGAGGATAGATACCCGACTGGAGTTGAGTACGTGATTTCCACCAGGAGAGTTCCTCTCTTCATAGATGGAGGCTGGAGCTCTATTTAGAGAAACAGCATTTATTAGGAGCACCACAGGGGGAGATCCAGATGCCGATCTTGCCTCCTGCTAGGCGCCATTGGCTCAGATGTCGCGACTCACCACCACCGATATCCCATTGTTGGGGGTTGACGGTTTTTCATTGTTAGAGGGTTCATGTACCTAGGAGACGTTTCAGCGGTGGTGGTCCCCTGGCACTATTGGAGCCCAGTCCCGCGCCACACAGTTTATGGGGGATATGGTTCCTGGATCCTTGATGATGACAGATTGGATAGCTTGTGTCCGAGATCCGACTCATATGACCCAGATTGATAGTTTGACCCGGCAGTTGGACCAGACACATATTTATCCAGCATTTAGGCAGAGATCCAACAGAGGCGGATTCATTTGTTCCTTCTAGCTCAGGCGCTGGCCCCTCAAATGACCCATTTGATTTTGACGGCGCAGATCCTCCTCTATATAGGCCTGACATCCCTGTTGATAGAGATCCAGTGACTCAGGAGGAGTTACATCAGGTGGACAGGATTGATGATGTGGACATCGACACCTTGGTCTTCTTCGGATGTGTATTCTCGTTATATCTTTTGATAGGCCTCTGTTAGATATTGGGTGGGTGTACCCCATTCTCGCTATATCTTTTGATAGGCCTCTGTTAGTAGTAGGGCGTCTGTGCCCCATTTCCTTGTATTTTTAGCTGTACAGAGATGATGTATTAGAAGATGATATACTTAGGAATGTATGCACAGTTTTTTCCATTCCCTATATCATATTGCCATCTATTATCTGCTATGCATGTATCATGTTATGCATATGTATGTATGTCCAGAGATATTTTGTATTAACCCCTGGATGGTCTTATGACACAACCCGCACAGATGTCTTCTCCGACAGTTAGCCGTATAGATCATACCCCACCGTCAGTGGTGGTATTGGGTATGCGATCGTGGTATGATAGCATGTCACCACCAAACAAGATGACTGTAGATCATTTGCTGCAACATACCATGACTTTATTGATGTTTCAGTTTCCCGCAAGGTTTGTAGATGGGATGCTAGAGCATTGGATACCGGATAGGCAGGTTTTTCGATTTGGGACCCATGAGTTGACTCATACTCTAGAGGAGTATGCACGATTGACGATGCTGCCTTTAGATAGACCTTGCGTGCACATGGCTTTGGGAGACATGAGTAGACAGTTCATGACTCTCACTGGATTGCAGCGCAGAGTAGTGCAGGATGAGCTGACATCTGGTCACGTGATATCCTAACATTTTTTGTATGATAGATTTGGCTCGGAGGATAGCTATTCATGACATTCCAGGGATTTCACCGCACCGGAGAACCATTGGCGTGTGGCTAGGGTTGATGTACTGATGCTATGCATACTGTCGTATGTCTATATGCCACGGTACATGGATGAGATAGACATAGGTGTTATCATGGCCGTGAGAGCTCTCAGGGAGGTTCGCACCATTATACCTATGATTGTAGTGGAGACCCTGCAGTCAGCATCCTACTGCTGTACTTATCCAACAGGAGTGTTCACGGGTAGTTCGGCCATGCTGTACGTGTGGTTTATGTCACACTTGAGACCGATTGGTACCTTTAGACGGAATGGATATTGTTTCACCCATGATATAGCCATGTCATACTCCTTTTAGCCATCGGAGTGTATAGGTGCTTTGTCTTGGTCCACATTTTTGGCAGACATCAGAGATCCATTCGGGGCTTAGCTCACCATACAGCTTCATTACTCATGCTCCGGGCATGGACTACCTCCCTCTGGCTGGTTTGAGGGGCATGACTACTTATCACCCACTGGCCGTGATGTCACAGTTTGACCAGTTCCAGGATTTTCATCCTTTCGAGGGGGCGATTGGTCAGCGTTCAGCTTCTCGATATCTTTCAGCAGAGGACCGATCCCGTGTGTACGCTTGTTAAGATCAGCGTGAGATAGCTGCTTTTTTTGTGAGCCATCCAGGTTGTTCTACAGAGTATTCCGCATGGATGGAGACATAGATTTTATCGGCTGCAGCAGTGTCTATAGTAACGGATAACGAGTCAGATGATGTAGAGCCCATGGAGGACATTGATTCCTACATCGAGGAGGAGCTCGTTGCTAGGTTGCCAGCATTTCTTCTGGATTCTCCTAGTACCAAGATCACAGTTGTGATTCAAGACTCTAAGACAAGCATTCCAGAGCGTAGTCTTCATCTAATGACCTTTGAGAGAGATCAGGCTTGATCTATGATGTTTACTGCCCTTGATGGAAGGGACGCAGCTCTATTAGAGAGAGACGAGGCATTAGCTCACAGAGATGTCGCTGTTGTTGAGCGGGATGAGGCCAGATTTGCCAGAGACGCAGTGATAGTCGAGCGGGATAGTGCTATATCTGACCGAGATGTAGCCATCATAGATAGTACTGCCGTGAGGTCCCTCACCACTGGCATGATCGCAGAGATGAACACATATATTGACGAGCATATGGTCACCATGTAGATGGCTGCAGATCTGTTGGGTCGTGTGGATATTCTCATACAGGAGATCACAACCTCACCTCCATCTTCCGAGAGGGACGCCATGTTGGGCTTGTTAGCTCGTATATACCCTGACTCGTAGATGAGCTTGTATTTACCTGCACATACTAGCTTAGCCATTTTTTCATGTACAGTTTACATTGTATATATCAAACAGCATTATATATATGACAGGGAAATATATTTTTGGATCACTTCCCTTTTAGATATGTCTTGCTATTTGCTTGATATTTTGCCTGCTGCTTCAGGGCTTGTGGTCTTGATGAATTCTGAATTCCTCTTCGGTGGATGGACATTGAGTTGTCTCTGGATAGTTCAGAATAGATCATCAATCTGTATGTATCCCTACCATTTTTGCTGTCTTGGGACTGGTTTCTGTATGGAAATATGGAGAGGAGTGTGGCTTTCCTCTCTGAGATTGACCGCACCACATATGGTCGCCAATACTTCTATTTAGGAGAAGCCTAGTTAATTCCATCTCTTATGGATTGGTGTTACTCTTCAAGGTATGACCGCAGCTTAGATGGTCGACGAATCTCCTATTTCGGAGGAGTTCAGGTAATTCCATCCCTTTGGTCTGAAGCCAATGGAATGTAATGGATTGAAGGATGATCCCAGTACCAACTGACAAGGGTTTGTGTTTTGGTTGGGGTGAGACCGCACTATGAATGGTCGCCACGACTCTATTGAAGAGGAGATCAGGTCTGCGTAGTTCGAACCTGGTGTAAGAGGTTCAACGTTGTATATGGCAGAAATGGTGTAGGAATATTTTTGTTGTTTTTATGAGGAGAAGAGGGTAGAAATGTTTTTGTTGTTTTTGTTTTATTGAGACCGGGCCATATGAAATGGTTGCCTACGTACTCCTATTGAAGAGGAGATTAGGTCGACGTAGTTTGCCCTCGTATATGAGATGAAAAACGTAATCCCATGTGCAAAGGTGTTAGAGAAAAGGGAGGAGAAAGTTTAATCCTAGGTTGAGGATAAACTGTAGATATGGGAAGTTTGATCCCATGTATGGGTATCCAAACTGCAAACGTAAGAGGTTCAATCCACTGTGGGATGACCTAAGTCGTAGGAACGCAGCGAGAGAGCCAGTCACCGCTTGAAAAAGTATGTTTCCACGAGGGGCAAAGTGTAGAAGAGTTGTAGGTGGTAAAGGGTTAAAGAACCGGAATGACCGGTGATCTCGATGGTTCTCGCACTGTGGTGTTTATGAATTACTTCGCATATATACCGCTTTCACTGCGGCCCGAGTTGATGAGTTATGGAAATTCATCGCCGCTCATTTCTTGCAACTGAGAGCACCTCCCCGCCAATGCTTCCTTGACAATAAAAGGGCCTTCCCGCTTAGGGAGCGAATTTTCCTTAGACCGATCTTGGTTGTCAAGGATTTTCTTCAAAACTAAGTCATGTTGTTTAAACCGCCAGAGTTGGACTTTTTTTGTTGTAGGATCTGGCGATCCTTTTGTCGATATAATCGACCATGGAAGATAGCCGCGGTTCGCTTTTCGCCTATTAGAGACAATTGGTGATACCTATCTTGTACCCATTGATCTTCATCTAGCTGAGCGTCTATCAACACTCTGAGGGATTCCATTTCAACTTCTATAGGGAATACTGCTTCCATCCCATAGGTTAATGCGTAGGGGGTTGCCCCAATGAGAAATACGCATTGAGGTTCCAGAGGCTAACAGAGTAAGAGGCAATAGTCAAGCCAATCTTTGTGGTCAAGCGGACATCCGCTGTATAATCTTCTTGATGTTTTTGTTAGCGCCTTCAATAAAGATTATTCATCTTCTGGACGATAGATGACGAGTTAAGATGTTTGATGTGGAATTTACTGCATAATTCCTCCATCATTTTGTTGTTGAGGTTCTTGGCATTGTCTGACACAATCACCTCTGGTTGTCCATATCGATAAACGACATTGTTTCTGATGAAAGCAATGATGACTTCTTTAGTAACCCTGGGGAAGGAGGCTGCTTCTACCCACTTAGTGAAGTAGTCGATCATGGTGAATATAAACCGATATCCATTACTGGCTTTAGGCTCAATGGGTCTGATAACGTCCATTCCCCACATTGAGAAGGGACAAGGTGAACTCATATTATGGAGTTCCTTTGGAGGAGCGTGTATAGCATTCCCATGAATATGGCACTGATAACATCTCTTTACATGGTCATTGCAATCAATTTTGAGAGATAGCCAATAATGTCCCATCCTGAGGACTTTCTTGACAAGGAGGGGGCCACTCATGTGGGGGCCACAGACTCCGCCATGGATTTCATCCATAAGCCTTTGGGCTTGATCTTTTTCTAAACATCCGAGGAGACCTAGTCCCGCATCTCTTTGTGTAGCGCATCTCCACTCGTGTAGAATTTCATAAGAAGTCGATGGATCCGCCTTTTCTCAGTCGGGCTCGCTTCCGCGGGTGTAGATCCATCTCGTATATATTCCTTGATATACTGATACCAAGGATGTTGGATGGGAGATAGCTCATCCGATATTCCTTGTGATGTTTGGCAAGTGTTCCTTATCTGATATGTGAATTAAGGAGGCCAAAGTTGTAACGCGTCCACAAAGTCATTCCTATTACGAGGAATGTGTAGAAAGGAGATTTCTTCGAACTCCAAAACCATCTTCAAAACCTGCCGATGGTAAGGCAGCAAATGTAGCTCTTTGGTTTGATAGATTCTGGTGGATTATCTGATTACCAACTCTGAATCTCCAAAGACAAGCTTAACCGCTGATGCCCATGGAACGGGCACGCTTTTAGCCCCATGAGATGTACCTTCATACTCACCGTATTGTTTGTTGGTGCCGATAAACTATAATTTGACGGCAACATGATATCGCTTCCCCAGTACGATACTAGAACTGCTCCAGCTCCAAAACCTTCCAGATTAATAGCTCCATCAAAATACATCTTCCATGACTAGCGCGTATTGGACTGATGGTGTTGTTGAACTGTCATTACTCCTTCATCAGGGAAATATGTTTCCAAGGGTTTAAAATCCCCTAAAGGTGCGGCGCGATTGATCCGTAATTCCTTGACCTTTGATGGACTTTTTGAGTCACATATACGATGTCAAATTGTTAGGATCAACCGCCATCCGGACACCAAGAATTTAACATGGGTTTGTTGAACACGTACTTGAGAGGATCCACGCGGGATATGAGATGGGTTGTATGACCATGGAGATAATGATGTAATCTTATGGAAGCCCATGCTAAAGCACAACACGTCTTTTCGATCAGAGTGTATTTGTGTTCACTGCTGCTAAACCTTTTACTGAGGTAATAGATAGCTCGTTCTTGGCCTCTATCGTCCTTCTGTCCCAGAATGCATCCCATGGCATTGTCACTTATGGACAGGTACATGAACAGGGGAACATCATCCCTGGGTGGTACCAACACGGGAGCTTTGACTAGCTATTTCTTGATTGTGAGGAAGGCCTTTTGACACTCATCATTCCATTTCATGGAGGAGTTCTTCCTTAATAGCTTGAAGATTGGCTCACAGGTTGCTGTGAGTTGGGAGATAAACCTGCTAATGAAGTTGATTCTGAGGAATGGGCATTTCCGTGATGGCTTGGATTTTGGCAGGATCCAGCTCAATCCCCTTGTGGCTGACTAGAAATCCTAGCAACTTGCCTGATTTAATACCAAAGGCACACTTAGCTGGATTCAACTTCAAGTTGTACTTACGCAACCTGTTGAACAACTTTCTGAGATGGTCTATATGGTCATCCTCCTTCCGGGACTTGACAATGATGTCATCCACGTAGATCTCGATCTCTTTTTGCATTAAGTCATGGAAAAGAGCCATCATAGCTCGTTGATAGGTGGCTCCGGCATTGATGAGGCCGAATGACAACCGTCTATAGCAAAACGTTCTCCAAGGCATGATGAAAGCAGTTTTCTCATTATCTTCTTCAGACACCATGATGATGCCAGCTTGAAATTGTTTCACAATTTCTTCTTTCACCTTTAAAATGCACTCAGGTTTCAATCGCCTGAGCTTTTGCTTGACTGGTTTAAATCCCTCTTTAATGGGAAGGCGATGAAGGACAATGTCAGTGGACAAACCCACCATGTCATCATGAGACCATGCAAACACATCCTGGAATTGGGTTAATAGTGTAACCATGTCATTCTGTTGGTTTGGGGTAAGGTCTGAACCAATCTGGATTAACTTAGGGCTTTCTAAGGTTCCAAGATTGAAAGAAGTGGTTTGATCAAGGTTGGGTTTGGGTTTGTCTTTGACCCATTCTTGAATTTTTGGAGGCACCTCAATGTCATCCTATATATCCATCAAGGCTGAATTCATTTCTACATCAAAGGTACAATCCTTGTGGAGACGAGGCACCGTATCAGCAAGTACAGGCACATCTAAATTCAAAGTCCTGAAACAAAATATGTTTTCAATTAGTATATATGAAATGTGTTGATCATACACAGTGTTAGCATATACTGGCAAAATAAACTGCTACTACTGTACAGAAAAGTAAGCAGTTATTATATCTATAGGGCAGAAAGAGTTTTTACCCGCTTTACCCTTGACGACCAATTCAAGGAATGTTGTTCCAATTGGCAAGAGCAAAGTCCGGGTTGACCGCAGTGATGAAGGGATTGTTATCATCCTCCCTGTCCTGAATGATGGCCATTATGTCTGGGCAATCATCGTCTGGGGTATATCAGTTGGTATGCTCATCATGAACGATGATGCGTATGCCTGGCATCATTCGGATGACGTCTTGCTTGATTCTTCGTTCCTCCTCTTCCACTGCGGGATTTGGAACAAAGACTCCTTTTTCCTTCACCGGTACCGGCTTGGGAAATAACATAGCCATTACATTGGCTGGCGCCTTTACAAGAGGTTAGGCGGACTCAGAGCTTGAAGGCGAAGATAAACGCCGATAGTTGAAGTCAAGGAATCATTGATGCTTATGAGTATTCTGTGACTAGAAATGGCGTAATAGCCTAGTCCAAATTGCTCCAGCTTCTTCGGGTTAATTGAATAGGGTACTTGATACCCTGGCAATCTTTACCCAACCCTTGTCCCGGCTTATGACCCAACAACATCATTTCCTGAGTAGCCGATATTACCTCGGCAGAAATCTTGGGTTCGGGCAATGGCGTTCCAATAGCATTGTATTGGGTATTGCTTACTTCCAAAGCATGAAAACTGATTGGCTCAACATCTGCATTGGCATTGATGAATGACATGTCCCCGTGCTGAGGAATCTTTGGTTCAGCGTTGACCGTGACCAGGCTATTGTTGATAATGTATTTTAATTGTTGGTGAAGAGTGGAGGGGACTGCCCCTGCCGTGTGAATCCATGGTCGTCCCAAGAGAAGGTTGTATCCTGAATCTATCTTGAGTACATGGAAGGATACGAAGAATGTGTGAGGACTAATTTCGATTGGCAGTTAAATTACTCCGACCGAATTTCGACGGGCTCCATCAAAAGCTTTGATGATAGTATGGCTACTCCGAATTCAGTTGAGATTGATATTCATCTTCACCAAGGTAGCGTATGGACAGATATTTAGAGAGGAACCTCCATCTATCAAGACTCCAGCTAGCATGTATCCAGAGGACAAGACCGCAATGTGCAACAGCTTGCGATGACCGGGTCCCCCCAGCAGATGTCATCATCGAAGAAGGATATCACATTGTTGTTGAAAATGTGATCAACCAGATATTGAAATTTTTCCGTATCAACTGATGTCGGTAGATAGGCTTCTTCTAAAACCTTCAACAAGACCTTACGATGATTCTCGGAAGTTAGGACCAAGTCCAGAATTGATATCTGTTGTGGAGCTTCTTTCAAGCTTAAAACCAACTTAGCTTCGTGATGACCCATAGTGTGGAGGAATTTTTCAATTTTCTCCATGGGTATTTTCCCCTTTGATTTGATGGTAGGCTTCATCACCCGTTGGGGAAGATACAGTGGATTTTCCTTCGACAACCAGAAGCGATTGTATGTAGAGGTGGATCCTTCACCTTCTCCATAATTCCACGGAACTTTGCTCAAGCTAACAATGGGATATTGTGCTCTGTACGGCAAGTTGATTGGCTCGGAAGCGACCACTTTCAAAGGATTGTTGCTTCCCTTGAGTTGAATTGTTGGCGTTGTGAGTAATGTGTTAATCCCATCAGTTTCAGTGGATATGACTGCTACTACACTCTTCCACTTAGTAGGACCTGAATTCTCACTTGCACGTAACACAGTATCGTCGTCTGCTAAGTGCCGGACACCACTGTCAATGAGGTTTTGGAAAAGGTGGTAGTGCCCAAAGATTCTTCTCGTAAGCATGATCATGAGACTGGGGAGTGATATTGGCATACTCCATCAGAGTTGTACCGTCCTGAACGGGGGTTGATTAGAGGTAGAATGTGACGCCCCCAAAACAAGTATACATCACCAATTCTAAGTCGCCAAATACATGGTACAGAATACAAATACAACTTAATTATACAAGTGTCGTGCAAAGTACGACAAAACATAAGCTGTGAGTTTTAATACAAATATTGTCGTCTAGACAATATACAAACTCAAATTCAATATTATTACATTTATTTTCCCACTATTTCACTGAATAGTGAGGACTACTAATGCTATCATCTGGTACATCACTCCATTCCCCGACTAGTCCCTGCTACGTTCTCATTTCCTGAAGAGAACAATGAAAGTAAAAGGGTGAGCTCAACTAGCCCAGTAGGAAATATTATGACTAAGATAACGCAGAATATATTATCATTAGTCTTAAACAGTGTTAAACTGATACAATATAACAAACATCAAGTTTAATTGCAGTAGAACAAGCAATCCATTAAAAGAGTCAAGTAGAGAATAAAATCTACTATCTTTTATGATTTAAAAGGTTTTTCATCACTTTTATCGCTGGGACTCAGCTTAATAAATCATCCACATCATCGAATCACCCCACACTACTACCAAGGATATTCTTTAGTATCACGACCACAATTATCCATGCACTACACGGCCAAGAATATTTGTGTATTCATTAATGGTCATGATCATGCCAACAACTCGTCCATCAATGCACTACGGGCCAATGAGGATTTTTACCACATCATTTCTAACATTACTACTCATGATTACATCGAATAATCCCTCAGTCATAATCATACCAAGTCCATCTATGCACTACAGCCACGATGACTTTCAAAAATATAAAACATGAGGATGATGACAATGATATAAGAATTCAATAAAACAAGTTCAAGAATTAATTTATACAGGAACTAATAATGTTCAAATTGTCAACATGATACTACTTTGTAGAGTAAAATTCAAGAATGCTCAAAATTATATTTCCATGAAAAGATACTGGATGAAGTGCAAATATCAAGGATATTCCACTAATTTTATGGAGTATAGAAGTCAAAACTTTAACCAACTGAGTATAACAAGGAATGGAATAACAAAAGAAATCACCAGGCATGCGATAGAATCAAGACAGCGAGGTTATTCCAATGTAATAATAAATAACGGAATCAGTCCCACAGAAAATTCACAGATAGGATATTCCAACAGAATAATAAAGATTTTAATCAGTCCCATATAAAACGCATGTATACATGATATTCCAATGTAATAATAAAGATGTAACCAGTCCGACGTGAAACGCATGCATGTGATGTTCCAACAGAATGATAAATAATGGAACCAGGTCCGGCGTAAACGCACAGATAGGATGTTCCAACAGAATGATAAAGAATGGAATAATATAAGAATTTCACCAAGTATAGGGTAGCCCGCGTATACAGGTTATTCCAATAGAATAATAAAGAATGGAATAATAGAAGTTCTCTTCATGGATAAGAAAGAAATAATACTCCCTACGAGTACAACAAATAATATTCCCTACCTTGGAAAAACTGGATACTAGAATAGTGAGGTAGCAGACTTCTCTTCTTCTTTCTCTCTATAATTTCTCTCTATAATAATCGCTCTAAAGCTTTTGTGAATTGGTGAGAAATGAAGGAAGAATGAGCTTCTATTTATAGGAAAATATAGTTTCGATAATTGCACGTTTTGGGGCTCGAAAAATTACAGTACTGTTGATCGATTTCGCAATCAATGAATACGTGCAAGTATACACGGTCAACAAGTAATAAAGTGAAAGTAGAGTATCGTTCCCACGAGGAATTATTTAATAAAAATCACCAAGTACTAATTCTTAACCAAACTAATTTTATTTAAACAATCTCAAATCGTGTTTTTTCTAATTAAGAAAACTAAATTAACTAATTAAAACTAAGATTTTAACGAATGAATTCAAATAAATAAATATTAAGACTTCAATATCCCCAATTATGAATTATAAATCAATTATCCAATTATTCCAATTATTATGCCTACTGAATTGTTAACAGGAATTCTCAAATGCCAAAAGTCCTTTTCCAAGTGATCAATTACCTTCTATTTAATCCAGATTAATCTTGCTATATTCCTATGCAAAACAATTGAATTAAACTCTTTCCAATCCCAATTCCTTATGTGTTACATGCGGTGAATAGATATTTCCATTCAATTCACAAACCTAATTATTCACTGTGCAAATAACTAAGTCATATGTTATCATGCCTAGTTCTAACCCTAGAATTCCTCTTCCAATTCCTTATAGAGTAACAAGGTAATTACTGATCAAATAATTAAGCAATAAGCACAAGACAAGATAAACAACTCACTTTAACATAAATAATTGGAATATAATGAATAACTAATTCATAGCCATAAAAAGTTCAATTGAAATCTTAATAAAAGAGTTAGTTCATAATTAATGAATTGAAACCAAGAATCCACAACTGAATAGATATTAAAAGATAAAAGTATGATAAGAGAAGAGAATAGAATCTGTTGTCAGCAAATCTGATGCTCCCCTCTTGCTCTTACTCTTGCTCTTCAGTGTTCTTCAATTTGCTTCAATCTCCAATGGCTAATTAAGAACTAGGGTTTATATTCTAATCTAATAGAGTGTTTTATCTAAGCTAAGCTATGTAATCTCCCTTTATTTTATGCCTTACATCATGTATTTATAGGTTACAAGTCCAATTTTTAGCTTAGGAACAAACACAATCCTATTTGGAGTCAAAAAGGTGTCAAAATTCGCCAAAAACGCGTCCAGTGCCATCACTAAGCCCTTCCCAGCCCTTCAAATGGCTGGCATGGTGCTCAAACTCTGCTCCCAGGGCCCCATTACCGGCCATATAGGCTAAAATGGGCGCCCCGGCGCTGCCACTTTTTCTGACATTTTCTGCTCCGATGTCCTTTGGAAAAATGGCCATAATGTCTTCGTTCGAACTCCGATTTCGATGAATCAAGATGATCCGGAAAGAGGAGAAGTAAATCTACAACTTTCATTCTTTGAGTTTTTCGAAATAAGGTTCCGAGCAATAGTCAAATTGGCTCTGAATTGATTGCTGTGTAAATGGCAAGCCAAAAACGCGCATCTAGCCACCCCAAACGTCGATCCAAGTAACTTTTGTCCCAATTCCTACAAAACAACATAAAACATGCATGAATGGACACAAACACTTAAAAACTATTCTAAAAGACTTGAGAACAACAATAAATTAAGCCCGAATGTATCCAATTCATGTGTATAAAACTCACTCATCAAATACCCCCAAACTTAAACATTTGCTTGTCCTCGAGCAAAAACACAAAAGAACTAAAAATAAACAAACTTACTCAACTACATGAATGCATATGCATGATCTACTTTCTAATATACCTACGAACCCAGTAATAAATCAATATGATATATAGCAACAGGCCTCAAAGATACCAATGATACTCAAACAATTTATCCGATCAAATCAAAGTCCATAACTCTAACCAGTTAGTCAATCCAAACCTGTCATCACCCATGTTGTGCGTGTGTTCTTGTTAACCATTCTAACCCACCACAGTTCAAGATAATCACATAACAAACTTCTTAGAAGGAAAATTTTAGTTCCAATTCAATTACTTTTGTGAACATGACAACTCCGGTTAAAACTAAGCAATTACCAAGTCTTAGGGTAAATACAAGATTTATTTATACTTTTATTCAACCACGAGGGCATTTTTTCTCTTTCTCATGTTTTTTTCTTTTCTTTTCTTTTTCTTCATGACTGTGCAATGTTTTACTCCATTAGGCGCACTGCTACCCCTTAGCGAGCTTTCGACCAACGACTCCCAGACCATGAAAGACCTTAGGGCGCTAGGTGTGGAGACAATCCCCTCATGTATTTACTTCAAGTAGCAGGGCCCCTAAATAAGACTAGCCATGTTATTTCTACTTTTCTTTCTATTTTTTTCTCTTTTTTTCATAATTTCTTTTTTTTTCTTTTTGTATATTTATACCCCATAGATTCCCCCAAACTAAGGCTTTTACGTCATTCCAACCTTTACCGCCAGATCACTAATTTCCTTAAATTTTAACAAAGATTTTCCCTCAGAAACAAATTATGAAACCCTTGAACCAAGTGGATTAAAACAGTTAAACTTTACGTACAAACCAGGCTACATAAGTTTGAACAAAAGTCTCAGATTATCATTATGATTAAAATTAGAACTCATCATCAATTATCAACACTGTTTAAGTTAACATTTAATACCAATCTTATCATAGGCCGAGCTAAGACCACACCAACCTATCACACAGATTCATGCAAAAATAAAAAAATAAAAGAATAAAAAAAAATAAAAAATGCAATTATACTACATGAACACATACTAATGCAATACATATACGAATATGCAAATAACTACCATGTATTATATACAACCTAAAAAAACATAATGCTAACACATAAAAAAAAACGAACTACTATGCAGATAACTAACTATATGGAATACGACACTAAAATGCCCCCAAACTTAAACTAGACATTGTCCTCAATGGATGAAATATAAAAAGGTAAAGCAGAGGACTTCCCTGAAAATATAGCAATCTTCCTCCTTGTCCACTAAGTTAGGAGAATAGGCTAAGCACATGGAACAAATTGGGCACCACACTTGAATTTGACTTGAATAACTTGTAAAACCATGATAGAAACACTTTTATTAAATCCTAAATAAATGTAAATTCAAAACTACTAATATAAAACCTAATAAAAACTAAAAATAAAAATTAAACTTGGGTTGCCTCCCAATAAGCGCTTGTTTTATAGTCTCAGCCTGAATTATTTAATTCTCTATCCAATTCCCCTACGAAAATTGAGGAACCCTCCATCCATCAGAAGTAATGTCTCTTTTGGGAGGTTCCCATTCGCAAAAACCTTTGAATTGAAGTCACCTAGCATGCTCTTTGTAGATAGATTCCCTATTAAGAACGTCCAACAACTAGGTGTTTTCTCCGTTATGTCTATGATTAGATTGGGGCATTGAAGCTTAATAAACATAATGGAGTTTTCCTCTATCTTCTCTTTTTCATCCCACCATGACTCCACAACTGTACTAGCTCTTATGTCACAAAGACCTTTGCCGACGACATGACTGCCAATTGGGCATGGTTTTGCAAAAGTGTCCGGATTCTTAAACTTTGGTGGAGAAGGTATATGGGACACTATCAAAATTGGCTCATCTTCGTTGGTACTCAAAGTTAGATATCTGTCAATCTCCTCTCCCCTTGGCTGAGTCATTCTTGCCATCCTTCGACTCCGTATGGCTGCGTAAACCTCCAACGTCTTCGAAGTTGCCTCTATAGAAGATGTATTAAGTCCATCAATCCCTGTTTCCCTTGGTTGAGCCAAGAACGTGTATGGCCATTGATACTCAAACTCATCCATGGTACCTGAAAAGAGAGAAATATAAGAAGAGAATTAAAAATAAAAATAAAAATGTTTAAATTAAGACTAATTTGATTAAAATTAATATTACTAACTAATTGTTAAATTAATTCCCCAGCAACGGTGCCAAAAACTTGTTGATCAATTTCGCAATCAATGAATACGTGCAAGTATACACGGTCAACAAGTAATAAAGTGAAGTAGAGTATCGTTCCCACGAAGAATTATTTAATAAAAATCACCAAGTACTAATTCTTAACCAAACTAATTTTATTTAAACAATCTCAAATCGTGTTTTTTTTAATTAAGAAAACTAAATTAAGTAATTAAAACTAAGATTTTAACAAATGAATTCAAATAAATAAATATTAAGACTTCAATATCCCCAATTATGAATTATAAATCAATTATCCAATTATCCCAATTATTATGCCTACTGAATTGTTAACAGGAATTCTCAAATGCCAAAAGTCCTTTTCCAAGTGATCAATTGTCTTCTATTTAATCCAGATTAATCTTGCTATATTCCTATGCAAAACAATTGAATTAAACTCTTTCCAATCCCAATTCCTTATGTGTTACATGCGGCGAACAGATATTTCCATTCAATTCACAAACCTAATTATTCACTGTGCAAATAACTAAGTCACATGTTATCATGCCTAGTTCTAACCCTAGAATTCCTCTTCCAATTCCTTATAGAGTAACAAGGTAATTACTGATCAAATAATTAAGCAATAAGCACAAGACAAGATAAACAACTCACTTTAACATTAATAATTGGAATATAATGAATAACTAATTCATAGCCATAAAAAGTTCAATTGAAATCTTAATAAAAGAGTTAGTTCATAATTAATGAATTGAAACCAAGAATCCACAACTGAATAGACATTAAAAGATAAAAGTATGATAAGAGAAGAGAATAGAATCATTGTCGAGAAAATCGATGCTCCCTCTTGCTCTTACTTCTTGATCTTTCAATGTTCTTCAATTTGCTTCAATCTCCAATGGCTAATTAAGAACTAGGGTTTATATTCTAATCTAATAGAGTGTTTTATCTAAGCTAAGCTATGTAATCTCCCTTTATTTTATGCCTTACATCATGTATTTATAGGTTACAAGTCCAATTTTTAGCTTAGGAACAAACCCAATCCTATTTGGAGTCAAAAAGGTGTCAAAATTCGACAAAAATGCGTCCAGGCCATTACCAAGCCCTTCCCCAAAGGCTCCCAACACTGGGCACAAATACTCAAACTCTGCTCCCCAAATTTCTTGCCACTGGGCATAGGCGTAAAATGGGCGCCCAATAATACTGCTTACTTTTTTCTCTCGACATTTTCTGCTCCGACGTCCTTTGGAAAAATGGCCATAACGTCTTTGTTCGAACTCCAATTTCGATGATTCAAGATGATCTGGAAAGCGGACAAGTATATCTACAAATTTCATTCTTTGAGTTTTTCGAAATAAGGTTCCGAGAAATACTCAAATTGGCTCTGAATTGATTCCTGTGTAAATGGCAAGCCGAAAATGCGCATCTAGCCACCCCAAACGTCGATCCAAGTAACTTTTGTCCCAATTCCTACAAAATAACATAAAACATCCATGAATGGACACAAAAACTTAAAAACTATTCTAAAAGACTTGAGAACAACAATAAATTAAGCCCGAATGTATCCAATTCATGTGTATAAAACTCACTCATCAAGTACAATACCTCCAACCTTTCTTTCATTTTTAATTTAGTCCTGCAAGTATTATCAAACTTGCACCACCTCCCCTAATAGTAAATAATGTGAATCAATAGTTCAATCATGTGAATCAATAGTATAATCATGTGAAAAATACGAATTACAATATAGTACCTCCATCTATACCTCCATTTTTAACTTAGTCATGCAAGTATTATCAATCTTGCACCAACTCCCCTAATAGTAAATAATGTGATTCAATAGTACACAAATGTGAACAAATAGTTATATAAGCATGTGAATTAGTAGCAATTAATTGCTCATTTATCCGATAAATTACCCGATTTATCAATATAACCCTGAGACATCAATTATCATCTAATAGATGTCGATTTCCACTAACACTAATAATCCAAACACAATGGAACTATCAAAATTCATTTTTAATCAACACAACTTATTCATCATTAATATTATAACTCACAATATTTAACAACTAGGTCGTTCCCAGGAAAGAGGGGGCTTTTCGATAAGGATTTTTCCTTATTGGTGCGTAATTAGGTGATCAAACCTCTCCTTGTCAGAACTTCTAGACATTGTCAATATTGCAAATAATAATATGAATAACTTTGTCGTCTCAATTATTAATTTAATAATATAAAATATTATGCAAATGATCATTGTGATAATAATTGAATCAATAATATGAGAGATATGATGCGAAGAATTATCGTAGCAATAATTAAGTATAACTCGGAGTGACTTCTCACGTAAGCATCAATAATCAATACTTGTGTGTGCTACTATGCAACCACGCCAGACATCGTATTCTTGTACTTTTAACACCGTGTTTTCAATAGCTAATTAGTGAAAACTTCCGCCGTTATTTTCATAAAGTATTTTTTGTCGTTTTCTCAATCCGATAATAATTCCGTTAATAAGGGTCCACCAATGATTGTGCCGTTGTACGAATATTCCCTATTAAAACGAATATTCCCCGACCAATCGAATATTATATAACAACTTGCGTACTTTGCAAAATTTGTAAATATTACCCACTACTATAACATTATATCAAATCCACACCATAATATTCAAAAATATATTTCAAGAAAATTTAATCTTTATTCAAAAACACTACCACAAAATAGCAAATAGACAACGCTTAATAGACAACGTTTTTTATAAAAACGTTGTGGAATTTTTTTTTACAACGTTTTTAAAAAAAACGTTGTAGATTTATATGCAAAAACGTTATCTATTTAAAATGGCATTTGTTTGTTTTCATTAGATAACGTTTTTTTTTAAAACATTGTCCATTAACAAAAACACGGAGCTAAAAAAAGCAGCGGAAATAAAACACGGAGCAAAACAAAAAGACACGGAGCAACCTCTCTGAAGACCGAAGCCCTAACTCTCTTTATTCTCTCCCCGATTAACTTTCTCTAAAGCCCCTAACCTTAGAAATTTCCTTAATCCATCTCTCACTTCTCTAAGCCAATCAAGACGAGCGATCATGAAGATGAAGAAGGCGAGTGGAGTTCTGAAACTCGCTTATCCGCCTCTAACTTTTGATGGTGTTATTGGTTTAAAAGTTCTGAAACTCGCTTTATCTTCCAATGGCTTCCTAGCTCTCCCGATTTCGTCTCTCCACGCTCTCTGCTCCTTAACCAACTCAAGCACCACCATCGTCATTAGCAAGCGACAATCGTATAAATCTAGGGTTTTATTTTTCCAATCGAAAAGAGTCTACATTCTCAGTGTTGGTTTATTTTCTCAATACTATTTTCGATTCGGTTTATATGGATCCGGAAATGTAGAATTTGAGAATGTCATAGTAAATAATCGGGAGATTACTAAACGGGAGCTCTGGATGATGCGAGGTTGGTGTTTTGAACATGGTATGTATTTTTGTTGTTGTTGTTTTGTTTGCTTATTTATTATTTTACATATAGGTTTTTAATTGTGTATAAAAAAAGCTTGACCACTCTTTTGAAATTTATAGTTGGCGAGAATCCTTTGTGAAGGACATCCAAACTTTTGGTTGAGTCTTGATGGTTCCTTCCGGGAAGAGGGACAAAACAACGTTATGGAGAGAATATGGTTTAAGGTACATATTAATGGGTTTGTTCATTTTCATGATTGTTTATCCTAAATTATTGTGATTGGAAGACATTCGGTTTCATTGAAACATCTCGCTTTTCGACTTCGAATCAAACTAGTTTGTCTTATCCTATCTTTGCCAATCGCTTATGAGTGCAAAATTACAGTGCGAGAAGAAATTGATAATGTAATCTACAAGCAATAATTTGGTTAAATAGTTTATGTAATCTGCTATATCCAATTGTATGTCTGCGATAAATAGTTTTGTTTACCTTTACTTTCGTTACGCCATTACACCTTTACTGTCTTTGTTCCACCATATACCGCTCCCAAAACGTACACTTCACAAGATTGTTTTCGATGTATTATAACAAAATAAGTAGCAAATAGGCATACTAAACATATATAACATGGTTGCACAATGTTGTTGATTATGAAAAGTTGGGGAAAAAGCTGTTACCGGTATATCCATTGCATGAACTATTTTACGTAAATGATTGTTAAGTATGGCTTTTAAGTGGATTTGACCTCATTATGTGTATTAATTTATTGAAATAATATATAAATTATTAATATTGTTATTTACTATTTTACCGGTATATGTGTATTTTAGTTGAGCTAAACATTGGTAGCTAACTAGGTATACTAGGTGCCACGAGTGTTGGGTTCGATGAGTCGCGGTAGAAAGTGCATGAAGAGTTTTCTCGAGTTAGGGAGTCCATGTCCGAGTTAGGGGATCGAGTTGTTTGATATATGAGAGATCGTGATCGACTTACTAGCTTTGCAAACTCGCCACGTCAGTGTTTCATCGATTTCGGTATAGTTGTTTATTTTTTCCTCACTCTATTTTATTTAAGCTCTGTCGAATCTTGGAATGAAGAATTCTTAAACTCTCTGCTTGAATCGTCAAGTCCTCAGTTTTCATTGTACTACTTAATCACATACCCAAAAAAGTCACAAGACAAACATACACTTGCAGAAACAAAGTCAGTGTTGAGAATTTGAGATCTGGACACAAGAAAGAGACATCTCAAACAAGGTATATTGGAAAGTAGAGTAATGAGTTGTTTTCTTTTATTTATTTTATTTTTGTTTTGTTTTATTTTGTTTAGATCTGGGGACTGAGAAGACTCATTGGCTTTTGTTTTATGGGGAAGGGGATTGTTTGGGGGATTGATGTACTACTCTACTTGCTTTTGTCTCATTGAGTGTCTTTTTTGTGTTTTAGATCTGCATCAGTATTTATTCAATTCTATTTAGTGGATATCCATCCAAGACAATGTTGGCTCAGAAGCAAGCAGAGGAAGCAATTGTCTCGAATTTCAATGAAACAGAACATGAAGGAACAAGGGAGGAAGATAGAGAATCAGAAGATCACTCCATGTTCAGTGTCAAGAGCTTCCTCTGGCATGGCGGTTCGGTTTGGGATGCTTGGTTCAGTTGTGCTTCCAATCAAGTATGTGAAAATTAAGCGAAAATATATACTATATTATTATACCTATATTTACAATACCCATTTCAAGATTTTTTTTTTCTTTTCAATTTAATTAGTCCCAAAATATGGTTTCATTTTTCACCATATTGGATCATATGTATTACGGTAGCTCAAGTGCTTTTGACCTTTGCCATATTCATTCTCTCAATTTGGGTATGCTATCGGGCATATTGCTCCGGATATTCTACGGACTTGTTGGTAGTTGGACAAACTTACCTCATTAGTGTTCTTTCGTCGAGTGCAGAACCGAAAAGGAGAAAGAGAATGTCAACTTCAAGAATCATGTTATTCAGGTAACTTGGTTACTTAATTTTATGCACTTTAAACGATTATTTATTTAGTCAACCGCGACTCACTGAACCCAACACTTGTGGCCCGAGTCATCGTGGCAAACACTTAACTCATTGGTTTCAAAACAACAATACTCCTTTATTAAAGAAATGAATTTATTTTATTTTTTTTGCTAAGTATGGTAATCCTAAACTTGGCATGTCAAATGTTTGACAACAATTGGCTCTCCTATTTGAGTTTGTGAACACCTTTTGTTTGTAAGAATGGTAAATCTTGGCCACTGAATCTGTGTTAAAATTATCAAAATTCATTTTCCAATATCACACGATGAGTAATATTTACTTGTGAGTTGTTAATTATCTTTGGTACATATGCTAGAAACTACATGGTGAAAACCTTATGGTTAACTTTTGTTTGTCTTTACATTTGCAATATGGTTTTTGCTCTGTTCTTTGTTTTTTGTTGGAAGAATGCTTTTAAACCTGCGTTGGAAGGTGCAATACATTTGGGGTCTTGTAATTTCTTCCAAGTGTTGTGGATAATAGCTATGGTCTTCATACTGCGTATCTTTCTGCGTGCAAGTATTTGTGGTGGGATCTTACATTGATGCCATACTTCATACATGGAGGCATGTATACTACCTTGGTTTTCAACATGCAATTTAGTTGTTATTTCATTATTTATAGCATTTTATTCTTTTCTTAAGCTCATATTCGATGAGTTTACATTCATAGATTGCGTGCATCTGCAATTATCGCCACATATGGAAATGTATTGTTTAAAGGGAGCGGAGGACTTCCGAGGTTGTGTGCAATGGCGGCAATGCAGTTAGCGCCTAGTGATGCGTTGTGCTTATCTTGCGAGCCAACCAAACGATTATATTGTAGCAAATAAACCAAAAAACTCTTGAAGGTCCTGTATTTACTTGTTTTTTTTCGTGTAGGATTTCTAGGTTGTATAGTCGGTATCCAAGAATTACATTTTTTAGGCGATTTTCGTTTGGTTGAGTGATTCTTACGTGTGATGTGAATTTGAGATGTATATATGGATAGTTTGGTATATTTTTTGTGGATGTAGTAATTCAAAATTATAAACGAATTGTATTATTGGGATGTATTTTGAATGGTTGATACATTTTGGCTATATATCATTGGCATTAGCATATTGAAGGTGCATTGGTAATATAGGTGAATCACAAATTTTTTTTTTCTTTTTTTTTAATCTACAACATTTAAAAAACGTTGTCTTATATACTAAACAACAACGTTTTTAACCAAAAAACGTTGTGGAATCATACTTTCTACAACGTTTTTAAGCATCTGCTAATTTTTTGAAAACAAATACACAACGTTTTTTCCTAAAAAATGTTGTGTATTGTACTTAACTACAACATTTTTAAAACATTGTGTAAGGGTGTCAAATAGACAACACCCTTAACCATGACATTTTTCTGACAGAAACCACAACGTTTTTTCCGCATTGTCTATTTATTGTTTTGTGGTAGTGAAAGTTGGGGTCTTACAACCTCCCATTCTTATGAAATTTCATCCTCAAAATTAGGGTACGTACCTGGTATGTCGAAGATGTAAGGATATCTTGATTTCATCTCAGATTCTAACTCCCAGGTCATTTCTTCCATATCGTGGTTTCTCCATAAAACTTTGACTTGAGGTATAACCTTGGAGCGTAGAATATGATCCTTTTTATCCAAGATTTTAACAGGTAACTCTTCATACGTTAAATCTTCCTCTATCTCGTCTGGTTCTAATTCAATAATGTGGTTCAGGTCTTTCACATATTTACGTAACATAGATATGTGAAAAACGTTATGAACACGAGACATATATGGTGGAAAAGTGAGTCTATACGCCACAGTTCCTACTCGATCGAGGATTAAAAATGGGCCAATGAATCAAGGGTTGAGCTTTTCTCTCTTTCCAAATCTCGTAACTCCCTTCCATGGAGTAACACGTAATAACACATGATCTCCAATATCGAATTTCACGTCCTTTCGATGAAGATCAGCATAACTCTTTTGTCGATCTTGTGAGGTTTTTATACGTTGTCGGATTGTTTGAATATTTTCCGTAGTCATACATACCAACTCCGGTCCCAACAACGTTGCTTCACCCACCTCATCCCAGCATACTGGAGAACGATACTTTCTTCCATACAACGCCTCAAATGGAGCCATGCCAATACTTGCTTGATAACTGTTGTTGTAGGAAAACTCCACCAATTGTAGGAACTTATCCCAACTTCCCTTGAAGTCAAGGACACGAGTCTTAATAGATCTTCAAGAGTTTGAATGGTCCTCTCCGATACCCGTCCGGTCTCGAGGATGATATGCCAAGCTAAATCAGAACCGTGCCCATAGCTTTTTGCAAACTAACCCAAAATCTTGAAGTGAATCTTGGGTCTCGATCAGAAACTATGGATACTGGCATACCATGCAGTCTTACAATCTCGTTTATGTACATACGAGCAAGACGTTCAAGTGTATAAGTTTCTCGTATATGTAGGAAATGAGCAGACTTGGTCAATCTATCAACAATGACCTAAATTGCATCTATGCCTTGAGAAACCTTGGGAAGACCAGTAACGAAATCCATGGTAATGTGTTCCCACTTCCATTCTGGAATTTCAAGTGGTTGGAATGGACCTTTTGGTACTTGATGCTCTGCCTTGACTCGTTGACAAGTTAAACACCTTGAGATAAATTCTGCTATCTCTCTCTTCATATTGCTCCACCAAAATGTATGTCAAGATCACAATACATTTTGGTACTCCCGAGATGGATTGCAAATCGGTGTGTTGTGCGCCTCCATCATGATTTTATACTTTAAATCGTGGTTGTTAGGAACACAAAGTCCTGGAGTTGACTCGAAGTATTCCTTCTTCATCGATTCTTGCTTTCGGTATATCACCTTCTTGTACTTTCTTCCTCATACGCATCAGCTCCAGTGCAGAGCTTGGCGGCTTTTAACTTTATCGATTAAAGTCGGTTCTACTCATATATTCGCCATCATCACATGGGTCCCTGGAGTCTTTATCTCTAACTCCATCCTTTGTAAGTCATACAAAATGGGCCTTTACGTTGACAATATTACACTCGTACCCGCATATGATCTTCTACTCAGTGCATCAGCTACTACGTTCGTTTTTCCAGGATGGTATTGAATAGTATGATCATAATCTTTCAATAGTTTGAGCCAACGTCGTTTCCGCATGTTGAGTTCCTTTTGAGTGAAGAAATATTTGAGGCTTTTATGATCCGTATAGATCTCCACTTTCTCCCTATACAGGTAATGCCTCCAAATTTTAAGCGCAAAAACGACAACTGCCAACTCTAGATCATGAGTAGGATAATTCCTCTCATATTCTTTGAGTTGCCGTAAGGCATAGGCTATGACCTTCCCATGTTGCATGAGAACACATCCTAACCCTTTGCTCAAGCATTCTTCAGAGATGACAAATCCTCCGAGCCGGATGGTATTGTCGAGCAGTCTTTGAAATGAGTCTCCTCTTGAGTTCTTGAAAACTCTTCTCACATTCCACTCTCCAACCAATTTTGTATCTTTTTCGAGTCACCGAGTTAATGGAGTAGCGATTTGAGAAAACCTTCTACGAATCTCCGATAATAACCAAATAAGTTTGAAAAGCTACGTACTTCGATCATTTGATTTAGGTTGCTCCCGACTTTGAATTGCTACCATCTTTGTCGGGTCAATGATATCTCATGATTTGATATCACGTGCCCAAGGAATGCAACTTCCTCGCTTTAACTCGCATTTCTTCAACTTGGCATATAACTTGTTTTCACGAAGCTTTTGGAGTATCAGCCTCAAGTGTTGCTCATGATCTTCACGACTTTTGGAATATATGAGGATGTCATCAATAAAGACGACCACAAAATGATCCAAATATTTCTTGAATACTCGGTTCATCATATCCATGAAGGCAGCATGAGCATTAGTCAATCCAAAGGACATGACTAAGAATTCATAATGCCCGTACCGAGTTTTGAAAGCCGTCTTTGGAATGTCATCGGTTCTAATCTTCAATTGATGATATCCTGAATGAAGATCAATCTTTGAAAAGAATTTGGCGCCTTACAACTGGTCAAATAGGTCATCAATACGTTGCAATGGGTACCTATTTTTGATGGTGACATGATTCAACTCCCGATAATCAATACAAAGTCGCATACTCCCATCTTTCTTCTTCACGAATAGAACATGAGCACCCCAAGGAGACGTCTTAGGAGGAATGAAACCAATGTCTAACAATTCCCTGCAGAATCGGTCTTTAACTCCTCGAAGTTCAATAGGAGCCATTCGATATGGGGCTTTGGAAATGGGTTTTGTATCTTTGGGTTCAAGGTCGATACAAAATTCAATTTCATGCTCAGGGGTAGGCTGTGAAGTTCTTCAGGGAATACGTCGAAATTTATTAACAATGAAATATCATTCAAAATCGCGTATTTTGTTTAGATCCGTGACATGAGCTAAGAAAGCTTGACATCCATTTTTCAATAAACGAATAGCTTTATGGCTTGAAATGACATTGATTGATTTTAATGGTTTAGTTGTTTGCATTCACATAATAGGTTGGTTAGGAATATGAAAACTAACAACCTTACGAAAACAATCAATTTTTACATGATGAGTAGTTAACCAATCAATCCCTATAATCACGTCAAATGCAAATATTTTCAATGAAATAAGATCGACAGGTAATGTGAGGGTACCAATTTGAACCAAACAAGACTTATAAATAGTGGATGTAAAGAAGGTTTCTCCCAACGAAGTTTTAACAGATAAGTCAAAGTCTAATTTCTCCGGAGTCAAATTTAATCGTTGAGCGCAAGGAGGAGAAATAAAGGAATGGGTAGAACCGGTATCAAATAAGGTATAGACTTCGCTAGAGTTTATGATAAGCTTACCCGTGATGACCTCGTTCGGGTTCCTTGCTTTTTGGTAGGTCACAACAAATGCTCTCCCTTGCACCACCGACTTTGACTTTTCTGGGACGACCTTTGGTGCCTCCATCCTAGCTGAACTTGTCTTCGATGAACGACAAAATTGGGCTAGGTGACCTTCTCTTCCACAATTATAACACGCTTTGGATGGCATCGCGCAGTTTGGATTGATGTGTCCCACCCCTCCGCATTTGAAGCATATGATAGGTGGTCGTTCTCCTTCCTTAACCACGGTTGCTGGTGCTGACATCTTTCCATCATTGTTGAATCTCCTTTTCTTGAAATATCCATTTTTACTTGTCTTGGCCATGATTACCACCGGTGGTTACCATTTCGCATGTTGATTCCTCCACGCTTGTTGTCACCGCTTGATGGACCGATACCACCGGTATTTTCATGTTGCTTGCTTTCTCTTGGTTGCGTTGACTCGTTACAGCTCCAATAATCGAGCCCTATTTACAACATCTCGAGTACAAACACGCTTTATGAGAAATAAGATATTGACGTATCTCCGCTTTCAAACCTCTTAAAAACATTCGTGTCATTCGCTCCTCATTATCGACCAAATGGGATGCAAACCGGATAACTCCGCAAATTTAGCCTCGTATCATGGATACCTGGCCATATTGTTTTGCTCCAACTTGATAAACTCCACCTCTTTCATGTGATTTAATACTTTCGGAAAGTACTTGTCGTTGAATAGCTCTTGGAACTTCTCCCAAGACATCTTGAGGCCAGTCGGGTAATGCGTTTCTGATTCTCACCAAGAATCGCCTCTTCATGCAACATGAAGGTGGCGAAGGGAACCTTTTGGTCCTCGGAGCATCCCAAGACATCAAATATCTTGGTGATCTACTTTATCCACGCATCCGCCTTAAGTGGTTTTGGCTCTCCAATAAACTTGGGTGGTCCCAGCTCCTTGAACAGTTTAGCGGTGACCGTTCAAGAGTTTCCAGTGTTTCCACCTGCATTTTGAACAGGAGCCGCTCTCGCCTGATGTTGCATGAATTGCATAAAGCCTCTGAACATTCCATCATTCATCATTTGGTCAGTGTTGTTGTTTGCGTGAGGATTGTTGCCTTCCTGATGCACATTATTCTGATTGTTGATCTGTGGAGACTCAACGGTCTCTTGTGCCCCATTGCTATTCTCAATATTCTCGGATGCCATTTTCAAATCGCCACAAAACAAGGGTTAATTGACATGCAACATATTATCTCTATACTCGACCAAACCCAATTAAATACCAAAAAATTTAGGTAGGTCATACTAAGCGAAGGAATTCCCGTCTCTCCCTCCTAGTTCTAGTCTCACATCTTAGCCAGGATCATATCCTAAAGCTTTGATACCAATCATGTGGCGCCCCCAAAACAGTATACATCACCTATTACGAGTCGCCAAATACATGGTACAGAATACAAATACATCTTAATTATACAAGTGTCGTGCAAAGTACGACAAAACATAAGTTGTGAGTTTTAATACAAATATTATCGTTTAGACAATATACAAACTCAAATTCAATATTATTACATTTATTTTCCCACTATTTCACTGAATAGTGAGGACTATTAATGCTATCATCTGGTACGTCACTCCGTTCCCCGACTAATCTCTGCTACGTTCTCATTTCCTGAAGAGAACAATGAAAGTAAAAGGGTGAGCTCAACTAGCCCAGTAGGAAATATTATGACTAAGATAATGCATAATATATTATCATTAGCCTTAAACAGTGTTAAACTGATACAATATAACAAACATCAAGTTTAACTGCAGCGGAACAAGCAATCCATTAAAAGAGTTAAGTAGAGAATAAAATCTACTATCTTTTATGATTTAAAAGGTTATTCATCACTTTTATCATTTGGGACTCAACAAATAAATAATCCACATCATCGAATCACCCCTCGTGACTACTACCCAAGGATATTCTTTAGTATCACGACTACAATTATCCATGCACTATGGGCTAAGAATATTTGTGTATTTATTAATGGTCATGATCATGCCAACAACTGTCCATCAATGCACTACGGGCCAATGAGGATTTTTACCACATCATTTCTAACATTATGGTCATGATTACACTGAATAATCCCTGGTCATAATCATACCAAGTCCATCTATGCACTACAGGACACAGATGACTTTCAAAAAAAATATAAACATGAAGATGATGACAATGATATAAGAATTCAATAAAAACAAGTTCAAGAATTAATTTATACAGTAACTAATAATGTCCAAATTGTCAACATGATACTACTTTGTAGAGTAAAATTCAAGAATGCTCGTAAGAATATTTCCATGAAAAGATCTTTGGATGAGCGCAAATATCAAGGATATTCCACTAATTTCATGGAGTATAAAGTCAAAACTTTAACCAACCGAGTATAACAAGGAATGGAATAATAAAAGAAATCACCGTGTATGCGATAGATCGCATGATAGGTTATTCCAACGTAATAATAAATAACGGAATCAGTCCCATGTAAAATGCATGCAGACGGATATTCCAATGTAATAATAAAAGGCGGAATCAAGTGCGGCGTAAAACGCTTCGCATACATGATATTCCAATGTAATAATAAAGACGGAACCAGTCCGGCATAGAACGCATGCATGACGGATGTTCCAATGAGAATGATAAATAATGGAACGGTCCCAAGGCGTAAACGCATGAATGAGGATGTTCCAAATGAATGATAAAGAATGGAATAATGTAAGAATTTCACCAAGTATAGGGTAGCCTGTATACAAAGTTATATTCCAATAGAATAATAATGAATGGAATAATGTGAAGTTCTCTTCATGGATAAGAAAGAAATAATACTCCCTACGAGTACAACAAATAATATTCCTACCTTGGAAAAAGCGGATAATCGGAATAGTGAGGTAGCAGACTTCTCTTCTTCTTTCTCTATAATTTCTCTCTATAATAATCGCTCTAAAGCTTTTGTGAATTGGTGAGAAATGAAGGAAGAATCAAACTTCTATTTATAGGAAAATATAGTTTCGATAATTGCGTTTTGGGGCTCAAAAATTACTGATTACAATACCTCCAACTTTTCTTTCATTTTTAATTTAGTCCTGCAAGTATTATCAAATTTGCACCACCTCCCCTAATAGTAAATAATGTGAATCGATAGTTCAATCATGTGAATCAATAGTATAATCATGTGAAAAATACGAATTACAATATAGTACCTCCATCTATACCTCTATTTTTAACTTAGTCATGCAAGTATTATCAATCTTACACCAACTCCCCTAATAGTAAATAATGTGATTCAATAGTACACACATGTGAACAAATAGTTATATAAGCATGTGAATTAGTAGCAATTAATTGCTCATTTATCCAGATAAATTACCCGATTTATCAATATAACCCCCTAGACATCAATTATCATCTAATAGATGTCGATTTCCACTAACACTAATAATCCCAACACAATGGAACTATCAAAATTCATTTTTAATCAACACAACTTATTCATCATTAATATTATAACTCACAATATTTAACAACCGAAGTCATTCCTGAGAAGGAGGGGGCTTTCCGATAAGGATTTCTCCTTATTGGCGCGCAATTAGGTGACCAAACCTCTCCTTGATAGAACTTCTAGACATTGTCAATATTGTAAATAATATTATGAATAACTTTGTCGTCTCAATTATTAATTTAATAATATAAAATATTATGTAAATGATACTGTGACAATAATTGAATCAATAATATGAGAGATATGATGCAGTAATTACTGTAGCAATAATTGAGTATAACTTAGTGACTTCTCACGTAAGCATCAATAATCAATCTGCAGTGTCTACTTATGCAACCACCAGCGTATTATTGTACTTTTACACCGGGTGTTTCAACGATTAACGATAAAACTTCCGTTTATTTTCATAAAGTATTTTTGTCATTTTCTCAATCCGACAATAATTTTGTTGTGGGGTCCACCAATGATTATGCCAAGTTATGCACGAATATTCCACTGTTAAAATGAATATTCCCAGACCAATCGAATATTATATAACAACTTGCATTACTTTGCAAAATTTGTAAATATTACTCACAACTATAACATTATATCAAATCCACACCATAATATTCAAAAATATATATTTAGAGAAAATTTAATCTTTATTCAAAAAGTTGGGGTCTTACATAGAAGGGAACTGATCCTTCCTTCATTGATTAACATATGAAGAATTTCCTTTATAGGTTGGCCTAAATAGGTGAATTCCCTTTTGTTGGCAAAATCCCTACGGGCCTTGGCATTTGCTCTCTTTGTCACTTTGTCTTCCAGCATTTCATTTTCTGAAAGTGACAAGGGAATATTCATGACAAGAGGTAGGAGAGGGCCAGCATGCTCTTGGCTGATTAACCGATGTGTCACTTGATCTTGATAAGTCACCGGTTCGCCAATTGCTCAATTTGCTTGCATAGAGCTTTCATCTTTTCGTTCCATTGTGAATCTGGAACTTGGCATAATCCCATTTGTCATCACCGTCTTTGAGGGTGCAGGAGGATTCACAATTTGAAATTGGAATTCATGCCTCTTACTCCAATTTATCATGTTGACCTCTTCTTCTTTGTGTTGAGGAAGAGGGTTGTCTTGAACATGAGGCTGATCTGGTTTGGTGACCACGACCTCCCCGTTGTCTATCAGGTCCTGGATCTTGTGTTTCAAGGCCCAACAATCCTGAGTATCATGTCCAGGTGCCCCGGCATGATAAGCACATTTCCGCGCAACATTGAAACCCCGTCAATTAGGGCCGGTTTGGTGGAAGAAGATCGTAATTTTCTTCGTGTTGTCGGGAAGATTGAGAATGTTCTCGAGGGTATCCCCTAAGGGTGTAAACACTCGAGGGCGTTTGACTTCTCCACCTTTTGGTATTGGAGGGTTTGCAGACTGTGCTTGAAAGGGAGTATAGTTTCTCCTTTAAATAGGCATGTTTTGATTGCCTTTTTGGCCTTGTAGTATCAGGGAAACATCTTCCTCTTTCATTTTATGGACCCTTCGGGGGTTGTTTCCATAATTTCCGAATTGGATGTGATCGACAGAATGACTTTGAGTGCAACTAGGTCTTGAATCTTCCTACTTCAATCCCATCTCAAACCATCTCCCCATGTTTGACCATTTCAGAAAATGGTTTGCCGATCCCGGCTAAAACTCTTTCATAGAAAGGTGCTTCTTGTATGTCTATGAAAGTCATGACCATCTCTGATTCTATCATGGAAGGACTAACTTGGGCAGCCAGGCGTCTCCACCTCTGAGCATACTCTCTAAAAGACTCGTTAGACTGTTTCTTAATCTTGGTAATTTGATATCGATCAGGAGCCATTTGAGATTGAAAGTTGTATTGAGTGAGGAAAGCATGTGCTAGCTCTTTCCAGCTATGGATCTTTGAATTGTCTAATCTTGCGTACCACGACCGGGCTTTTCCAGTTAGACTTTTCTGGAACAATTGCATTCTAAGCTTTTCGACCTCTGCATAAGATCCAAGTTCTTCAATAAACACCTTTAAATATGTGTAAGGATCTCCTAACCAGTCATATTTTTCAAAGTCAGGCGTTTTAAACTTTTCTGGATAATGAACACTAGGGAAAATACACAGATCAGCATATGAAACACTCCCGTGTGTTCCAATTCCTTTGATAGCACGAAGAGTTTCTTCCATTTGGAGGACTTTCTTTTTGATGTCACCAGTGTCTGGGTCTCCAGTGGGATGGGTAGCATCATGAGTTTTGTTGGTCGTATCCAACTGTAGATCAGGTATTGTAATGATCGGAATTCCTCCTTGTGTGGAGGATTCAGCATGTACGGGTATTTTGGGACCCTGATTAGACTGATGTAATTCTTTGAGTAGAACAGCCAAATCTGTAATTTGTTTGCTTAATTCGTCGAATTCTTTGCGAGAAACTGGATTAAGTTCAGTTTGGTCGGATGACGACATGATTGACTGTAGGCCTGTTGCCTTTTTGGACTTTGACTGGGTAGTAGGTCCGATTGGTTCCCTGCGAAAGACTTGCATAGTTTAGTCTTTAGGGAATGTGTATAATGACATGTTATGTGATGTGTCCGTTTTAGGAATTTTATCCTGCAAAACGGATGTCAGCTGTTTGTAGCATTAAAATATGTATGTGTACACATTTCTTCATATTTCTCATTACATGCAGATATATATGGAATGTAATTACAGGTAATTGTGTTTACAAGTAATTTGAAATGAGAGCATGAAGAGACTTTCCTCCGTTTTGGGTTTATCAGAGGCTATCTTAGGTTACTCTCGCGGCTTTTTGGCATGAAGGTTCCCAAATCATCGCAATCTACTTGACGGGAAGTTAATCCGGTTTTTCAACTAGAGCGAATTTGGGTGGTGCCTTTCCTGAGCCTCGAAGAATTAGTCTTCTCACGAGTCCAGTAATCAAACACCGACGTGATAGCCTCCTGGTTGAGGGACCATACATTTACATACATCACGTCTTATCGTATGAAAATGATGACATGTACGAAACACTAATACGACAAGCAGATATGGTGCGAAGCACTAATATCACAAGCAGTTATGGTGCGAAGCACTAAGTGTAATAAGGAAATGCATTCGTACATATTCATCAAATATAAATGCAACATCCACACACAAGCAGATAACAGTTTTGAAAAGATTGTAATAGCGGCTTAAGTCCTCTTACTAGAGTCCCCAGCAGAGTCGCCACATGTCGACGTCGGGATTTTTAAATGTCCCTTTCCGTTACTTGTTTTTTGGTGTTCTCATTTTAAGTGAGATTTGTTTGAAAAAACAAGTGAAAAAGGTCCGACATGTATAATGTCGACGATGGGACTGTTAAGAGTCGCCAGTTGGTTTTTTAAATGGTTGTACCAACACAACCGAGAAAAGGTTTGCACATTGACCCGTGATGTGACATCTAAAACGAATTAAGTGAAACCGAGATTTATTAGGGTCCCGGGGACTTGGTTTTGTGGAGGGAAGGTGTTATGCACCCCCCGACATCCGTCTTACCACGGTGACCACCTCTTTTCAAGAAACTATTATCTAAATGTGTGTGTGTGTCAAATGTGTTGTTATTTGGAAGTAGTCACGAGGCCTCGTTACACTTATATACACAGAGGTTTGAATTTATGTAAAATTCGGTTTTAACAAGATATAGCAATGAGGTTTTATAAAAAAGGTTTTTCAAACCCTGATGCTCAATAGTAATTGAGACCTTTTACACTCCCATTATATTAAGTGTTCGGCTTGATTGATTTTATTTTACGAGATCAGGCATCCGTATACGAAAATAATGTACAAAATAATGTCGACTTCCTCATGGGTATGGAAACCATCTAAGGAACCTCGGACATCGCAGAATAATTTACAAGTCGCCATAACCCGAAAATGTCCATCACGAACCGAATCTAGATCCAATAAATTTGAATCATGATCACATGATTCCTAGGCGCATACATATCTGTAATTTGTATGAAAGTAGTAAGCGGTATATATATAAAAGTTTGTAAATATATATATATATATATATATATATATATATATATATATATATATATATATATATGAGACATGATCACCAACTACGAAAGCACCTCCATGGGGGATCGAAATGTAAATAAAGTCAGACATACGGCCAACCGCCACGAAGGAACTTCAAGGCGGGGACGAAATGTAAATAAAGTCATAAAAGCGATCAATTGCCACGAAGAAAACTCAAGCGGGATTTAAATATATATATATATATATATATATATATATATATATATATAAAAGCGTTAAGCGACCGGATGTAAAATCCGTGCTCATCGAACATAGTTCGACAGCAGTTCATATATATAAGTATATATATATATATAAGCGAATAAGCATTTAGGATGTAAAATCCGAGGCTCATCGAATGTAGTCCCAGACACACGCTTAATATATATAAGTATATATATATTAAGCAATAAACGCCCAAAATGTAAAATATGGGCTCATCGAACAAAGTCCAGACACACAATTAATATATATATATATATATATATATATATATATATATATATATATATATATATATATATATATATTAAAGCGATAACGCTTTCGGATGTAAATCGTGCTCATCGAATGCAGTCCGACAAAGCAGTTAGTATATATAAGTATATATATATTAAAGTCATAACGCTCAGGATGTAAAATCCGGGCTCATCGAATGTCCGACACACGCTTAATATATATAAGTATATATATATTAAAGCGATAAACGCACTTTGCATCAAGTCTAGGCTCATCGAACAAAGTTCGACACACAGTTCATATATATAAATATATATATATATATAGAAAAGCAAATAAACGCTCCAGACCGAAGTCTAGGCTCAATCGAGGCATAACTCGATAATGTTAGTCAATATATATATATAATATATATATATATACACAAACTGAAACAAAACCACGGACCAAAGTCCGGGAAAATGCGCGCAACACGACTCTCAACGTGAAGAAGGGTGTGTGCAGAGATGAAGAGAAAGACTCTAAAGTGTGTGAGAAGGCTTACAGTTGAGTACCAAAGAAGACTTCTATATCTTTAGAATGGGTAAACACCCGGCTTTTTGTAGGTACAAAGAGGCTATATGTGAGCTCACAGTGTTTAAAATTAGAAAAGTACTCAAGACGGGGTGAGTCTTGAGCAAATTAGGCGGGTGGCTTCCTCATGGTTTTCTTTTCAAAATGGGCATTCCAAGCCCTCTATTTATAAACGATTTAGCCAAGTAGTGTACGGAGAGCAACCCGGGTGGGCTGAGTTTTTGGTCGGTCGTCTCGAGCACGTGAACTTCGGGCACTATAATGTCCACTCGAACTTTCGTAAGTGCAATCCGGAATCCGTTTGAGGTATCTGGGACCTATTTTGGACCACTTGTTGTCGAGAGTTATGCGATGGCATGGGATTAGAGTTTGTCTGAAGTCATTGAAGATGGGACGATGCCCTACGGTCTTCAAGCTTCAACTTTCATCCGTTACCCTTTGATAATAGTCACTCGGGATTGGTTAGTCTGGTGGGACATCTTTGCGTAGAGATGTTGAGATGACATGGCGTGGCATCGCATTTGCGAGCTGACGATGTTGCCCCTCACCGGTGTTATCGACGCATTGGGCTGATAAAGCAGACGTTGCTCAAAGCTTAGCTGAGATTGGACTGCTGTATTTGTCGAAGATCCTCATTGTCATCTTTGAGGTGTGCATGTCTTCCCGATGTTATCGCTGGGTTGGTACAGTGTATCTTGTTGTGAGCGTCGAGATTGAAGCTGGTCGCATTTGAAACAAGCATTTTCATGGTTATCACCGAAACTGCCTTCCTTGGGGTTATCACCAAGGTTGGTGGTTATTCCCATGGTTGGGACTGAGACAGGATACCTCGGGGTTATCTCTGAGATTAATCGGTCTTCTCCGGTGTGTCTTCCGGTATTGGATCTGCATGCCTCGGGGTTATATCCGAGGTTGCAATTGTTACTCCCAGAGTGGGCTTCGAGGTTGATGCTGAGCTTCCGGTAGTATCCGGTATGGATATGGATTGTCTTTCTGGGTTCCCTCTTAAAAGATGAATCTGTCCTCCTGCAATGTTAGTGACAGGTATACATAAAATTTTGAGTGTCTACAATATATATAAATATAAGCAAATAAACGCTCCAGTCCGAAGTCTAGGCTCAATCGAGGCATAACTCGATAATGTTAGTCTAGATATATAAATATATATATATATACATACAAACTAAAATAAAACCACAGACCGAAGTCCGGGCAAACGCACGCAACACAACTCTTAACGTGAAGAAAGGTGTGTGCAAAGATGAAGAGAAAGACTTTAAAATGTGTGAGAAGGCTTACAATGGACTGCCAAAGAAGACTTCTATATCTTTAAAGTGGGTAAACACTGGCTTTTGTAGGTACAAAAGTAGATATATATGAGCTCACAGGTGTTTAAAATGAGAAAGTACTCCGTATGGGGTGAGTACAGAGTAAATTGGGCAGGGCTTCCTCGCCATTTTCTCTTTTAAAATGGTCACCCCAAGCCCTCTATTTATAGAGAGTGGAGCTGCAGGTGTACCTGTGACTGGGCCGCAGGTGTACCAGAGGCAACCCGGGTTGCCCCCGGTTTCTTAGGTCGGGTCGTCTCGTAGTACGTGCACTTGGGTACTGTAATGTCCGCTCGAACTTTCAAAAGTGCAATTCGGGCATCCGATTGAGGTATACAGGACCTATTTTGGACCGCTGTTGATCGATTTTGCAATCAATGAAAACACGCAAGTATACGCGGTCAACAAGTAATAAAGTGAAAGTAGAGTATTGTTCCCACGAGGACTTATTTAATAAAAATCACCAAGTACTAATTCTTAACCAAACTAATTTTATTTAAACAATCTCAAATCGTGTTTTTTCTAATTAAGAAAACTAAATTAACTAATTAAAACTAAGATTTTAATGAATGAATTCAAATAAATAAAGATTAAGACTTTAATATCCCCAATTATGAATTATAAATCAATTATCCAATTATCCCAATTATTATGCCTACTGAATTGTTAATAGGAATTCTCAAATGCCAAAAGTCCTTTTCCAAGTGATCAATTGCCTTCTATTTAATCCAGATTAATCTTGCTATATTCATATGCAAAACAATTGAATTAAACTCGTTATAATCCTAATTCCTTATGTGTTACATGCGGCGAAAAGATATTTTCATTCTATTCACAAACCTAATTATTCACTGTGCAAATAACTAAGTCACATGATATCATGCCCAGTTCTAACCCTAGAATTCCTCTTCCAATTCCTTCTAGAGTAACAAAGTAATTACTGATCAAATAATTAAGCAATAAGCACAAGACAAGATAAACAACTCACTTTAACATAAATAATTAGAATATAATGAATAACTAATTCATAGCCATAAAAGTTCAATTGAAATCTTAATAAAAGAGTTAGTTCATAATTAATGAATTAAAACCAAGAATCCACAACCTGAATAGACATCAAAAGATAAAAAGTAAGATGAGAGAGAAGAGAATAGAATCATTTAATCAAGAAATCGATGCTCCCATCTTGCTTCTGCTCTCGATCTTCAATGGTCTCCAAGTTGCTTCAATCTCCAAAACTAATAAGAACTAGGGTTATTTTCTAATCTAAAGGAGTGTTTAATCTAGGCTAAGCTATGTAATCTCCCTTTATTTTATGCCTTACATCATGTATTTATAGGTTACAAGTACAATTTTTAGTTTTGGAACAACCCCTATCCTATTCGAGTCAAAAAGGTGTCAAAATTATTAAAACGGCGTCAGTCCGCACCAAACCCTTCCCAAGCGCCTCAAATAACAAGCAACATTGAGTTCGCCTTCTAGCGCCCGGCTATAAAATACACTAAAAATCGCGCCCCACTGGTGTGGCAAAAATCTGACATTTTCTGCTCCGACGTCCTTTGGGAAAATGGCCATAACTTCTTCGTCCGAACTCCGATTTTGATGATTCAAGATGTTCCGGAAATAGGAGAAGTAGATCTACAACTTTCATTCTTGAAGTTTGTTGAAATAATGTCAGGAGATATAGTCAAATTGGCTACGAAGTGGCTGCTGTGTAAATGGCAAGCCGAAAACGCGAATCTAGCCACTCCAAACATCGATCCATGTAACTTTTGTCCCAATTCCTATAAAATAACATAAAACATGCATGAATAGACACAAACACATAAAAACATCCTAAAAGACTTAAGAACAACAATAAATTAAGCCCGAATGTATCCAATTCATGGGTATAAAACTCACTCATCAAATACCCCCAAACTTAAATCTTTGCTTGTCCTCAAGCAAAAACACAAAATGTTATGCAATGCAATATAATGAAACTAATCTATATGCCTACTGAATCCAACAAAGAATGATAGAAACAAGTCTATTCAACCTACTTTAGAAAATCAAGTAAACATGATAATACATCATATTAAAACAAATCAAGAATTTCCCAATCAATCATCAAATCTTGAGATCGTTATCAACGATATAGTGCGTGTGTGCCCACAACAATGTTAACTCGATATAAAATCAAATTTAAGACATAATAGATATCTTTGAAGGCATCATACAAAGTAAAATTCACAAAATTCACGAACAAGCTATATCCAACTAAAGTCAAACATCCACCAAGTTCAAGAGTCCAATCTGGGATACTTATGCTTTACTTTTCATTACGGGGCTTTTTGCTCTTTTCCGCTTTTATTGTTTTTTTTTAACCATAATCGTGCAATGTCTCATTCCATTAGGCTAACAATGTCATCCTTAGCTTGCTTTCGACCAATGACTCCCGGACCATATAAGACCTTAGGGCGCTTAGGTTTTAAGATACCCTTCTAAGTGCATTTTACTCAAGTAACAAAGGCCCCAAACAAAACTAGCCACCAGTAAAATTTTTTTTTTTTCTTTTTTTTTATAGATGGTTGGTGAGTGCGTTTTACGCTTCATCTCACGCTTGTGTTTATGGGGAGTGTTTCTCCTCAACCCACCACAAGACTCAACATGTTTTTTTTTTAGCTTATATACCCCAAAATTTCCCCCCAAACTTAAGTTTTTATCAAAATTTAGCCATCTCCGCTTATTCATGTCTTTCATTCCTTCACACTAGTATTATACTTAAGAAATCCATTATGTATCAATTTAAACTTAATCAGTTAACATAGCTGTTATTAACGTACTAACCTTGATTATACCAGTTTCAAACAAGAAAAGATTCAATTCATAACAAGAAATCACATCAAAGCCTTAATATTCAATACTATACTTATCTACTTAACTCCGGTCTCATCATTGGCCAAAATAGACTTTTTACTATCTAACAGTTGGAATCATGCAAATATAAACTAATCGCAACAAACATAGTAAACTAACTACTATTTTTGCGATTTTAAAATTTTTTTTAAAACAAAAAAAAAAAAAAAAAACGAATGCAACAACTAAATGTAAATAACCCGAAAACATAACGAACTACAATGTAAATAACTAACTATATGCAATACGACACTAAAATGCCCCCAAACTTAAACTAGACATTGTCCTCAATGACTGAAATAGAAAAAATTAAAGTAGAGGACTTCCCTGAAAATATAGCAATCTTCCTCCTTGCCCTCTAAGTTTGGAGAATAGGCTAAGCACATGGAACAAATTGGGCACCACACTTGAATTTGACTTGAATAACCTGTAAAACCATGATAGAAGCAATTTTATTAAATCCTAAATAAATGCAAATTCAAAACTACTAATATAAAACTTAATAAAACTAAAATAAAAATTAAACTTGGGTTGCCTCCCAATAAACGCTTGTTTTATAGTCTCAGCCTGACTTCTTCAATTCTCTATCCAATTCCCCTACGAAAGTTGAGGAACCCTCCATCCATCGGAAATAATATAGCTTTTGGTAGGTTCCCATTTACGATAGCCATTGTATTAAAGTCACCTAGCATGCTTTCTTTAGATAAGATCACATTCAAGAACGTCCGAAGATCTACGTGGTTTCTCCATTGTGTTCTGCGAATATATTACGGTATTGAAGCTTGTCGATTACATAACAGTTTCTTCTTCTATCTTCTCCAGCTCATCGCACCATGGTTTCGAAGGTGTACTTGCTTTTACATCACAGAGAGTATTGCCGACGACATGACTACCAATCGGACAAGGTTTTGCAAATCTAACCGGACTCTTGAACTGTGGAGGAGAAGGCACTTGAGGCATAAATAACATTGGCTCATCATCATTGGTTCTCACAATTAGTTCTTCAAACCTTGTTGTCATTATCCCACTTGTCTCCTCTTTTCATCTCGTGGCTCATCCAGCCAGATTTGGCTCGGGGCTCTCCATCGATCTCTTGGAATCCATGTCATAGGTCCGGTGTATTGAGGACGCACTTTGCTCAACGCATGTGCTATCTGTTCCACTTGATTTTCCAGATTCTTTAACGATGCCCCATGGCATTGCAAAGTAAGATCTACTTGATTCAATTTCTTATCTTGTTCCTCGTTCTTTTTGTCAGAAGCTCTAATGAATTTTTCCAAGGCTTCTTCCAAACTTGATATCCTCTCCGGTTGTTGAGTCGATTTTGAAATTCGGGAGGTGTTTTGTTGTCTAGGTGGTTGAAATGCAGACTTGATTGTTACTCCATGAAAAATCCGGGTGATACCCCCAATCGATGATAGTTGTTGGGATAGACATAATTATTGGGGTAATCACCACTATCTTTATCGCATCATCGAAATCGATGATGGCGCATTGATGACTCGTATGATTTCCAAAGACAATAATCACAAGTAACTCCATACTTTGTGATCTTTGAGCTTCAAAAGCTTCAAACATCCTCGAAAGTGTCTCAATCATCTTGACAATGCGAGAAAGTTTCTAGAGTCTTTCAATCTTCGCTCCCCTTGGTTGAGTCATATGTTCGTGTATGGCCATTGATACACAAAAGCCATCCATGGTACCTGAAAAGAGAGAAATATAGAAAGAGAATTAAAAATAAAAATAAAAATGTTTAAATTAAGACTAATTTGATTGAAATTAATATTGGAAACTAATTATTAAATTAATTCCCCGGCAACGGCGCCAAAAACTTGTTGATCGATTTCTCAATCAATGAAAACACGTATGCATATCTGCGATCAACAAGTAATAAAGTGATAAGTTGAGTATCGTTCCCACAGAAATTCTAATTAATAAATCCCAACTACTAATACTATATCAATTCATTTTTATTCAAACAATGATAAATTATGATTTTCTGAATTATTAACTCAAAATTAAACACTTAAAAGATATTGTACTAAGATAAGCGAATAACTAAGCTAATACTTGAGTGAATGACTTCCGATAGGTAAATATTAAGACTTCAATATCCCCAATTATGAACTATAAATCAATTATCTAATCATCCCAATTATTATGTCTCTTTGAATTGTTAATGAGAATTCTAAAATGCCAAAAGCCCTTTTCCAAGTGATCAATTGACTTCTATTTAATCCAGTTAATCTTGCTATATTCCTATGCAAAACAATTGAATTAAACTCTTTCCAATCCCAATTCCTTATATATTTACATGCGGTGAATGATATTTTCATTCAATTCACAAACCTAATTATTTATCATGCAAATAACTAAGTCACATGTTATCATGTCCAGATTCAACCCTAGAATTCCTTTCCCAATTCCTTCTAGAGTAACACGGTAATTATTGGCCAAATAATTAATCAATAGAATCAAAACATGATAAACAATCCACTTCAACATAAATAATTAGAATGAGTGAATAACTAATTTATAGTCATAAAAGTTCAATTGAAATCTTAATTAAAGAATTAGTTCATCACGGAAATAAAAACCATTAATTGTTGACAAATCATCCTTAAAAAATTACAAATTGAAAATAAGGAGAAAAGAAGAAACTCATGAGCCAATCCTTAATCTCCAAGTAATCTTGTGTAGCCTTCAATGGAAGAACTCGTTGAATCCTCCTAGAATAATAAAAAAATCTCCTCTTTTATTTGACACTTAGTTTCTTTTATAGCCTCCCTCAATCCTCATCCAATTAGGTTTTACATTAGCTCCCAATAGCCAAGTCAGTCCAACCAAAAGTCAAACGCTTAATCCGGTCAAGGTCGGTAGAGGCTCGGTAGCCCGTGGCATAGGTAATGTAATTTCCAGTATGCCGTGACTGACTTCTAAAATTACCAGTTGCCATTAAATGCTTGAATTTCCCATAATTGCCCCTCCGACTTCCAAATCGCAAAAAAAAGATATAAACACAATAAAAATGCTACTAAATAACTTAAGAATGCAATAATTTAAGTCTAAATATATCCAATTTATGGGTATACTACCCATTCATCAACCGCCGTTGTTGAGAGTTGTACAATGGCATGGGATTAGAGTTTGTACGAAGTCATTGAAGATGGGACGATGCCCTCCAGTCTTCAATCTTCAAATTCCATCCGTTACCCCGCACAATAGTCACTCGGGATTGGTTTTCCTTGATTCTTGTGGGACATCGTTGTGTAGAGATGTGTGTATGAAACGTCAAGACGACATGGCGTGGCATCGCTTTGGCGAGATGACGATGTTGCCCTTCACCGGTGTTATCGCACGGGTTTAAAATTTACTCAGCGATCGTTCTCGTGGCTTCGGTGAGATTGGATCAGAATTGTTGAAGGTCCTCAGTGTCATCTCTGAGGTGTGCCTATCCTCCCAGTGTTATCTCCTGGTTGGTACGGAGTATCCCGTTGTGAGAGCCGGGATTGAAGCTGGTTGCATTTGAAACAAGCATTTTCGGGGTTATCACCAAAACTACATTCCTTGGGGTGATCACCAAGGTTGGTGGCTATTCCCATGATTGGGACTGAGACTGGATACCTCAGGGTTAGCTCCGAGATTCATCGGTCTACTCCGGTGTGTGTTCCGGTATTGGATCTGCACGCCTCGGGGTTATATCCGGGGTTGGAATTGTTACTCCCAGTGTGTGTTCTAGGGTTAATGTTGAACTTCCGGTAGTATCCAGAACGGATATGGATTGTCTTTTAGGGTTCCCTCTTGAAAGACGAATGTGTCCTCCTGCAATGTTAGTGACATCAGTACAAAAAATTTCGAGTGTCTACAGTACTATACTGTAATTCGTATTTTCACATGTCTAGAACTATTGATTCACATGAGTTACTATTGATTCACATGATTTACTATTAGGGGAGGTGGTGCAAGTTTGATAATACTTGCAGAACTAAATTAAAAATAAAGGAAAAGAGGAAGGTATTATACTATAATATTTCGAGCCCCAAAACGTGCAATTATTGAAACTATAAAAGCTCATTCCTTCATTATTTTTCACCAATTCACTAAAGCTATAGAGCAATTATTATAGAGAGAAATTATAAAGAGAAAGGAGAAGAGAAGTTTGCTACCTCACTATTCCAGTTTTCTTCTAAGGTAAGGGGTATTATTTCTTTCGTATTCATGAAGAGAGCTATTGTTATTCCATTTCTTATTATTCTGTTGGAATAACCTGTATACGCGGACTACCGTATACACGGTGAAATTCTTCTGTTATTCCATTCTTTATTATTCTGTTGGAATAACCTCTCTGTGCGGATTACGCATGACCTGGTTCCATTATTTATTATTACATTGGAATATCCACATGCATGCGGATTCGTATGACTGGTTCCATTCTTTATTATTACATTGGAATATCCCATGCATGCGCGGATTACGCATGACCTGGTTCCGTTATTTATTATTCTATTGGAATAACCTGTCTGTGCGGTCTATCGTATGCCTGACCTTCGTTGACGTGTACTTCACCAACAATTGAATCAACGGCTGAAAAACCCTGTGGGATAGACCGTCAAGGTTGCTTGACCTTCGTTGATGTGTGAATCAACGGCTGATATTCTGTGGGTAGATTGTCAAGGTTGCTTGACCTTCGTTAGCGTGTGAATCAACGGAACATTGCGTTGTGACCCCCGCCGGGGATCTGCTGGGGAATATGAGCAATCGAGCATGAAACCCTCGAATAGATCTGGAGCTCTGATAGGTTTAATCGCCATCGGCTGAGATAACGACAAGGCTGCTTGACCTTCATTGATATATGTGTCAACGGTTGTATGTGCATTGTAATCCCCTACCGGGGCTTCACGTTGTAACCCTCGTCGGGGATCTACGTTGTAACCCCCGTTGGGGATCTACGTTGTAACCCCTGTCGGGGATCACGTAGATCTTTTAGGGTAATGACCCGAAGTTGGCGGCATTTGACCTGTACAAGGTATTGCCGGATGGGATTTGTAACAAATGAGATCATTGGCAGGGTATACCTCATGTTCGGGTGACTACCAATGAGTGATGTACAGACTCAAAGTTTCATCTGAGAAGACCAGGATTGTATGCTATTTTGCTCAATCACGTAGCATTTTTATTCCCGATTTAACTTTTTTAGTCTGCAAGAACTCCTTTGCAACTCAAATTGGACCGAGCCAGAGGGGTGGGGCCCACATAGGGGTGCCACAGGTGCACCTACTTTAGCCATAGATGAGCCTGCGGCCAACCGTGTATGATATAATCCAGCAGGTTGGTAACACAAGTCACTTTCCACTTGTTTCGCCAAGGAAAATCCGAGAGCCTCCTTCAAATCTGCTGAGTTCGGGCTACTTTCTGCAAATTTTGTCACTGTACAAGTGTTCTGCACTATTCTGGTAATGTATGCATGTATTTTTTACAGTTTTTATCTGTTGGAATCTGAGTTTAAGCATGAAATGCATCTAAACACATAGTAGTGCTTATGTATGCACAAATGACTTGATAAAAAATATTCAACATAGTAAATGTTAGTATTAAACCATGTTGAACATAATGATGTGAAAAATTTTGACTTTTGAGAAAGTCAAATTGGCACCTTTTTCTGCTATTTTTTGTCCTATTTGAGGTCCAATGAGAAAAAGGTAGAAAGGCAAAGTACTCCTGATATTGAGGTTAACCTTATGCATGGATGATTTTGATTTTTAATGTATATATTATATATATGACTTTGGGGGATGTGTGCTGCTGATGGCCACCTAGACATGCCTATGTGCATGTGGATAGTCCTATTTTCAAAGGGGACTATGGCAAAAAAAATTCAAAATGTAGGCATTGGGTAGTCATGCATTTTAACTCTATTGTTTGTTAAAGTAAATGGATACATGCATATAGTCATAAAATGCATTATAGAAAGCTCCAGGTAAGGAAATACCACACCCTTTCTGAGGTGATTTGGAGACTTGTTGTCCAGATATTATGGATCCGGATCAGTAGAGTAGTTCCCGTGAGGACCACTCAGAGACACTTGAAATTTTACAGACTCATCCACTAACATTACGGGAAAGATGATTAAGTCTTTAAAGAGGAACCACGAAGACAATCCATATCCATTCTGGATACTACCGGAAGTTCAGCATCGACTCCAGAGCACACACTAGGAGTAACAATTCCAACCTCAGATATAACCCCAAGGAGTGCAGATCCAATACCGGAACACACACCGGAGAAGACCGATTAATCTCAGAGATAACCCCGAGGTATCCAGTCTCAGTCACAATCATGGGAATAGCCACCAACCTTGGTGATTACCCCAAGGAATGCAGTTTCGGTGATAACCCTGGAAATGCTTATTTCAAATGCAACCAGCTTCAATCTCAGCTCTCACAATGAGATACTTTGTACCAACCCGGAGATAACATCGGGAGGACAGGCACACCTCAGAGATGACACTGAGGACCTTCAACAATAAGAAGGTCAATCTCGGTGAAGCCACGAGTAATCCTTTATCATTAAAACCGGTGATAACACCGGTGAGGGGCAACATCATCATCTCGCCAATGCGATGCCACGCCACGTCGTCTCAACATTTCATACACATCTCTGCACTACGATGTCCCACAAGAATCAAGGAGAACAAATCCCGAGTGACTATTGTGCGGGGTAACGGATGGATTTTGAAGCTTGAAGACCGGAGGGCTTCGTCCCATCTTCAATGACTTCGTACAAACTCTAATCCCATGCCATTGTATAACTCTCGACAACGGCGGTCTGAAATAGGTCCTGTATACCTCAATCGGATGCCCAGATTGCACTTTTGAAAGTTCGAGTGGACATTATAGTGCCCGAGTACACGTACTACGAGATGACCCGACCCGAGAAACTCGGGCCAACCCGGGTTGCCTTTGGTACACCTGTGGCCAACCCTCTATAAATAGAGGCTTGGGGTGGCCATTTTGCAAGAGAAAACGGCGAGGAAGCCCTGCCCAATTTGCTCTGTACTCACCCCATACGGAGTACTTTCTCATTTTAAACACTTGTGAGCTCATATATAGCTACTTTTTACCTACAAAAGCCAGTGTTTACCCACTTTAAAGATATAGAAGTCTTCTTTTGCAGTCCACTGTAAGCCTTCTCACACACTTTAAAGCCTTTCTCTTCATCTTTGCACATACCCTTCTTCACGTTGAGAGTCGTGTTGCGTACGTTTGCCCGGACTTTGGTCCGTGGTTTTATTTTAGTTTGTATATATATATATATATATATATATATATATATATATATATATATATTGACTAACATTAACTAGTTATATTTGAGCCTAGACTTGATGCGGAGCGTTTATTTGCTTTTATATATATATATATATATATATATATATATAATCGAGTGTAACTTTTGTTCGATGAGCCTGAACTTGATGCCCGAGCATTTATTTGCTTTAATATATATATATATATATATATATATATAGCTATGTATTAAACGTTGTCAAACTACATTCGATGAGCTTGGATTTTACATCTCGAGCGTTACTTGCTTTATATATATATATATATATATATATATACACTTATATATATGAATATATGTTTAGACTCGAACTCATTACATGAGCACAGATTTTACATCCGGTATTATGCGTTATATATATATATATATATATATATATATATATATATATATATATATATATATATATATATTTGGGGGAAGCGGAAGAAGAGATATACAAGAGAAGAAGAACAAGTGCGCATACAAAACACAATTAAATTACTAAATAAAAACAATTTTATTGATTAATACAAACTATTTACAAGATAGATAACTAAAATGGACTTACAAGATTACTGAAATAAGAACATTAGATGAAGGGAGGGTTAAGTAGGCTAAACAGCGGTAGAGGCTAAAGATTTGTCAGAGAAGGATCTCTGAGTCTTTCTAAAATCTGCTTAAACCAAATGAATCCGATTTCCTTTTTATAGAACAAGGAAACGAATATTTACAAGATTACTATTACAATAAGCGAGGTAAAATAAAAGTAAAAACATTTTTTACTAAAGTAAAAGTACAAGTAAAACATTTTACTAAAGTAAAAGGAAAAAGAATCTGCTTTTCGGTGGTGGAAGCAGACGTCTTCTTTGACTAATGCGGTCGTGGGACCGGATGCTTGGTGAAAATTGCTTTGATGAAAAGCGAAGATCTTTACAATAATCTTTGCTGGCGGTGTTGAGGTTTCTTAGGGAGTAGGTGTTGAAAGGCTGCCGGAAGGCGGTGTTGAAATGCCTTGGGCGGTCTTGATGATTAAAAATTTGCTGAGTGAGTCTTGGTGGCTGAAATAGAGAATCACATCTTCACTTTGATTGATTAGAGATGGGCTCAAGAAAATGGATCTTGAGCATCTGAAGAACAATTGTGCCATAGGGGTCTGGCGCCTTCATAATCGAATCATGACTAGAATTATCTCCTCCGGGTGAGAAGAAGCTTTGTCGACTCTTCACGTGGCGATCAAGTCTTAAATGAATAGCATCGAATGAGCCTTAACTTCGAATTAGAATAATCGAAACATCATGGTGAAAGCGGTGATGTAATGATTTTGCTAATTCAGATTTTTTTTGATTCTTGGAGGATGCAATGGCGGATCCGTAGTAAGCTTACGATTGACGTTAAGCTGGAGGAGGTAATGAGGAGAAGAAGGCGGGAATTCTTTTTTTGAACTTGGCCTCTTATTACATCGACTCCAAATTTATCCCACCATTTAATTGAAAAGCAATGAGAGACACGAGAAATAGGAGAAAGAAAAGTCCAGTAGTCACGATTCCTATGGACGGACGGAGTGAAAAAATGATGACTTCTTGAGTGGTCAGTAACTATATATTGCCATTTCAAAATCCAAGGGATTTTATATTTACTACAAAATATAAGGAAGGCTGGAATTTCCTCATATTTGGAATGATAATTCTTGTGATGACAAAAATGCTCTAATTGGGCAAGGAGAGGTTTAGGAAAATGTCATGACTCAAACCGTACCTTGTCCACCAAAAATGAACCATTTGGGAATTGACTTTTAAATTTGTGGTCGGTGAAAAAGAACCACGGTGACTATGATCATCATTTTGATGAAGCATGATTTTATGCCATGCTTGAATATAATCATAATAGCAAAAGGAACTAGATTGATTAGAAAGAGATCTCGAGATCGATGGATGACTACTCAATCGATGAATTAAGGACTTGTTTAATATCAATGAATGATAAAGGAGTTTTGATTTATCATCATTGGCATAGATTAGTTTTATGAAAATGACTCTGTTTCAATAAGGATATCTCTATAATAAACAAGTGACTTATATGGAAATTTGAAGGAGTAAAATGCCATCCAGAAGGAAAATCTTGAAATTTCTTAAATGAATAGGGTCATTTTAGGTTTCATATTTAACTCAACATGAAATAAGTGATGATCATAAACACGAAGATAATCGGACCTTTGGATGACTAGGTTTTGAATGGAGTAGTTGGAGCTTACTAGAAAAAATATCAAATGGCTTTGGTTGACTAGCAAGAAGCGAGGAGTAAGGCTTGGGGACCGTATGCAAAGCACAGGAATTTATTATGTATGCTGGTGGTTGGGTGAGGAACAACAGATTCCCTTGGTTGATTAATCTGGTTGATTAATGGACCAAATGAGCGACCATGACTACTGAGAAGATGAACCTCCTCGAACACTCATTTTGTTTTGTGATTGTACTGTGTTAATAAATTCACGAGTGAGAAAATCTGGAATGAGTTATTCTTTGCCTTTAATATATTCAATATCAAAATCAAAAATACTTAAAATTGCTTGCCATCTAGCGAATGAATGCTTAGAATGACGTTTTCAACGTCTTTTCGAAATAAATTTTCTTTGACTTACAATCTATTCTAACTAAAAATTTGATTTAATAAATCTCTCTGGAATTTTTTAATACATAAAACTAGAGATAAAATCTCCTTTTTAATAATCTTGTATTTTAATTGTGTAGAATTCCATGCTTGAGAATGGAAGCGAACAATTTGTTCATTAGAAATAGGAGTCGATTTACATTTGAGTATGCCTCAGAATCCAATGTCGAGGCGTCGGTTCAATTATTTTGAATCTTTGAATCATTAGAGATGCCAAGCGAGGCAAAACCTTAACATATTTTTTAACTTCCTCGGACGACGAAGTATGAATCGAGATCAAGGAGGAGGACTTTATGGCGTTGAAAAGAGAGGCTTACAAATCTTCACGAGGTCCTTGTAAAAGCGGCCAATATAATTGAAAGCGAGCCAAAAACCTCATGGTGATTCTTGTCGGTAATCTTATCACGGGAGCCGTTTCGTGAATTGAATAGCTCACATCAATTGGCGCGTGAGTCCATGATAGAGAGATTAAGCAGAAATCGACTTTAGTCAAAAAGACTACACTTGGAAGGAGAAAGGACAAGACCATTGGTTTTAAGCTGTTTTTTGAAGAATGAATTCAAATGTTTAATATGTTCTTGAATAGTCTTGGAGAATACAAGGATGTCATCGATGTAAACAATGATAAAATGGTGAAGGGATTCAAAATATTATTAAGAATATTACGAAATTCATTTGGGTGCATTCTTAAGTCCAAATGACCTAACATTCCATTAAGTAGTGTCCAAGCGAAGTGGTAAATGCGATTTTGTACCTATCATCACGGGTGAATGGCAACTTGCGAAAATCGACTTGAGGTCAAATTTACTAAAAGATTGTGGAGAACAACTTTTACCTACCAAGGAGATTATCCTTGTTGGGCAAAGGGTACCTAATCCACTCTAAAACTTTGTTTAATGGTTTATAATTAATGACTAAGCGAGGACACCTCGTTCTTTCTCGACTTCATTATTAACATAGAAGGTTGGACAAGACCATGGGGACTTACTATGTCTAATTAGCCCTTTCTTGAGGAGATCATTGATTTCAATTTTACATAACTCCATTTGTTCATGACTCATTTGAATAGGCCTAGCCTTAGTAGGAATTAAATGCTCTTTAAATTCTTTAGCATAGGGTAATCTAAGCGTGTGCTTCTTCCTATGCCAAAAGCATTGGGAGAATCGAAACACAAGTTATTTATTAAATAATCTTTTAATTCTTTTATTTTTCTTGAACCTGTTTACTCTTAAGTTGGTCATCAACTTGTTGGTATAATTTCTTCTTTAAGAAAATTTAGGTGAACAACTTTACAATTTATGATTTAATGATTTAGAAATTGATTCTTCTGAATAAATTTTAAATCTCTTTCTTTTAGTTTAATTAAAATTTTAAATATAATTTTCTTTCCTAAATGTTCACAACTTAAACCTTTATTACTAGTGGTAAATGGATAAAGCAAATATATGAATGGTAATCCTAAAATAATTTTGTCGATGAAGATTGCGAACTAAGACGAGCGAGGTCTTGAAACACATGTTGTCTGACGGATATGTACTTTAGGTAATTTGTACTTTATTTCCATTTGACTCTGAATTAATTTGAATTTAATTTTCACTAGTTTTCTTATAATATCTAGTGGGGATAATACCTTCTTGAATACAATTCAAGTCTGCACTAAAGATATCTACTAGGCGGGGGAGTTGTCTTTGAAAAGGTTTTATCAATGACTAAATTAACTGAAATATACCATTTTGAATAGTAATATCTTTAATTCTTTTAAGAGAGAGACCTTGAATAAAGAGATCGAATCTTTGGCAATAGATGACTCTGGATCCTCGTGACATTCATCACTAGAAGAAGAATCATTAATTTGAAGATCGATTTTTTTTATTGTCAATCTCTTTTCTTAAACTAGAAATCTCAATCTTTAAATTAGAAATCTCCTTTTTAAGTTTATTAACCTCTTGATTTAATTCGAAGTGTAATTTTTTTAATTGGAGATTTGAATCTTTCAAGAGTCTTATTTAAAGCTGAATATGGGTTTTCTTTAGCTCTAAGAACCTTGTCGGTGACCTTTTTATCTTTAGTTAATAAATCTTTTAATTGTTTTAGATATTGAGTTTTTAATTCCGATCGGTAATTTTACCGATTAGATCAACTAATAAGGAGCTTTCTTCTTCATCTTTTGTAATTACACTAACCCTTTTACGTACGGTTTTATTACAATCTTACATACATATAGTGACTTCATTTTCACTATCGAATTTACGTTGGATGAGTTGTTACTAGAAGATTACGGAACATCGGAAGCTTCTTCATTCTTCTTCTACTACTCTTATTATCAATTCTCATTAATTCTAATAATTGTTAGTATCTTGATTTGAAATATTTAAGCGAGCTAATTTTTGTTTAACTCTCTGCATTCACTTTTGTAATGACCTTTACATCCCACAATTGTGACAGACAATTTTACTTTATCAAATATTTTTGATTTTTATAAGATTTTTTCTTTGATGACTTAGGTTTATTATAATAATTATCTTGATTATTGTTCTTATTTTTTTGTTGTGAGTATATCTCTTCTTACTACAGGCGTTTATGATTTTTGTGTGACTCGATATGTTTATCTTTATGCATGCTTCCTTGGGAGAGAGCCACCGTGATAAACCATCTTTATTCACAAAATGTTCCTAACTTCGTATTTAGCTTTATTTTTGTCTTTTCTAGCTTGTTTAGCTAATTTAAAATCAATGCACATTTTTAATCCAATTTTTTGGATATGACTAATAATATCTCCATAAGTTAAATTATCATAATCAATATATCCTAGGTTTTTGCTTAATTCTTCCTAACTTTGTGAGCAAATAAAGATGGCAAACCATTAACGAATTTTTCTTTCCAAAATGGTTTATTCTTGTCATTTCTCATCATAACTCTAGAGGTAAATACATCTTTGTACCATCTAAAATCACTTAGAGTGGGACAAGTAAGATTATAGTGATCATGAATTCTTTACGTAATATTGCTAGGGGTTCCAACAAAATGTTTAATTATGGTGAATATTAAAGTGTTAACTCCATCGGAAGACCAATACCAACATCTTCATCAAAGATGGGATTGCCTTCTTTATCTCTTTGAATAGCATGAATTATGGATATTCTAATATCTTACGTGAGATGTTTTTCCCACCAAGACCTAAGAATGCCGGTGAATCCACTAGCTAATAATTCAACAATATACGGTTGAGACAAAGTGTTGAATTTAGTGATGTATTATTAGCTACCATAGACATATGATTTAGTTTATTAAGAATTTCTTGTTCACTAAATCCATCTATATTCCATTCATAAATTTTATTAGAGGATCTGAAAGCTTTATCTAGATTTCTTTCTTGAATTGTAAATCCGGAGGAGTTGATGCAGAATACCAATTTACGGTGATACTTGTGTTAATAACAGTTAATTTATTTAATTGATCATTAAGGTTTGAAATAGAAGAGTGGTGGAAGAGAACTTTCATTATTATCATCGATTCTACGATCAATAACAATAATAGTTCCACTTGGACCGGGTTACATTTTTGAGTTTTTAAATAATTTTCAATGGATTGGACCAATTAAGTCATCTTTATTAGGTAAACTTAAATTATATCATTTTCTCGTAAATTTAGTAAAGGTTGTTCTATCTTTGAATCGGGTTTTTGATAATACCTTCTTCAAATTTTTCTTCAATTCTATCTATTTGTTTTTCTCATGTTTGCTAGATATTGATTGCTAAAGTTTAATTGTTCAATTATTTTTTGTCGTTATTAGTTCCGGGTATTTTGAAGGACTAGCAATAATGAAAGTGTTTTTAAGCTGGAATTAGAATCTGTTTCTAATGGGGATGATAGGTGATACTTTGGATCTGTCTTCTTTAATCCATTGAGTTTTACTAATAACATTGCATTTACCTTGATCTTTGTATATACCGGTCGTAAAAAGTGATGTTAATTTCTTCATTTTGATAAATCTTTTCCATCTATTTATTATCTTATCTCTTTCCTTTTTCGGTTGGATGGATGATCTAAATAGATGTCTTTTTCTTTATTAGATTTTGAATTAAAATCTTTAACTAAGTTATCCCAATTTAACACGAATTCTTTTTTAATGACTCTTAGTTGATTATGAATAGGGCATTAAAATCGGTATTTGTCGTGGGATAAACAGAGGATCTTAGGGAAGAAGAGTCTTCATCTTGACGGTATCGATTACTGAAATATAAATGATGACTAACTTGTCCTTCATTAAGAATACCTTTAAGTTTGATATCTTTAACAAGAGGATTACTTAGGGACCTCGGTATCTCTTCTAGTGTGGATAATGAAGGGATTTGAAGAACTAGAAATATCTTCAATGATAACTGGTGACCTAAATGTTTCAAAACTAATTTTAATAGGTTCCATCTCGAAAATTGTTGGATATTTTCAATATTCAATAAATTGTTAATTATGGGTTCTTTGTGGTAATTCATTTGGTAAAGTCCATTGATTAGGTAAGTTAATATCCTTCCAAAGAATTATTCTTGGGATCCGGATATTAGCATCACTAGTTGAACTTTGAATTAAAAGCTGTTTTGATCTTTTGGGCTTTTATTAAGAGCATGAGCGTTCAAATTTGACTTCATCGTCTTATAATAAATCCTCATAAATCAAAGCAATGGGTTGAGATCCTTCATCATTTGAGTAATCTCTCCATCGGTTTTAATATTTAATGATAAGGCTTTAAATAAGTTTTGATCATCGAGACTCGAGGTGAAATCGAAAGCGGTTGAAATGGATAGGTCCATTATGCAAACTTGCTTCCATTGCACCAATAATGCTTGGATAGTAATTTAAAATCTAGCATCTCTAAGGCGAGGTAGATTGATGAATTAATTCCTTTTTCTATTAAGAGGTTTAATCCAAACTTGAACAGAAGACCTATATGTATAAAATTATAACCCTTTTTTCTATGTTTTTTAATAACTTCTGGTGATAAAGACTACAATTTTCGTATTCTTTGTTAATTGCATAAACTCTCTCAACAGTTTTGACATTATAATCAGTTTTAAATTTATCTGAGAATGTTGGCTGATAAATTTCTTTGGGAGATACCTTAGGTATATTCCAGTTGTTTAAAACTTGATTAATGTTTTCATAATTATGTTCTTCTTGGTTCACTATATCTGGAACAGGAGGCAAAGTGGACTGCACATTAAATCGAGGAGCTAGATCTGAATAACCTACTCATCTTGACTGTTTCAAAAATAAAATCTTACTCAAAGCTCATTCATGCATACCCCGTTTACCCAAAGTAGACTCATACCTATGTTCTATAACCCGACACTGCTCACACCCTGGAGACTTACAAAGGTTAGACACGAACTAGGTGGACTACAGGTAAGTAAGGTGACATTCATCACTAGAAGAAGAATATATATTCATCACAAATATATATATATATATATATATATATATATTTGTCCCACAGAGTTTACTTATTGGTGGTTGATCGCTTCTACGACTTACTTTACGTTTAAATCACGCTTGAGTTCACTTCGTGGCGGTTGATTGCTTTGTACAACTTTATTTACGTTTACGTCCACTTTGAAGTTTCCTCGTTGGCGGTTGATAGCTTCTGACTTTATTTACATTTTGATCCCCATGGAGGTGCTTCGTGGTTGGTGATCATATCTCATATATATATATTTATAGCTTTTATATATATACCGCTACTACTTTCATACAAATTGTGGTATCATAATGCGCCTAGGAATCATGTGATCACAGATTCACTATTGGATCTAGATTGATTCCGTGATGGACATTTTCAAAATTTATGTGACTTTGTAAATTATTCTCGCGATGTCCAAGTTTCTCGGATGGTTTCCAAACCCACGAGGAAGTTGACATTATTTTGTACATTATTTTCGTCATGGATGCCTCGCATCCAGCAAATAAAATCAATCAATAGAACACTTAATAAAATGGGAGTGTAAAAGGTCTCAATTACTATTGAGCATCGAGGCTTGAAAAACCTCTTTATAAAACATCACTTCCATATCTTGTTAAAACCGAATTTTTTACGTAAATTCAAACCCAATGTATATAAGTGCGAACGAGGCCCTCAGTCTTACTTCCAAATAACGACACATTGACCCACACACACACATTCGGATAATAGTTTCTTGAAAAGGCGGTCACGCATGGTAACACGGATGTGAGGGTGCCTAACACCTTCCTCTCGTTATAAACAAAGTCCCCGGACCCTAATGAATCTCGATTTCACAAGCCCGTTAGCAGTGTCACATCACTAGGTCAATATGCAAACCTTTTCTAGGTTGTGTTGGTACAACCATTTAAAAAAACCAACTGGCGACTCTTAACAGTCCATCGTCGACATTATATATGTCGGACCTTTTTCACTTGCTTTTTTAAACAAATCTCACCTAAAATGAGAACACCAAAGAACAAGTAACGGAAAGGGACAACTAAAAATCCCGACGTCGATAGGTGGCGACTCTGCTGGGGACTCCAGTAAGAGGACTTAAACCGCTATTACAATCTTTTCAAAAATGTTATCTGCTTGTGTGTGGATGTTCATTTTTATTTATGATGAATGTATACGAATGCATTTACTTATTGCACTTAGTGCCTCGCACCATAACTGCTTGTGATATTAGTGCTTCGCACATGTCATCATTTTCATACGGTGAGACGCGATGTATGTGAATGTATGTTGTGTGGTCCCTCCACCAGGAGGCTATCCGTCGTTGTTTGATTCTTTGGACTGCGTGGAAGACTAATTCCCGAGGCTCAGGGAAAGGCACCACCCAAATTCGCTTTCTAGTTGAAAGATAGGATTAATTTTCCGTTGAGTAAATTGCAATGATTTGGGAACCTTCATGCCAAAAAGCCGCGAGAGTAACCTAAGATAGGTCAGCCTCTGATAAACCCAAAACGGAGGAAAGTCACTTTATGCTCTCTCATTTCAATTAATTGTAAGCAGAATTACTTGTAATTTCATTCCATATCTATCTCCATGTAATGAGAAATATGAAGAAATGTGTACACATACATATTTTAATTAACATCTACAAACAACTAACATCCGTTTAGCGGTGATAAAAATCTAAAATGAACACATCACATAGCATGTTATTATACACATTCCCAAAGACTAAACTATACAAGTCTTTCGCGAGGAACCAATCGGACCTACTACCCGGTCAAATCCAAAAAAGGCTACAGCCTACAATCAATCATGTCATCATCCCACCGGATGACCTTATATCCAGATTTCAAAGAATTCGTGGATTAAGCAAATAAATTACATTTGGTTGTTCTACTCAAAAGAACTACACAAGTCTACTCGTGGTCCAAAATATACTCGTACATCTTGAATCCTCCACACAAGGGGAACCGGTCATTATGATACACGAATCGCAGTTGGATACGACCAACAAAACTCATGATATTACGCGATCTCACCGGAGATCCGAATAACGGTGACATCAAAAGAAAGTCCTCCAAATGGAAGAGACCCTTACGTGCTATCAAAGGAATTGGAACACACAGGAGTGTTTCATATGTTGATCTTTGCATTTCCTTGGTGTTCATTATCCGGAAAAGTTTAAAACTCCTAACTTTGAAAAATATGATGGGTTAGGAGATCCTTACACATTTAAAGGTGTTTATTGGAGAACTTGGATCTTACGCAAGTCGCTAATATCGCGAGGCGCCCTGCCGGATATACTAGCTAAAGATCGATAAGACGGAAATTAGATCACAGTCCGATAAGGTCTGGCTCGGGTCAACAAAGATAATCTCAACTGACCATGAGTGTACACCAAAGACCTTCTTGATTGAGCTCCCAGTTCTGGCGGCAACGGGATTATGCTAATTGGGTTCCATATGGAACACTGCAGAGTCATCGACGAGCCAAGAAAGATTTTGATACAACCTTCAGGATTCGACCACAACTCATGTATGGGAGTCATCCACACTTCATCTTGGTTGAAATACATGATCAATAATAGTTCAGTCATACCGGTTCAGGATTACCATTGCATATGCAGAACAGTCCATCATATATCGTTACGACCCACGACGCACACTTGCATCAGCTACAAGTGCTCAATACCAATACCACGCCATCGAACATCCATTTCAACCCAAGTCGGCTCGAGGTCGGCTACTCAAGAAATCATAAATGTTGTCATAAACCGACAAGGGCCGACAAAGATCGCCAGTATCAAGTACCCATCCACCAACCAAGCAAACTAATAGTCAAGTAAAGTTATTACCACCTAGTCATAGGAACTTTATAGTATCACAGACCTTCAAATTTCAAACCACTGCAATAAGCGAGTCTTCATTTCAGCTCAAGATGGCCTCCTAGGTGTTTCAAATTCGAATTGTCCTCAGCAAACGGTGAAGCGAAGAAGTCTCACAGAGGAACGGACGACGACCGGTCGATGTCAGTATATCATCGCCAAAGATCATGTCAATAGATACTGCCAACCGATGATTGCCCAGATAATGGGACATTTGTGATGATGCGTCAATCTTCTCATCACTCACTTTCTCTTCTGCCACTTTCTCTGCAGAATTGTCAAAAGTCAAATTTCAAACTCCACCTTCACTAAACTACTTTCGGGTTCAAGTTCTGCCTCAACTGTTTTACAATAGTTGTGGAGTTCAAGAAATCTTCCTCTACACATTCCTGGTCATAATAGAATGACTTTACGGACGCGTTAGAAAATCTTGTCAACGGTTACAACCCATCCTTCGATTCACATATCGCATAGTGAACATTTGTTAAGAGTCACAATTTCACATAAGGCCTCACTTTCATGGGAATTACGCTGAAAAGCATCGATGAGCTACCTCCCATCCAACATCCTTAGTATCAGCATATCAAGGAATACCTACGAGATGGATCTACACCCGCGAAAGTACGCGTTAACCGAGTGGATGGGAGGTAGCTCATCCGATACTTCTCCAACGTAATTCCCATAGGCTGGGGCCTTATGCAGGGAAATTGTGACGCTTGGCAAGTGTTCCTTGTCTGATATGCGAATCAAGGAGGCCAAATTTGCCAAAGTCATTCCTATTACGAGGAACGTGTAGAAAGGAGATTTATTCGAACTCCACAACCATCTGTAAAACTTGTCGATGGTAGGGAAGCATATGTAGTTCCTTGGTTTGATAGATTCTGATGGATTGTCTGATTACCAACTCTGAATCTCCAAAGATAGTTAACCGCCTGATGCCCATTGATCGGGAAAGTTTTAGCCCCATGAGACAGCCTTCATACTCAGCCGTATTATTGGTGCTGACAAACTGCAATTTGACGACGACGTGATACTGCTCCCCCATACCAGATACTAGAACTACTCCCGCTCCAAAACCTTCCATATTAACAGCCCCATTAAAATACATCTTCCATGATTGGCACGTATTGTACTGATGGTGTGGTCGAATCGCTCATTACCCTTCATTTGGGAAATATATTTCAAGGGTTTGAAATCCCCGAAGGTGTGGCCAAATGATCCGCAATTCCTCGACCTTTGATGGACTTTTTGAGTCACATATACGATGTCAAATTGTTATAGGATCAACCGTCATCCGGACAAATGCAAGAATTTAATACGGGTTTATTGAACACGATTTGAGAGGATCCACGCGGATATGAGATGGGTTAAAGTGACCATGGAGGTAATGATGTAATCTCATGGAAGCCCATGCTAAAGCACAACAAGTCTTCTCAATTAGAGTGTACTTGTGTTCACCGCCGCCAATCTTTTGCCGAGGTAATAGATAACTGCGCTTCGCCTCTATCGCCCTTCTGTCTCCAAAGATGCAAATTTCATGGCATTGTCACTTATGGATGTGTACATGAACAAGGAACATCATCTCCGGGTGGTACCAACACGGAGCTTTGACTAGTCGTTTCTTGATTGTGAGGAAGGCATTTTGACACTCATCATTCCATTTCATGGAGGAGTTCCTCCTTAATACCTTGAAGATTGTCTCACAAAGCTGCCGTGAGTCGAGAGATAAACCCGCTAATGAAGTTGATTCTTCCCAAAATCCCCAGATTTCTTTTTTCGTCCCGAGGAATGGGCATTTCCGTGATGGCCTGGATTTTGGCAGGATCCAGTTTAATTCCTTTGTGGCTAACTAGAAATCCTAGCAACTTGCCTGATTTAACGCCAAAGGCGCATTTTGCTGGATTCAACTTCAAGTTGTACTTACGCAACTCCGTGAATAACTTTTCGAGATGGTCTAGATGGTCATCCTCCTTCCGGACTTGACAATGATGTCATCCACGAGATCTCGATCTCTTTATGCATTAAGTCATGGAAAAGAGCCATCATAGCTCGTTGATAGGTGGCTCCGCATTGATAAGGCCGAATGACAACCGCCTATAGCAAAAAAGTTCCCCAAGGCATGATGAAAGCGCTTTTCTCACGATCTTCCTCAAAGAACCATGATCCGATGATATCCCACAAAGCAATCAAAGAAAGGAGTACATGTCGATCGTAGTATTGTCAATAAGAATGTGGATAAATGGCACGGAAAGCTATCTTTTAAGCAAGCTTTGTTCAAGTCCCTAATTCACGCAAACTCGCACCTTCCTCCCCAAGTTTAGGCACGGAATAATGTTGGATATCCACTCGTGATATGTAGACACCATGATGATGCTGTACTTGAAATTGTTTCACAATTTCTTCTTTCACCTTTAAACTCCACTCGTGTTTCAATCACCGAGCTTTTGCTTTCGACCGGCTTAAATCCTCTTCATGGGAAGGCGATGAAGGACAATGTCAGTGGACAAACCCACCATGTCTTCATGAGACCATACAAACACATTCTGGAATTGGTTTAATAACGTAACCATGTCATTCCTTTGGTTTGGGGTAAGGTCTGAACCAATCTGGATTCACTTAGGGCTTTCTAAGGTTTCGAGATTGAAAGAAATGGTTTGACCAAGGTTGGGTTTAGGTTTGTCTTTGACCCATTCTTGAATTTCTGGAGGCACCTCAATGTCATCCTGTATTTCCATCAAGGCTGAATTCATCTCTACATCAAAGGTACAATCCTTGTGGAGAAGAGGCATCGTATCAGCAAGTACATGCACATCTAAATTCAGGGTCCTGAAACAAAATATGCTTTCACTTAGTATATATGAAATGTTTTGATCATACACAGTGTTAGCATATACTGACAAAATAAACTGCTAATACTGTACAGAAAAGTAAGCAATTATTATATCTATAGGGCAGAAAGAGTTCTACTCATTTTACCCTTGACGACCAATACAAGGAGTGTTATTCCAATTGGCAAGGGCAAAGTCCGGGTGGACTGCAGTGATAGAGGGATTGCCATCATCCTCCCTGTCCCGAATGATGGCCATTATATCTGGGTAATCATCGTCTTGGGTGTATCTGTTGGTATGTTCATCATGAACGATGATGCGTATGCCTGACATCATTCGGATGACGTCTTGTTTGATTCTTCGCTCCACCTCTTCCATCATGGGATTTAGAACAAAGACTTCTTCTCCTTCACCCCAGACGCTTGGGAAATAACATAGCCATTACATTGGCCGCAAGACCTTTACTGTGGAGGTTGTGCGACTCGTAGTCACAAGGCGAAGATAAATGCCGCACGCTTGAAGTCAAGGAATCACGATGCTTATGAGGATTCTTATAACTAGAATCCGGCAGAATAGCCTAGTCCAAATTGCTCCAGTTTGCTTGGTTAATCGAATTGGGTATTTAATACACTAGCAATCTTTACCCAAATTTCTTGTCCCGCTTATGACCCAATGACATCATTTCTTGAGTAATGACATTACCTCGGCAAATCTGGGTTCGGTAATGGCATTCCAATAAAGATGGTATTAAATTTCTTACTTCCAAGGCATGAAAACCGACCGGCTTCAACATCTGCATTGGTATTGATGAATGGCATGTCCCCGTGTTGAGGACACTCTGGTTCAGCATTCACCGTGACTAGGCTATTGTTGATAATGTATTTCAATTGTTGATGAAGAGTGGAAGGGACTGCCCCTGCCATATGAATCCAAGGTCGTTCCAAAAGCAGGTTGTATCCCGAATCTATCTTGAGTACATGGAAGGATACGCAGAATGTATGGGGACCAATTTCGATTGGCAGTTCAATTACTCTGACCGAATTCCGGCGGGCTCCATCAAAAGCTTTGATGACGGTATGGCTACTCCGAAGTCGGTTGAGATTGATATTCATCTTCACCAAGGTAGTGTATGGACAGATATTTAGAGATGAACCTCCATCTATTAAGACTTCAGCTAGCATGTATCTGAAGGACAAGACCGCGATGTGCAATGGCTTGCAATGACCAGTCCCCTCGGGCGGTATGTCATCATCAGTAATGGATATCACATTGTTGTTGAAAATGTGATCAACCAGATGTTGAAATTTTTCTGTATCAACTGATGTCGGTAGATAGGCTTCTTCTAAAACCTTCAACAAGACCTTCCTGTGATTCTCGAAAGTTAGGACCAAGTCCAGAATTGATATCTGTTGTGGAGCTTCTTTCAAGCTTAAAACCATCTTAGCTTCGTGATGACCCATAGTGTGGAGGAATTTTTCAATTTTCTCCATGGGTATTTTCCCCTTTGATTTGATGGTAGGCTTCATCACCCGTTGGGGAAGATACAGTGGATTTTCCTTCGACACTGTAGTAGTTGTATGTGAGGTGGATCCTTCACCTTCTCCATAATTCCATGAAACTTTGCTCAAGCTAACAATGGGATATTGTGCTCTGTATGGCAAGTTGAGTGGCTCGGGAGCGACCACTTTCAAAGGATTATTGTTTCCCTTGAGTTGAATTGTTGGCGTTGTGAGTAATGTGTTAATCCCATCAGTTTCAGTGGATATGACTGCTACTACACTCTTTCACTTAGTGGGACCTGAATTCTCACTTGCACGTAACATAGTATCGTCGTCTTCTAAGTGCAGGACACCACTGTCAATGAGGTTTTGGACAAGGTGGCGGAGTGCCCAAAGATTCTTCTCAGGCCGTGAATGCGAGGCCTGGAGTGATATCGGCATACTCCATCGTAGTTGCATCATTCCTAACGGGTTGATTGGAGGTGAAAGGAACCGATCCTTCCTTCATTGATTAACATATAAAGAATTTCCTCCATAGGTTGGCCTAAATAGGTGAATTCCCTTTTGTTAGCAAAATCCCTACGGGCCTTGGAATTTGCTCTCTTTGTCACTTTGTCTTCCAGCATTTCATTTTCTGAAAGTGATAAGGGAATATTCATGACAAGAGGTAGGAGACTGGCATGCTCCTAGCTGATTAACTGACGTGTCAATTGATGCTGATAAGTCACCAGTTCCGCTAATTGCTCAATTTGCTTGCATAGAGCTTTCATCTTTCGTTCCATTATGAACTGAAACTTGGCATAATCCCATTTGTCAACACCGACTTTGAGGGTCTGGGAGGATTCACAGTTGAAATTGGAATTCTGTCCGTTGCTCCAATTTATCATGTTGACCTCTTTTTCTTTGTGTTGAGGAAGAGGGTTGTCTTGGACATGAGGTTGATCTGGTTTGGTGACCACGATCTCACCGTTGTCTATCAAGTCTTGGATCTTGTGTTTCAAGGCCCAACAATCCTGAGTATCATGTCCAGGTGCCCCAGTATGATAAGCACATTTCTGAGCAGCATTGAAACCCCGTCCATTAGGGCTGGCTGGTGGAAGAAGATGCGTAATTTTCTTCTGGGTTGTCAGAAGATTGAGAATGTTGTGCTTGAAAGGGAGTGTAGTTTCTCCTTTGAATAGGCATGTTCTAATTGCCTTTTTGACCTTGTAGTATGAGGGAAACATCTTCATCTTTCTTTTTATGGACCCTCCGGGGGTTGTTTCCATAATTTTTGGATTGGATGTGATCAGCAACAGCTTCGAAATCAGCTAGGTCTTGAATCTTTCTGGACTTCAAACCCATCTCAGTCATCTCCTAATGTTTGACCATTTCAGAAAATGGTTTACCGATGCTGGCTAAAACTCTTTCATAGAAAGAAGCTTCAGATGTATCTATGAAAGTCATGACCATCTCCTGATTCTCATCATGGAAAGATCGACTTGGCGCCCAAAGGCGTCTCCACCTTTGAGCATACTCTCCGAAAGACTCGTTAGGACTGCTTTCTTGATCTTAGTAATTTGATCCGATCAGAGCCATCCGAGACCCGAAAGTTGTATTGAGTGAGGAAAGCGTGTGCTAGCTCTTTCCCAATGGGATCTTTGATTTGTCTAATCTTGTGTACCACCTGAACCAAGCTTCTCGGTTAGACTTTTTTACGGAACAATTGCATTCTCGAGCTTTTCGTCCTCTCCGCATAAGATCCAAGTTCTCCAATAAACACCTTTAAATGTGTGAAGGATCTCCTAACCCATCATATTTTTCAAGTCGAGTTTTAAACTTTTACGGATAATGAACACCGGGAAAATGCAAAGATCAAAGATATGAAACACTCCCGTGTTCCAATTCCTTTGATAGCACGAAGGGTCTCTTCCATTTGGAGGACTTTCTTTTTGATGTCACCGGTGTCTGGATCTCCAGTGAGATGCGCAACATCATGAGTTTTGTTGGTCGTATCCAACTACAGTTCAGGTATTGTAATGACCTGGGTTCCCCCTTGTGTGGAGGATTCAGCATGTACGGGTATTTTTGGACCCTGAGTAGACTTGTGTAGTTCTTTGAGTAGAACAACCAAATCTGTAATTTATTTGCTTAATCCGTCGAATTCTTTGCGAGAAACTGGATATAAGGTCAGTCTGGTCAGATGATGACATGATTGACTGTAGGCCTGTAGCCTTTTTGGATTTTGACCGGGTAGTAGGTCCGATTAGTTCCCTGCGAAAGTCTTGCATAGTTTAGTCTTTAGGGAATGTGTATAATAACATGCTATGTGATGTGTTCATTTTAGGATTTTTATCCTGCTAAACGGATGTTAGTTGTTTGTAGCATGTTAATTAAAATATGTATGTGTACACATTTCTTCATATTTCTCATTACATGGAGATAGATATGGAATGAAATTACAAGTAATTCTGTTTACAATTAATTGAAATGAGAGAGCATGAAGAGACTTTCCTCTGTTTTGGGTTTATCAGAGGCTGACCTATCTTAGGTTACTCTCGCGGCTTTTTGGCATGAAGGTTCCCAAATCATTGCAATTTACTCAACGGAAAATTAATCCTAGTCTTTTCAACCGGCGAATTTGGGTGGTGCCTTTCTGAGCCTCGGGAATTAGTCTTCCCACGAGTCCAATAATCAAACATCGACGGATAGCCTCCTGGTGGAGGGACCACACAACATACATTCACATACATCGCGTCTCACCGTATGAAAATGATGACATGTCTGAAGCACTAATATCACAAGCGATTATAGTGCGAGGCACTAAGTCTAATAAGTAAATGCATTCAGATACATTCATCATAAATAAAAATGCAACATCCACACACAAGCGGATAACATTTTTAAAAGATTGTAATAGCGGTTTAAGTCCTCTTCTTCGGAGTCCCCAAAGAGAGTCGCCACTATCGACGCGTCGGGATTTTTAGTTGTCCTTTCCATTACTTGTTCTTTGGTGTTCTCATTTTAGGTGAGATTTGTTTAAAAAAGCAAGTGAAAAAGGTCCGACATATATAATGTCGACGATGGACTGTTAAGAGTCGCCAGTTGGTTTTTTTAAATGGTTGTACCAACACAACCAAGAAAAGGTTTGCACATTGACCCAGTGATGTGACACTGCTAAACGGGTCGGTGAAATCGAGATTCATTAGGGTCCGGGGACTTTGTTATGCGGAGGGAAGGTGTTAGGCACCCCCCGACATCCGTGTTACCATGGTGACCGCCTCTTTTCAAAAAACTATTATCTGAATGTGTGTGTGTGTGGGTCAATGTGCTGTTATTTGGAAGTAGTGCGAGGCCTCGTTCGCACCTATATACACAGGGTTTGAATTTACGTAAAAATTCAGTTTTAACAAGATATGGAAGTGATGTTTTATAAAAGAGGTTTTTCAAGCCCTGATGCTCAATAGTAATTGAGACCTTTTACACTCCCATTTTATTAAGTGTTCGGCTTGATTGATTTTATTTTACAGATGCGAGGCATCCGTACGAAAATAATGTACAAAATAATGTCAACTTCCTCGTGGGTTTGGAAACCATCTGAGAAACTTCAGACATCGCAGAATAATTTACAAGCTGCTTACAGCTGAAAATGTCCATCACGGGAACCGAATCTAGATCCAATAGGCTGAATCTGTGATCACATGATTCCTAGGCGCACATGATACCACAATTTGTATGAAAGTAGTAAGCAGGTATATATATAAAAGCTATAAATATATATATACAGACATGATCACCAACCACGAACTACCTCCATGGGGATCAGAAATGTAAATAAAGCTGTAAAAGCTATCAACCATCATGGAGGAAACTTCAGGCGGGACGAAACGTAAATAAAGCTGTACAAAGCAATCAACTGCCACAAAGTGAAATCCAGGCAGGACGAAACGTAAAGAAAGTTGTAAAAGCGATCAACCACCACGAAGTAAACTCCAGGTGAGACGAAATATATATATATATATATATATATATATATATAAGCAATAAACGCACCGGATATAAAATCCAGGCTCATCGAACAGAGTTCGACAACAGTTCATAGATATAAATATATATATATAAGCGAATAAACGCACCGGATGTAAAATCCAGGCTCATCGAACAAAAGTCCTACATAACAATGGTTCATATATATAAGTGTGTATATATATATATATATATATATATATATATATATATATATATATATATATAAGCGAGTAAACATACATAGGATATAAAATCCGTGCTCATCGAATGAGTTCGACACACGATTAATATATATAAGTGTATATATATATATATATATATATATATATATATATATATATATATATATATATATATTAAAGCGATGGCTTCTGAGGCAGAAGTCTAGGCTCATCGAACAAAGTTTGACACACAGTTCATATATATATATATATATATATATATATATATATAAAGCAAATAAATGCTCCAGTCCGAAGTCTAGGCTCAATTGAGGCATAACTCGATAATATTAGTCCAGATATATAAATATATATAGAATATATATGTATATACAAACTGAAATAAAACCACGGACCGAAGTCCGGGCAAACACACACAACACGACTCTCAACGTGAAGAAGGGTGTGTGCAAAGTTGAAGAGAAAGACTTTAAAATGTGTGAGAAGGCTTATAGTGGACCACCAAAGAAGACTTATATATCTTTAAAGTGGGTAAACACTGGCTTTTGTTGGTACAAAAGTAGCTATATATGAGCTCACAGGTGTTTAAAATGAGAAAGTACTCCGCATGGGGTGAGTACAGAGCAAATTGGGCATGGCTTCCTCACCATTTTTTCTTTCAAAATGGCCACCCCAAGCCCTCTATTTATAGAGGGTGGGCCGCAGGTGTACCAGAGGCAACCCGGGTTGCCCCAGTTTCTCAGGTCGGGTTATCTCGTAGTACGTGCACTGTAATGTCCGCTCAAACTTTCAAAAGTGCAATTCGGGCATCCGATTGAGGTATATAGAACCTATTTCGGACCGCCGTTGTCGACAGTTGTACAATGGAATGGGATTAGAGTTTTTACGAAGTCATTGAAAATGGGACGATGCCCTCCGGTCTTCAAGCTTCAAATTCCATCCGTTACCCCGCACAATAGTCACTCGGGATTGGTTTTCCTTGATTCTTGTAGGACATCGTTGTGTAGAGATGTGTATATGAAATGTTGAGACGACGTGGCATGGCATCGCATTGGCGAGATGACGATGTTGCTCCTCACCGGTGTTATCGCTTTGATTTGAAATTTGACATGCAGCGTTGCTTTCGAGGGCTTGCCGAGATTGAATTGCTGCAATTGTTGAAGGTCCTCAGTGTCATCTCTGAGGTGTGCCTGTCCTCCCGGTCTTATCTCTGGGTTGGTACGGAGTATCCCGTTGTGAGAGCCGGGATTGAAGCTGTTTGCATTTCAAACAAGCATTTACGGGGTTATCGCCGAAACTGCATTCCTTGAGGTGATCACCAAGGTTGGTGGCTATTCCCATGATTAGGACTGAGACTGGATACCTCGAGGTTATCTCTGAGATTAATCAGTCTACTCCGGTGTGTGTTCCTGTATTTGATCTGCACGCCTCGGGGTTATATCCGAGGTTGGAATTGTTACTCCCAGTGTGTGTTCTAGGGTTAATGTTGAACTTCCTATGAGTATCCTAATCGGATATGGATTGTCTTTTAGGGTTCCCTCTTGAAAGACGAATGTGTCCTCCTATGATATTAGTGACATCGATGATGAAAATTTCGAGTGTCTACAGTAGTAATTCGTATTTTCACATGTCTAGAACTATTGATTCACATGAAGTTACTATTGATTCACATGATTTACTATTAGGGAGGTGGTGCAAGTTTGATAATACTTGCGAGAACTAAATTAAAATAAAAGGAAAAGGGATGGTATTATACTGTAATATTTTGAGCCCCAAAACGTGCAATTATTGAAACTATAAAAGCTCATTCCTTCATTATTTTTCACCAATTCACTAAAGCTATAGAGCAATTATTATAGAGAGAAATTATAAAGAGAAAGGAGAAGAGAAGTTTGCTACCTCACTATTCCAGTTTTCTTCTAAGGTAAGGGGTATAATTTCTTTCGTATTCATGAAGAGAGCTATTGTTATTCCATTTCTTATTATTCTGTTGGAATAACCTATATATCGCTTAACTCACCAGTATACACGGTGAAATTCTTCATTATTCCATTCTTTATTATTCATTTGAATAACTCCGCCTGCATCTTGGATTACGCATGACCTCGTTCCATTATTTATTATTCATTGGAATATCCTGTCATGCATGCGAATTACGCACCTCTGGTTCCATTCTTTATTTTTCTGTTGGAATATCCTGTCTGTGCGGACTACGCATGACCTGGTTCCGTTATTTATTATTCTATTGGAATAACCTGTCTGTGCGATCTATCGTATGCCTGGTGAATTATTTTGTTATTCCATTCTTTATTATTCTGTTGGAATACCCTGTCTACGCGGACTACCGCATGTATAATGAATTCTTATGTTATTTCATTCTTTATTATTCTGTTAGAATAACCTGTCTATGTGGATTACCGCATGCATGGTGAATGATCCTTCGTATTCATTTTGTGGAAATGATCTGTCTACGTGGATTACCGCATAGCGGGCGAAAATCCATTTGCAGTTTCGTAATTTTTCTGACCATCAAAAATCCTGGAAAATTTGAAATGATAATTTGATGAGTTTTCTAGATTGTGTCAAAAATTGGCAATTTTTGGATGTATAGATTAGGAGTTAAGAATATTATAGGAAAAGACTATTTTAAAAGTAAACCCTTATACCTCCTTGTGGTTAACTCCAAAATTTGTGAATTTTTTATTGGGAGTACATATATATAACAGGAGTATATCCTGTAAATTTTGGAATTTTTGGACAAAAGTACAGTTTATAATAAATGTCTAAATATTCGGCAGTTTTGGCCATATGAAAAATAGTAAATGATTTTTAAAAATTTGGAGAAAAATATATGTTCAATATGGGACTATATTCTGTTAAATCCTAGAAAAGAAAACTTTTTGGGACTGATTTGTTATTTTTCATGAAAATAGTTTAGTTACGAACATATGAATTAAATATGTTATGTGAAGTTGAAAAATTGGTCAATAGGATTTTATGGCTTGGAAATCCTATATAAGGTATATGCAGATTTTTGATAAGGGATTTGATCATTGGTGATTAAATCTTATGAGTATGGCATTTTTGAATGATTAAATGCATTATTTGGTAAAGTGTAAACAATTAAAATAAATTGTTTATAAGTTTTAGAAATGATTAAAATATTGTTATAATATTAATGATATTAGATTATGGGATTATTAAGTGATTGATAACATTTGGATATTTTAAACTCTGGATAAAGTTAAAGTCTTTAATATTTATCCTTGATTTCGTTTGATTAATGCTTATATTATTGTCATCATCCTCATGCTTATATTATGATGAAAGTCATCTTTGGCTTACGTGCAAAGATGGACTGTTGATTATTGGTTTTACAGTTGTATATCTTTGGCTTACGTGCAAAGATGAACTATTGATTGATTAGTATCTTTGGCTTATGCGAATAGATGAACTGTTTATTGGTATGATTATGACCCGGGATCATTCGGTATAATCATGACCCGTAATATTATAGATGATGTGGTAAAAGTCCTCATTGGCCCGTAGTGCATTGATGGACAGTTATTGATATGATTATAACCAGAGATTATTCGGTATAATTATGACCATTGATGATTACATGAATATCCTTGGCCGTAGTGCAGGGATGATTCGATGATGTGGATTATTTATTAAGCTAAGTCTCAGCGATAAAATATTGATTATACACTTTTAATTCGTAGAAGATAGTAGATATCATGCTCTACTTGACTCTTCTAAAATACAATTGTATGTATTTGGCCTGTAGTGCAAAGATGAATTGTTAATGATTATCTTTGGCTGTAGTGCAAAGATGAATTTATTAGTATGATTATGAGCAGGAATTGCGATTTTGTATAACCATGATTTTTTATGGTTCAGGTGAAGATAGGTGATGAAAATTATCTTCGTCCTGGGTGCGAAGAGGAATTTAGAATCGCAATTATGATTACGAGTTATTCATATGATTGTGGACAGGAATTATTGATTGATGTTACAGGGATAAAACATTATTAGTGGACTTTTAACATGGAGAAGATAATAGACATGATGGTCTATTTGACTCTTCTAATGGATTGCTCGTTCCGCTGCAACTATGGTTGAAAAGTTTTATCATCTACCATATGTTCTAAATCTCTGATTTATTACTGATGAAGGCTATTGATGATATAAATTATCTTTAGTCATGATATTCTTTACTGGGCTAGTTGTGCTCACCCTTTTTTCTTCACAATTCCTTTCAGGTAATAAGAGTGTTGCCGGGTCGAGCGGGGATAACAGGAGAATAGAACGGTGGTCTATAGCTATTGAGGTTCTCCCTAAATAGTATGGAAATATTTTTGTTGAGAACTTTAAATAAGTGTATCGTATTGTATACGTCATTTGATATTTAATTTTGGTAAACCGAATAGGGTGAGGTGAACCCAACTTTGGAAGGGCGTTTTGTCACTATCATACAAGATGTCTAATGACATACAACCTCGTGTTATCATAAGACAGGGTTGTGCACATCCACTTGCTGAGTATATATACGAGCACTACCTATATGATCTTGGAGTTTATTTGAAATATAATTTTCACTTGGAGACAACGAAGATAATTATATGTCAAGAGAAGACTCACCATTGGAAAGAAGATGATAGTAATCTTCTTGTTTTTCTTTGGGGACTTTTGGGTCAACCAAGGATAATTTTGTGGACATATGATATCTATCATAACCTAGACGCATGGCCTCCCATGTACGAAGGTTTCCTTGAGTATTTTCCAAAGATTTTAATTTCTAAACAATTATTGACTGTACCTTTATGTAAGGTACCATTGTAAGGTCTTGTGGTCAAGGCACCACGAGAGTTATATATATTTGTATTAAAACTCATAGCTTATCTGTTGTCGTACCCTGCATGACAGTTCAACAGTTGTATCAATGAAGTTTATATTTGATTTTTATAGTGCGATATCTGGCGACTCAGAATGGGTCGTGTGGACCTATTTTGGGGGCGTCACAACAAAGCAGTTATCATGTTGACAATTTGGACATTCTTAAAGTCATAATAAATTGAATTATAAATCTTTAAAATTTATTCTTAATCTTATTTAATTGAATTCTTATATCATTGTCATCATCCTCATGCTTATATTGTGATGAAAGTCATCTTTGGCCCCGTAGTGCATAGATGTACTGTTAATTAGTATGATTATAACAAGGAAAGTTTGTATCGGTATAATCATGACCTAAAATGTTACAAATGATGTGGTAAAAGTCCTCATTAGCCCGTAGTGCATTGATGGACAGTTATTGGCATGATAATGACCATTGGTGATAATAACGAATATCCTTGGCCCGTAGTGCATGGATGATTCGTGGATGTGATAATAATGAATATCTTTGGCCCGTAGTACATGGATAATTCAATGATGTAGATTATTTATTGAGCTGAGTCTCACCGATAAAATTGATGATAAACATTTAAATCATAGAATATAGTAGATATCATGTTCTACTTGACTCTTCTAATAAATTGTTTGTTCCGTTGCAGTTAAACTTGTTGTCTATTTTATTCTATCAGTTTAACACTGTTAAAGGCTAACGATAATTTATTCTGCATTATCTTCGTCATAATATTCTTTACTGGACTAGTTGAGCTCACTCTTGGCTTTCAGTGTTCTCTTCAGGAAATGAGAATATAGTTGGGACTAGTCGGGGAACGGAGTGATAGTCCGAGATGGTGGCTATAGTAGTCCTCACTATTTTTTAAAATAGTATGATAATAATTGTAATGAGAACTCCATTTGAGTTTGGATATTGTCTACGAGACAATATTCGTGTTAAAACTCCCAGCTACGTTTTGTCGTATTGTATAAAAGAAGTTTGTATTTGATTTAAGTACCATGTATTTAGCAACTCAGAATGGGTTGTCACTACAAGAAAAAGCTTTATTTCTGACGGAATTAAGGTCGACGGAATGTATTCAGTCGACTTTAATCCAAAACCGACTTAATATTCGGTCGACATTATGTCAGTCGGTCTTACTTTATCCTCGACGCACATCAGTCGAAGTTAAGCCCTCCTCCTTGGCGCGAAGGTTTCCCGCCAGCGCAAATATAAAGTCGACGGAATATGGGTTATCCTCGAGTCGGAATTATGTTAAATTCGACCGAATTAAACCCGACGAAATTCCGTCGAGAATAAGTTTTAAAACCTAATTAGCAGCATCTTCTTCAGCGCCTCACTCATTTCATTTCTCTCTTTCTCTCTCATCACTCCCTCACTCCCTCACTCTCTCTCTGCACCCTCCTGCTCCCAAGAACCACCCCCCCCCCTCTCGTGAAGACCCTCCTCTCTCTCACGACCTCCTCCTCCTCCCAAGAACCACCCTCCTCCTCCCGGCTCCCTTCCTTCTCCTCCCTCCGTGCCTTCTCCTCCCCTCTGGCAGTCTTCTCCTCCCCTCCGACAGTGGTTAGCAGTTTCTCAAGTGAGGTAATTTAGGGGGTATTTTGTTATTTGGGATATATATATATATATATATATGAAATTGATGTTGAGGCTGATTATAATATTATTCAATTTGGGTTTGGAATGTTGCAATTTGGGTTTCATATATATGTTGCAATTTCACTTTGATATTTACTGCAATTTGGGTTTGATAAAATTTGGATTATGTTTAGGTATAGCTTAGCAGTAGGTATATTTGTTATTTTCGACTTGAATTCTCTAATTTAATTTACATCGTAATTAATCAATTACAAAATTTTGAGGCACTGTACACGTGTATATATTCCTTAATTTAATTTAATGTTACTTACTTCATTTTAATTAATTTAAATAATTAATATAATTAGTTTCTAATATTAAAATATACTAAGTAACATTTACTTATTTTAAAAATAAAATAAAATAAAAAATATGATATAATATAATAGAAATTCAATTTAATTAATTTAAGATAATAAATTTTAAATAAATTTAATATTATAATTTAATATAATACAAATAAATTTAAGTTAAATTAAAATAAAATAAATAATTTTATTTAAAATAACATAAATAAAAATATGATTTAATTTAAGATAATACAAATTAAATTCAATTCAATTCAATAAAATGGACTTAATTTAATTAAAAATAATATAATACAAAATAAATACAATTAAACCGAGTAGGACTTACTTAGTTAAATAAAATCAAAATAAATTTAACTTTAGTCTAAATTCAATAAAAATGGACTTAATTTAATTAAAAATAATATAATACAAAATAAATACAATTAAACTGAGTAGCACTTACTTAGTTAAATAAAATCAAAATAAAATGTACTTTAGTCTAAATTCAATAAAAATGAACTTAATTTAATTACAAATAATATAATACAAAATAAATACAATTAAATTGAGTAGCACTTACTTAGTTAAATAAAATCAAAATAAAATTAAATGGAAGTGTCAACTTAGAAATTCGTTCAACATACATGCTTTGGAGGTGTCAACTTAGAAACTCGTTCGACGTTCAATCATTAGGAGTGAATGTCGAATAGTCCTCATGTTTGGGACTGTTACTGGATGTTATGTCTCTCACTTAGGTCGGTGCCAATGCACAGGGTACGTTTTTATAAATTTTGAGGAACTTTCAGATGGTGTCTCTACATGTTCTCCGAGTGCATACTTAGACTAAGTTTTCTTGGTCTATTTCGTGTACTTAAAGACCATGAGGATGTGCTGCTGAAAATTTCTAAAAATAGTAGAAACGTGCTTAAGATTGGCACTAGTGAGGAAACGCATCCAGGAACGGGATAAGAAGCCTAACCCCTGTATAGTGGAGATATAAACTAGGTAAACTAAATTCATGCTTGGACCACATTCAAGATTATTCTTGTTCTAATTGAGTATTATCTTCAATTAAAGATGGATGCCGATCGGAGTTGGATGTTGTGACGCCCCCAAAACAGGTATACATCACCCATCCTGGGTCGCCAGATACAAGGTACTGAATTCAAATACAACTTAAAAATACAACTGTCATGTACAATACGACAAAACATAAACTGTGAGTTTGAATACAAATATTGTCTACTAGAGAGTATAAAAACTCAAAAGGAGTCCTCATTACATTTATTATCACACTATTTCACGTAATAGTGAGGACTACTAATGCACCATCTAGGACCATCACTCTTGTTCCCGACTAGTCCCACCTACGTTCTCATTTCTGAAGAGAAAAAGTGAAAGAAAGGGTGAGCTCAACTAGCCCAAAGAAGAAATATTATGACTAAGATAATGCAGAATAAATTATCATTAGCCTTCAACAATGTTAAACAACTGATACAATATAACAAACATCAAGTTTAACTGCAGCGAAATAAACAATCCATTAGAAGGGTCAAGTAGAACATAATGTCTACTATCTCCTCTAGATTTAAAAGTTCATTATTGATATTTTATTCCTGTAATACTCATCAACAGTTCTTTGTTATACTTAAGACAAATAGAACTTTCATCACTTGTCTTCACCTAAACCACCAAAGATGTTAGTTAAATTTACAATTCATATTTATAATAATGTGAATTAACAGTTCCTTCTTGCCACAAAGGATTAATAGAACGTTTCCTCAATATCCTTACCCCATAGGCTGAAGATATTCAAATATAATAACAATGATCATACCAATCAGTTGTCTATCGTTGCACTACGGGCCAAAGATATTCAACTATAAAATCAATGGTCATGATCATACCAATCAATTGATTGTCAGTGCACTACGGCCAAAGACATTCAACTGTTAACTAATGGTCATGATCCTGCCAATCACATCATTGAATTATCCATGCACTACGGCCAAGGGTATTCGTTAGTATCACTAGTGGTCATGATCATGTCATACACCTGTCCATCTTCGCACTTCGGGTCAAAGCTATCAAACAATGTCATCATCTTTGCACTACAGCCAAAGATATTCAACAACATATCATCTTTTGTACAAAGCCAAAGACATACAAATCGTAAAACCAATAACCAACAAGATAATAAAGAATGGAATAATAAAAGAATTTCACCATGTATGCGATACTTAGCATGAGCAAAAGTTATTCCAACATAATAATAAATAATGGAACCCGAGTCCTGCGTAAACGCATGACAGTGATATTCCGCGAGAATAATAAAGAAGCGGAACGGTGTCGAGGCAAAATTACATGCAGACCGATGTGATATTCCAATGAATAATAAAAAAAATGGAATAACAACAAAAATCACCATGCATGCGATAGACAAGCATGAGAAAAGTTATTCAACGAGAAAAATAAATAATGGAACCCGAATCAAAGCGTAATACGCCGAAGCGGATATTCCGGCGAGAATAATAAAGAATGGAATAATAGAAGAATTTCACCATGTATGCGGTACTTAGCATAAATAGGTTATTCAAACCTAATAATAAAAATGGAATAACATAAGAATTTCACCAAGTATAGGGTATCCAACAGATATCGAGTTATTCCAATGAATAATAAAGAATGGAATAACGAAGTTCTCTTCATGAATAAGAAAGAAAGAATACCCTTACGAACGAGTACAACAAATAATATCCCTACCTTAGAAAAAACTGGATATTGGAGTAGTGAAGTAGCAGAATACTTTTCTTCTTTCTCTCTTTAGTTTCTCTCTCTAGAGTTTCAGTGAATTCGTAAGAAATAATAAAGGAATGAGCTTCTATTTATAGGAGAATGGACTGAATAGTAACTAATTCATGAACGATCCAGATTAATTTACTTTTAAACGGACGGTCCATATTGGTTTACTATTAAAACATAAAGCAACGGTCCATACTGATTTACTATTAAAACTTTAAACCAGCAATCTATGTTGATTCACTATTATACTTTCCACCAACGGTCCATATTGATTTACTATTATATCTTCAACCAACGGTCTGAAAAATTAGCACATCTCCTCATGGAATAATATTGTACCCAAAAATGATTTGGACCGAAAAGAAATATATCTTACGGGTGAATAATACCCCATGAATAGTAACTTGTGAATAGTAATTTGTGAATAGTAACTCGTGAATAGTACTCCGACACGAAAAGTGCCCCAAATACTCAAGTGAACAATACTAGAGTGAATATTAACCGGGTATTTTATGACAACTTGTCTACTTTGAAAAATTTTCACATATCACCCTTAACTTTAAAGTTTTATCAATGTAACTATTTACCAAAATAGAAAAATTGAATACTTTTATTTCATAAAATTCGGGGTCTCACAATCTCCCCTCCTTATGAAATTTTTCCCTCAAAATTTCTGTACGTACCTGATATTCGAAGAGATGAGAATACCTTGCTTTCTTTTCGGATTGTACCTTCCCGGTTATTTCCTCTCTATCATGATTTTCCATTTCTCATCTCCTGTATTTCAAATAACATTCTAAAATATAGTTTCAAAATAAGGGTTAATTGACATACCACATAATACTCCTATATTCTGACCGACCAATTAAACAACAAATAAACTTAGGTAGGTCATACTAGCGAAGGAATTCCCCGTCTCTCCCCTCCTAGTTCTTGTCTCACATCTCAGTCAGGGATCATATCCCTAAGCTTTGATACCAACTGTGACGCACCCAAAACAGGTATGCATCACCCATCCTGGGCCGCCAGACACAAGGTACTAAATTCAAATACAACTTAATAATACAACTGTCATATACAATACGACAAAACATAAACTGTGAGTTTGAATACAAATATTGTCTTCTAGAGAGTATAAAAACTCAAAAGGAGTCCTCATTATATTTATTATCACACTATTTCACAGAATAGTGAGGACTACTAATGCACCATCTAGGACCATCACTCTGTTCCCCGACTAGTCCCAGCTACGTTCTTATTTCCTGAAGAGAACAGTGAAAGAAAGGGTGAGCTCAACTAGCCCAGTAAGAAATATTATGACTAAGATAATGCAGAATAAATTATCATTAGCCTTCAACAATGTTAAATAACTGATACAATATAACAAACATCAAGTTTAACTGCAGCAGAACAAACAATCTATTAGAAGAGTCAAGTAGAACATAATGTCTACTATCTCCTCTAGATTTAAAAGTCCATCGTTGATATTTTATTCCTGTAATACTCATCAACATTTCTTTGTTATACTTAAGACAAATAGAACTTTCATCACTTGTCTTCACCTGAACCACCAAAGATGTTAGTTAAATTCACAATTCAAATTTATAATAATGTGAATTAACAGTTCCTTCTTGCCACAAATGCTTAATAGAACGTTTACTCAATATGCTTACCCCAAAGGCTGAAGATATTTAAATGTAATAACAATGATCATACCAATCAGTTGTCTATCTTTGCACTACGGGCCAAAGATATTCAACTATTAAACCAATGGTCATGATCATACCAATCAATTGCCTATCAATGCACTACGGCCAAAGACATTCAACTGTTAACTAATGGTCATGATCCTGCCAATCACATCATTGAATTATCCATGCTCTACGGCCAAGGGTATTCGTTAGTATCACTAGTGGTCATGATCATGTCATACACCTGTCCATCTTCGCACTACGGGTCAAAGCTATCAAACAACAGATCATCTTTGCACTACAGGCCAAAGATATTCAACAACATATCATCTTTGCACTACAGGCCAAAGACATACAAATCAGAAAACCAATAACCAACAAAGATAATAAAGAATGGAATAATAAAAGAATTTCACCATGTATGCGAGATTTATGCATAGGCAGTTATTCCAACATAATAATAAATAATGGAACCGAGTCCTGCGTAAACGCATGATGTGATATTCCGATAGGATATTCCAACAGAATAATAAAAAAATGGAATAACAACAAAAATCACCATGCATGCGATGAACAACATACGCATGAGTTATTCCAACGAAAAATAAATAATGGAACTGTGTCAGAGTAATACGCCCAAGCGAGATATTCAACGAGAATAATAAAGAACGAAATAATAGAAGAATTTCACCATGTATGCGGTACTTCGCATAAACATGTTATTCCAACCGACTAATAAAAATGGAATAACAGAAGAATTTCACCAAGTATAGGGGATCCCGCGTTTACAGGTTTTTCCAACAGAATAATAAAGAATTGAATAACAGAAGTTCTCTTTATGAATAAGAAAGAAATAATACCCCTTATGAGTACAACAAATAATATCCCCTACCTTAGAAAAAACTGGATATTGGAGTAGTGAAGTAGCAGAATACTTTTCTTCTTTCTCTCTATAATTTCTCTATCTAGAGTTTAAGTGAATTCGTAAGAAATAATGAAGGAATGAGCTTCTATTTATAGGAGAATGGACTGAATAGTAACTAATTCATGAACGGTCCAGATTGATTTACTTTTAAACGGACGTTCCATATTGGTTTACTATTAAAACTTAAAGCAACGGTCCATACTAATTTACTATTAAAACTTTCCACCAGCGGTCCATATTGATTCACTATTATACTTTCCACCAGCGGTCCATATTGATTTACTATTATATCTTCAACCAATGGTCTGAAAAATTAGCACATCTCCTCATGGAATAATATTGTACCCAAAAATGATTTGGACCGAAAAGAAATATATCTTACGGGTGAATAGTATCCCATGAATAGTAACTCATGAATAGTAAATCATGAATAGTAACTCGTGAATAGTAATTCATGAACAGTAACTCGTGAATAGTACTCTGACACAAAAAGTGCCCCAAATACTCGAGTGAACAATACTAGAGTGAACAGTAACTGGGTATTTTATGACAACTTGTCTACTTTGAAAAATTTCACATATCACCCTTAACTTTAAACTTTTATCAATTTAACTATTTACCAAAATAGAAAAATTGAATATTTTTATTTCATAAAATTCGGGGTCTCACAGATGTACCGTAGGATAAAGATCGATGTGAGGGGATTAGTCGATGCGTACCATGACGGGGTGTCTAATTTTATGAACAAAGCAATAAAACATGCTGATGATTTGAACGGAAAGATGAGATGCCCGTGTCTCAAGTGTAAGAACATGATATGGAAGACTGTCGATGAAGTGAAATTTGACTTATATTCACGTGGGTTTGTGGATGGGTATTCGGTATGGATTCATCACGGGGAATCAGTTGAGTTTAGAGAACTATCAGACAGTACTATAGACCAGTCAGATAACTATAATATCGTGGAGATGTTGGTAGATGCGTATGGCCCTACGAATATTGTCTGGGCTAAAAATGAGCCTGCGTCAAGCAGTGCTGATCAACAAAAGCCAAATGATTTAGCAGCTGCCTTCTACAAGATTCTATCTGAATCAGGGACCCCATTATATCCTGAACACGACAAGCACACCAGGCTTTCTGCAGTGACGAAGCTTTTACACTACAAGAATGAGCATGATTGCAGTGAGAGAGGATTCAATGATTTGCTTGCTATTTTCAGGGAGTTCTTACCTAAGGATAATACCTATCCCGCGAGTTACTATGAAGTTAAGAAGATGGTTAAGGGGTTGAATCTTGGGTATGAGAAGATCGATGCTTGTGAACAGGACTGTATGTTATACTATGGGGATGACAAAGATAAGGTGCAGTGTGATATATGCAATTTGCCTCGGTACAAAATAACAAAATGTGGGGGGAAGGAGAAAAATGTTTCGAAGAAGATATTATGGTACTTTCCTCTTGCGCCGAGGTTGCAGCGTCTATTCATGTCTTTGCATACTGCACGCAGTATGCGTTGGCATAGGACAAGGGATGTCGTTCCTGGTCAGCTTACTCACCCAGCAGATGGAGATGAGTGGAAGAATTTTGATGCTAATTTTCCACAATTTGATGACGATGTTAGGAATGTTAGGCTTGGCATGGCTAAAGATGGATTTTGTCCGTTTAATAATTTTAGTCAGCCATACTATGTTTGGCCAGTGATTATGGTAGCTTACAATCATCCACCGTCAATGTGCATGAGGGATCCGTATCTTTTCTTGACTTTACTAATACCGGGGGATAAGAGTCCTACAAAAGACATCAACGTGTACCTTAGACCGTTAGTCGATGAACTTAAGATGTTGTGGGAAACAGGGGTTCAGACTTTTGATAAATCTGTCGGGCAGAATGTTTTGATGAGGGCAGCCTTGTTGTAGACTATCACTGACTTTCTGGCACTTGGGATGGTCAGTGGTTGGTCGACCCATGGTAAATTGTCATGTCCAGTCAGTATGGGGGATGTGCGGGGGCACAACTGGCTGCGTCGTGGGCGAAAAACTAGTTTCTTTGGGCCGCTCAAGATTCTTGCTGTTGAGCACAGTTATAGAAAGATGTCTACACAGTTCAATTGAAAAGCGAAAAAGAAGGGGTTGTTGGTCGCTTGTCGCAAAATGATGTATTGGGATGGCTAAATGATTTGACATTTCCACCACACGGGAAGGAGCATGGTAAGTTGAGAGCAATAGGTGCAGTAAAGCTCATAATTGGACACACTTCGCCCATTTGGTTTGAGTTGCCATACTGGGGCACACTAGCACTTCGTCATTGCATAGATGTCATGCATACGGAGAAAAATGTGTTCGAGAACTTATTTTACACTGTGCTAGATACGAGTGGTAAAAAAAAGACAATGATAAATCACGTAAAGACTTGGAGAAAATGAACATCAGGCGGGAATTGTGGCTCCATCCTAAAAACTCAAAACCAAAAGCTCCATTTTGTCTTACCAAGCAACAGGTTGAAAACATTTGCAAGTGGCTTAGTGCATTGAAGCTACCAGATGGTTATGCTTCTAACATCTCTCGATGTACTAAGGTTGAGCAGTTGAAAATTACCGGATTCAGGAGTCATGACTGTCATGTATTCATACAGAAGTTGATTTCAATTGCCTTTCATGAAGTATTACCGAGGAATATTAATGATGCATTTACCGCACTTTTAAATTTCTTTCGGGATATTTGCTCTACTGTTATAAGGTACAGTGATGTGGAGCAGATGGAGAAAAATATAGTGTTGACAATGTGTAAGCTCAAAATGATCTTACCTCTAGGGTTCTTTGACTCGATGGAGCATTTGCCTATTCATCTGCCATATGAACTTAAGCTTGGAGGACCAGTGCAATATCGATGGAAGTATCCTTTTGAGAGGTAATATCACTTACATTGTGTTATAATCATCACCTGAATATTTTTTTAGCCGATATATTATCTTATTTCAGGTATATGCGTCGATTTAAACAGAAAGTTAAAAACAAAGCTCGTTTAGAGGGTTCTATAGCTGAACGCTATATGGAAGAAGAGCTTGTCAACTTATGTTCGCTATACTTTGACGATGTAGTCTCAATGAAGCACAATCTTCTAATTAAAATGAGGTCGTCGTCGATCCCCAAACGCGTGCTGATGAGTTGGCTGTATTCACTTATCCGGCCAAACCATTTGGACATGAGACAACGACTTACCTAACCGATAAAGATTTAAAGATTATATCTACATACGTGCTTCTGAATATGCCTGAAGTATCGTCGTACATCAAGTATGTATTATTTCAAGTTAAAAATGATTTTTTCTTACCTTAATCAAATAATTAAATAATTGCCATATTATTGTACGCAGCGCATTCGAATTGGAATCGCGAGCTTCTAACCCGGGGTTGACTACATCACAGATGGAAGCATTCACTAATGACAATTTCCATTAGTGGTTTAAGAGAAGGGTCGAAGAAGAGAACGATTATGAGCGTTTTAGAGATGTCATTTTAGGCCCGTACAAACTCGTTAGTTCATTTCCAAGTTGTATCGTGAATGGGTATAGATTCAAGGTTGATGACTTGAATGAATTGACATCAGTCAACTCTGGTGTTGTCGTGTTGGGAAGTTGTTATGGAGATTCTGAGTCCAATTACTATGGAAGAAAAGGAAGTGGTTGTGCTCAATTATCCAGGTGCTAAAAAGGTCGTTACATTTAAGTGTCACTAGTTTGATACTGCAAAGGGTGTTAAAGTTGATCGTAATAGAATCATCACAGTAGATATAAAATCGAATTTATAGTCTGATGGCGTATTTGTGTTATTGACCAAGCAACTCAAGTGTACTTTCGCCTAATGTAAATAAATTATAGAACCCCCTTGTATACAACAGGACACGAAGACTTCGGTCATTTGATGGTACGGATGACCCGTTGCAAGAACAAGTTAGCAATCCCGACCACGTTGTGCTATATGATGACGATGTGGTGGTTGATGATGTCGTTGACGCGTTTCGATGTTGACGAAGTGGTGGAAGATGTGGTTGTCGGTCAGTATGTGGTGGTAGAAGATGATACTGAGGAAGAAATTGATACAACAGAGGAAGAACAGAATTAGAAGATGGAAATGAAAATGATTTTGATTCTGACGGGTTTGACGACGTACTACTTCACTAATTGGTGAATATTAGACAATGAAATTAGATATAATAATTGCAATGAAAGTTAATTAATGTCATCGTATCTATGTCTGTAATTTTGGTAGTACAGCTATGCCTCGACATAGCGGTGGAGGTGGTCTTTGTGGTAGTCCCTCTTGATCGGGCGACGGCTCCCAAGGCGGGTCATCTACAGATGCTAGTGAGTTGATTTCTTATTTTGGCTTAGTAACATGTTTTTCATAACTATATTATACATTCATTGACAATGTCAATAACTATATTAAACATACAGATGCTAGACGTCGACGTCATTGAGGGCCTAACCTCGGTCGATTAGGTCGTCCGCCGGCAGTGCCTGACGTCGTTCCAGTTGATGTCGGCTCGTCTGTGTAGGTTTCATCTAACACTTATGTTCAATTGCGATGATATTATTATGTGATTAATAAATTAAAATGTTTTTAATAAATTTTGATTCTAGTATTATGGATCCTGTCGCTAAGGCGACCATACACGCCATTTGGCTGGCGCATCTCCCTACTGGCTGCATGCGATTTAGCCAGTACTCGCGTTACGATGTTGGCTTCATGGTGACAGTGTTGTGGGAGTTTCACGTAAGTCAAATTACATATATTAAATCAAGGTTCATGTTATTTACATATTGTTCAAATAATTAATTATACGTATGTTATGTCTATTTGATAGAGATACTATAGATACGAGATCGGCATCATCGAGGGGCGGATGGTGGCCATTATCATTGCCACATCTTGAAGAATTATGCCTAATTTGGTTGATAAGATGTGGCGGAGGCGATTCAAGTGGTAGAAGATTTGCAGGACTACTTTGCTAGATCATCGATCGTGGCGATGATCGATCCGGTATGGATTTGCGATGTGTGCGTATTGGGATGATGCTGTGTTCAAGACCAAGTTAGAGCAGATGAAGAAGAATTGAGGCAAGTTGCGAGTTGTACATACTTACGGCTCATGATCGTTTTTGAGGAGGTTAAACGGTATGTATTTCCCTTTAGTTAAGTTTAATATTAAACTACAACTATAGTAAATTAAGGTGATATTATTTTATTTATATATGATTTAGGCCATGCGGAGTAGCTTGGGCCAACCTCCTACTATGATGGAGTTACGGGATGAGTCCATACAGCAAGGGTTCTACTTGAGAATTCGACGATGTCTCCAAAGACAGACTAGCTATACGGGTAATACATTTACTATAATAAATATTATTTAGGGTAATATTACGTAATTTATATGATGATACCAAGATAACTCACATGTATATATATCAAATTACAGGAGCGGTTTGAGAAAATCCGCTGCCAGCTTATAGCGGAGTTGCAGGCTGCTAGGGGCGATGCTGAGACGTTAGATTCCACTGTCCCTCCATCCGAGATTAGTTTATCTCAGGACGAGGAGATGGCTCTTTGGGTCGCGTCTCAAGATACTCCCACTAGTACTAGCGGCCGGTATCGAGTGCTGGGATTGCCGAGGATACCAGCCTATACACTGCTAGGAGGTATAATATTTTTAGTTTATTTCTTGTTTATGAATAAAGAAAATTCGTCATATTATTCATGTTATATTTATTTTTGTAGGCTCTAGCCAGCGTCTGCGTCCGAGAGCCCCCGTGGGACCATCACATACGGGCGCTGGCTTAGACGATGCTTTGTTCCAGCGTGTTATGGCTGTGGTGTCGGAGAGGTTTGAGACCGATCCGCTGTTCCATCGTCAGGACCTTCCCAGCCGTTCTCGCCTCCATTAGCTTGCGCAGGACGTTGTAGCTGGTGCCACCGCCGAGAGTACGGGTATCCCTCCGGAGCAGTGGACCGTGATACACGACGAGATTGTTCAAATGGTGGTTACCTTAGTCGAGGACGTGTTTGGGCCGTTGTTAAGTCAACCCTCAACTGCTCAGGTATATTATTCATTTTAAATTCAAATATATATTTTGCATGTAATTTAATTTTCATTTAGTTATCTTTAACTGAATCATATATATGGACTAATGAGTTGTGCATCAACAGGGTGACAAGCGGACTGATGAGAGGGATGACGATTTTCATACTCCAGAGCAGCGTTGACGCCCGCCTGATGATCCTCCTCACACCGGGGGCTCTACTAGCTTGACTTAGTTTACATTCTTTTGTAGTTTAAATTCTTTTGCATTAATTTTACATAACTTTTGACGTACATATTGTAGTTTAAACTTTATCATTAATTACTTTGGTTTTGCTGCGGTTTGACACTTAGCTTAATGGGATGTTTGTTATAGTTAGTTTAGATTAATGGGATCTTTTGTAATTTACCTTAGTTTAATTTACTTTGATTAATGCGATTCTTCAACTCATTACTTTGGTTTGTTGCGGTTATGCTAGTAGTAATGGGATATTTTTGACATTTAGCTTAATTTAGCTTGTGTATGTGATGTTGGGAAAACAGGTACAGGTACAAGATGTGGGTTAAATCCCTGGATATTGCAAAAATAAATAAAATATTTAAAAAAAACATTAACCTCGACGGAATAAGGTTATTCTCGACGGACTTCCGTTGAGGTTAAGGTGTTTCCCATTTTTAGCATACTGCCACGTGGCATATATATCCTCGACCGAATCTAGGGTTGACAAAATTCCGTCGCTCGTAACGTGTTTTCCCATTATTGTCAGGCGGCCACATGGCATGATTATCACCGACTGAATATCCTCGACCAACGCATTTCAGTCGGGGAAATATTAACTCCGACCGAATGTTCGGTCGACAATAAATCTGTCGAGTCTAAATATCCCCGACCGAACGATCGACGGACTTAATTTCGACCTGCTTATATACGACCGAATTTTCGACCGAATATTCGATCAGAAATAAGGTTAACCTCGACGGAATATGCTTATTATCGACCGAACATTCCGTTGGAAATAACCCTTTTTTCTTGTAGTGTGTGTATACCTATTTTGGGGGCGTCACAGTTGGTATCAAAGCTTAAGGACATGATCCCTGGCTGAGATTTGAGACTAGAACTAGGAGGGGAGAGACGGGTAAATCCTTCGTTAGTATGACCTACCTAAGCTTCTTTGTTATTTAATTGATCGATCAGAATATAGGGATAATATGTGGTATGTTGTGAGATCCCGAATTTTATGAAATGAAAGTATTCAATTTTCCTATAATTATTACTTTGGTTAAATTTATAAAATATTAAAGTTAAGGGTGATATGTGAAATTTTTTGCAAAGTAAGCAAGTTGATATAAAATATTCCTTGTGTCGTGAAATATTTGATTGGTCGGGGAATATTCGTTTTGACATGGAATATTCGTACGATGACACAATCATTGGTGAACCTCACAATGGAAGTATTGTCGTAGTTACAAAATTACAGAATTATTTTTTATAAAAATAACGGCAAAAGTTTTACTAGCTTAGATCATTGAACTACCCTTGGTGGTAAAATTACGATAATATCGTGGTTGCATAAGTAGCACCGATATTGATTATTGATGCTTACGTGAGAAGTCACTTTCGGTTATACTCAAATATTCTTTGCGATAATTGCGCATCATCTCTCATATTATTGATTCAATTATTGTCACAGTATCATCTGCATAATATTTATTATTATTAAATCAATAATTGAGACGACAAAGTTATTCATATTATTATTTGCAATATTGACGATGTCTAGAAAGTTATGTCGAGGAGAGGTTTGGTCACCTAATTGCGCGCTAATAAGGAGAAATCCTTATCGAAAAGCCCTCTCTTTCCTAGGAATGATCTGGTTATTTAATATTGTAAGTTATAACATTATAAGTTCGTGTTGATTAAAGATGAAATTGATATTTTCATTGTGTTGGGATTATTAGTGTTAGTGGAAATTGACGTCTATTTCGATAATAATTGATATCTGGAGGTTATATTGACCAATCAGGTAATTAAACAGATAAATGAGAAACTAATTGTTATTAATTCACATGCTTATAACTATTTGTTAACATGTGTATACTATTGATTCACATGCATGTACTATTAGGGGAGGTGGTGCAAGATTGATAATACTTGCATGACTAAATTAAAAATGGAGGTATAGATGAATGTACTATACCGTAATTATTTTTTTCATATGTATAGAACTATTGAGTCACATTATTGTACTATTGATTCGCATGATATACTATTAGGGGAGGTGGTCCAAGTTTGATAATACTTGCAGGACTAAATTAAAAATGAAGGAAAAGATAAAGGTATTATACTGTAATATTTCGAGCCCCAAAACGTGCAATTATCAAAACTATATTTCTCTATAAATAGAAGCTCATTCTTCCTTCATTCTCACCAATTCACTAAGTCTCACAAGAGCAATTTTAAAGAGAGATGCTATAGAAAGAGAAGCTATAGAGAGAAAGAAGAAGCGAAATCTGCTACTTCACTATTCTAATATCCAGTCTTCTTCTGAGGTAAGGAGTATTATTTATTTCATTTTCTGAAGAGAAATTATTTTTCGTATTCGTATGAATATTATTTTCGTTTAATATTCGTAAGGAATATTATTTCTTTCGTATTCATGAAGAGAGTTATTTTCTTTTCAATACTGTCGTGGGTTGTTATTCCATTCTTTATTATTACATTGGAATAACTTTGTCTCACGCGACTACTCTACATGCATGGTGAAATTCTTCTGTTATTCCATTCTTTATTATTCTGTTGGAATAACCTATCTACGCGGACTACTGCATGCATTGTGAATTCTTCGGTTATTCCGTTCTTTATTATTCTATTGGAATAACATGTCTACACTGACTATCGTATGCATGGTGAATGACCTTTCATATTCATTCTTTATTAAATTATGAAAATGATCTGTCTACGTGGATTACCGCATGACGGGTGAAAATACATTTGCAGTTTCGTATATTCTATTATACTCGTATGAGATATCATTTCTTTTGTACTCGTCACGGAATATCGTTTTCTTTTATATTTTTCTTTTATGAGTATTATTCACGGAGTGCTATTCATGGGTACTATTCACATATACGGTACTATTTACGAATATGAGTTACTATTCATGAGTTATTATTCACGGGAACTATTCATGAAGTACTATTCATGAATACTATTCACAGTGTACTATTCCCGAAGTACTATTCACAGGGTACTATTCGCACAAAAAATATATTTCTTTTCTGTCTAAATTATTTTTTATACATGAATATTATTCTTGAATTTTACTCCTGGCGATATCATGTTAACAATTTGGATATTTTTAAACTCTGGATAAATTTAAAGTCTTTAATATTTATCCTTGATTTCGTTTGATTAATTCTTATATCATTGTCATCATCCTCATGCTTATCCTGTTGGTGCATATTACGCCTGACCTGGTTCCATTATTTATTATTCTGTTGGAATAACCTGTCTGTGCGGTCTATCGCATGCATGATGATTTCTGTTATTATTCTATTTTTTTTATTATTACATTGGAATATCGTATGGGGTGCAATTTTGCACGACACGGTTCCGTTCTTTATTATTACAGCCGAATATCACGTCATGCAAGGCGTTCTGCGGGACACAGTTCCATTATTTATTATTATGTTGGAATAACTTTTATCTATGCAATCTTCGCATACATGGTGAAATTCTTTTATTATTCCATTCTTTATTATCTTTGTTGGTTATTGGTTTTACAGGTTGTATGTCTTTGGCCCAGTAGTGCAAAGATGATATGTTGTTGAATATCTTTGGCTGTAGTGCAAAGATGATCTCATTGTTTGATAGCTTTGACCTGGTTGTGCGAAGATGGATAGGTGTATGACATGATCATGACCACTAGTGATACTAACGAATACCCTTGGCCGTAGTGCATGGATAATTCAATGATGTGATTGGCAGGATCATGACCATTAGTTAACAGTTGAATGTCTTTGGCCGTAATGCACTGACAGGCAACTGATTGGTATGATCATGACCATTAGTTTTATAGTTGAATATCTTTGGCCAGTAGTGCAAAGATAGACAACTGATTAGTATGATCATTGTTATTACATTTGAATATCTTTAACCTTTGGGGTAAGGATATTGAGTAAATGTTCTATTAAGCCTTTGTGGCAAGGAGAAAGTTTTGATTCACATTATTATAAACATGAATTGTGAATTTAACTATCATCTTTGGTGGTTTAGGTGAAGACAAGTAATGAAAGTTCTATTTGTCTTGGGTATAATAAAGAACTGTTGATGGGTATCACAGGGATAAAATTGATGTTAACTTTTAAATCATAGAACTTAGTAGATATCATGCTCTGCTTGACTCTTCTAATAGATTGCTTGTTCCGCTGCAGTTAAACTTGTTGTCTATTATAATCTATCAGTTGTTATACAGTTGAAGGCTAAGGATAATTTATTCTGCATTATCTTAGTCATAATATTTTTTATCGGGCTAGTTGAGCTCACCCTTTTCTTTCACTGTTCTCTTCAGGAAATGAGAATATAGCTTGAACTAGTCAGGGAATGGAGTGATGGTCCAGATGGTTGTTTTAGTAGTCCTCACTATTCTATGAAATAGTGCGATAATAAATGTAATGAGGACTTCATTTGAGTTTGAATATTGTCTATGAGACAATATTCGTGTAAAAACTCTAAACTACGCTTTTGTCGTATTGTATAAAAGAAGTTTGTATTTGATTTATGTACCATGTATTTGGCGACTCAGAATGGGTGATGTATACCTTTTTTGGGGGCGTCACAGTTGGTATCAAAGCTTAGGGATATGATCCCTGACTGAGATGTGAGACTAGAACTAGGAGGGGAGAGACGGGTAATTCCTTCGCTAATATGACCTACTTAAGTTTATTTGTTATTTAATTGGTCGGTCAGTTTATAGGGATAATATGTGGCATGTCAATTAACCCTTATTTTGAAACTATATTCTAAAATGATATCTGAAATACAGGAGATGAGAAATGGGAAAATCATAATAGAGAGGATATAATCGGGAAGGTACAATTCGAAAAGAAAGAAAGGTATTCTCATCTCTTCGAACTATCAGGTACATAAATTTCGAGGGCGAAATTTCATAAGGAGGGGAGATTGTGAGATCCCAAATTTTATGAAATAAAAGTATTCAATTTTCCTATAAATATTATTCTGGTTAAATTGATAAAAGGTTAAAGTTAAGGGTGATATGTGATTTTTTGTAGAGTAAGCAAGTTGATATAAAATATTCGTTGTGTCGGGGAATATTCGATTGGTCGGGGAATATCTGTTTTAATAGAGAATATTCGTACGATGACATAATCATTGGTGGACCCCACAACAGAAGCATTATCGTAGTTAGAAAATGACCAAATTATCTTTTTATAAAAATAACGGCGAAAGTTTTACCGTTAGACTGTAGAACTACCCGGTGGTAAAAGTATAATGTCTGGCATTGGTTGCGTAGTAGCACGGTATTGATTATTATGATGCTTACGTGAAGTCACTCGATTTATACTCAATTATTACTACTGATAATTCTTTGCATCATATCTCTCTCTATATTATTGATTCAATTATTGTCACGATGATCATACGCATAATATTTTTATTATTATCAATAATTGAGATGACAAAGTTATTCATATTATTATTTGCAATATTGACGATGTCTAGAAACTTCTGTCGAGGAGAGGTTTGGTCACCTAATTGTGCGCCAATAGGGAGAAATCCTTATCGGAAAGCCCCCTCTTTCCTGGGAATGATCTGGTTATTAAATATTATAAGTTATAATATTAATGATGAATAAGTTCGTGTTGATTAAAGATAAAATTGATATTTTCATTGTGTTGGGATTATTAGTGTTAGTGGAAATCGACATCTATTCCGATAATAATTGATGTCTGGAGGTTATATTGACCAATCGGGTAATTAATCGGATAAATGAGCAATTAATTGGTATTAATTCACATGCTTATAACTATTTGTTCACATGTGTGTACTATTGATTCACATGCATGTACTATTAGGGGAGGTGGTGCAAGATTGATAATACTTGCATGACTAAATTAAAAATGGAGGTATAGATGAAGGTACTATACTATAATTATTTTTTTCACATATATAGAACTATTGAGTCACATGATTGTACTATTGATTCACATGATATACTATTAGGGGAGGTGGTGCAAGTTTGATAATACTTGCAGGACTAAATTAAAAATGAAGGAAAAGATAAAGGTATTATACTATAATATTTCGAGCCCCAAAACGTGCAATTATCGAAACTATATTTTTCTATAAATAGAAGCTCATTCCTCCTTCATTCTCACCAATTCACTAAGTCTCACAAGAGCAATTATAAAGAGAGAAGCTATAGAAAGAGAAGCTATAGAGAGAAAGAAGAAGCGAAGTCAGCTACTTCACTATTCCAATATCCAGTCTTCTTCTGAGATAAGGGGTATTATTTATTGCATTTTTTGAAGAGAAATTATTTTTCGTATTCGTATAAATATTATTTTCGTTTAATATTCGTAAGGGGTATTATTTCTTTCGTATTCATGAAGAGAGTTATTTTCTTTCAATACTCATAAGGGTTGTTATTCCATTCTTTATTATTTTGTTGGAATAATCTATCTACGCAGTGTGACGCCCCCAAAATAGGTATACATCACCCATCTTGAGTCACCAAATACATGGTACAAAATTTAAATACAACTTAATTATACAACTGTCGTGTAAAATACGACAAAACATAACAATTGTATAATTAAGTTATATTTAAATTTTATACCATGTATTTGACGACTCAAAATGGGTGATGTATACCTATTTTGGGGGCGTCACACGCGGACTACCGCATGCATGGTGAAATTCTTCTGTTATTCAATTCTTTATTATTCTATTGGAATAACCTGTCTACGCGGAGTACCGCATATATGGTGAAATTCTTCTGTTATTCCATTTTTTATTATTCTGTTGGAATAACCTGTCTACGCAGACTACCGCATGCATGGTGAATAACCCTTCATATTCATTCTTTATTAAATTGTGGAAATGATCTGTCTACGTGGATTACCGCATGGCGGGTGAAAATCCATTTGCAGTTTCGTATATTCTATTATACTCGTATGAGATATCATTTCTTTTGTACTCGTCATGGAATATCGTTTTCTTTTATATTTTCCTTTTATGAGTATTATTCACGGAGTACTATTCATGGGTACTATTCATGTATACGGTACTATTTACGAATACGAGTTACTATTCATGAGTTACTATTCATGGGTACTATTCACGAATACTATTCATAAAGTACTATTCATAGGGTACTATTCCCGAAGTACTATTCACATGGTACTATTCACCCAAAAAATATATTTCTTTTCTATCTAAATTATTTTTGATACATGAATATTATTCTTGAATTTTACTCCACAAAGCAGTATCATGTTGACAATTTGGATATTTTAAACTCTAGATAAATTTAAAGTCTTTAATATTTATCCTTAATTTCGTTTGATTAATTCTTATATCATTGTCATCATCATCATGCTTAAATTGTGATGAAAGTCATCTTTGGCCCGTAGTGCATAGATGGACTGTTGGTTATTGGTTTTACAGTTGTATGTCTTTCGCTTGTAGTACAAAGATGATCTTTTGTTGAATATCTTTGGCCTGTAGTGCAAAGATGATCTGTTGTTTGATAGCTTTGGCCCGTAGTGCAAAGATAGCCAGGTGTATGACATGATAATGACCACTTGTGATACTAACGAATATCCTTGGTCGTAGTTCAGGGATAATTCGATGATGTGATTGGCAAGATCATGACCATTTGTTAACAGTTGAATGTCTTTGGCCGTAGTGCACTGACAGGAAACTGATTGGTATGATCATGACCATTAGTTTTATAGTTGAATATCTTTGGCCGATGAGTACAAAGATGAACAAATCGATTAGTATGATCATTGTTATTACATTTGAATATCTTTAACCTTTGGGGTAAGGATATTGAGTAAATGTTCTATTAAGCCTTTTTGGCAAGGAGAAATTGTTGATTCACATTAGTATAAACATGAATTATGAATTTAACTAACATCTTTGGTGGTTCAGGTGAAGACAGGTGATGAAAGTTCTATTTGTCTTGGGTATAATAAAGAACTGTTGATGGGTATCACAGGTATAAAATTGATGATAAACTTTTAAATCATAGAAGATAGTAGATATCATTCTCTACTTGACTCTTCTAATGGATTGCTTGTTCCGCTACAGTTAAACTTGTTGTCTATTATATTCTATCAGTGGTTATACTGTTGAAGGCTAAGGATAATTTATTCTGCATTATCTTAGTCATAATATTTCTTACTGGGCTAGTTGAGCTCACCCTTTTCTTTCACTGTTCTCTTCAGGAAATGAGAATATAGCTGGGACTAGTCAGGGAATGGAGCGACGGTCCAGATGGTTATTTTAGTAGTCCTCACTATTCTATGAAATAGTGTGATAATAAATATAATGAGGACTTCATTTGAGTTTGAATATTGTCTATGAGACAATATTCGTGTAAAAACTTTAAACTACGCTTTTGTCGTATTGTATAAATGAAGTTTGTATTTGGCGACTCAGAATGGGTGATGTATACCTATTTTGGGGGCGTCACATATGTCAATTAACCCTTTTTTATGGCAGTATTTGAAAATGGCATCTGAAATTGTTGAGATAAGCAATGAAGCACAAGAGACCGTTGAGACACCACAGATCAATAACTAGAATAACATTGATAAAGTAGATCACCAAGATATTTGATGTCTTTGGATGCTCCGAGGAGCATAAGGTTCCCTTTGCCATCTTCATGTTCTGAGGAGAGGCAGATCATTGGTGGGAATATGTAAAACGTACTCAGTTTGTCGCACTGAAGATGTCTTGGTAGAAGTTCCAAGAATTTTTTAACGACAAGTACTTTCCCGAAAGTATTCGTCATATGAAGGAGGTGGAATTCATCAAGTTAGAGCAAAATAATATGATCGTGTCACAATACGAGGCTAAAGTTATGGAGTTATCCCGGTTTGCATCCCATTTGGTTGATAATGAGGATCGAATGATGCGAATGTTTCTGCGAGGTTTAAAACTCAAAATACGTCAATACCTCATTTCTCACAAACTTTGTTTATATTCAGATGTTGTGAATAGGGCTCAGTTATTAGAATGCAATTATGAGTCAGCTCAACCAAAAGGCAACGACCAATAACACAATAATAAGCATACCGGTGGCAACGACCATCGGAACAATTATAACCATCGTAGAGGAAATTATCATGCCAGAAATATTAACCACTTCGGTGGTAATCATGGCCAAGATAATAGGAAAGGTGAATTAAGTGAGAATAATTTTACGAAGAGAAGATTCAACAATGACAGAAAGATGTCGGCAATAGTACCATCACCCATTTTGAAGGAAGGAGAACGACCACCGATCATATGCTACAGATGCAGAGAGGAGAGACACATCCGTCCAAACTATACACATGAACCCAAAGCGTGTTTCAATTGCGGAAGAAAAGGTCACCTAGCTCGATTTTGTCGTATAGGGAAGTCAAGTTCAGCTGGGATGGAGGCACCAAAGGCCGTCTCAGACAAGTCAAAGTCGGTAGTTCAGGGGACAACATTTGTTGTGACCTCCCAAAAAGCGTGGAACCCAAACAAAGTTATTACGGGTAAGCTAATCATAAATCTTGCAAAATTTATATCTTACTAGAAAATATCGGTTCTACCCATTCTTATATTTCTCCTACTTGCGCTCAACGTTTAAATTTAACTCTGGAGAAATTAGACTTTGACTTATCTATTGAAACTCCGTTGGGAGAAACCTTCGTTACATTCACTGTTTATAAATCTTGTTTGATTCAAATCGACTCTTTCACATTACCTGTCGATCTTATCTCTTTGAAAATACTTGCCTTTGATGTGATTTTAGGAATCGACTGGTTAACTACTCATCATGCTAAAAATAATTATTTTTATAAGGTTGTTAGCTTTCATATTCCTAACCAACCTATTATGCGAATTCAAGCAACCAAATCACTAAAGGCAATCATTGTTATCTCTAGCCATAAAGTCATTCGTTTATTGAAAAATGGATGTCAAGCTTTTTTTCCCCTATGTCACTATTTTAAATAAAAATACGTCAGATTTGAATGATATTTATGTTGTTAATGAATTTTCTAACGTATTTCCCGAAGAACTTTTTGGCCTACCCCAGAACGTGAAATCAAATTTTGTATTGACCTTGAACCCGGTACAAAACCCATTTCCCAAAACCTCATATCGAATGACTCATATTGAAATTCAGGAGTTAAAAACCCAACTACAGGAGTTGGTACCCAAGCCTCTATCTGGTGACTTCCTTTATGGAATGCACTGAAGCCAGACTCTTTGTAAGGGACGCCATCTTTGTGCGTTGACAAACTGATAGGTATCAATGTGAGGTGCTATCCAAGTAAAGGAATGAGAGTCTCAGTTGGATTTGTCATCTATAGCTATGTTTCAGACAAAGGTTTAGGATGTGTTCTCATGCAACATGGGAAAATCATAGCCTATGCCTCTCGATAACTCAAAGAATATGAGAGGAATTATCCTACTCATGATCTAGAGTTAGTAGTAGTCATTTTCGCGTTAAAGATGTGGAGATACTACTTGTATGGGGAGAAAGTGGAGATCTACATAGACCATAAGAGCCTTAAATATTTCTTCACCCAAAACAAATGTAACATGCATGCGCCAAAGACGTTGGCTCGAGCTGTTGAAAGATTACGATCATACCATTCAATACCATCCTGGAAAAGAAAACGTGGTAGCTAATGCGTTTGGTAGAAGATCATATGCGGGTACAAGTACGATATTGTTAACACCAAGACCCATTTTGTATGAATTACAAAGGATGGGGATAGAATTAAAGACTCTAGGGACCCATGTGATGATGTCACATAAACAAGTAGAACTGACTTTAATCGATTAAGTTAAAGTTGTTCAAGCTACAGACCCGGAACTGATGAATATGAAGAAGAAAGTACAAGAAGTCGTTATTCCAAAAGTGAGAATTGACGATGTGAGGAAAGCTCAAACCTTCGATTTATTGGTCCATTTAAAATCCTCGATCGAATAGGAACTTTGGCCTATAGACTCGCCTTACCGCTAAGTATGTAGCGTGTTCATAACATTTTCTACGTATCGATGTTACGTAAATATATGGACGACTTGAACCACGTTATTAAATTAGAACCAGACAAGATAGCGGAAGATTTAACGTATGAAGAGGTACCTGTTAAAATCTTGGATAAGAAGAAACATATTCTATGCTCAAGGGTTATACCTCAAGAGTTAGAATCTGAAATGAAAATAAGGTATCCTCACCTTTTCGACATACCAGGTACGTACATCAATTTCGTGGACAAAATTTCATATGGAAGGGAGATTGTAAGACCCCGAATTTTATGAAATGAAAGTATTCAATTTTCTTATAATTGTTATTCTATTTAGTAAATAGTTAAATTGATAAAAGGTTAAAGTTAAGGGTGATATGTGAAAATTTTACCAAGTAAGCAAGTTGATATAAAATATTCGTTGTGTCGGGGAATATTCGTTTGGTCAGGGAATATTCTTTTTATCGGGAAATATCTGTACGAAGACACCATCATTGGTGGACCCCACAATGGAATAACTGTCGAAGTTAGAAAATGACAAAAATAACTTTTTATAAAAGTAACGGCAAAAGTTTTACCGTTAACTATTGAAATATCTGGTGATAAAAGTACAGTAATATGCGTGGTTGCATAGTAGCACACGATATTGCACATTATCTCTGATTATTGATGCTTACGTAAGAAGTCACTCAGTTTTATTCAATTATTGCAACAGTAGTTGTTGTATAGTATCTCATATTATTGATTCAATTATTGTCACAGTATCATTTGCAAAATATTTTATATTATTAAATCAATAATTGAGACAACACATTTATTCATATAATTATTTACATTATTGAAAATGTCTAGAAAGTTCTGTCAAGGAAAAGGGATAGGTCATCTAATTGCGCGCCAATAAGGAGAAATTTTTATCGGAAAGCCCCCTCTTTCCTGGGAATGATCTAGTTGTCAATATTGTAAGTTATAATATTAATGATGAATAATTGTTGAAATATTAAAAATGTGTTTATTGAAGATAAGTGAATTAAAAAAGTTAAAGGGGAATAATGCAAACTTGGAAAACTTTAGGGGTACCAAAGTGTAATAAGTAAATCAATCTGGACCGTCGGTGGTGGTTTTAATAGTAAATCAATCTGGACCATCGGTAGTGATTTTTGTGACACCCCCAAATCCGGGTACTTCAATTCCCACGTGATTTAGTGTTCAGTGTACAAACATCATATGTCTATCTACCCATAATAAATGAAAACCATAAAATAGATAGAAATAAATCATCTCTTTATGGAGTTACAACATCTAAAAATAAGTACATCAATTCCAGGTCATACTAATCTTAAATCTCAAATGCTTTAACATACACAAATATTGAGTCTTACACAACAGTGTCATAAGTCTAAACGTAAATACATTAAATAAGTAACAAGTATTCAACATTTGTTAATCTTGACCTTGCCTTTTCTAGTAGAAGGCTCATCGGATCTATCGTTCTTAACTGCAATGTTATTATTACGCAAGAGTGAGCACGATTGCCCACAAGTATAATAATATAACAACAATATAATAACATGCGAGTGAATCAAAGACTTCTGAAATAAGAAACTCGACTTTTGAATTAAGAATGAATAACAAGAATCAAAAGAACTCCTGAGGGTCATACGACCTTGAACTATGTCCTAGGTTGTCAAGTGTTTAAACTTGAAACCTTTAACAGTCATAAGACTATGAACTCTTCTACTTGTACTTAGGGTGATCAGCCCTTAGCACCATACTGTGCACAATATCTTAACTCTAAACCAAAGTAATCCCCTATAACAGGGTTGTTCATCTTAATTTGACATTACAGTCCGCACCAAAGGAAGTTTGGTTTGGATAAACTCAATAAGGGTTCCGAAATTTAGAACGTTCATCAACTATGGACTAGTCGAATCAATAAGGGTTCGCTAGTCTTACAAGATTCAACAATAATGATATTCAATTTGAATAATAAACTCAAAAGGTATACAATGGAATAAGTATTGTATAACAAGAATCATACTTTAAAAGATTGATAACATTTAATATGACAACTTGAACTTGATCAATAAATCACAAGAACTAGTTGGATATAGATTATAAGTCTAGAACTTGCTCAACGTAAAGAGGTAAGGTTTAGAAACTTGCATGACGGTAACAAGTAGGGTTAGGAAACTTGCCCCGTGCGTAGGTTACCCGTTAACTATACACGTCCCTCAATTTAATCCTACATACCATTTACATTCACAATACTAGTCAATTATAATGTAACTAGCATCACAAGTTCATTCTTTTCTCACTACACTTTGATCATGATTATACTAATCAAATCACAACACTTGTTTTCACATAAAATTAGACTTCATGAACGACGAGTTAACTATGTGTTCAACAATTTAATTAAACATGTAAATACCTTATTGACATGTTAAGAATCTATTTTAATATCACATTATATGTCTAATACATTTTTATGTCCATTAGATTAGGTTACAATTGCATTCCCTGGACTTGAACAATTAAAGAAAAACTAATTTACGAACAAATCTGCAGTGAGTATTGCTATATTTCACCACCATCAAAGTAACCTTGGCTGCGCTGCGATGCACCGCACTCGCAACTTGGACTAGTGGCATTGCGGCGCGGACTTTAAGGCCTAGAGATGGCGCTGCAACGCGACACGCCAGTTCTAGATTCTGAAGTTCGCGAGGAAAACAGAACATGACCAAAAACATCCAATTACTTTATTCACACATAAATTTAAGTATACCCATACAATATAATTCATATATAATCATTACCCAACCTTTCTAGCATGATTTTAATAACTTAATCATACAATTATCTAATTAAATCACATAATCTCACTGTTCTTGGTGTTTTTGAAAGTTTTGAAGATAAAATATGAAATTTGACATTACGAATTCGTTATAACTCTGAATTCGTCCGTTCAAAATTTGTTTTCTTCGTTTTAACATGTACTATCATAATCTACTATTGAATTTCAAGTTAAACAATATTTCATGGCATACCATTACTCATAAGGGTATATATATATATATACAACTTTTATACTCTGTAACTTTAAAGATCTAATTACGACATATTTATGTGCAATTGATGTTTTGAAAACATACATAGATGGTAGAAAATATGTTTAGATTATATTTTATCATGTATATACATATAAATCATCAATTCATGCATTGATCACACAATTTTTTCTTTACAGAGAACTCAATAAATTTTAAGAACGTAAATTGAAGTTTGGGGTTGAAGAGATTACCCTATAGCAGCTTCTCTGATTCTTCAATCTCAAAATTTCCCTCTGAACTCTCTCTAAATTCTCTCTGGATTTCTCTAAGTTAAGACTCATAAATGAAATACGTCTTCTAAAAATAAGACTAATTAATGCGCATAGATAACTGGCAACGTTGTGGTCAGTTAATCCCCTTCGTGGGTTAATTGCCCAACTCCTATTAGGGCCTTGTTTGGCTAACCTTTAGAAAACTTTTTCCATTTAATTTAATTAATCCTTTATTATATAGTTTAATAATGTCACACCCACTTAAGCAATTAATCAAATATCATATTTAATTTAATCTAAATAAAATATAATAATTTCTCATTAATTCACATAGTCACATAATTAAATTCTCATTTATTAATTATGTCAATTCCTTAAATCTCTAATAATTTATTAAATTAATTAGAATAACATTATGCTTATTAAATAATTCATTTAATCAAATAAGCTCAATTAAATACATACTTTGAATAATAAAATTCTCCACATTAATTTAATCAATGTAACACATATAATTAAATTAATCTACCACAAATTCATCAATTAATTATTTAACCCAATAAATAAATCATTGAAAAATATTTATTTAATTCAATAAATAATCAAATTTAAATTACAAAGTCTCATTCGTCACAGTTTTAATAGTAAATCAATATGGACCGTCGGTGGTGGTTTTAATAGTAAATAAATCTAGATCGTCAGTTGTGGTTTTAATAGTGAATCAATATGGACTGTCGTTTGTGGTTTTAAAAGTGAATCAATATGGACCGTCCGTTTTAATAGTAAATCAATCTGGACCGTCCGTGAATCAGTTACTATTTAGTCCATTTTCCTATAAATAGAAGCTTAATTCTTCTTTCATTCTCACCAATTCACTAAGACTCACAAGAGAAACTATAGAGAGCAAGAAAAAGAGTATTCTGCTACTTCACTATTACAGTATGCAGTATTCTACTAAGGTAAGGGGTATTATTTCTTTTCATATTCTTAAATCTAAACTTACTATGGTAAATATTGCTTCTATAATCGCTGAAATTAATAGAATATCCTTGAGTTTTGCGCTTCATCTAGTATCATTTCATTGGAATATTGGTCTGAACTTTCTTATTATATTTTCACTCAGGGTACTATTCACGGGTTACTATTCACTCGGGTAATATTCACTCGGGTATTATTCCCTCGGGGATTCGGGGTACTTTGCATGACGGGGTACTATTCATTCGTTACTATTAACGGGTTACTATTCACTCAGGTACTATTCAATCAGGTATTATTCACTCTGGGATTAGGGGTACTATTCATGAATTACTATTCATGGGGTACTATTCACTCAGGTACTATTCACCTGGGGTACTCTGGCCAAATTATTTTTGATACATGAATATTATTCTTGAATTTTACTCCACAAAGCAGTTATCATGTTGACAATTTGGACATTCTTGAACTCTGGATAAATAGAATTATAAATCTTTAAAATTTATCCTTAATCTCATTTAATTGAATTCTTATATCGTTGTCATCATCCTCATGCTTATATTGTTATGAAAGTCATCTTTGGTCCGTAGTGCATAGATGTACTATTAATTAGTATGATTATGACCAGAAAAGTTTGTATCGGTATAATCATGACCTGAAATGTTACAAATGATGTGGTAAAAGTCTTCATTGGCCCGTAGTGCATTGATGGATAGTTGTTGGTATGATCATGATCATTGGTGATAATAACGAATATCCTTATCCCGTAGTGCATGGATGATTCGTGGATGTGATAATAATGAATATCCTTGGCCCGTAGTACATGGATAATTCAGTGATGTGTATTATTTTTTGAGCTGAGTCTCAACGATAAAATTGATGATAAACTTTTAAATCATAGAAGATAGTAGATATCATGCTCTACTTGACTCTTCTAATGGATTGTTTGTTCCGATGTAGTTAAACTTATTGTCTATTGTATTCTATCAGTTTAACATTGTTGAAGGCTAACAATAATTTATTCTACATTATCTTAGTCATAATATTCTTTACTGAGCTAGTTGAGCTCACCATTTGCGGACTAGATGGTGGCTATATTAGTCCTCACTATTTTATAAAATAGTGTGATAATAATTATAATGAGGACTCCATTTGAGTTTGGATATTGTCTACAAGATACTATTCGTGTTAAAACTCTCAACTACGTTTTGTCGTATTGTATAAATGAAGTTTGTTTTTAATTTTTGTACCATGTATTTGGCAACTCAGAATGGGTTGTGTATACCTATTTTGGGGGCGTCACAGAACATATACTACGCTCCAAGGTTATACCTTAAGTCAAAGTTTTGTGGAGAAACCACAATATTGAGGAAATGACCTGAGAGTTAGAATTTGAAATAAAATCAAGATATCTTCACCTCTTCGACATACCAGGTATGTACACCAATTTCGAGGACGAAATTTCATAAGAAGGGGAGGTTGTAAGACCCCAACTTTTATGAATAAAGATTAATTTTCTCTAAATATTATTTTGAATAATAAGGTGTGGATTTGTTATAATGTTATAGTTGTGGGTAATATTTACAAATTTTGCAAAGTAAGCAAGTTGTTATAAAATATTCGTTTGGTCGGGGAATATTCGTTTTATCAAGGAATATTGGTACGACGGCACAATCATTAGTGGACCCCACAACGAAATTACTGTCGGAGTTAGAAAAAGACAGAAATATTTTTTTATAAAAATAACGGCAAAAGTTTTACCATTAACTGTTGAAATACCTGGTGATAAAAGTACAGTAATACGCGTGGTTGCATTGTAGCACACGGTATTGTACAGTATCTTTGATTATTGATGCTTACGTGAGAAGTCACTCAGTTTTATTCAATTATTGCCACCGTAATTGTTGCATAGTATCTCACATTATTAATTCAATTATTGTCACAAGGAGTTTGGCACTGCTTTGTACATTATTTTCTCGAAGATGCTTCACATCTCGAAAATTAAAAGCAATCCAACCGAACACTTGATAAAAATGGGAGTGTAAAAGGTCTCAATTACTATTGAGCACAAGGGTTTGAAAACCTCTTTATAAAACATCACCGCTATATCTTGTTTAAAAACCGAATTTTACACAAATTCAAACCCCGTGTATATAAGTACTAACGAGGCCTCAGACTACTTCCAAAATAATAGCACATTGACCCACACACACACACACACACATTTATATAATAGCTTAAAAAGTGGCGGTCATAGTAGGTAACACTTGATGATGTCTGGGTGCCTAACACCTTCCCTCCGCATAATCAAGTCCTCGAACCCTAATGAATCTTTTGCTTCACCTACCCGGTTTAAGCGAGCTGCCACATCACTGGGTCAATGTGCAAACCTTTTCTCGGCTATGTTGGTACAACCATATAAAAAACCAACTGGCGACTCTTAACAGTCCAGCGTCGACATAATACATGTCGGACCTTTTTCACTTATTTTTTCAATCAAATCTCACATAACATGAGAACATCAAAGAACAAGTAATGAAAAGGGACAAATAAAAATCCTGACGTCGACAGGTGGTGACTCTGCTGGGGACACTAGTTAGAGGACTTAAGTCGTTATTAGAATCTTTTCAAAACTGTTGTATGCTTGTGTGTGAATGTTGAATTTATATTTATGATGAATGTGTACGAATGCATATATCTTATTGCGCTTAATACTTTACACTATATCTATCTGTGATATTAGTCCTTCGCAATGTCATCATTTTCATAAACGGTGAGAGATGTTGTATGTGAATGTATGTTGTGTGGTTCCTCCATCAGGAGGTTATCCTGTCAGTGTTTGATTACTGGACTCGTATGAAGACTAATTCCAACGAGGCTCAGGAAAGGCACCACTCAAATTCATTCCAGTTGAAAGACCAGATTAACTTCCCGTCGAGTAAATTGTGATGATTTGGGAACCTTCATGCCAAAAAGTCGCGAGAGTAACCTAAGATAGGTCAGCCTATGATAAACCAAATATGGAAGAAAGTCTCTTCATGTTTTCTCATTTCAAATTACTCGTAAAGTCAAGTACTTGTAATTTCATTCCATATTCATCTCCATATAATGAGAAATATGAAGAAATATGTGTACATACATATTTAAATTAACATGTTATCCTGCATTACAAATAGATAACATCCGTGTTGCAGGATAATATTCCTAAAATGGATACATCGCATAGCATGTAAACATTTACATATTCCCTAAAGACTAAACTACGCAAGTCTTTTGCAGGGAAGCAATCAGACCTATTACCCGATCAAAATCCAAAAAGGCCATGAGCCTGCAGTCAATTATGTCATCATCAAACCAGCCTAACCTTAATCCAGTTTCCTATAAAGAATTTGACGGATTAAGTAAACAAATCACAGATTTGGTTGTTCTTCTTAAAGAACTACACCAGTCCACTCAGGGTACAAAGATACCCGTACATGCTGAATCCTCCACACAAGGAGGAACCCAAGGTCCTAATAAAGCCATTACAGTACCTAAACTTCAGTTGGATATGACCAACAAAATTCATGATACCACCCATCTCAAAGGAGATCCAGACACCGGTGACATCATGAAGAAAGTTCTTCAAATGGAAGAAACCCTTCGTGCGATCAAAGGAATTGGAGCACACGAAAGTGTCTCATATGCTGACCTTTGTATATTCCCTGGTGTTCATTATCCAGAAAAGTTCAAAACTCCTAACTTCAAAAAATATAATGGGTTAGGAGATCCTTACACACATTTGAAGGTGTTCATTGGAGAACTTGGATCTTATGCAGAGGACAAGAAGCTTAGGATGCATCTATTCTAGAAGAGTCTGACTGGAGAAGCCCGTTCGTGGTATACCAGATTAGACAACTCAAAGATCCATAGTTGGGAGGAGCTAGCACACGCCTTCCTCACTCAATACAGACTTCCATCTCGGATGGCTCTGGCCAGGTGCAGATTACCAAGGTCAAGAAACAGTCCAATGAGTCTTTCAAAGAGTATGCTCAAAGGTGGAGGCGCCTTGCTACTCGGGAGGTCCCTATGGGGAACATGTGCAACAAGAGCGGGGTCCGCATCCGGAACATCCTCCTCCTCGTCTTTGACGTCCGACACATCAACCTAGACTAGACGTATCACCGCCTCCACTAATCGACGAGGCTGTCTAACAGAATGGGGTCGAGGCACTTCAGAAGCCCTCCTCCATACACCAGAAGTGGTCATGCGGGAACTACTCGACTGATCCGAATCCATAATATCTGGACAGAAGTCTCCAAATCACCTCAGAAAGGGTGTGGTAATTTCTAACCTGGAGCTTTCTTTTCAAAATGCATTTTATGACTACATGCATGCATGCATTACTTTAACATACATCTACAAAGAGGGTTAAAATGCATGACTATTCAATGCCTACATTTTGGAAAACTTTTGTCATAGTCCCTCTCAGAATAGGACTATCCACATGCATATAGGCAGGCATACTAGGTGGCCATTCAAGAAGACACCCGCCACGCCTATATATATACATACTATATGCATTAAAAAGTCAAAGTCATCAATCCATAAGGGTAGTTTAATGACCAGGATTACTTTGCATTTTTACTTTTTGCTCATTTGTCCTCAAATAGGATAAGGAATAGCAGAAAAAGGTGCCAATTTGACTGTCTCAAAAGTCAAATTTTTTTACATCATTATGTTCAGCATGGTTTAATTCTAATATTTACTATATTGAATATTTTTTATCAAGTCATTTGAGCATGCATATTCACTACTATGTGTTTATATGCATTTTATGTGATAAGTCATTTTCCAACAGATAAAAGTTGGAAAAGAAGACATACATACGTTACCATGACAGTGTAGAACACTTGTACGATGACAGAATTTGCAGAAAGACGTCCGATCTCAGCAGATCTGAAGAAGAGCTCTCAGATTTCCTTCGCGGCGCAACATGAAATGACTTGAGAAAGCAACATACAACATTAATAGCCATCCACGGCTGGCCGTAGGTCCATCTGCGGCTGCTGTAGGTGTACCTACGGCACCCCTACATGGGTCCCACCCCTCCGTCTCGGTCCAGTTCAAGTTGCAACAGAGTTCTCACAAGCTAAAAAGGCCAAATAAGGAATAAAAACGCTACGCGATTGAGCAGAATAGCTTACAGTCCTGGTTTTCTCAGACCGAGTCGTGGGTCTACACATCACTCATTGGTGTTCGCCCGAGTACAGGGTACACTATGTCAATGATATCAGCTACACTCGAAAATACCTGACGTAGGTCCAATGCCGTTAATTCAGGGTTGTAACCCTAATCCTCTCAAGAGACCCCAGCGGGGGCATCACACGTTTTATGTCGAAGTACATAAACCCCGGCGGGGGCATCACGCATTCTCAATCAGATCCTCGACGTATCACGTGTTTTTATATATCAAAGTACATATCCTCGGCGGGGGTATCATGCATTGTCATCCGCTGATACACATATCAACGAAGGTCAAGCAGCCTTGACAGTCACCCCGGTGAGGGTTACAATGTGTATTTTATGTTGATTCACACATCATCGAAGATCAAGCAGCCTTGACAGTCTGCCCAACAGGGGCCCTTATCTGTTGATTCACACGTCAGCGAAGGTCAAGCATGTGACGCCCCCAAATTCATGTGCTTGAAACCCAAACTCGGTGCTTCACGATACCATTTCTATGAGCAGAATAATACTAATAATAATAACAATAATATAAATATCAAACTTAATTTACATATATCAAAGTATAAATCCCAGGTACGCGACCTTTAAACATTCATTACATCATAGATAATAAATATCATAGTCTTAATAAACTTTAACTATTACATAGAATATTATAAAACTCATTCGAACAGCTTTCCTTTCCCCTTGTTCTTGCCTGAACCTTCTGGTTGATCATACTTAGCTGAAAACATTTAAATTTAAAGCAAGAATGAGTATTTGATTGCCCAGCAAGTAATAACAACAATATATATTAACTGAAAGAATTAAATGTTTTCTTTGAAAGACACTTCTACAACGAATCAACGGTTATGAAGTAAGCTTTGAACCAATAATAACAATATATCACTTCTATATGAAATTTTTGAAACTATGTATTGACTATAACTGGAGATCAGTCAACATACTATGAACATTATTTTCTATTTTCGAAAAGGTTAAATAGAAATTCATATGTGAACCGTCATAACTTATGGGCACTGGGGATGATCAGCCCGTTATGCCCTGTATTGATCAATACTACATGCAAGAACGATATTATCGTTCACTCTATCCACCTTAGGTGCACAAACATTTTCCCATATTTGGGATGTTCATACTTAGTCGGGAATCCGAACCAAAACAATCTGGTTGGATACAATAACGTTCTATCTTGTTCAACAATATTTTTATGTCTAGCTGAATCAAATAGCTTAAACGACTTTTAAGTCAACGTATACATACTTGAAATCAATAAGTATATATCAACATATGATTAAATACAATGGTTATCCAAGTGGGGACACTTGTCTAACCCTATATACGAATTAACGAACAGAATAAATATATGAATTATACAATAATACAATGATCGGATAATGTAAGAACTTGTATGAATACAAAGATTGGTTACATAATCAATAATAATAGAGTTAATAATCTAGCACAATAAAAATATAATTCTGAAACTTTCTTACTCATGTCAATTGCATAAAGTAAATGCAAAAGTAGGATACTTGCCTGAGCTGTTGCTTACAATAATGCAACTTAGATAAATCTTTTATACAGCGACCTATCAGTAATAAGATCATTCGTTCGATTAGAATAATATATCGTAACACATAACACTGTCTATTGCAGTCAGCACATAACCTAATCACCTGGTCACATATATCTAACAGTCATTGAATCATAAACAATCACTAATATAGTCAAAATATCTAAGTTCAAATCAATTTCTAAAATATGTCGGTGTACCGACAGCTTTATCGGGTATTTATCTAGTCTAAAAACTCTATCCTGTAGTTCAATATTCGTTTAAAAATTTTAAATATCAGTCCTATTATTTTTCATAGCCTTATAATAATTTTTAAATAATTATTATACTTTATCATGAATTTTCAAACACTGAAATCATTATTAAATAATTTAAATATTAACTAATTCTATTATCATTAATATTTAATTAATATTAAACTATTAATGAAACCATTGCCAAAATATTAAAGTTATTTAAAATAACTAAAAATATTTTTAAAGTATTAATATTACCCTTAAATGATTTTTAAAACATTTAAAATCATTTTTAAATAATTATCATTAATATTAGAATATTAATTAATTATTTATCAAAATATTAAAAGTCGCTTATTATAACATAAAATATTTTTAATTCATTTATTTCCTTTATAAATGATTTTTAATTTAATAAAACCATTTTTAAACTATTTATTTAATATAATTATTAAATAAACTTAATATCATTAATATTAAATTATTAATAAAATTTACCTTTAAATATCAAAAGTTATATTTTATAACTTAAAATATTTTTAAACTATTTATTTTCATTTAAAATGATTTTTAGAATATTAAAATCATTTTAATTAATTTATTTAATATAATTACTAAATAAATCTAATATCATTAATATTTAATAATTAATGAAACTTATCTTAAAATATTAAAAGTTATGTTTTATAACTTAAAATATTATTAAATACTTTATTATTTAAAATGATTTTAATACAATAAAATCATTTTTAATTGATTTATTTAATGCATTTATTAAATAATTTAAATACCAATAATATCCAAATAAATATTAATATTTATGAAAAATATGTCAAATTATTAAAAGTTAATTTTATAACTTAAAATAATTTTTAAAACTATTTTTGTAATTTTCAGAATTTATTTACTATTTTTAAATGATTTTTTGAAATTCAATTAATTAATTTTGATATGTCTGTCGCTAAAGCCCTTTGGCGACAGTAAGTGTCGCCTTAGGTGTTCTTGAGACTCAAGAACATTCATAGACAGTGATCGTGTGGTATACTTTGACCAAGCTTAATTCCTCATCTGTAATGTTTCTAGACTTGTTGTTGATCAGTTGTTATAGTACTCATGTAGTACTATAAGATCTAACAACAAACGTGGTCATAACATACATCATCTACAATATCTAAGCTCAAGAACAAGTCATCGAGTTTTGTTTTTGACGTTCAAGGGTCGCCTGAAGATAAAGTCGTGGTCATTAATCGATTTGGATGGCCCTCATCGTGAAATCTGCTCAAGGTAAAAGTTTTCGTCATTTGTCGCCGCCTAGAAAACTATCGTAGAACATGTTTCAATCCATGGTCAAGTCTAAACATAAATAATCAAAATGATCGAGGCTCGACAAGTTCTTGTCGAAACGCTTTCGGGTTTTTCCGTAAACCCAATGAGCTCATCTATCACTTTCACGCCGATTTATCTTTATATTCTGCATTGTGAGTTTTATGTCGTTTAATTGTTCAAATATATAGTATACATGACAAGGAACATTACTATAACAACAAATCGATAATTTAACATCACAGCTTAAAAGATCTAATGCGGTCAACCTATGTTAGAAATGTTCATCTTCACGCTTTCGAAATTCCCGAAATGTAAATCGTGATCAAGTTACCTACTTTGACCAATTGTTACATTTGATATATTTGATGATTGTTTATGGCATCTTAAGGCATGGGTCCTTATAACATATTACCAATTCTATTACATGTTCATAACAAAAAATATCAAATCACTTATTACCCGATAGATCCGTGCTATAAAGTATGTTGTCGACTCGCTTTTATACTTTCTGGTTTTTGAGATTTTAGAAAGTCATGGTGGGTCAACGACCTTTGACCATGATTATCTGACATTATAAGCATGATCTGGTACTACTACAAGTTCTAGATTACAGAACTCATAGCACACTATATGTTCAAAAATTAAAAATACTAAAATCATTAACATCCAGATATCTACCAGACCTGACATTCGATTGTCACTCAAAAAAAATAAAGTTTTCCAGATTTTTAAAAACATCAAATCCGAGCCTCTAGATGTTATGGATCTAACATCTAGCAACCCAGATCATCATTATATACTACATATTACATGTTTAACACACAAAAAACTAACATCTAACACTTTGATCAAGATCAAATTTCTAGATTATGGTTTACCTCTTTATGAACAAATTCTAATTTCTATGCTTCTGATTTGTTAAGTGAGTTGGTGGGGCTGATTTTGTGACTGATCTAGCAACGAAAATTTGTGGGTTTTAGAGATAGGAGTTCTAGGATGAAAGTTGTGAATAACTTAGGCTAAATGTGCACTTTCTCTCTCTTGAATTCTATATAAAACATGTATGCAATGTATTGAATGATCGCATGGTTGAGCTTTGTATCTTGTAAGTTCATAGCTAGGTAGACTAGGGTGGCTACAAGATATTGCTAAGATCTCCCAACAATAATACACCAAATGGAACGAAAAAGGGCAAAAAAGGAATTTTATTTTAATCTCAAGTGCATTCTTGTCCAAGGAGCTTGAATCTACGGTTAAATCACTAGATTTTACATCTTAAAGTTTCCCAAATAATTACTAAGGTTTAAAAAATTAAAATTAAAGTGTAATAATATGTTAATTAAACACACTAATTTAAAATTAGGGTTTTTAAATTAGGGTTCCTTAATACTATTAGGGTTCCCAAATTAACAATTAGGGCTTCCTAATTATCATTATAATTTATAAAAATAATCATTAGGGTTTCTAATTTTAGCAAATTATGGTTTTCAAATAATAATTAGGTTTTCTCCAATTACGTAAATTTATAATAATACAAAATTCTAAATTATGCAATATAATTCACAATTACTACTCAATCTTGAACTCATAACCGAGTTTAACAATTAGGGTTTAATAACATGATATATGGGTTATGACCTAATTTACCATAATTGGCCAACCATTATCAGTCTACACATTTACGGTACATATTTATAGCACTGAAAAATTAAAATATAATTAATATTATATTATTATTCTCATCCCTTGATCAATACCCAAATTTAGGGTTTGGATTCCATATCTGGTTTATCCTTCGTATACAACATTAAGTTAAAACAATTAACTTAAATATTCTGAACAAATTCATATAATAAAATATTTATTATTATAAATCTAATAATCATTTCATATATTATTTAAATAATATAAGATCATTTTTTCATGGAAAATAATTAATAAAAACATGTATGCTTACAAAAATTAATTACTATAAGAATATAATTTGTAATGATCAAAAATTCTAAAATTATTTATAATTTTTTCATTTACTAAATATATTTCTATTTATCATACATATTACTAAAAACTTATTCACATCATTAAATCTAAATAAAAAAAAATTATATGCAAAATTTCTTATTTATTTACCTAGAAAATATCAGGTTATTACATTCACCCTCCCTTATAAGGATTCCGTCCCCGGAATCACCGTGTTAAAACTCATACGTACATACAGGGGTACATAACATACACAATCATTGTAAGTAGATCTCGATCATATTTCATCAAACTGATTTTTAACTATTCACCATAAAGCTTGTCTATCTGATTAAACGGAAATTTGATTTTTAAAAGAACTCAAATTCCTCCTTCAAAATTTATTTATAAAATAATTTTCTATATAAAGGAAAATCAAATATATACACGAAAATAAAAGTTATTCGAGTAATACCTGGAGTTCCATTTCCAGCTGCCACAGTATCCTGGACCGTCATATTGAAGACTCGTGAGGTTGGTTTATTGGTTGAAGTCGGTCCTGTGATTGCCATAGTCCCGCTGCCTTTTCCCGTGGTTACACTCCCTGCCTCCATTTTCCTCTTTGGACAATCCCTCACCTAATGTTCCATCGACCCACACAGAAAACACCCACTGTTCATCCTTGGGTTAGGGCAGTTGAGAGAAATATGGCCCTCCTGCCCGCACTTATAGCATACAAACTTACCCTTCAGACACTCACTAGAGTGATTCTTCCCACATTTCCCACACTGAACTACCTGCTTCTTCACACCTTCCTATTTCACCTGAACATTCCCAAAATAATTTCCCTTTCTTTTCTCACCCATATTCCCACTATTAGTTTCCACCTTCACAGCTCCTACAGCCTTGCCCTTATTCCTTTTCTCCTTATTGTAGAGGCTTATGGCCTCACTCCCCTCCTCAGCTATGATAGCCTTTTCCATGAGTGCTGCAAAAGTATTGATTTGCAGCACTACCACCTTGTTATAGAGCCAAGGTTTTAATCCCAGCTCGAACCTTCTTGCCTTCCTAGCCTCCGTATTAACTTGATGCGGAGCAAACCTAACCAACTCATTAAACTTTGCAGCATACTCCGCAACAGTCATGTTATCCTGCTTCAACTCCAGAAATTTTACCTCCATCCTAGCCTGCATGCTAGCTGAGAGGTAGTTTTCGAAAAACAAAGTCTTAAACCTTGCCCAAGTAACTACTCCATCTCCTTCCCTCGTTTGATTTGCTTCCCACCAAAAGCTCGCCTCTCCTTTCATCATATAGGTGGCAAAAGAGGTCTTTTGCCCCTCATCTACCCTAGCAAATACGAACGCCTTTTCTATCTCGTTAACCCATGTCTGGGCTTCTATAGGGTCAGTTGTTCCCCTAAATTCTAGTGGTCCTACTGCCTTGAAGTCTTTGAAGTTTGCCAAGCAATTGTCTGGTCGGTTCCTTGTAGCTGGTATTCCCTGTTGCATAACCTGAGCTACCATGTTTGCAAAGTTTTGCATTGGGTCTTGCTATTGTCCCTCAGCGTTGTTGATAGATTCCTCTGCCCTTTGATTTCGTGTTTGTCGTCTTGGCGGCATTATCTGATTACATAAAATCATAAATTTAACTTACATTCTAAACCTTATTGTATAAGTTTAACATGTAACATTAAGTTTTATACAAAACTTATTTCATTAATGAAACATAGATTCGTATTCATCAATTCAAAGTACTTTACATAACATAACACATACCGCTATCCCTTTGTGACCACAAAAGTCAGGAATTACTGTAATAACTTATACAAAAGTTTGAGAATATTACATTACACCCGTACATTATCAAACATACATAATCAACTACTAAACCTACTTATTTCCTAAGTCACGGTCTTTCATCTTTCTTTTCCCTTTCTTGCTCAAAGCTGCACACGATTTGTTGCTTCCGACTCCCATTTGATCAATTTGGATTTTAAGCTTATCTTGTTCTTTCATAGTTTCTATTAACGCCTTTCGCAATTGGTTATTTATTAGCTTTTCTATTTCCCACAACTTTTCTAGAAGAGACCTTGTTCTTCGATTTTGTACCTCCGTTGATGCTTGATCACTCCAACTTTAGTATCCTAATCATTATCTATCGGTTCCACCATTTCTAATATGGCAATACGCTTTCCAATACCACCACCTCATCAAGGTTATGCTGCACTATGAGCCTCTATTTCACTTTTGGCTTTGATATCGGCTCCTTCTTTACGATCGAGAGGTATCCTAATTCTTTTCACCGACATCTACACACAACTTATCTTGATTAGTAAATAGTATACACACAGCAAACACAATAGTTTTATAAGAGTTATCTTTTATTTTGTTTAACGATGAATTTATTCAACTCATCTCCTTTTAAACTCTATATGAGTTATTTGTATTTTTAACGTTTCCCCATGTCCTAAGGTTATAGCCTAAGGTCGATCCCACCTAAGGTTTCTAACCCTAAGGCTTTGATACCAACATGTGATGCCCCCAAATTCAGGTGCTTGAAACCCAAACTCGGTGCTTCACGATACCATTTCTATGAGCAGAATAATACTAATAATAATAACAATAATATAAATATCAAACTTAATTTACATATATCAAAGTCTAAATCCCAGGTACGCGACCTTTAAACATTCATTACATCATAGATAATAAATATCATAGTCTTAATAAACTTTAACTATTACATAGAATATTATAAAACTCATTCAAATACGACTTTGCTTTCCCTTGTTTCTTGCTCGAACCTTCCGTTGATCATACTTAATGAAAACATTTAAATTTAAAGCAAGAATGAGCATTTGATTACCAAACAAGTAATAACAACAATATATATTAATCGGAAAAAAATTAAATGTTTTCTTTGAAAGACACTTCTACAACGAATCAATAGTTGTGAAGTAAGCTGAACCAATAATAAGAATATATCACCTCCATATGAAATTTTTGAAACTACGTATTGACTATAACTGGAGATCAGTCAACATATTATGAACATTGTTTTCTATTTTCGAAAAGGTTAAACAGAAATTCATCAGAAATGTTATAACTTACGAACACGGGGGTGATCGAATTAGTTATGCCTGTATTGATCAATACTACATGCAAGAAGGATATTATCGTTCACTCTATCCACCTTAGGTGCACAAAAGTTTTCCCATTTTTGGGATGTTCATACTTAGTCGGGAATCCGAACCAAAATAATCTGGTTGGATACAATAACGTTCTATCTTGTTCAATAATATTTTTATGTCTAGCAGAATCAAATAGCTTAGACGGCTTTTAAGTTAACATATACATACTTGAAGTCAATAAGTATGTATCAACATATGATTAAATACAATGGTTATCCAAGTGGGGACATTTGTCAACCCTATATACTGAATTAATCTAATAGAATAAATATCCTCAATTATACTGATAATACAATGATCATGGATATTGTAAGAACTTGTATAATATAAAGATTGGATACATAATCAATAATAATAGAGTTAATAATCTGGCACAATAAAAATATAATTCTGAAACTTTCTTACTCATGTCCATTGCATAAAGTAAATACAAAAGTAGGATACTTGCCTGAGCTACTGCTTACAATAGCGCAACTTAGATAAATCTTTGATACAACGACCTATCAGTAATAAGATCATTCGTTCGATTAGAATAATATATCGTAACACATAACACCTATAATTGCAACAAAAGACATAACCTAATCACATTGTCACATATATCTAACAGTTATTAATTCACTAACAATCACTAATATAGTCCAAATATCTAAGTTCAAATCAATTTCTAAAATATTTCGATTATCTACGGACTTTATCGGTATTTATCTAGTCTAAAAACTCTATCCTGTAGTTCAATATTCGTTTAAAAATTTTAAATATCAGTCCTATTATTTTTCATAGCCTTATAATAATTTTTATATAATTATTATACTTTCTCATGAATTTTCAAACACCGAAATCATTATTAAATAATTTAAATATTAACTAATTCTATTATCATTAATATTTAATTAATATTAAACTATTAATGAAACCATTGCCAAAATATTAAAGTTATTTATAATAACTAAAAATATTTTTAAAGTATTAATATTACCATTAAATGATTTTTAAAACATTTAAAATCATTTTAAATAATTATCATTAATATTAGAATATTAATTAATTATTTATCAAAATATTAAAAGTCATTTATTATAACATAAAATATTTTTAATTCATTTATTTCCTTTATAAATGATTTTTAATTTAATAAAACCATTTTAAACTCTTTATTTAATATAATTATTAAATAAACTTAATATCATTAATATTAAATTATTAATAAAATTTACCTTTAAATATCAAAAGTTATATTTTATAACTTAAAATATTTTTAAACTATTTATTTTCATTTAAAATGATTTTTAGAATATTAAAATCATTTTAATTAATTTATTTAATATAATTACTAAATAAATCTAATATCATTAATATTTAATAATTAATGAAACTTATCTTAAAATATTAAAAGTTATGTTTTATAACTTCAAATATTATTAAATACCTTATTATTATTTAAAATGATTTTTAATACAATAAAATCATTTTTAATTAATTTATTTAATGCATTTATTAAATAATTTAAATACCAATAATATCCAAATAAATATTAATATTTATGAAAAAATATGTCAAATTATTAAAAGTTAATTTTTATAACTTCAAATAATTTTTTAAACTATTTTTGTAATTTTCAGAATTTATTTACTATTTTTAAATGATTTTTTGAAATTAAATTAATTAATTTTGATATGTGCATCATTAAAGCCCTTTGGCGGTGATAATGAAGTGTCGCTTTTAGGTGTTCTTGAGACTCAAGAACATTCATGAAACGATGATCGTGTGGTATACTTTGACCAAGCTTAATTCCCCATCTGTAATGTTTCTAGACTAGCTGTTGATCAGAGGTTATAGTACTCATATATTACTACAAGACCTAACAACAAACGTGGTCATAACATACATCATCTAGAAGATCTAAGCTCAAGAACAAAACATCGTCAGAGCGCTTTGACGCTTCGGTCGCTTAGAAGATAAAGTCGTGGCCGGTCAACGATTTGGATGGCCCTCTATCAGGAAATCTGTTCAAGGTAAAAGTTTTTTGCTCGTCGGGCTGTCTAGAAAAACTATCAGAGAACATGTTTCAATCCATGGTCAAGTCTAAACATAAATAATCAAAACGATCTGGGCTCAACAAGTTCTTGTCAGAACGTTTCTGGGTTTTTCCAGAAACCCAGCAATTCATCCTATCACTTTCATGCTCGATTTACTTTATGTTCTGTTCATGATTTATGTCGTTTAATGGTTCAAATATATAGTATACATGACAAGGAACATTACTATAACAACAAATCAGTAATTCAACATCACAGTTAAAAGATCTAATGCGGTCAACCTATGTCGAAAATCTGCTTTTCACATTTAAAATTCCCGAAATGTAAAATTAATCTGAGTTACCTACTTTGACCAGTTGTTACATTTGATCTATTTGATTATTTATGGCATCTTAAGGCATGGGTCTGAAGTCCATATTACATAATTCATAACAAAAACATCAAATCACTTATTACAACAGATCCGAAAGCTAAAGTATGTTTATCGGACTCGCTTTTATACTTTACGGGTTTTCAGATTTTAGAAAGTCATGGTCGGTCAACGACCTTTGACCATGATTATCTGACATTATAAGCATGATCTGGTACTACTACAAGTTCTAGATTACAGAACTCATAGCACACTACATGTTCAAACATTAAAAACACTAAAATCATTAACAGCCAGAGATCTACCAGACCTGACATTCGATTGTCACTCAAAAAAAAAAAAATTCCAGATTTTTAAAAACTTCAAATCCGAGCCTCTAGATGTTATGGATCTAACATCTAATAACCCGGATCATCATTATATACTACATATTACATGTTTAACACACAAAAACTAGTATCTAACACTTTGATCAAGATCAGATTTCTAGATTAGGGTTTACCTCTTTATGAACAAATTCTGATTTCTATGCTTCTGATTTGTTATGTGAGTTGGTGGGGCTGATTTTGTGACTGATCTAGCAAGGTAAATTCGTGGGTTTTAGAGAGAGGAGTTCTAGGATGAAAGTTATGAATAACTTAGGCTAAATGTGCACTTTCTCTCTCTTGAATTCTATATAAAACATGTATGCAATGTATTGAATGATCACATGGCTGAGCTTTGTAGCTTGTAGGTTCATAGCTAGGTAGACTAGGGTGGCTACAAGATATTGCTAAGATCTCCCAACAATAATAAACCAAATGTGTGACGCCCCCAAAATTAGGTATACATCACCCATCTTGGGTCATCGATCATGGTACAAAATTCAAATACAACTTACTAATACAACTGTATGGGTACAATACAATACGACAAAACATAATCATGAGTTTGAATACAATTATTGTCTACTAGAGATTATACAAACTCAAAAGGAGTCCTCATTATAATTATTAACACACTATTTCACGAATAGTGAGGACTACTAATGCTATCCTCTGGACCGCCACTCCGCTTCTCCGACTAGTCCTCATTATGTTCTCATTTCTTGAAGAGAACAATGAAAGAAAGGGTGAGCTCAACTAGCCCGATGAAATATTATGACTAAGATAATGCGTAATAAATTATCGTTAGCCTTCAACGATGTTAAACCGATAAAATATAACAACATCAAGTTTAATCAATGTGGAACAAGCAATCCATTAAAAGAGTCAAGAGAGAATAAAATCTACTATCTTCTATGATTTAAAAGGTTTTTCATGACTTTTATCATTGGGACTCGACAATAAATAATCCACATCATCGAATCACCCCTCGCACTACTGACGAAGGATATTCTTTAGTATCACGACCACAAATTATCCATGCACTACTGACCAAGGACATTCGTGTATTCATTAATGGTCATGATCATGCCAACAACTATCCATCAATGCACTACGGGCCAATAATTGAGCCGTCGTACGAATATTTCCCGACAAAAAGAATATTCCCCGACCAAACGAATATTTTATAACAACTTGCTTACTTTGCAAAATTTATAAATATTACCCACAACTATAACATTATATCAAATTTATTCCATAATATTCAAAAATAATATTTATAGAAAATTCATCTTTATTTATAAAAGTTGGGGTCTTACAAAATGGGACAAAAAAGGCAAAATAGTAATTTTATTTTAATCTCAAAGGTATTCTTGTCCAAGGTGCTTGAATCTAGGGTTAAATCACTAGATTTTACATCTTAAAGTTTCCCAAATAATTACTAGGGTTTGAAAAATTAAAATTAAAGTGTAATAATATTTTAATTAAACACACTAATTTAAAATTAGGGTTTTTAATAGAAAATTAGGGTTTTTAAATTAGGGTTCTTTAATACTATTAGGGTTCCCAAATTAACAATTAGGGTTTCCAAATTATCATTATAATTTACAAAAATAATCATTAGGGTTTCTAATGTTAACAAATTATTGTTTTCAAATAATAATTAGGGTTTCTCCTAATTAGAGAAATTCTATAATACACAGCAAAATTCATATAACACAATTACTGCTCAGTCTTGAACTCACAACTGAGTTTAACAATTAGGGTTTAACAACATGATATATGGGTCATGACCTAATTTACCATAATTGGCCAACCATTATCAGTCTACATATTTACAGTACATATTTATAGCACTGAAAAATTAAAATATAATTAATATTATATTATTATTCTCATCCCTTGATCAATACCAAAATTTAGGGTTTGGATTCCATATCTGGTTTATCCTTCATATACAACATTAAGTTAAAACAATTAACTTAAATATTCTGAACAAATTCATATAATAAAATATTTATTATAATAATTCTAATAATCATTTCATATATTATTTAAATAATATAAAATTATGTTTTCATGGAAAATAATTAATAAAAACATTACCGCTTGCAAAATTAATTACTATAAGAATATAATTTGTAATGATCAAAAATTCTAAAATTATTTATAATTTTTCAGGTACTAAATATATTTGTATTTATCATACACATTACTAGACACTTATTCTCATCATTAAAATAAATAAAAAAATTTATATGCAAAATTTCTTATTTATTTACATAGAAAATATCGGGTTATTACATTCACCCTCCCTTATAAGAATTTCATCCCCGGAATCACCGTGTTAAAACTCATACGTATATATACAGGGCTACATAACATACACAATCATTATAAGTAGATCTCGATCATATTTCATCAAACTGATTTTAACTATTCACCATAAAGCTTGTCTATCTGATTAAACGGAAATTTGATTTCTAAAAGAACTCAAATTCCTCCTTCAAAATTTATTTATAAAATAATTTGCTATATAAAGGAAAATCAAATATATAAACGAAAATAAAAGTTATTCGAATAATACCTGGAGTTCTATTTCCAACTTCCACAGTATCCTGGACCGTCATATTGAAAACTCGTGAGGTTGGTTTGTTGGTTGAAGTCGGTCCAATGATTGCCATAGTCCCGCTGCCTTTTCCCGTGGTTACACTCCTTGCCTCCATTTTCCTCTTTGGACAATCCCTCACCTTATGTTCCATCGACCCACACAGAAAACACCCACTGTTCATCCTTGGGTTGGGGCAGTTGGGAGAAATATGGCCCTCCTGCCCGCACTTATAGCATACAAACTTACCCTTCAGACACTCACCAGAGTGATTCTTCCCACATTTCCCACACTGAACTACCTGCTTCTTCACACCTTCATATTTCACCTGAACATTCCCAAAATAATTTCCCTTTCTTTTCTCACCCATATTCCCACTATTAGTTTCCACCTTCACAGCTCCTACAGCCTTGCCCTTATTCCTTTTCTCCTTATTGTAGAGGCTTATGGCCTCACTCCCCTCCTCAGCTATGATAGCCTTTTCCATGAGTGCTACAAAAGTATTGATTTGCAACACTGCCACCTTGTTGTAGAGCCAGGGTTTTAATCCCAGCTCGAACCTTCTTGCCTTCCTAGCCTCCGTATCAACTTGATGCGAAGCAAACCTAGCCAACTCATTAAACTTTACAGCATACTCCGCAACAGTCATGTTATCCTGCTTCAACTCCAGAAATTTTACCTACATCCTAGCTTTGCATCTTAATGAGAGGTAGTTTTCAAAACAAAGTCTTAAACCTAGCCCAAGTAACTACTCCATCTCCTGCCCTCGCTTGATTTGCTTCCCACCAAAAGCTCGCCTCTCCTTTCATCATATAGGTGGCAAAAGAGGTCTTTTGCCCCTCATCTACCCTAGAAACTAAGAACGCCTTTTCTATCTCGTTAACCCATGTATGGGCTTCTATAGGGCCAGTTGTTCCCCTAAATTCTGGTGGTCCTACTGCCTTGAAGTCTTTGAAGTTTGCCAAGCGATTGTCTGGTCGGTTCCCTGTAGTTGGCATTCCCTATTGCATAGCCTGAGCTACCATGTTTGCAAAGTCTTGCATTTGGTCTTGCTTTTGTCCCTCAGCGTTGTTGACAGATTCCTCTGCCCTTTGATTTCGTGTTTGTCGTCTTGGCGGCATTATCTGATTACATAAAATCATAAATTTAACTTACATTCTAAACCTTATTGTATAAGTTTAATATGTAACACAAAGTTTTAAACAAAACTTATTCCATTAATAAAACATAGATTCGTATTCATCAATTCAAAGTACTTTACATAACATAACACATACCGCTATCCCTTTGTGACCACAAAAGTCAGGAATTACTGTAATAACTTATACAAAAGTTTAAGAATATTACATTACACCCGTACATTATCAAACATACATAATCAACTACTAATCCTACTTATTTCCTAAGTCACGATCTTTCATCTTTTTTTCCCTTTCTTGCTCGGAGCTGCACACGATTTGTTGCTTCCGGCTCCCATTTGATCAATTTGGATTTTAAGCTTATCTTGTTCTTTCATAGTTTCTATTAACGCCTTTCACAATTGGTTATTTATTAGCTTTTCTATTTCCCACAGCTTTTCTAGAGAAGAGACCTTGTTCTTCAGATTCTGTACCTCCATTGATGCTTGATCAGCTCCAACTTTAGTGTCTGAATCACTATCTGTCAGTTCTACCATTTTAGGATATGGTACTACGTTTTCTAATACCACCACCTCATCAAGGTTGTCTACACTATGAGCCTCAATTTCAGCTTTTGGCTTTGATATCGGCTCCTTCTTTACGATCAGAGGGTATCCTAATTCTTTTCTACCTGACATCTACACACAACTTATCTTGATTAGTAAATAGTATACACACAAAGAAACAAAGAGTTTTATAAGAGTTATCTTTTATTTTGTTTAACGATGAATTTATTCAACTCATCTCCTTTTAAACTCTATATGAGTTATTTGTATTTTCAACGTTTCCCCATGTCCTAAGGTTATAGCCTAAGGTTGATCCCACCTAAGGTTTCTAACCCTAAGGCTTTGATACCAACCTGTGACGCTCCCAAATTCAGGTGCTTGAAACCCAAACTCGGTGCTTCACGATACCATTTCTATGAGCAGAATAATACTAATAATAATAACAATAATATAAATATCAAACTTAATTTACATATATCAAAGTCTAAATCCCAGGTACGCGACCTTTAAACATTCATTACATCATAAATAATAAATATCATAGTCTTAATAAACTTTAACTATTACATAGAATATTATAAAACTCATTCGAACAGTTTTCCTTTCCCCTTGTTCTTGCCTAAACCTTCTGATTGATCATACTTAGCTGAAAACATTTAAATTTAAAGCAAGAATTAGCATTTGATTGCCCAACAAGTAATAACAACAATATATATTAACTGAAAGAATTAAATGTTTTCATTGAAAGACACTTCTACAACAAATCAACAGTTGTGAAGTAAGCTGAACCAATAATAACAATATATCACTTCCATATGAAATTTTTGAAACTATGTATTGACTATAATTGGAGATCAGTTAACATACTATGAACATTGTTTCCTATTTTCGAAAAGGTTAAGCGAAATTCATTCATCCAGAAACCATCATAACTTACAACACGCGGGGGTGATCAAATTCGTTATGCCTGTATTGATCAATACTACATGCAAGAACGATATTATCGTTCACTCTATCCACCTTAGGTGCACAAAAGTTTTCCCATATTCGGGATGTTCATACTTAGTCGTCGAATCCAGAACCAAAACAATCTGTTGGATACAATAACGTTCTATCTTGTTCAACAATATTTTTATTTCTAGCTGAATAAAATAGCTTTGACGGCTTTAAAGTCAACGTATACATACTTGAAGTCAATAAGTATGTATCAACATATGATTAATCTACAATGGTTATCCAAGTGGGGACACTTGTCTAACCCTATATCTGAATTAATCTAATGTATAAATATATGAATTATACAATAATACAATGATCGAATAATGTAAGAACTTGTATGAATACAAAGATTAGATACATAATTAATAATAATAGAGTTAATAATCTGGCACAATAAAAATATAATTCTGAAACTTTCTTGCTCATGTCCATTGCATAAAGTAAATGCAAAAGTAGGATACTTGCACGAGTCTGCTTGCCATAATAATAACGACTTAGATAAATCTTTTATACAGCGACCTATCAGTAATAAGATTATTCGTTCGATTAGAATAATATATCGTAACACATAACACTGTCTATTACACTCCGCACATAACCTAATCACCTTATCACATATATCTAACAGTCATTGAATCATAAACAAACACTAATATAGTCAAAATATCTAAGTTCAGATCAATTTCTAAAATATGTCGGTGTACTGACAACTTTATCGGGTATTTATCTAGTCTAAAAACTCTATCGTGTAGTTCAGTATTCGTTTAGATATTTTAAATATCACTCATATTATTTTTCATAGCCTTATAATAATTTTTAAATAATTATTATACTTTATCATGAATTTTCAAACACTTTGAAATCATTATTAAATGATTTAATTATTAAATAATTCTATTATCATTAATATTTAATTAATATTAAACTACTAATGAAACTATTGTCAAAATATTAAAGTTATTTATAATAACTCAAAATATTTTAAAGTATTAATATTACCCTTAAATGATTTTTAAAATATTTAAAATCATTTTTCAATAATTACCATTAATATTAGAATATTAATTTATTATTTATCAAAATATTAAAAGTCATTTATTATAACTTAAAATATTTTTAATTCATTTATTTCCTTTTTTAAATGATTTTTAATTCAATTAAATCATTTTTAAACTATTTATTTAATATAATTATTAAATAAACTTAATATCATTAATATTAAATTATTAATAAAATTTACCTTTAAATATCAAAAGTTATATTTTATAACTTAAAATATTTTAAACTATTTATTTTCATTTAAAATGATTTTTAGAATATTAAAATCATTTTTAATTAATTTATTTAATATAATTACTAAATAATTCTAATATCATTAATATTTAATAATTAATGAAACTTATCTTAAAATATTAAAAGTTATGTTTTATAACTTAAAATATTATTAAATACCTTATTATTATTTAAAATAATTTTAATACAATAAAATCATTTTTAATTGATTTATTTAATGCATTTATTAAATAATTTAAATACCAATAATATCCAAATAAATATTAATATTTATGAAAAATATGTCAAATTATTAAAAGTTAATTTTTATAACTTAAAATAATTTTTTAAAACTATTTTTGTAATTTTCAGAATTTATTTACTATTTTTAAATGATTTTTTGAAATTAAATTAATTAATTTTGATATGTCTGTCGCTAAAGCCCTTTGGCGACAGTAAGTGTCGCCTTAGGTGTTCTTGAGACTCAAGAACATTCATAGACAGTGATCGTGTGGTATACTTTGACCAAACTTAATTCCCCATCTGTAATGTTTCTAGACTAGCTGTTGATTAGAGGTTATAGTACTCATGTAGTACTACAAGATCTAACAACAAACGTGGTCATAACATACATCATCTACAAGATCTAAGCTCAAGAACAAGCTGTCAGAGTTGTTCTTGACGTTTCTGGGCTGCCCAGAAGATAAAGTCGTGGCTCGGTCGGCGATTTGGATGGCCCTCTATCGTGAAATCTGCTCAAGGTAAAAAGTTTTACTGCGTCGTTCGTCACCAAGAAAAACTATCAGAGAACATGTTTCAATCCATGGTCAAGTCTAAATATAAATAATCAAAACGATCTGGGCTCAACAAGTTCTTGTCATAACGTTTCTGGGTTTTTCCAGAAACCCAGCAGTTCATCCTATCACTTTCATGCTCGATTTACTTTATGTTATGTTCCTGATTTATGTCATTTAATGGTTCAAATATATAGTATACATGACAAGGAACATTACTATAACAACAAATCAGTAATTCAACATCACAGTTAAAAGATCTAATGTGGTCAACCTATGTCAGAAAGCTGTTCTTCACGTTTTTGGAAATTCCCAGAAATGTAAAATTAGTACAAGTTGTCTACTTTGACCAGTTGTTACATTTGATCTGTTGATTGTTTATGGCATCTTAAGGCATGGATCTACAGTCCATATTACCAGCTATAACATGTTCATAACAAAAACATCAAATCACTTATTACCTGATAGATCTAGAAGCTAAAGTATATTGTCAGACTCAGTTTTATACTTTCTGGGTTGCGCAGATTTTAGAAAGTCATAGTCGGTCAACGACCTTTGACCATGATTATCTGACATTATAAGCATGATCTGGTACTACTACAAGTTCTAGATTACAGAACTCATAGCACACTACATGTTCAAACATTAAAAACACTAAAATCATTAACAGCCAGAGATCTACCAGACCTGACATTCGATTGTCACTCACAAAAATAAAGTTTTCCAGATTTTAAAAACTTCAAATCCGAGCCTCTAGATGTTATGGATCTAACATCTAACAACCCAGATCATCATTATATACTACATATTACATGTTTAACACAAAAAAACTAACATCTAACACTTTGATCAAGATCAGATTTCTAGATTATGGTTTACCTTTTTATGAACAAATTCTGATTTCTATGCTTCTGATTTGTTATGTGAGTTGGTGGGGCTGATTTTGTGACTGAGGCAAATTCGTGGGTTTTAGAGAGAGGAGTTCTAGGATGAAAGTTGTGAATAACTTAGGCTAAATATGCACTTTCTCTCTCTTGAATTCTATATAAAACATGTATGCAATGTATTGAATGATCACATGGCTGAGCTTTGTAGCTTGTAGGTTCATAGCTAGGTAGACTACGGTGGCTACAAGATATTGCTAAGATCTCCCAACAATAATACACCAAATGGGATAAAAAGGGCAAAATATTAATTTTATTTTAATCTCAAGGGTATTCTTGTCCAAGGTGCTTGAATCTAGGGTTAAATCACTAGATTTTACATCTTAAAGTTTCCCAAATAATTACTAGGGTTTGAAAAATTAAAATTAAAGTGTAATAATATTTTAATTAAACACACTAATTTGAAATTAGGGTTTTTAATAGAAAATTAGAGTTTTTAAATTAGGGTTCCTTAATACTATTAAGGTTCCCAAATTAACAATTCGGATTTCCTAATTGTCATTATAATTTACAAAAATAATCATTAGGGTTTCTAATTTTAGCAAATTATGGTTTTCAAATAATAATTAGGGTTTCTCCTAATTAGAGAAATTGTATAATACACAGCAAAATTCATATAACACAATTACTGCTCAGTCTTGAACTCACAACTGAGTTTAACAATTAGGGTTTAACAACATGATATATGGGTCATGACCTAATTTACCATAATTGGCCAACCATTATCAGTCTACACATTTACAGTACATATTTATAGCACTGAAAAATTAAAATATAATTAATATTAAATTATTATTCTCATCCATTGATCAATACCCAAATTTAGGGTTTGAATTCCATATCTGGTTTATCCTTCATATACAACATTAAGTTAAAACAATTAACTTAAATATTCTGAACAAATTCATATAATAAAATATTTATTATTATATTCTAATAATTATTTCATATATTATTTAAATAATATAAAATCATGTTTTCATAGAAAATAATTAATAAAAAACATTTACGCTACAAAAAATTAATTACTATAAGAATATAATTTGTAATGATCAAAATTCTAAAATTATTTATAATTTTTCGTGTACTAAATATATTTGTATTTATCATACACATTACTAGACACTTATTCTCATCATTAAAATAAATAAAAAAATTATATGCAAAATTTCTTATTTATTTACATAGAAAATATCAGGTTATTACAAAGCAGCCTTGACAGTCTTCCCAACAAAGGCGTTTATCCGTTGATTCACACGTCGTCAAAGGTCGAGCACTTCGACAACACATACTTTATTGGCGATAAATCCAATGAGAACATTGACATGTCCTGGCAATACAAACCAGGAAGGATCAACATCATCGAGGAGGATCGATGATGGAATATGTTATACACATCCTCAAACAGACAGAGCGTTATCCCTACAGATCTCTTGTACACGAGAGGCACATCTTCGGAATAAAGTCAGTATCAAGGATTAAGGACTTTGGTGATAACCCCAACGTCAACATCCTAAAAGATTTGGATCACACGTCCAATCGGGTCGGCAAAGGCATCGTTGCAAATCCCCGGTAGAAGCAATATGGAGCCGGCAATCATCCTCAGCATGTTGGACAACAATCCAATAACACACTTGCATCATGCATTTGCATCATGTTGCTACACATAGAATCATGTTTATCTTGTTGAATTTCAAGTATCTAGGATTCTTTATCATATATATGTCATTGTATTGCATGAATATGATAAAGAGGGCATCTATGAGACACTGAAATTTTACTTTTTACACCACCACCGACATTGTAGGAGGCGATTCATCTTTCGAGATAACCCCGAAGACGGCTCATATCCGATCCGGATACTACCTAAGTTCGATCTCAACCGGAACACACATTGGGGAGTATCGGTTCAACCTCGAGATAACCACGAGGCATGCGGTTCCAATACCAAAAATTCCAGCAGAGAAGGCTGATTCATCTCGGAGATAACACCGAGATATTCAGTCTCAGTCTCAACACTAGAAGTAGTAGTTACCAACCTTGGAGATAACTCCAAGGAGTGCAGTTCCGTAGATAACTCCAGAAATGCTTATTTCAAATGTATGCAATCATCTTCAACCTTGGCACTCACACCGAGGCACTCAGTACAAGACCCGAAGATAACACCGGGAAGACAGGCACACCTCAGAGATGACACTGAGGACCTTCAACACCTGCAGCAGTCCAATCTCAGAGATAACCCTGAGCAACGTCTGCTTTATCAGCCTAAACCGGAGATAACCCCAGTGAGGGGCAAAGTCATAATCTTGCCACCTTGACGCCACATCGCACCGTCTCAACATTTCATACATACATTTTTACACATCAATGTCACATAAGAACCAAGGAGGTCTAATCCCGAGTGACTATTACGCAGGGCAACGGATAGAATTTGAAGCTTGAAGACCCATCTTCTTGACTTCATACAACCTATAATCCCATGTCATTGCACAACTCTCGACAACGGCGGTCCAAAATAGGTCTCACATACCTCAGTCAGAAGCCCGGATTGCAATTCTAAAAGTTCAAGCGGACATTACAGTACATGCCTACACGTACTTCTAGACGGCAGACCCATGAGCCGGGGCACTCCAGGCAGCAATGAAAGTACAATCATGGCTCCCCCTCTATAAATAGAGGGCTTGGGGTAAGCCATTTTAAAAAGAAAATCTTGAGGAAGCCTGTCACAAATTTGCTCTGTACGCACCCTAAACTAAGTGTTTTCTCATTTTAAACACTTGTGAGCTCACATATAGCTTTTATTTGTACCAGCGGGAGCCGAGTGTTCATCCATTTAAATATATAGAAGTATTCTTTGGCAGCCCACTGTAAGCCTTCTCACACACTTTAAAGCCTTTCTCTTCATCTTTGCACACACCATTCTTCACATTGAGAATCGTGTTGCGTGTGTTTTTTCGAACTTCGGTCCGTGGTTTCATTTCAGTTTGTATATATAAATTTTTTTATATATGGACTAAAATTATCGAGTTATGCCTCGATTGAGCCTATATATATATATATATATATATATATATATATATGAACTGTATGTCGAACTATGTTCAATGAGCCTGGATTTTACATCCGGAGCGTTTATTGCTTTAATATATATATATATATATATATATCAACTGTTGTCGGACTTTGTTCGATGAGCCTGGATTTTACATCCGGTGTGTTTATCACCGACGGAATATTCCGTCGAAAATAACCCTTTTTGTTGTAGTGATCACTTTATATATATATATATATATATATATATATATATATATCTACATTTAATCCCACCTGGAGTTTACTTCGTGGCGGTTGATCGTCTCTACAACTTTCTTTACTTTTCGTCCTGCCTGGAGTCTACTTCGTGGCGGTTGATTGCTTTTACAGCTTTATTTACATTTCTGATCCCCCATGGAGGTGTTTCGTGGTGGCTGATCATGTTTGTATATATATATTTACATCTTTTATATATATACCTGCTTACAACTTTTTAATCAATTGCGGCATCATGTGAGCCTAGGAATCATGTGATCACAGATTCAGTCTACTGGATCTAGATTCGGTTCCCGTGATGGACATTTTCAACTGTAAGCAGCTTGTAAATTTATTCACGGTGTTTGGATTTCCTCAGATGGTTTTCATGCCCACGAGGAGTTCGGCACTGCTTTGTACATTATTTAATCGAAGATGCTTCGCATCTCAAAAATTAAAAGCAATCCAGCCAGCCACTTGATAAAAATGGGAGTGTAAAAGGTCTCAATTACTATTGAGCACAAGGGTTTAAAAAACCTCTTTTATAAAACATCACTTCCATATCTTGTTTAAAACTGGATTTTTACACAAATTCAAACCATGTGTATATAGGTGTGAACGAGGCATCGCACTACTTCCAAACAACAGCACATTGACCCCCCCCCCCCCCCCACACACACACATATATATATAACAGTTTCTTGAAAAGTGGTAATCACCGTGGTAACACGGATGTCGGGGGGTGCCTAACACCTTCCCTCCGCATAATCAAGTCCCCAGACCCTAATGAATCTCGGTTTCACCGACCCGTTTAGCAGTGCCACATCACTGGGTCAATGTACAAACCTTTTCTCGGTGTGCTGGTACAACCATATAAAAAACTAACTGACGACTCTTAACAGTCCATCGTCGACATAATACATGTCGGACCTTTTTCACATATTTTTTCAAACAAATCTCACCTAACATGAGAATACCAAAGAACAAGTAACGAAAAGGGACAAATAAAAATTCCAACATCGACAACACTGTTGAAGGCTAACGATAATTTATTTTGCATTATTTTAGTCATAATATTCTTTACTGGGCTAGTTGAGCTCACCCTTTGCTTTCATTGTTCTCTTCAAGAAATGAGAACATAGCTGGGACTAGTCGGGGAATGGAGTGACGATCCGAGATGGCGGCTATAGTATTCCTCACTATTTTATAAAATAGTGTGATAATAATTATAATGAAGACTCCATTTTGTCAGGAATATGCATGTGAATGATATTCCTATTTATATATGATTTGATTATGATATATATGAATGAATATGTAAGTATGCTTGTATTAAGAAAATTTGTAAAGTCCTTTGATAGATAATAGGAAAATATGTACAAAGACTTAGAATGAATTGATCAAATGTTTTAGGTTGATCCTACATAAGCAAAACAGCTTTGTAAAGTCCTTAAAAAGAAATGATGTACAAGAACTATAAATATAGAAAGATCAAACTTGTTAGGTTGATCTTATAATGTAATAGATAGGCTTGTCTGATCATCGATCACTGCACCAAAAATCGTAGTCTGCAAGGAGAGTTAAGGAAAACTCGAGAGCTATCAAGGTAGAATCGTAGACTGCAAGATAGTAGATCTCGAATTTCGTAGACTTCCAGGAGAGACGAGGAAGGATCGTAGTGTGTCGAGAATAACTTACTCGGAGCTGTAGTCTGCTGAGGAAGTCATATTCAGAATCGTAGAGACAGTCTGTCTATGAGCCAACCGAGCATCTGCCGAAGCCAAGTTAAAGAATCGTAAACTACACTCGGATTCATAGAGTCTACTAATCATATCAGAGGCAGAGATCGTAGTCGAGCAAGATCAGATGAAGACAACAGCATAAAGACAAAAATCGTAGAGTGTCAAGATTTGATCTCAGAGTCGTAGTGACTGCCCAGCCGAAGATGAATTTAAGAGTGCAAAACTAAGGCCTCAACAGATGTTCTCACAATGCTAAGGCAGAATCATAGAGCAAACACGATTCTCAACAAATGAGAACTCCCAGAATATCCAAAGTATGAAGCCTCTGGTCCAAACTGCAAAGTTACATCCAACCTGAAGGAAACAAGAGAGCACTCAACGAATGGCATGAAAGCTAACAGAAGATCTAAGCACCAACCCAATCAGCATTCAGATTGAGTTGTGAAGCCATTCAAGTTGAAGTCTTCCACAAGTTGATCAGAAAAAGACCTCAATCAAAGTAACTGACTAAGAAAAGTCAGCAAGTGCAGTAGTTGTCAAGTGAACAGAAGATAACGATCTTAGAAATATCCAGGATCATAGTGTTTGCCAAACAAAGAAAGAACTAATGGAGTGTACACAAAGATATTGGTCAGCCTATGAAGAACAAGGCTAAAGTAATTAAGCATTGGGTCAGTCCATTGATGATAAGTGAATGGGAGATCACAAGGAGAAAGTGAGCTGGACTTGCCACAAATCTGAAGTGTCTTGCTATTCAGAAGGGGCCAAAACAAGGAGTCAAGCCATCAGTATCTGTGAGCAGTCGAGGCAAACATAAGTATTGAAGCACTGCACAAAAGAAGGAAGAGGTGTTCTACATTGAAGATCCAATCAACACTCTTCAGTATTGCAGTGTTGTCTCTACCTATTAATGAGCAAACATTCAACAAGACACTAAGATCAGCTCCAAGAAGATATGCATCAGAATCGTAGAGTTCGGTCAAGTGTTGCTGATTATTGCTGAGTTACAGAATCGTTGAGTTGTTGGAATGCTATTGTTGACTCTACGAATTCCACCAGAGCTTAACAAAACAAGTCTCAGTTACAGTGAGACTACGAAGGTAGAAGTGAAGCAGCTTTGAAGAAGGACTTGAACAGACTAAAGCTTCACTCAACAAAGATGAGAATTCCATTGAAGATGGAAGCTAAGCTGAAAGCCAAGAAGGACAAGAAGATAGCATTCAGAAGAGTAGCAGAGCAAAGAGAAGAGAAGATCCAGAGAGCCACATGAACCTAAAGATGAACCAGAGCAAGTGCAGAACCATGTCTGCCAACCAGTCAAGAAAGGTTCAGGGAATAGTGATGGTGCACAACTGACATCATATGAAGATGAGCAGAATAGAGTAAAGATCAGATGCACCAAAGAAGATGTGGTCCAGACTCAAAGCAGAATGCATAGAGGACTACACCAAGCTGCTAAGTACAAAAGATGTTCAAGCTTAAAGACATCTTAGCAGCTCAGCACCAACAACAACATCAACAACAACAAGAAGCCAGGGCTTGAGGGGTCCTTGTCCGGAGGGAATAAATGAAGTTCCAAGGCTGTTGGCCTTGAAGAGTTCTTAGTTAACTAAAGTTCCAAGGATGCTGGCCTTGAATAAATCTTAGTGATTCAGGGTGCTGCCATTCCTTAGTGGAAATCTTGCTAGTTATAAGCAGAAGAGTGGATTAGCATCTTAAGTCTCTGAACCACTTAAAATTCCTTGTGTCATTTACCTTATGTCATTTATATTATGCATTTAACTGCTATAACTGCTATGTATGTATTAACTGCTTGCCACTGGACTAACTCTAAAAACAATGTACGTATGATTATGAATATATCAATGAAGGGGATCTTTTAGTTATTCCATTGTGTTTGAAAAGATTCTTATGTTTGTCATATGCTAAATCATTAGCAATACAAAATAAACGAAAAAAGTATTTGAAATTAAAAAGGATCTATTCAACCCCCCCCCCCCTTCTACATCTATTGTGTGCCTACTGGGAACTAACAATTGGTATCAAAGCAAGTTCTCATGCCATATTCAAAAGCTAATCGCTTTGAGTCTGATCCAAGGAAAAAATATTGTTCTAAACTTAGTTTAGTAGTAAGTCACTTGTAAATGTAGATGAGCTCACACGTTGGAAATATTGTGTACAGGTAAATGTGTATATACACCTGAAGCTACTCAGATTGGTCCATGTTCTCAAATGCCATTACAACAAGACCAATCCTTGGCCGCAGTCAATCTTGTAGTTTGAAGACCAGGCTAGGAAGCTCAAGAGACATCAACAGAAAAGAGTAAAACATCCACCAGACTGAAAGATGAAAAGGCCATACATACTAAGAAATGCTTATTCAGAGAAGAAAGAAGAACTTCTCAAATATGTATTTGGCTGACCAGCAGCTGGATGTGAACCTTGTGAACTCAAGGATGTCAAAGAACTAAAGATGCTAAGATTCTCTTAGCGTACATATTCAAGACCACAACTGATTGATTGAAGGACAACTAGAGCAATAAGATGTCAGGAGCAAATGAAAAACTATGCACATCAATGCCTAACCTCGGTATATCTAAGTTAAATGATTATTAAGAAACTGATAGTAGAAAGGTACGGTTCCTCATCAATATAAATGTGTACATCATGTTGCCTCACCTTATGCTCTATAAAAGTATTCTATCAAGATACCATACTCTACCTAAAAAGGGGAAGAGAGAAAATACATTGAGGTTGGTAACTCAAATGCTTACAAACTTTCTCTCTATCCAAGTTTTAGGTTGAAGATTACATCTTGAAAGAAGTATTAAATAGGTCATAATCATATCATGTTTTAATTAATATTAAGTGGAGTAATCTTTGCTATTGGGTTAGTATGTATATACAAACCTATGTTCTAGGTTTTTAATAACACATAGAGTATGATCAGTTATACAATAGTATCTTGAAGATTCGTAGAAACTGATCACCTCCATGAATCAACCAGATACAAATAAGTGATAGTGTTGATTCTCACTCTGTGAACAAAACCAAGCAAATGATGAAACCATCAAAGAAAAAGAGTATTTTATTTAAATGACTAATCTTACATGTAAGACCCCAACTTTTATGAATAAAGATGAATTTTCTATAAATATCATTTTTGAATATTATGGAATGAATTTGATATAATGTTATAGTTGTGGGTAATATTTATAAATTTTGCAAAGTCGTGAAGTTGTTATATAATATTCGATTGGTGGGAATATTCGTTTTAACGAGAATATTAAATATAACGGAACAATCATTGGTGGACCCTACAACGGAATTATTGTTTGATTGAGAAAATGACAAAAATACTTTATGAAAATAACTTGGCGGAAGTTTTACTGATTAATAATGTTGAAACACCCGGTGTTAAAAGTAATACATATCATACACCAGCGTAGTTGCACGGAAGCACACGGTATTGATTATTCATGCTTATGTGATAAGTCACTCGGTTTTGTTTTATTGGTATTATTAATGTAATAAAAGCAGGAAAAGCTTTTTTATATAAAATGTAATACTTTTTATAAAGTTATTCGTTTTATTAGGCTAATAGTAAAACCTTTTATATAAAGCAGAATACTTTTATAAAGTTATACATTTTATTAGACAATAATTAGAATATATTATATTTTATTATGCATAGTGTTTGCATAGTGCTACTGCATAGTGTTTGCATAGTAAAATTTTTATAAAGTTATTCTTCGGTTTATTAGATTATAAATAGAATATATTATATTTTATTTAAAAGATTTTGCTTTAAATATGGACCAAATCAAATTAAAGTAAATCAATCTAGACCGCTCATGAGTTAATTCTTTATGCGATCCATTTTTCTATAAATAGAAGCTCATTCCTTCATTATTTCTTACGAATTCAATTTGAAACTCTGTAGAGAGAAATTATAGAGAAGCTATAGAAAAGAATTATGCTCCTTCCCTACTCTTATATTCAGCTTCTTTTTACGGTAAGGGATATTATTCGTTGTACTTTCGTTAGGGGTATTCCTTCTTTCTTATTGGTGAAATTCTTTTGTTATTCCATTCTTTATTATTCCGTTGGAATAACTTTGTATCTGTGGATATACTATACTTGGTGAAATTCTTACATTATTCCATTATTTATTATTCATGGAATATCATGTTCTGCATGCATTTTACACCTTGACCGGTTCCTGTCTTTATTATTCTATTAGAATATCTTGTATGCATGCGTTTTCTGTGGGACCTAGTTCCATCCTTTATTATTACATCGTGGAATATCATATCTGCATTCATTTCTACGGTTTGGTTCCGTTATTTATTATTCTCGTTGGAATAACTTTATCTGCATGCGATCATCGCATGCACGGTGATTTCTTTTGTTATTCCATTCTTTATTATACTCAAATGGTTAAAACTTTGACTTCTATACACCATAAAATTAGTGGAATATCCTAGATATTTAAGCTTCATCCAAATCTTTTCATGGAAATATTCTTCTGAGCATTCTTGAATTTTACTCTACAAAAAAGTATCATGTTGACAATTTGAACGTTATTAGTTCCTGGATAAATTAATTCTTGAACTTGTTTTATTAAATTCTTATATCATTGTCATCATCCTCATGTTTATATTATGTTGAAATTCTTCCGTGGCACATAGTGCATAGATGGACTTGGTATGATTATGACCGTGGATTATTCGGTGTAATCATGACCATAATGTTACAAATGATGTGAAAAAAAGTCCTCATTGACCGCAAAGTGCATTGATGAAATGCTTGTTGGCATGATCATGACCATTGATGAATACACGAATATCCTTGGATGTGGTGCATGGATAATTTGTGGTTGTGATACTAATGAATATCCTTGGTAGTAGTGCGTAGGTGATGTGGATTATTTATTGTCGAGTCTCAAATGATAAAAGTCATGAAAACCTTTTAAATCATAGAAGATAGTAGATTTTATTCTCTACTGACTCTTCTAATGGATTGCTTGTTCCAATCGCATGATTAAACTTGATGTTTGTTATATTTTATCGGTTTAACAACATTGAAGGCTAATGATAATTTATTCTGCATTATATTAGTCATAATATTTCTTCTTCTGGGCTAGTTGAGCTCACCCTTTCTTTCACTTTTTTCTCTTGAAGAAATGAGAATATAGTTGGGACGAGTCGTGGGGAACGGAGTGATGGACCGATGATAGTATTAGTAGTCCTCACTATTCTGCTTAAATAGTGTGACAATAAATGTAATGAGGACTTATTCGAGAGTGGGTATTGTCTAAGAAGATGATTTATATTAAAACTCATGCTCTCTTTGTTGTATATTAAAGATTGTATTTGTATTCTGTACCACGTATTTGGCGACTCAGAATAGGTGATGTATACCTATTTTGGGGGCGTCACATTACACACACTCATCAGCATGCATCTTAAAACATAATATCTATTGGATGTATGCATGAATATGATAGTTGGTGATCAATATGATGAAAATCAAAACATATGAGGAACATGGATTTTAAAAACTAACCTGGCAGGATCCATTTAACTATGGGTACCAAAAATAGAAATGTATCTAACCTATAGGTACTTGGTCTATCTGAACACGCTAAGGAATATTGAAGCAGAAGACTTCAGTCAAGAAAGACTCAACCAGCAGAAGGCTTAAGACTTTTCAGAAATGATTTTGATAAAATTCCTATATGTCAAAGCATGTCCTTGAAGATCTGTTGAGCTAACCTAAATGAAGCTCACATGGCTGCTGATCGTTATATGAAGCAGACCATTCAACCAAAGATGAAAAGGGTCTTATATATGTCATATGAGAAGAATCCTCAAGGAAGCTCACATCAGAGGATCATCGTGCATCAATCATGAGGAACTCATTACGGGAGAAGAACTCCACAAGTACACACTGACAAGGAAGACTACATTCGTAGTGATGTCAAAGGATTATAGAATGATCAACCCTGAAGATACCCATTTCTACGATACAAGAAGATTTAATGACTTCAGCTAGAATGAGATATGCAATGTGACGCCCCCAAAATAGGTATACATCACCCATTCTGAGTTGTCAATACATGGTACAGAAACAACTACAACTTTATTATTACAACAGTAAAACTGTGAGTTTGAATACAAATATTATCTTCTAGACAATATCTATACTCAAATAAATCCTCATCACATTTATTGATACATTATTTTACAAAAATGGTGAGGACTACTAAACAACTCTCTCTAGAACCTTCATTCCATACCCCACTGTACTCGCTATATTCTCGCCTCCGAGAAGAAAAATAGAACAAAAGGAAAAGGGTGAGCTCAACTAGCCCAAAGAAAGAATATTATGACTAAGATAATATACAACAAATTATCATTAGTCTTCAACAGGAAAAAAATCTAATAGAATACAATAGACAACAAGTTTTAAATCAATATTCGCAGCGGAAATAATAATTCATTAGAAGAGTTAAGTAGAGAATGCAAACTACTATCTTCTATGTATGAATTTAAAAGTTCATCGTCATCTTTTATCCTGTAACATCAATCAATATATATCCGAATCAAATATTCATCTTTGCACTACAGTGCCAAAGATATTCATCACCGTTGGTCATGTTCATCTAAACACCTGTTCATTTTTGCACTACGGGCCAAAGATATTCATCAAAAATCATTCATCTTTTGCACTACAGCCAAAGATATTCAATAATATCATCATTTAAGACCGAGGATGATGAAAAATATTTTAAAGAAACGAATCCAAAGGAAAAAACAAAATGACAAGGATTAAGGATTAAGGATTCATACTTTGTTTTATCCATGTCCAAAAATACCTCAAAAATAATTATAGTGGTGTAAAATTCAAGAATGATCAAAACATGGATACAATCAAAGCTAGTATCCACAATAGATATTTTAGACGAAAAGGAAAATTTTCATTTTTCAATGAATAGTGCCAGATTTAAGTGAATAATAGTGTCGATCGTGAATAGTGGCGATATATCGTGAATAGTAACTCCAACACCAAAAGTTCCAAATTTAATAAAACTTGAGATCAATATTTCAAAGATAATGATATTGAAGAAATAATATCATTACTGAAAAAAAATATCCCTTACCTCAAAAGATCAAGACTTTAAATTGAAACACCGGATATAGGCTATGACTTGAACTTGCACCAGTATAGCAATACTCAAAATATACTCAAAATACTCACACGAATACGCTCGATAATATAGAGAGAGAAAACTTCAGTTTCTGGTGTAATTTTCAATTCTAACCTAAGCACCCTATTTATAGGAAAATGCTTAGAACACCAAAGCAGAAAATTTAATATAATATTAATATATAAATTAAATTTTCCTACGCCAACCTTCCAAGAACTGAATTCAGCTCATTCAACACACATGTGTAACACACCATAATGAAAAAATGTTTTTGTTATTTAAAATATTTTAAACTTCCAAAAATCAATTATTTGAGCTTCGAAACTTCAATAATTCATAATAAATAGCCCTTTTATCGAAAAATTCAATCTCATGAATTTTTATAGGAAATTCAATTCTCTACAACTTTTCAGAAGAAAGTTTTTCTAAATTCCAAACAAAAATTGACCGAAATCCACAAACGGGAGATTTTACAATTTATAATCAAATTTCACCAAGAAATGGGGTCCAATTTACATAAAACATGCTTTAAATATTTTTGGTAACAAAAATACTCCTCCACATATACTCATATATCCCACATTCATCGTAAAAATATTATCATTATTATATTATTAAAATATAATAATATATTTAAATGAATTATTTTATCAAAAAAGATAAATTTTCAATTTTCAACAATTGTCACATTAAAATTTTCTCCATCTATATCCACATAAAATTAATATTTTTCTTATCATATGAATCAATAATTAATTATTCACAAATAATATTACGTAATCACAATATTGACAACTGTGCACTTCCCAGAAAGAGGGGCTTTCCATAAGAATTTCTCCTTCTTCACGGCGCCATGAATTAGGTGACCAAACCTCTCCTTAGACGTAACTTTCTAGACATTGCCAATAATGTTATCTAATAATATTATTCGGATAATATGAATTATTGCTTTGATAATGAAAAATACCGTAATGACAATTATTGAAACAAGCAATATAAAATATCAATGCAAAGAATTATTAAATCAATAAAATCTTTTGATAATAATTATCGTAACCATTATTGAGTAGTGCCTTCTTACGTAAGAATCAATAATTGGTGCAATACTGCAATATCTTCTTGTTTTAACCACCGAGTAGTTTTAACGATGATAATCTGTGAACTACTTCTGTAGATTATTTTTAAACAACTTATATTTGTCGTTTTCTTCATCCAATCGCTTTCCGTTATGGGGCCCACAAAAGACTGCGCCGTCGTAAGAATATTCCCCGACAGCAAGAATATTCCACGACCAAACGAATATTCCCCGACAACAATGAATATTTATAACCACTTGCTTATTTTGAAATATTTGCGTATTTTACCCATAACTATCCACATTAATCAAATCAACCCTTACTATTTCAAAATAATAAATAGAGAAAATTAAATTTCATTAATAATAAGTTTGGGTCTTACATGCAAGGCTGCCTTCTGCTACACATGAAGAAGAAGAACTTATGACTCTCTAAGAAGACAGTATCAACTATGGGGAGCAAAGTTGATCTCACAATGAACAAAGACTCTAAAATATTATAGATATACTATGATGCAATATACCAGTTACAGAGTCCCAAAACTTTATGGCTGATGAATGAAATGAAGATCCATAGTCGTAGGAACGTCTCAAAACGTACTACAGATAACCTTGTCAACCACCCAACTCAAAATCATGGAGCGCCTACGATCAAACATCTAATCGTAATGTAAGAGCAGGAGGACACTACGATTAAAGCAAATGCAAATGGCTAAAGTTGGTAGAGGAACTCCCCAGCAGAAAAGGTCGAAGGAGATGTCAATACAAATCACTTCTAAAGTTTTTCATCTGGAAAGCGCCTCAGGGACAAACCTGACCCTTAGTTCACTCTAAGAGGTTGGCCCTTCTTGAGCTACCTTAACCTAGAAGGAATGCTTAGCAAAGTTCATCTCAAGGACCAAGATAGTCCATGATCGTAGAGTAGAGTTTGAAGAGAACTCAACAATTGTAGTGCAATCTCAATGATCGAAGAAGTAAACAAGTTCACTAGCTCATGAGAAGCTCTGAAAAACTACACAACTGCTCAACTATTCAAATCATGAGAAGACAAGTTCGAATACTGGTTAGAAAGATGACCTGCTGACTCATCTCAGAAGTAGAGTGCCCAAACCTTCATAAAGTACATCAGTGGCTAAAATATGCAGTTTCAAGATGAGGATTAGTATCAAATCATCAACTACAACATCTCTCAGAAGAAGATCGTTGAGTCAACAAAAAAAAACGTAGAGTCCATAGCTACCTCACCAAGCTACTCTACGAACCAAAATGGTCAACTGTCAACCCACGTCAGTGACACCTAGTTTCTTAAAAGAAATATCAAACTGAAAAGGTTATGGGGAGTTACAGTTTATTACTGGGCATCGTGCAACCAATGACTGGTTGACACATCACAGCTTATGCAAAATCAAAAGGAAATATCATAAAAATAAATTCAATATCTACAAAAAGTTATCGAAGGTTGTCGAACCTCTCTCTCCCTCCTTTTTCTTTTTTTTAAACCCTAGAATCCTCTTCAAAGCCTAAATCCATCAAACCTCTAGATTCGCCCAAATTGCATTCAACTATCTCTCATAAAAAATTCCTAAATCAAATACCCATATTCTTTGAACTCTTCAAATGGCAGATTAGTGAGTAATCATTGGCATTTAGGTCGGAACCAAGACGTTTGAGAAATTCGAAAAGAAGTTCAAAGATATTCTTGAATTAGTGAAGAAGGCTGGATTCTCAGAATGTTTTGAGGCAAACACTCGAATATATGCTAAACTGGTCAAAGAGTTTTACTCAAACACATCCATAAATTCTGGAACCCTTTCTACCAAGGTCAAAGGTCAAATTCTAAAGCTGAAATCGTCTGACATTAATCAATGCTTAGGCCTTCCTGACCTAGGACTAAAAAGCCTTGATGAGATCGACACTGAACAAGCAAAGAAGATTATGGTATACAAAAGAAACCCTAGTCTAAAGGACATGAAGAAAAAGGAGTTTCCTAAAGAATTCGAGTTCCTTGCTAAGATAGTGGGCAAATGTATACTATGCAAGGATACTGCACATGACACTGTGATTGATTAACAACTAAAGATTATGTATGCAATAGTTCTGAAGAAGCGAATAAACTTTGGAGTTATCTTGCTCGATCAAATCTCGAAGTGGCTGGAAAAGGCTGAAATGAAGAAGTCTACAGATAAATCCCTTAAAAAGGTTTTTCATGGAAGACTCTTGAGCATTGTGCTAAGGAAGAAATTGGGAATCAAGATCAAAGATGATGAGGGAGAACCACTAAACGTCCATAAAATCATGTCTCCACAGCTGTTTGTAAACTGGAAGAAAAATCCCAAGGAAAATAGGAGGATAATAACAATTGGGAGCAGCAACAAGGTCTCTGCAAAGAAGAGGAAGGCAAAAGAGGTGGAAAGCTCTCAATCTGGTGACTCTGCACCAGTAGCAGCCACACCAGCAAGGAAGAAGTCCAAGGGTGTGAAGAAAATAGAGGTTCCACCAAGAAGTCTCTCCACTGACAATAAGGAAGCAGAAGAAGAAGGTGTCTCAACTGCAGAAACCCCAAAGAGAAGAAGTAACAGACTACTCTAAGGGCCATCCAAAAAGAAAGCAAAGGTGATAAAGAAGTCAGGCCCAGTTCCCCAAGAAAGTCCATCTAACAAAGAAGAGGACGTAGAGTCAGAAGATGGGAAGGAAACTGAAAGCCCCAAGATTGAACTCTCAAATAGCAAATCCATCTATGAGGAAGAAGTTGTATCTATAGAAGAAAGAGTTAAATCTGATGGTGAAAAAGAATGTACAAGCCTTATGGCTAACTCTGAGAGCATCCACTCTGATGATGAAGAAAGGCTGCAACATGACAAAATTGTATCTCCTACTGCAAATGCCCCAACAAGTTCAGATGATGTTTCCAAAAATGTTGAATCCAGAGAAGTAGGACCTTCCCCTAGTGTTGTTGAACATCAAGGAAGTCTGTCTGATGATACAGAAGCTTCGGATTCTGAAGAAGAAGAGGAATCTGAAACTCCTATAGTTGAACCCCCAAAGAGAAGAAAGAGAAACAGACTGCTTGCCATATTTGTCTCAAAGAAGCAAGGTGAACACTCAACTGCAATCGTTGAAGTGAGTAATGATGAATCTGAATCAAAGGAAGAAGATGCTGAAGAAGGTACTAGTGATGAAAATCAGCAAGAAGAATTCACTGATGTATCTGATGAAAGAAGTCAGCATGATTCAAGCACAGAAGGTGAAGAAATGGAGAAAGATGTTAATTCTAAAAATAAGGAATCAGAGGGAAGTCTACAAAAGTCTGACTCCAGTTTAGAAAAGAGAGGAGGTGGAAACGACTCCATGTCTGAAGAAGAAGAAGAACCAGAAGATTTTCACATTCCCCACCTTGTTCATCACAAGAGAATATATTTAGTGGAAGTTGATGAAGAACCATTAGAGGTGCTTCCTGGCAGATGGATTAATCATGGAAATGAAAGGTTAAATGTGGTAATGATGACCTCAAAAAACTTGTTCAACAATCGCAGAGCCATGAAGATGGACACTTCAACTGTGATATATGAGGCAGAAGCTAAGAATCATGCCATAAGATGGTTTTACTCTCATATGCCATGGGTAAAGGCATCTCTAACTAAAGACAACAGCTATCTCACATGGGTCTTCACTCACCTTCCCAACAGAGCTGGTGGCACAGAACTTCCAGAGAGTGAAGAGATTTTCAACCATGACGATCAAAGACCAGCCTCACTACAAAGTCTATTGGCATGCTGGCAACCATTACATTTCGTATGATAGTAGAGTGAGTTCTGATGGCAGAAGGATCATGGCTAAGGACATGATCGTAGAGTCCCTTCACTCTATCACTAAAAATGATCAAGTTCGGTTTGAAAAGCTTCCCTCTTCACAAGCACAGTTGTCTAATATTCCGTCATCCTCCACCGATGATTGGCACTCAATGATTTTTCAGATTCTCATTGCTTTTGAAAATCTGTCCAAGAAAGAAAATCGTGGAGCCTAGTCTAGTGCTTAACAAGAGGCTGCCCAACCACATGACCAAACTCCTATGGAGCAGGAATTACTGAAGAATTCAGATGAGTTGGTTGAGAAGATATCTATCATCACTGAAGAGTCAAAGGTGTTGACAGAAGCAGGAGACAATGCAGTTCAAAATAGACTTCAAGTCACTATGTCTGATATATCTCTCAATATTAAAGAGAGAGATCAAATCTATCTGAAGGCTATAGATGAATAGAAGGCAGAAGCTCTATGAGCACTGAAGGCTAATGAAGAGCAAATACAAGCCCTCTCTGATAAGATTGACAATCTGAATTAGTCTTTCTCCCTGCAACTTGAGCTAAGCCAACAAGAACTCAAGATTGAGGTTGGTAACTCATCTTACCTGATGGAGCAACTAATGTCCAACATAGAGCAGCTTTTATAAGTGATTAATCACAAAAAGGGGGAGAAAAAGAGAAAGAGGAAGAAGCAATCAAGGAGGAGCAAAGAGAAAAGAAGCAAAGAAGACAAGAAGGCTAAGAAAAAGGCAAAGAAGAAGATAGTAGCAGCACAAGATGAATCATCATCTGAGGGGGGAGCCAAAGGATGATGATTCTATGAATGCAGAGTTTGAGGGGGAGCCACAAAAAGAAGAAGAGCATGAATCTGAGGGGGAGCAGAGAAAAGAAATGAAGGCAACATCCCAAGGGGGGCAGGAGAAAAAAGATCAAGCGGATAAGTACCAATCAACAGACATCCTGGAAACACATATGGAGCCAAAAAGGTATATCTCTAACTAATTAGGTATGTTCTGGATCCAGGATGTAAAGTGTCATAGCTTATGAAATTCCATATTATTATCAATGACATTTATGATTATCTGTTTTACAAATACAACTGCTCACTGTATATAAGATTCATTTATATCATGCATATGCACTTATTAATTTTGTCATAATCAAATAGGGGATATTGTCAGGAATAAGCATTTAAATGATATTCTTATTTATATATGATTTGATTATGATATATATGAATGAATATGCAAGTATGATTGCATCAAGAAAAGTTGTAAAGTCCTTTGATAAATAATAGGAAAATATGTACAAGGACTTAGAATGAATTGATCAAATGTGTTAGGTTGATCCTACATAAGTAAAGTAGCTTTGTAAAGTCCTTAAAAAGAAATGATGTACAAGGAATATAAATATAGAAAGATCAAGATTGTTAGGTTGATCTTATAATGTAATAGATAGGCTTGTCTGATCGTCGATCACTGCACCAGAAATCATAGTCTGCTAGGAGAGTCAAGGAAAACACGAGAGCTATCAAGGCAGAATCGTAGTCTGTAAGATAGTAGATCTCAGAGTTTATAGACTGCCAGGAGAGATGAGGAAGGATCGTAGTGTGTCGAAAAGAACTTCCTCGGAGCCTTAGTCTGCTGAGGAAGTCATGCTCAGAATCGTAGAGATAGCATGTCTACGAGCCGACCGAGCATCTGCCAAAGCCAAGTCAAAGAATCGTGGACTACACTCGGAGTCGTAGAGTCTACTGATCATATCAGAGGCGGAGATCGTAGTCGAGCAAGATCAAATGAAGACAACAGCATAAAGACAAAAATCGTAGAGTGTCAAGATCTGATCTCGGAGTCGTAGTGACTGCACAGCCGAAGATGAATTTAAGAGTGCAGAATTTAAGGCCTCAACAGATGTGCTCACAACGCCAAGGAAGAATCGTAGAGCAAACACGATTCTCAACAAATGACCACTCCCAGAATATCCAAAGTATGAAGCCTCTGGTCCAAACTGCAAAGTTACATCCAACCTGAAGGAAACTAGAGAGCACTCAACGAATGGCATGAAAGCTAACAGAAGATCTAAGCACCAACCCAATCAGCATTCAAATTGAGTTGTGAAGCCATTCAATTTGAAGTCTTCCACAAGGGAGAGGAGTCCCCATACTTAACTCTAAACAACTGCAGGCAAACAGAATCTTCAGGCGGCTCAACAAAAGATATAAAGAGATCAAAGCCGAAGAACAAGTCGCCCGAAAAGAGAACGCCATCTTGAAATCTGCCTTGGCAAGGGAGAGGAGTCTGCATGGTGACACCCTTTTTTATACCGAAGGACTTAAAAAAGATATCGCCAAACTCAAAGAACAACTAACCACTGCCAAAGCACTATAACGAACCACTTCCGAACAGAACCAAGAGCTAACGATGGCCAATGAAGTGCTGATGCAAAAGAACCAATCCCTCACCAAAGAAATCAACAAAACAAAGATCTCCGAACAACAACACCTCGAACTTCGGAGCAAAGTTGAAAAAGAACTTCGCGAACTCAAAGCACTTGGCCCCCCACTAACTGAAGACCTCCGCAACAAAATCCGAAATGAATACAGCAAATCGCCCAAACTGAACAACGAAATCATACAAATGTATGTTGAAGGCTATGAAGCAGCCCAAAACAAAGGCAAATCAAAGCTTGTTGCTGCCTCTCTGAATCCATTACTTCTCAATTCTTCTGAAGACGAAGACGAGGATAATGCTAAAGATGACCCTCCACAGACATAACTTACAAACTTGTAAAAATTTAACAATATTTTAATCGCTCCTACATTTAATGAAATACAATTTGTTTCCTTCTACTCTTCTTACATTCATCACATACATTACTATATCAAATAATCAAATAATCTGAACTCAACACTTCAAATAAAATCAAGCAACAATGCAAAGTAATACTATTCATTATCGAAGAGTAAAATAGATCTTTAACAATCCGGTCCACCATCTTTAGGACGAATAGAATCTGTTCACCATCTTTAGGATGAACAGACCACCTCTCAACAAACTTGTTCGCCGTCTTTAGGACGAACATGCCCATGTTCACCATCTTTAGGATGAAAATGTTATGTTCACCATCTTAAGGATGAACAGACCACCGAACCGCCAGACAATCATGTTCGCCATCTTTAGGACGAATCAGAACCCTGTTCACAATCTTTAGGATGAACAGGTTATGTTCATCATCTTTAGGATGAACAGACCACCAAACCTCCAGACAATCATGCTCACCATCTTTAGGAAAAATCAGGACCCTGTTCACCATCTTAAGGATGAACAGGTTCTGTTCACCATCTTCAAGATGAACAGACCACTGAACCTCCAAAAAATCTAGTTCGCCATCTTTAGGATGAATCAGGACCCTGCTCACCATCTTTAGGATGAACAGGTTCTGTTCACCATCTTCGGGATGAACAGACCATCGAACCTTCAGAAAATCCAGTTTGCCATCTTTAGGACGAATCAGGATCCTGCTCAACATCTTTAGGATGAACAGACCACCAAACCTCCAGAAAATCCAATTTTGCCATCTTTAGGACGAATCAGGACCCTGCTCACCATCTCTAGGATGAGCAGGCCACCGAACCCTCTAACAACTAGTAGATAAAAAAACATTGGAAAAAAAAAGCTTCTTTTATTAATAACTGTCGGAAGAATTACAGACTCATATACTCTGATATTGACCCTACTTAAAATATTTCCTAAGTGTTCCTGCATGCCAAGTATTCTTTATCTCAGCCCCATCCAATGCTTACAACCGATAAGTTCCTGGCTTCGGTACGTCGACAATCTCATAAGGACCATCCCATTTTGGCATTATCTTTCCCAAATTCTGAGGCACAGAAGCTTCCACTTCCCGAAGAACAAGATCCCCTACCTCAAATCTTTGAATCTTTTCCCCTTTGTTATAATGTTTAGCCACTCGACACTGATATGCTGCCAACTTCACCAAAGCTATTTCCCTGACTTCTTCAAACAAGTCCAGGTTGACTCGAAGCCCCTTGTCATTATACACCTCCTGAAACTGACTGACCCGAAGGCTTGGCGAACCAATCTCTGCAGGAACCGAAGCATCTGAACCATAAGTCAATCTAAAAGGCGAGTCTTCTTCAGTAGTCCTTGGTCTAGTTCGATAGGCCCATAACACGCTAAGTAACTCCTCTGGCCACCTTCCTTTTACTTCATCAAGTCTTCTCTTAATACCATTCAGGAGTATCCTGTTAGTCAACTCAACCTGCCCATTCGACTGCGGGTGTACAACTGAAGTCTTCCAATGCTAAATTCCCAACTCCTACAAGAATGTTTTGAACTTTGAACCCACAAACTTGGGTCCATTGTTCAAAACCACCACCATAGGAATGCCGAATCGGAACACCACGTACTCCTTAAGAAATTTTAAGCACTCCTGCTCCGTGATCGCCCGAAGAGGTTTTGCATCCACCCACTTAGTCATATAATCGATCGTCACTATAACATAAATGACTTGCCCCTTAGCCTTTGGCAATAGACCCAGTAGGTCCACACCCCACACAACAAAAGGTATAGGAGATAGAACCGAATATAACTCTTCCGGTGGCTGATGGGGGATCAGACTGTTTAACAAGCACTTTGGACACTTCTTCACATACTTAGTAGCTTTTTTGAAAATCATTGGCCAATAATACCCTTACTGAAGCACTTTATAAGCTAATGACTTGGCAGCCATATGGTCATCACAAATACCCTCATGAACTTCTCGAAGAACATACTAAGCTTCAGACGGTAGCAAACATTTCAGTAAAGGAGATGAATAACCCCTTCGATAAAGATCTCCATCGATAAGCACAAAATTTGAGCTTTTGTACTTCACTTTTTTAGCCAACATCCGATCCAAAGGCAGTACACCATCCGCCAGGTAGTCGAGATAAAGACTCATCCAGCAGTTAGAACGTTCCACACACATCACATCCTCATGCTAAACACTCGGTTGTTTCAAGACTTCTAAATAAATCGACCCATCGAACGTGTTTGCTTCAGTTGTAGCTAGCTTCTCCAATGCATCCGTTATCGAGTTGTCTGATTTGTCTATCCCTTGAAACTCATAAGAATTGAAGCACTGAAGCCGATCCTTCAACTCTACCAGATACTTTGGCATTCTTGAACCCCGAGCTTCATACTCCCCAAAAACCTGTTTGACAACCAACTGAGAGTCATTGGACATAATCAACCTCTGAACATCAAGACTCTTCTCCAATCGTAACCCCGCCAACATTGCTTCATATTCAGCCTCGTTGTTTGTTGCCCTGAATCCAAATCTGATGGCCTGCTGTACTTTAAATCCCTCTGGACTAGTCAAGATGATCCCAGCCCCACTAATGTCCGAAGTAGAGGACCCATCGGTATACAACGTCCATAAACTCTGCACCTGTTGAAGCACTGTGATTATCTTCTCGGATCCCCCGACTTCATTTAAGCTCTCATCGGCTTCAGAGAACGAACACTCCACCATAAAATCAGTCAACCCTTAATCGATGTCCGAGGATGATACTCTATAAAGAACTAGGACAACTCCATTCTCCATGCAGCGAGCCTCCCCAAAACCTCTGGTCTACCCAGCACCTTCTTCAGGGGCAGATTTATGTACACCACTATTAACCGACCTTGGAAGTACTTCTGAAGCTTTCGACTGGCTATTATCAGGGCAAATGTAAACTTCTCAAGTTCTGGATACCTTGTCTCTACATCCCTTAGGGAATGGTTCATATAGTAAATTGGGTGCTGCTTACCTCTAATCTCCCGCACCAGAACTGCTCCTACTTCCAATGAACTTGCCGCTAAATACAAATACAGAGGTTCAGCAGGAACTAGTTTCACCAACAAAGGCGCCGAAGACAGATACTCCTTTATTCCCTGAATATCATCTTCACATTCTGAAGTTCAATGGAAACTCTTCGCATTCTTTGGCCCTTTTAACGTATCAAAGAACGAAAAACACCTTTCTACCAATTTGGACATAAATCTCCTCAAAGCTGTTATCCGACCCGTCAGACGTTGAATGTCCTTGTAAGACTATGGAGACTTCATATCCAAAATACCCCGGATCTTCTCTGGATTAGCCTCTATTCCCCTTTTGCTGACCAGATAACCTAGAAATTTGCCCGCCCGAAGGTGAATTTGGTCGGGTTCAATCTTAAATTGTAGTGTTGCACGGTCTGAAAGCACTCATCCAAATCATCTAAATGACCCCGAATTGACATGCTTTTGACAATCATGTCATCAACGTAGACCTCCATGCTTCACCCCAGCTGCCTTGTGAACACGTAATTCATCATCCTTTGATAAGTAGCTCCCACGTTCAACAAGCCGAAGGTCGTCTTTTTATAAGCATACATCGACCAATGGGTGATGAAAGTTGTCTTCAGGATCTCCTCCTTGCACATGGAAATCTGATGATACCTAGAGAAAGCATCCATAAAACTGAGCAGAGCATATCCTGAAGTCGTATAAATAAGTTGATCGATGTGAGGTAGAGGATAAAAGTCCTTCGGGCATGCCTTGTTCAAATCGGTGTAATCTATGCAGACACGCCATTTCCCATTCTACTTCTGCATCAGTACGACGTTTTCCATCCACTCCGGATAGTCAATTTTATATATAAAATCCGCTACCAGCACCTTTGCGATCTCCTCGTCATTTATCTTTTATCTTTTTGGCGCAAAAATCCTCCTCTTTTGCCAAACTGTCTTCTTTGTTGGGTCCATATGCAGCCTATGTTCAGCAACCTTTCGACTCACCCCAGGCATATCACTGGATACCCAAGCAAAGATGTCAGCATAACACAGAAGTAACTCCACCAGGTTCATCCGGAAAGGTTCCGGTAGACCCGAACCTATCTTTACGGTCTTCTCATTCTTTCCCGAAATCAGTTCAACCTCTTCGGTCTCTTCGACTGGCATAACCAATGGCTCCGTACTACTTTATGTAAATGGTTCGATCTTAATAGCCATGGTTTGCTTCTGTCTATTGACCCCTACACCCGAAGTGATCAACACATTCCGGTAACATCTCCTTGCTAAGTCCATATCTCTAGTAACTTCCCTAACTCCATGTGGCGTTGGAAAGTTAATCTTGAAATGGGGGATCGACGTGAATGCCTGAAGAGCTGTAAGAGTGGGTCTGCCCAAAATCGTGTTATATGCTGAATCCATATGCACCACATAGAATTTACACATAACTTCAGCTTGTTGTGAGGCCGTCCCGAAGATAACCGGCAGCTCAATGGTCCCCGCAACTTTGACTGGTTCATTGTTGAACCCATATAGAGGAGCTTCTTGCTCGATCTCCATCTTCCTCCCG